>CM018050.1:13276267-14476267 GCA_008638375.1 Nyssa sinensis
GCTTACAGGTTGTGGTTTGTGCAGTTCTGTTGGTCCAAAATTCACAACCAACCCAGTTTTCATTGTTAATCTCTTTACATGCATTAACAGTCCTAAAAGAAATAAAACAATGGCCGAAATCCAAAGAGAAAAATGCTCAGAAAAATTTTGAATTTCTTACCTTGTACACAGTGGTCTCCTAGGGTTCGTTTCAGTCAGAAGCCTCCCAATGGAGCAAGTCCGGTCTAGTGGTGCAGCCCTTCAGTTCCCAGTCCTTAGCCCCTTCAATGGATTCCCACAACTCAAGCTTTCTCTCTCTAACTTCCTCTCTCTAACCCACTTTGTCTCTCTATAAAATCAGCATTACAAGTTTCTCTACAGTTCTGATCTTTCCTCCATGCATATATGGAGATTGTATATCAATAATCAGATTTTCTCTTGATGTTTCATCTCCCCAAGTGCATGATGGGTTTGCATGCAATTTGGTTGGGGAGATGTAATCATGGTGGGATAGGCATGATGGGCTATAGCATAGGGTGATGCATGCTGATGTGTTGCATGCTTGGTTATTGGTCACTTTGGGGAGAGGCCAAATCTGATTGCTATTTAAATATATATCTTTGCACATGTATACACAAAAGTGCTCCTAGCCTAGATGGTAATTTTTTGGTAACATAGATTCTGCCCAGTTTGGTCAAGGGATCAAATCCTCTTGGCCACATTTTTTTGGTCCTTTTTCCATATTTCGGGCTTAGGCCCTGTTTGGCTACGCATTAATGCAGTTTCACTATTTCATACTTAACTTTATTCTGTAACTTATTTTTCGACACCACCTTTTCTTCTGGTCAACTCCTAATTAGGTTAGCTTCTTAATTATTCTTTATGTTTGGTTCAGATAAATGATTAGTAACTAATCATTACTTAATCAGGGTCGGGGTGTTACAATTGAGTTGTACGGAACTCAATTGACTATCAACTACCAGTAGCAGGATCTAATCCCCCAGGCGTAATATATCTTCACGAAACGTAAAGTGGGAATCTAGTTCGAAACGGATTCCATTAATAAAAAGTGATAAGAAAATGTATTGGAAATGGAAGCAGGTTTTACCCTCATTTTCACAGTACATATTTATGTGTTTTCGAGTTTATACTCTATTTGATGAAGTACGAGTTTAGCTTGAATCTTTAAATGTTTCAAAGCTATCTGTTTTAAGAAATGCATATGTTTCGAGTTTTTATACTCTATTTGAGAAGTACGAGTTTAGCTTGAATACTTTAAATGTTTCGAAGCTATTGTTTTTGAAAAGCATATATTCTATGTTCAAGTATATGAACAATTGGTAGTGATTGTTTTACAACTCTTATATATGCTAAACCACTGCCGATTGAAACCCCATGACAAATATTGGAATTGCTCACAAGCTTAGATTAGCTTACCCGAATTTTTATTCGGACCCCCTTTCAGGTGATTAGCGGCAGTCTGATTTTGAGGACGTTGATGATGAGTCTAGCCATTTTGGGAAGTTATGTTGAAGTAGTTCCTTTGTCTAGCACTACGAACTTTACGTATGAAATCTTGTATTAGTAAAGTGGTACCATGTTATGTATAAGCCCCACTGGGCAATTAAACATGTATTGTACATAAAGTCTTTAAGTTTTTAGTTATGCTCTGAATGTATAATCATGTATACCGCAATGTAAAGAGTGGCAGTATCAGGCGAATGTGCGTAAATTAAAAATAGGAAAAGAAAAGAAAAAATTTTTCACGCTTCCGCAAAACACATGTCGCACATCTATTCAATATCAATATCGCTGCTCATGTGAGCCTTTGCCCTAAGGTCCTCGGGCCTCAGGGTGGCGGTCGCGATGCGAGATCCGCATAGGGTGGGTTTCGAGTTGTGACACCCGGCCCTTTCGCCGAACCAGACCTGGTCATCTTGCTACACAATCATCAGTGTTGCTAACATGTGGTTACATCATTATATATCATAGTGGAAGACATCAATTGAAAGGTTACATGTACATATCATTCTACTAATACAAAAATATAGTCTATAAAATTTCTAATAGATCATCTCGTCCCCAGGACGTGAATACATCGGAGTACTACAAAACTGTACTATTATTTTCATTACTTGCCAAAAAATGTCCAACCTATAGTCGCAACCTCCTACGGTTTATCCTCTTTGTCAGTCCCTGAAAAAAATATGTAAATTTTGAATGAGCTAAACCAAGCTCAGTAAGTCCCTTACTCTGCCATGTGTATATGATTTGTAAAGAAGCTGAATAATCCAATAACAAGGAAATGATAATCAGTCAATATCATAACAACAATCATAGCTCATCAATGAATATCAAATGATCAGGAATACAAATAATAATTGAAGAACATATAGTCTGAAAGACAACATCAGATGCTACCGCTCGTCAATGAATATCAAATGATCAGAAATACAGATGATAATCAAAGAACATCTAGTCTGAAAGACAACATCAAATGCTACAGTCGAAAGTTGTCAAATACATTATCGTAGTAAGTACTCAATAAAAGCTATGCAACTACATGATCCTTCATACAAGAACATGATCATACTATGAATCTCAATAAATAGATAGTGATGTCAAAACTGGTGGATGCGATCAACTACGGTGCTCGACATACCCCCGTGTGCATAAAGCACTGAGCTCAATAATGTAAACTGCGTCCTCCAGTACTGGTGTCATGCACTATGCCTCGATATTGCCATGATAGAAACTAGTCCCCTTACTCAGGACGAGACCCCTTACTTGGGTTATACTATCCATCCAAATGGAGTTTTTGACTGAGCACAAATCCGGCACTAATAAATATCAAGATCATGCTATTCTCCACGGAAGAGAATGTGGATCATAATTTCAAGGTAAGGTACATAATATAACTATAACTTTTTACAATTATGTTATCGGGATGCCGAAACAACTACATCTGGCCCACTCTGGCCCTCTTGGCCCTACGTACAAGTATACAAAATGGTCCTTTGCACAAATGTACAGGAACTCATGATCAAGATACAACATCATCAATAGATATAGGAACTCATGAGAAAGATACAACATCATCAATAACTATAGGATCTCATGAGCAAGACACAACATAATCGCTAAGCTATTCCACTGATGGGCAAATATCAGATAAGCGGAATAATAAAGAATCTAATACGATAGTAAATAACTGAGAGTACAAGTGCGTATAGAAAGAACTGTGACGTGGCTGAGTGTACTACATGCAAAGGTCGAATATTACTTACCTTCTACTATTCCCTAAAAGTCATACTACCATTCCCTTTCCTTTTTACGCTCTTGTCATTCGAAAGATATTACTTAGTCTATAACCGAAATCAGTTTTTGCTATGTATCAAAATATGTCTCATGGATATACGTATTTTATTTGTTAATTTGGACCCCTTCATCGAGTTTGAAATGTCAAATAAAATTAGTTTAGGTTTTTACAGATTTCAATTTAGGCTCTTGGACTAAAAAGGGTAAAATGGTCATTTTGCACTTTAACGTGTCTTTTATTTTTAGAACCTATTTTCATAAATCGGACTTCACCTTTGAGTCCAGAAGGTCCAAAATAATAAAATTGACTATTCATTTACTTTAATTGGAGTCCGTTTGACTCACATTTTGACTTAAGGGCCTTTTAGTAATTTCGCTTATTTCTAATTAATTAAATAAATATTAATTAATTTATTCTTGGGTCATTTCAATAATAAATCATAAGTCTAGGGCCCCTTTTTAATTTCTTAAAACTTCTGGGCCAAATCTAAATTTCAGAAAACTACTATTCTAATTTGGAATAGTCAAATAGTGGGTAATCATTAAACTATAATAGGCTATCCCCATTCCCAATTTAATTTCTTATCTTCACATCCAAACATCCCCAATTCATTTTAAAAACATACACCAAAAATGACATAGTTTCGGCATTTCATATGTGCGAGTGGTCGGGGTTTGACCCGAACTTGACCGAACCCTGACCCGAACCCTTAATGGGTTCTGTCTACTCTAGCGACTGCCAGAAAATTCGGGCCAGTTTTATGGTTCCCTTGAATGTCATTTTCCTTCCTAATTTTCCTAGGAACTCAACCATCACCTTACAATTTTAGTATTTAAACTCCACGAAATAGGGTTCAACCCCATCTCTGGTCACTACTCGTTTTTTCGGCCAGCTAAATTTTTTTCTATTTCACACAATGTCATCCACTGTTTTCACTTAGATTCATCATTAGAACTCTATTACGCATGATTTTATACAATAATACATCATTTAATTAAGTTTCTCACCTTAAATGACAAATTACAACATTATGCACCGGTGACCTGCAAGTCCCATTTTCTCTTTCATTTTTGCCATCATTTATTTTCATTCTTTTTGCATTTTAACCCTTAAATCATGCTTCATAAGACCCTCTAAGTGACTCAAACTAAAAATTAAAATCTCAAAATTGAACTTACAATTTTTCTGCAATTTTTTCCTTTTTTTGAATTTGTTTTTTCTTTTTGTTTCTTCCTCATTTTTTTGTTCTTCTTTTCTGTTGTTTCTAAAGTTCAATGGGAAATTTAGTTTAATTTAATTTAGGTTTTGTTTTATTTTATAAATGATATGAAAAACACACGCACACGCACACGCACACGCACACCACACGCAACAACGCACACATGGCTGCCATGCAGCCTTGTCTCCTCTCTCTCTCTCAATCTCTCTCTCTCCTCTCTCCTCCAATTCTCTTTTCTTCTAAATTCTTCCTCAAGGTTCCTTACACTTCTCAATGTTTCTACTTACTATCCACTCTTCTAATTTTTGATTTCTCCTTTCTTTTTCTTTTCTTTTTTTACATTACTTATATATATATATGTATATTCATAACCCGTATATGTATTATATATCTATATATGTATATCTCATATGGATATATATATATATATTCACATACATAATTTTATGTCATATATATAATTATGTCTCTTTATATATATATATATATATGTGTGTGTGTTGTGTGTGTGTGTGTGTATTTAAATACACTTACGTGCGCACTTTTCTATAAAAGTTAGACTTCTAGTACGATGGCTCTCGGGGTACTCAAGACTGCCTGTCACTCATACCCGTGCATCGTATGTCGAACACATTATGAAGTTATACATTCAGTCTTATTTACGTAATAATTTGGCTTACAGTTCGGGGTTACATGTTTTGGCTTGATCCAACCCGGGTCGGGTACTGCCTAACTCGAGTTGGGGTATTACAGGTTCTGGGTCGTGACAACATTAGAGCAAGACCATGACCACAGGATGGCGTGTGGAGCAAGAACACCGCGTCTTTAAGTTGTGACGTATCTCAGCTAGGAGGATCATCATAACTACGGGGTTAGAGCACGTAGCGTCTTTGGAGCGCACCCTAACCGTTGGTCCGAAGACATCACCTTCGAGTGGATGCCTTGCAACCGTCGTCTAGTCATTGCCTCAGACTAGCACCAATGGGGTTATTTGACTTTCTCGGGTGTTCAACTTTAAGGACCTCAGCATGTTGTTCTTTTAGAGAATCCCTCGTCCATGGTGGCAATTTCCATTGCTTTAGTAATTCCCTCGGTGGTGAAATTGCCATATTACCCCCTCAGGTATTTCAACAGATTTGATAACCTCGGAAATAGTCTTACACCTATACCTACCATATGCCAAACTACAAGTAATGAAATTAACCGAAGGCCATTTCCAATTTGATCCAAGGATTGTGTATTCTTATAATCATAGATTTGGTAGAGGGATTATTCACTCTAATTGTTAAACCATGTTAGGCGAATACATTTATAGTTGGCAGAGCATCTATTATAAAAGGTTTCATAAGATATTGGTAGATACATTGGAGTTTAATACAGACAAAGGCCATGGGAGAGAATATACAATGTTTTATCTAGAATCCAAAAGTAACTATTGAAACAGCCCAACAGACTTCTAGGCTTCAAGCAGTCCTTCCAAAAGAAAAATGCTAGGATTATCCTTTAACCGGCAATCACTAGGGTGTTCACTTGAAAATTTATGGATAAATCTATATGAGCTTCATGAAAAGCTCGTGAGTAATGCAGGTGTCAAAATATAGTCTTTCCAAGATAACATTTGAAAATGTTTAAAGCTATTGATGTAACACCCCGACCCAATTAAGCGAAGTAATTAATGATAATGATCATTATCATAAGTTAATTTGCTTAATAACCATGGGTAACGCTAGTTATTGACTTGTGACTCGAAATACGGAAGCAAAGGTATAATGATGAAAACAATCAATCCTAAATAAGAGACAACCAATTTAAGAATGAAATTTAATGTCGAAGATCATAATTTGATAAAAGTTACGACTAGTATTAATCAAGGATTAACACACAAGTGAATGTGAAAAATTAGTGCACTTGAGCAAGATTAGCATAACGCACGAAGGGAGCGCATTTAATTAGGATTATTTTGATAATTATAATGGACTATTAGAATAATTAAAATACATTTAAATACATCAAGACGAGACAATAAAGGCTATGAAAACTTGATAAGATCTCGATTCACGAAATCAACACATGAAAAGAATAAATAAGTGATACAAGTACATGAGTAAGAGATAAAAATGAATCGAGAATCTTCTGGTAAAAATAATATGTTTTTGGTATAAACCAAACATGATGGAACGTATCAAAAAAAATAAAAGGCGTGTAGGTGAAGCATACAAGAATAAAAACAATTACGAGAATACCAAAAGATTTACGCCAATTGAAATGCAATGTCAAAATTCAAGAAACACACCCAAAATGTCAAACAAGGCATAAGAAGAGAAAATAAGAAAAAATAAGGGCCAAAAGTGTTGGCCTAAAGACTTGAAGCCAATGTCAAAAAAAATGAGGGAGAATATTATCCCAAAAGATAGTCAACTTGGTTGCAGCACTTTGTGCTATATATTTCACAAGATATATATATATATATATATATATATATAAGCTACATAAAATTTTAAGTTTGCATGCTCAAGGGGCTAAGGTGTCAACCTTGTATTGGGCCCTCACATGGACCAATCAGATTTCATGCAAATTAAAAATATAATATAAATATATATATATATATATTGTGTGTATATTATAAAGAAAAGAAAAAAATAAAAACAGAACAAGAGTGTGTGCTTGTGTGCATGTGCGTGCGGGTAGAGAGAGAGTTGTAGAGAAAGAGAAACTTGTTGAGAGAGAAAGTGAAGAAGAAGAAGAAGAAAGAAGAAACCAGAAGCAAGAAGGAAGAGAGAGAAACAGTAGAAAGAGAAGGAAAAACTAAGAGAGCTAATTTTCTCTCTCTAAAAAATTTGCCAAAAATTCAATTTTAAGCTTGTATATGGCCTAGAATATTCATACATGTGTTTTATATTATTGAGGGAAGAAAGTAGAAGAAGAATGGTAAGGTTTAAGCTAAGAAAACCCTAAGAATCCTAAGACCCGAAATTATGGAAAATTGAGTTTTTGATCTAGCTCAAATAAAGCTTGAAACTAACTACATAGCTTAAATAGCATTAAAATTAGAACATGCAGGCAACTTAAATCACTAAAAATGGTTAAGGAACCATTGAGAAACAGTGAGTTTCAGTAAGGGGAAGAAAGATTGAAAACTTAAAATTGGAATTGGTTTTGTTGTGTTTTAGGAACAAGAAAGTATTCCCTAGGGTTCCAGAAACATGTAGGAAGAATTTGGGGCAAAAGGGTTGCTAAAAAGCTTTGAAATAGAAAATGTATAGCTCGTCAGAAAATCGAGAGTCGCTGGAGCTGCGACTGTAACCCCCTATTTCTTGACGGTAAACCCCCCAAATCAAGAAATAAATTGTAAAAATGGAATCCTCATAAAATTTAGGTTCGAACCATGTTGGGCAGTGGCCAGAATTCAACCGGCGATGGTCGCCGGCGTCGGAGAAGGCCACCGGAGCCCTTACCGAAGTGATGGGGAAGAAGAACAGCACCAAGTCAAGTTTCGAGTTTAATTCGGGCCGGCCCCTGACCAAATTATTAAATGGGTTTAAGACACTTATCGAAACGTCGTCATTTTGGCTTAAAAGGATTAAAAAATAAAAATAAGGCTGACGTCATGATGATGTCATCATGATGCAATGAACCGGATGGACCAATTAGTTTAGTACGGTTTTGGACCGGTTCAACTTGGAACCTATTAAACCAATAGGTTTATTTAAATAGTTTTTGAAATAATAATTAGACCCTAGAACTTTTTGCTAATTACAAAATAACCCCAATAGTTTTGATTATACAGATTGGCCCCAGAAATTAATTAAATATTAATTTTAAATCCCTTTAATTATATGAGAAATTACCAAAATGCC
This sequence comes from Nyssa sinensis, assembly GCA_008638375.1. Taxonomy (NCBI): domain Eukaryota; kingdom Viridiplantae; phylum Streptophyta; class Magnoliopsida; order Cornales; family Nyssaceae; genus Nyssa; species Nyssa sinensis. Next base: position 13,284,642 of record CM018050.1, read on the forward strand.
CTTAGGGCCAAAAATGGGCCAAACAAAGGTAATTAAAATATAAGAATAGTGCAACTCAATATTTTTGGGGCGTTCTAAACTCAATGGCGGAGTCCCGATTTGTGAAATTAGATCCCAAAAAATATGAACGGGTAAACTGGAGTAGTTTCAAAATACGTCTTAATGGTTAGTTGAGTGACGCAATTGAACCCTAATAACTGTAAAAATACATACCTTAATATTTTGGATATTCCGGACCCAATGGGGGGATCCGTTTTATGAAACGAAATCCCAAAAAAATCGACATGCAAAATATCAAAATTACCATTTTACCCTTAGTAATCCAAAATCCAGTTAAATGTCAAAGGTGACATATTCTGACTTTCTTTGATGTCCTGGACTTAACAGTGGAGTCCATTTTAGCATACAAAGTACCAAAAAAATGTGACACGTGAAAATGTAAAATTACGAAATGCTCCTAGGCTTAATGTAAGTCACAAATAAGCTAATTAAGATCCGAAAAAGCCTAAATTAATTATATTCAATATTCTAGACTTGATGGTGACGTCCCTTTAAGAAAAAATAAGACTCGGTAACGAATTAAAAAAAATGACGAATATGTCCTTAGGACTTAATGAAGTTCCCAGAAGTATAAAAAATAAAATTAATAAGTTCACATAAATGTTATAAGGACCAAATAGACTCAAAAAGGAGTTTGAATACGTAAATTGTGTACGAGAAAATAAGGGACATTAAAAAAGTGTAGATTACTATAACGCCTTTGAAGGGCCAAATAAGTTATAAGGCATCAGGGAACCCTAAATAGGGAATTTGAAGACCCTTAATTGAATAGACTAAGTTTAAAAGAACTTAAAATACTGAATAACAATGGTTGGGATTAGAATGAATACTAATTCATTATGTAATATATTTTGGATACATGATTATACGATCACCCAAACAATGGATAATGGAAAGAAAGTTATGGGATAGCTATTATGGTACCCATATGGGGATGCAATACTAGGAACCCAATGTAAGTAAACCCAAACTCTAATATGTGGTATTTTTTTAGCCATGTCACAATTATATTTTCTCAATGTTGCCAATTTGTACTCTTATACATACCTGACATTTATTAATTTTATAATTTGATACTGGTTCTATACCTTTGATTTAGATATTGAAAAACTACTATTTTTCTCACTACTGAGATTTTGATATTCCATATATATATACATTCCTTGTGGAATTCTACTGATCATGATATTATTATGAGTGTCGGGAGTTGTGTCTCTCATAACGTCCATCTTGATTCTATAGATGCTGATTTGGACCTACAGGTCGGTGATTGGGAATGATGCCCAATACTTAGTCTATGGAGGACATGATATATGATAAGAGCTCTAGTGCTATTCAGGAACCCGATTAAGGGTTGAACCTGAATGAGTGCTTTTGAGGGTAGCCGGGCCCTTTTGATTGTAAGCATCTATTTTGTTAGTATCTCATATCTTTTATTTAAATCATAATTTGATGATGCACTATTTGGTTGTTGACATGCTTTGCAAGCCTATCATTGGATTTGATTTGGAAATCTTGTGATATTTGGCAGCTGATTGTTGTATAGGTTGAATCCTTATTATTGCCTTACTAAACTGTTTACATCACCTTGTTCAAACTGCTTTGGGATATGCCTTTTCGGACCCATGGGTCATCTTTGGTGATTTACTTCCTTTGTGACTAACTATTGCTATATATCCTTTCGCTTTCCATTTGGTTGTATTCTGTTACCTAAACTCAACCCTGTCCCATAGTAGAGCGACGGAATTTACTTACTGAACTAAGTTAGCTCACTTCATTTTTATAACAATTTTTCAGGTAGCACTATATAAGAGGAAATGTAATGATGGCAACTAGTGGAGCTAGTGATGTGCTTGCAAGCAATAGTGATGATGTAAAACTCCAGTCATAATTTGAGCACATAATCTGATAAGGCTTATCTTAATATTAGGTATTGTGATAGTGTAACCTTAGTAATGATGTCAGAATTAAATGGTGATTCATGTTGATGGAAATTGTACTTGGAGATATTCTGATTGATGGTTATTAGAGTTCGATTTGTGATCGGATGAGTTGCATATGTGAAGCTTCCACCTTTAATAAAAGAAGGAAATTTTTTTTATCACTCTTATGCAATTCATTTGATTTTGTACGGCCTGTCCAAGTGGTAGTATCGGTCGTTGCCCCTAATCCGCGTACGGTGGGTTTTGGGTCACGACAATTGGCATTTAAAAAATGTACTTAAAAGCTAAGTTCACATAAAATAGTTGCCATACAAAATTTATGCCAACCAGTTTTGCAAAGTAGACAGATTAGATTCAAAATAGAGCAGTTTAAATCAAATCAAACATATTAACAAAATAGATTAGACTAGTAGATAAAATGATTGTAAAATCAAGTAATGATAATGTATTTATACCATTCGGACAAATCTAGTTGACATATGAGACATATGTATTGTGTAAATGATACTTGCAATTTAGAGCTCGTGACCTACAAAGGCCTATCGAGAAAGTATTTCCTACGTGGTAATAGATATGTCATGATAGACAACACTTAAAATTATATTTAGTAAATATAGATGTTATGGGTATCCAAAGGTTTCAAAACACATAGCAAAGTTAAGTAATAAATCATGTTTTTCAAACAAAAAAAAAATCATTGTAAAATGCATCAAAAATATAGAGCTCTTAACAAAGTGCATTTAAGATATAAGGTTGTTATTTGAAAGGATTTAGATAGAAATAATGGCATTCCAAGGTACAAGGTTATTTACCTGAAGTCAAGTGCTAAGCAAAACACTTGATCTTTAAGTCTTACTTTTATTACAGTAATCAGACACACATTAATCACTAATTTAAGGCACATTAATCTATATTACTATTTTAAATGCCTTATTAGATTACATGAACTCCACCATTGATTCCAGAATACCTAAAAACGTTAAGAATGGTTCTTTCTTATTTTTCAATACTCTTTTGGTAACTCATTCAAGTCTTAAGGACGTATTCATCATTTTATAATTTATTCTTCTCATGTTTCAGGATCTGATTTACCCAAGCGGTCATCATCGTTGGGCCCAGAATGTTGAAAATATTCAAAATACTCTCTCTGACATTTAAATTGGCCTTGACCATAGCTAAGGATATAATCATAATTTTACATTTAATGTATTTAATTTTTCAGTATCTAGTTTGCCAAAATGAACTCCGTCATTGAATCTGGAATGCTAAAAAAATGCTAGGGAGGGCCCCCTCTATATTTTAATTGGGCCTTATTGGCGCTTAATATTGATTATTTGATATATATATATATATATACACACACACATATACACACACATGCATATATATATATATATGGTATGTGTATACATATATTATGTATATATAATTAGTAATATAGGTCACTACTACTCCAGTGTCTTAGTGGTTAGGTTCAGCCATTTGGCTCCTTAGTCCTTGGTTTGAATCAATGATGATGTAAAACTCCAAGTCATAATTTGAGCATATAATCTGTAAGGCTGATCTTAATATTAGGTATTGTGATAGTGTAACCTTAGTAATGATGGTTAGACTTAAATGGTGATTCATATTGATGAAAATTGTACTTTGAGATATTTTGATTGATGGTTATTAGAGTTCGATTTGTGATCGGATGAGTTGTATATGTGAAGCTTCCGCCTTTAATAAAAGAAGAAAATTTTTTTTATCACTCTTATGCAATTCATTGATTTTGTACAGCCTGTACATGTGGCAGTATCGGTTGTTGCCTTTAATCAGCGTAAGGTGGGGTTTCGGGTCACAACAATTGGCATTTAAAAAATGTACTTAAAAGCTAGGTTCACGTAGAATAGTTGCCATACAAAATTTATGCCAACAAGTTTTGCAAAGTAGACAGATTAGATTCAAAATAGAGCCGTTAAATCAAATCAAACATATTAACAAAATAGATTAGAATAGTAGATAAAATGATTTGTAAAATCAAGTAATGATAATGTATTTTACCATTCAGACAAATCTAGTTGACATATGAGACATATGTATTATGGAAATGATACTTGCAATTTAGAGCTCGTGACCTACAAAGACCTATCGAGAAAGTATTTCTTGCGTGGTAATAGATATGTCATGACAGACACACTTAAAATCATATTTAGTAAATATAGAGTTATGGGTATCCAGAGGTTTCAAAACACATAGCAAAGTTAAGCAATAAATCATGTTTTTCAAACAAAAACAAAATCATTGTAAAATGCATAAAAAATATAGTTCCTAACAAAAGTGCATTTAAGATATAAGGTTGTTATTTGAAAGGATTTAGATAGAAATAATGACATTCCAAGGTACAAGGTTATTCACCTGAAGTCAATGCTAGCAAAACACTTGATCTTTAAGTCTTACTTCTATTACAGTAATCAGACACACATTAATCTCTAATTTAAGGCACATTAAATCTATATTACTAATTTAAATGCCTTATTAGCTTAAATGAACTCCACCATTGATTCTAGAATACCCAAAAAAACATTAAGAATGGTTGTTTCTTATTTTTCAATCCTCTTTTGGTAGCTCATTCAAGTCTTAAGGACGTATTCATCATTTTATAATTTATTCTTCTCATGTTTCAGGATCTGATTACCCAAGCGGTCATCATCGTTGGGCCCAGAATGTTGAAAATATTCAAAATACTCTCTCTGACATTTAATTGGCCTTGACCATATGTTATAACATGAATTTTTTTTTTTTTTTATTATTTATTCTTTGTAAATATTATTATTATTATTATTATTATTATTATTATTATTATTATTATTATTATTATTATGATGATGATAATGGATGTATGTGTGTATATGTATATGTATATATACATAGGTACATGTATGGATGGATATATATAATAAGAGTATATGGGTGTGTGTGTATAAAACAGTGCATGTGTGCACTGTGTGTGGGTGCAACCGAGAGAGTGTGTGTGTGTGTGTCGGTGGAGTAGTGTGTGTGCCTAGTGTGTGTGTGATAAGTGATATATATGTATTATATATATATAGGTGTATAGGCAGCTTTGCATTAAATGCAAAGCTGCATGAGGGGAAGAAAGCAGGTGGCTGCTGCAGAGAGAAAGGGTCAAAGAAAGGGGCTGTGAAGGGGGAGGAACCGAGGGAGAGAAATGGAGGTGTTTGAGTGACATAAGGGAGTTGGTCTCGGTTGGAGAAGAAAAGAGAAGGGAGGAGAGACTGAGAGCAAGGGAGAGAGAGTTCTGAAGGAGCAGAAGTGACCAAGAGGAACAGAAGGAGAAGGGAAGCAAACCAAAAGGAAAAAAATCCGAAATCTTAAGTAAGTGGACACTTCAGTTTAAATTTCAAAAGCATGATCGTTTGATTTAGATTATAGAGGTTTATAAAGCATGATTTTAGCTTTCAATGCAAAAAGAATGATAGAGAACGGTTAAGGAATAGGGGAGAAAATCCAGTTACAGGTCTCGTGCCATGGGGGTTGGACCTTGTTATTTTATTGTGTAGAACTCTAGTCAAATGGTCCTAAAAATAGTCCTATGAAGTGCAGAAAAAGAATAGAGAAAGAAAAGAGGAAAAAACGATAGGAAAATGAGCATGAAATGGAGAAATTTCAGTTGGCCGAGGTTCAGCCATGGGCCTTTGAGCTCTATTTCGAGAAAAATGGGGGAAGGTTTCGAGGAAAAAGGGAGGTTGGATATGGAACCCTACTTGAAAAACTCTAGAAATTGCATTTTTGAAAACAGAAAAAGCCACCGGAGACCGGTCGCCGGCGCCGGAGAAGGCGCCGGAAACCTACTGTGGCCCCTACCGAAAATCGGGGAAAGAAGATGGGGTGACCGGGTCGGGTTCCGGGTCGGATCCGGATCCGGGTCGGGCGGGGCTCGTCCGCCCTTGCCACGTGTCGGCCTACTGTTTTAAATTAAAATAAGGTTTGGCCCGTTTGGTTACAAGGATAAGAAATTAGGAAATTGGAATTAAATGAAACAGGGATATCCTATCCCTGTCTCGGATTAGCCCCTGTTTGGTTAACCTGATTGAGAATAGCAAATTAAACTAATTTCAATTTGAACCTTGACCTTTTGGAATTTGAACCTTAACCCTGAACTTTCAGAAATTACAAATTGACCCCCCAACTATTAGAAATTTCACGTTTACCCACCTGATTAAATTATTAATAAAATATTAACTAAATTAATTAATTAATTATTTAATTTAATTAATTAAATATTCAAAAATATCCGCGGAGTCCAAATGGGGACAAGTCATTAGTGTATTTTGACTATCTCGACCCTTCTGAGACCAAATGGTGAGGTCCGTTTTATGAGACGGGGTCCCGAAAATTAAAAGACCCGTAGTACCCTTAAAATTACCAAAATGCCCCTAACTTGAAACACTATCAGACGAACTCCGAATTAGGTAAACAAATAGTGAAATTTTAATTATTTCGAACATTTCGGACTCAACCGTGGAGTCCGATTTGTGAAAAGAGGTTCACGAAATGTAAGGACACGTGTAAAGTGCAAAATGATTGTTTTTGCCCTTTTGAACCCCGGTGTCCGAATTGAGTTCTACGAGAACCTAAAGTGTTTTCTTCAACGTCCTAGAACAAATGGTAGAGCTTAAATTTAGCAGAATAGAAACTTATGAATCAAAGACATAAAATTTGATGAATAGCATAAATTCAAATAAACAATGGACTGAGTTGTAATTTCTACTTTTAGGGACACTGACAGGACAGGAGGGGGCGATCTGATATCCTGCCTTTTCATCCGTCGGTTCAGTTACATATAGTGCACGATCTTCTTAGGGTTGTGACTGACCCTTCAGGTATGGTGTTTTGCTAGTGTTAGAAATGAAGTTAAGTTAGGAATATTTGTGCATGACTGGAATGCTGTATGTGTTTATCCGTAATGTGTTTACCTGTTTATTTGGAATTGGTTGTTCACATGTTATGTGTTACTTGCAAGTCAATAAAGTGAAGAACATGAATCGTGATGTACGAACATATGAGATATGTATGTATATGAAACTGACTGGTGATTTGTTTCTTATTGTCCGAGCATGTTATATTATTGAGATCCATGTTCATTGAGATTGCATTGGCATATTGGCATATGATGAATTCTTTGAGAACATGGCGTGGGTAAGCACATGGTGCTTTGCATTATGAGGGTGTAGATCCTGTGGTGAAAAACCCAAAATTGGCCATTGCATTGGTACTTCGAGCCATCGGGGAGTACCCGTAAACGAGACATGGGTGTGGCATAGGGTTGTGCATGGGTGTGTCATGCGTACCATTCATATATATACTGCGATGCTTGAATGTCATTTAGAAATAAATGTACACTTTGCACATGCCACGCCTTAGCTTTATTTCCTGGCATTAGCATTTCATCATACCAGCAGTTTTGCTGACCCATTCATGGGCAACATTTTCAGATGAGGATCCTCCAGCCACTAGAGACTCTGTGATGCCCTGATAAGGTGAAGCCTGTGATGTATTTGTGATTCGTGAAGAAACTTGTATTTTGTTATGTAAGGGCTTAAGCTCGAATGACTGATGAACAATGTATTCGATGTTACTTTATGTATGGATGATGATGGACGCATGTTTAGTGAATCTAATTACTTTTGTCCTTTTATTTATTTTACTTTCTGTCTCGTCAGTCGCGCCTCGAGTTTCGGTCAAAATTCGGGGCGTGACACCATAGCTAAAGGTATAATCATAATTTTACATTTAATGTATTTAATTTTTAGTATCTAGTTTGCCAAAATGAACTCCGTCATTGAGTCTGGAATGCTAAAAAATGCTAGGGTGGCCCCTTCCATATTTTAATTGGGCCCTATTGGCGCTTAATATTGATCATTTGATATATATATATATACACATATACACACACACGCATATATATATATATGTGCATACATATATTATGTATATATAATTAGTAATATAGGTCACTACCACTCCAGTGTCTTAGTGGTTAGGGTTCAGCCATTTGGTTCCTTAGTCCTTGGTTTGAATCATCTTGGCAACAAAGTCTGCCTTTAATTTTCGCTATTTATTTAAACTTAGTACATATATTTTTCTTGATCTAAATTGGTTTAACCCACGAGCTATGGCAAAGTTAAAATTGAGTTTTATTGCAGTTTGTTTATGGGCTTTTCCTTAAAGTTTCGTTAATGGAGGTTGTTCATGCACGACTGCTTCTAAGGCCTATTAGACCTCATTTAAGTTTTAGGTATGCTTCAAATGAACACATAAATAAAATGGAAAAGGTTTGGTGAAGAACTATCCTGATTAAAGCTTGTTTCCCCTTTTCCCTCTCTTTCTCTTTCTAGCCAACCCCTCCATTCTTCTTTGCATGTGCTTTACTTTACTCTCTATTTTCCTTTCTTATAGCAATAGTGATCACAAGAGGTTAGCTTGTAAAGAATGATGTGTTTATATAAGGACAATTTGTGATAACTCTTTTTAAACACTTGTCAATTGAAATCTTTCTTGGCCACTCATATGGGGGATAAAGTATGGCCCAAACATGGTCTGATTCAAACCATTTTAGTCATGAATTATAGTTGTTAGGCATCTTCTATGCTATATATATATATATATATATATATATATGTTGTGCGCACACACATTCATATATATACTTAAAGCATTACAAATATGTCATACATGCTTAGTATTCTCATGTCATATTTAATCTTAATTGATCCTAATTAGAGACTCTAATCTTCAATTAGGTGTGTTAATCTTTTATTGGATCAAATTAGAGGTCATAATTCTTTAATTAAGTACAATTTTGCATTAACTCTTTCCTTTAAGTAATTTCAAATCATGTGTGACCTTTATCAATCAATGCTAATCTTGTACTTACTAAATTTTTAGACTACTAATTTACTTTAAGTAATTTGCCTATAATTATTAGGTCAATTCTCCTTGATTAGTCCTCATTGCACGATTACTGAATTTAATTAGGGTCAGGATGTTACACACAACACTCCTTTGTTTCCTTTGGTGCATTTAAAATGAAAGGATTGAGAAGAGTTTTGAAAAAAAATGAGACTGGTGAATCAGATGGAATCAATGTTAATATTACTACTATTTTTCCCAGATTTTCTTATACATTCAACTCTTTTAGAGATGTCATAATGTGAATTAAATTTCTTGGATTTTATAATGTAAACTCTAGGTGTGCCTCATTAATTTGGAGATAAAAGATTTGAAGTCGTACTAAATTCCATGTTGGGAATCAATGAAGTATGGACATAAATTTATGTTCCACACACACACACACACTCTCTCTCTTTCTCTCCCTCTCTAGTAGGTAAGTGGCCCTCGAGGTGGATCCAAGTTCCATTCTAAGATTTTATAGGGAGCTTTAGAAATAGGGCACTTAATAAATGCTTAATTAAAAGTAGATCCAATTCAAAATATTTTAACCTATGAAGTCCCTCAATAAATCTTTACCAACAATGTTATTTTATATAAAACTTTTCATGATACACACCTCACTGCCAGCTCCACTACCACACTAATTTGTTTTTTTTTTTAATTTCAAGACTAAATAACTTGTAATTTACAAATCTATTTTTTTTTATAAAAAAATATATATATTTAGACTTTAAAAATAGAAATCTATTAGTCAAGATCCATATTGCGTATCAACTTCTGCAAAAAAAAAAATCACAAATAGAGAAATTTCACTAACTACACGAAACAGAGAAATTCCTCTCTAAAATGTTCATACACCAGAGAAATTTATTGTTTAGTGCCTTTTTCATTGTGTGGTGGGATATAAGCATAATGTTTAAAAGGATAGTGTCACATATCTAGTGAGGGATTGTTTTAACAAACTCTATTTTATTTCTTTTAAATTTCTCAACCAGTTCAAACAAATAAAGAGTTTTCTAAAATGTTCATACTCTAAAGAAAATTCTCATTTAATGCTTTTATGATGGTGTGGATATAAGCATGATGTTTAAGAAGAGAGTGCCACAAACCCTGTGGGGGATTGTTTTAGCAAACTCCATTTTATTTTATTTTTTAAGTTTCTTAGTTAATTATAACAAACAAAAACATTTCTCTAAAATGTTCATACACTAGAGAAAATTCTCATTTAGTGCTTTTATAATGGTGTGGTGGGATATAAGCATGGTGTTTAAGTAGATAGTGCAACACACCCTGTGGGGGCTTGTTTTAACAAACTCTATTTTATTTTTTTTAAATTTTTTAGTCAGTTCAAACAAACAAAGAAATTTCTCGATCTATTCATACATGAGAGAAATTTCTTGTTTAGTTCTTTTGTAATGGTGTGGTGGGATATAAACATGGTGTTTAAGAAGAGAGTGCCACATATCATGTTGGAAATTGTTTTAACAAATTGCATTTTATTTCTTTTAAATTTCTTAATTAGTTCAAACAAACAAAAATTTCTGTTTGTTTATACACTACAGGAATTTCTCGTTTAATGCTTTTATCACAATTTAGTGGGATACAATCATGATGTTTAAGAAGAGATTGTCACATACCCTAAAGGGGTTGTTTAAAAACTTTATTTTATTTCCTTTTAATTTCCCAGTCAGTTTAAACATACATGAATTTCTCTGTCTGTTCATACATTAGAGAAATTTCTCATTTAGTGTTTTTATCATGGTATGGTAGGATATAAGCATGACGTTTATGAGGAGCGTGCGCCATACCCTATGGAATTGTTTTAACAAACTCCATTTTTATTTCTTTTAAATTTCTGTCTATTTCAAGCATCAGTGTTGTGGTGGGATATGAATTTATTTGAAAAGGAGAGTGCCGCATAGCCCAAGAGGGAATGTTATAACAAACTTTATTTTATTTCTTTTACATTTCTCTATCAATTCAAACAGACACATAATTTTCTCCATCTCTTCAAATAATAGGGAAATTTCTCTGTTTCACTATATGCGTTGATTAACAAACAAACGAAAACAAAATGTGAATGTTTGTTTCCTCTCAGTTTATAAATATTTATCCATGAATCAATATTTTCATTGTATGTATTAATCAACAAGAAAACCACTAATAACACCAAATAGCACTTATCTTGATTTTGATTTGAAGTGAAAAAATAAAGCAACACAACAGTATGTTCTTGCCACAAAACAATACATGTCCAGGTTCATTAAAGTCTCTTCCGCCCAGGTTCGTTCTTGCCACAAAACAATACATGTCCAGGTTCATTAAAGTCTCTTCCACCCAGGTTCGAAACAATAGCAACCTGTGTATGATAATGGCATGCAATGGAAAAGCCAATCTTGTAAATACCATAACCAACTGTAGTGGCGGTACAATCTGAGTGGCTTCAGCCCAGCAATCTCTATGGCGTATTTGCAAATCACATGCATCAACTTCTTGTATGATGATACAGATTTTTGAAGGCCAAGAAATTTGATATTGAGAAAACAAAGCAAATGTGGGCCGATATGCTCCGTGGAGAAAGGACTCTAGTGTTGTGACACAATCAACGAGGTATTTATGGAAAATATTAGTGATCGTTGTTTTGAAATCTCTTTATATAATCGATAATGTCGCCAATTACCACTCACCAACACAACCAAACTTTCTCAACCACCACCAGAACTAGACCCCCAACCCATCAACACCACCAGACGACTCCCCCAACACAGCCCCGTCTTCCTCAACCTCTCCATCCCTTAAACCCCCAACTTTAGGACAATTTTCGACATCATCTCTAGAGGAATACGAACAATGATCATCATCATCCCGTGAAAGACCTAATAATAATTAACTCAATTTTAACCAGATTTCATGGACAAATGATCATCATCATTTCACCATCTCAGATAATCACTAACGAAAACCCAAAGAATACAATGCAACCAAACAATTTTATTTCAACAATTAAGACCATCAACACATCTAACTCAAAAATCACTAGATCAAATTATGCTATAAATTTCAATGTCAAACATCACATATTTTTAAAAGATGTTACACAGGATAGGGGAAGCTATCCAAGCAAGCCATTCTGCAAAAATTCCAGATTGGCACAAATGGAGTCTTACAGAAATCAGAGGTCCCGTACACAAATTTACTGGCAGCTCAAGAATTCTCTCACATTTCATATGAACTGCTTTGGAAAAACATAATTCTCCTAAAAAAACAGGTACTTCTTGTTGGGACATGATCTCCACCAAAAAAATTGGCAAGAAAAAAAATCAATAAAAAGTCTAACAAAAATCTAGATTGTTGAATCACTGTTCTCACTTTTCTTGCGATTTTCCTCCATGATTCTTTGAAGAACTTTCTCACCAGATGTGATCAAACGTTTGACAGCATCAAAAGTAGTAAGCCTAATGCTGCAATGAAAAAAAGAAGAAAGAAGAGCAATGATAGTATCAAGGACTATAGTAAGAATATTGCAACAAGAACATAACTCATTTATGGGGCACTAACTCAGTATTTCTGGTTAGTCAAGAACATGTAAATATCTTCAAGCACTTAAGGTGGATTCAATGTCCTACAGAACTTATCCCACTTGTCATCTATAATTCTAATGGCATCAATCCATTTCAAGGATAGTACTCAACTCAAATATGAAAGTGAAAATTGAAAAGATAAATTGCACTAACTTTCCCTGAAATTTTTAAAATTACACTGACTTCCCTTACTTTATCTAAAAATATACAGATACCTTCCTCCAGTCAAAGTTTTTCTTCAAAATGACAAAACTACCAATTTCATATTTTTTTTAAAATTTTGACCAATTTTTTTTTTTTTCATTTTTCAAATAAATATTGATAAAAACCTTAAATTTGTTTTTATATAAAATAAAAATAAGTTATTTACCGTAAACTTATTTTTAAATAAATAAAAAAATATAAAAAATCTTTAAAAAAAGTTAGAAAAAATTGGTTTGTCAAAATTAAAAAAATGTAAAAATAAATAAATAAAAGAGATAGTTTCATCATTTTGAAAAAAAAAATTGACAAAAGGGAGGTATTCGTATATTTTCAGGTAAAGTAGGAGAGGTCAGTATAATTTCAAAAATCTCAAGAAAGATCAATGTAATTGTCATAAATCTTAAGAGAGGTTAGTGTAATTTATCCTTAAAACATCATTTACGAAATATTATATACATAAGTATATTTTTATTATTTTTGGTTCTAATTTTAGATGAAATGGATGATGCATAACATGATGGAGATAAAATCTATCTAACTGAACACTTTAACGATAAACTATTAAAGGATGTCTATAGGAAGAAAAATAGAGAGGAAACAAAGAGAAGCAATTGAAACCTGCTGTTCGGTAATGTTTTCAATGCATTGGGTACAAAACCCCTGTACAATCCAAGTAAACCATCGCGTTCCACAATACCTGCATAGGAAAGATCAAAGCAGACAGTTGGCAATTGGCTAAATTTGAAGTAGTATGACAAAATAAATATCATTGTAGGAAGTTTCACTTGGGTAATTGAAGATCATGTCAAACATCAGTACAAGAAACAACTCTTTCAGTCAAAAGGGGCAGTTTTGATTTATGATCGTAGCAAATATATGTTAAAAAAAACTATGATATAATCAAAAAAATTAATACTTGTAGATTGAGAAGCATGATTAAAACTTTACGGAGCCTAGAGTTGACTCAAAGAAGAAAGGATAACAAAAGCATAGGTATATAATTTATGACTTAATGCACTCATATGAGTATATAATTCCTGTATTCAACGATATGGTGGTTTGAAGAGTCTGACTAAATGCACCTGAAACCTATACCAAAGTCCATGTAACAAAAGCAAAGTATCGTGTTATCTGGGAAACTCTATTTTGCAGTTTTATTCAATGCTACATAGTACAACTAGAATGACATTTGTGTCAAACCAGCCTTACCTTTATTAATAGAAATTTGAAGTCCTTCAGGGAAAAAAAAATAGACATGAAAGTAATCATAAGGTAGTCAAGTAGGAGACTGAGGCCCTAAAAGAATTAAATGATACAATAAAAGGACGCAAGTGTGCCATTAGAATCTGAAGTGTAAAAAGCATATAACAAAATATATCCCAAAATTGATTTTTTGACTTTCTGCATCTGTTATGATGGGAAGTCATAAGCGGGTGCTATGGTATCTTCACACAAATGAAATATCTTCTTCAAGACCATAAATTTATAAATTCAAGAGAATTCCATAGTCACCAATGAGTTCATTTTTGACCAAATGATATCACAAGAGGGAAACTCATTATCGTCAGTAGACAACTCAGAATGTGTTCCATTTTTGAAGCTATGTACCTTATACAATGTGGGTCTAATCATATTATAGAGAATAAAGGTTTCCTCTGCTATACTAAAGACAAATAAATGTCTAAATGCTTTCTCAAAGCGCCTTTTATAGAAAACTCATCCATATTAAATGCTGGTAGATTTTTTGGTGGTTTATAGTAACCATTATTGATAACTAATAGCATCGTGTTTACCTGGAAAAGCATCCAAAACCGATTTGTAGGGTGTACCCTTCATTTGCATTTGCCTTCTCACAGTGTCCAAGGGATAGCAGGTGAGTGTGGCAAGAGTAGCTGACAACAAAGCTGTTGCTAGAGATGTTTCAGTCCTCTTTTGATACTTCTCTGGCAAAGACTTCTTCACCCTGACATTCATCCGGTAGATTCAAAATTTTAAGATAAAGATATTCTGTGTTCTCCCCCAATAACTGTAGATAAGGGTATTGCTGGAAGAATAAGCTCACAAGTCGAAAATGCAAAAGTTCACAGCAATGTAAGGTGCTATTCCAATAAGGGAAGGCCCAAGACCCTTATAAAAAGATGCAATTCCTTCATCTCTTAGCATGTTTAAGGCAACCTGAAAACAATTCAATAGAATCCTTCTTCATATAGAGAGGTCTTCATGTCATAAGCACAACTGATTTAAGTCAGTCTTACCTCGGACATAGTTTGGTACCCTGGCTCAACTACTAATCGTAACCTCAGGACATCTAGAGGATGTGTTACCTAAAGAAAGACAAATGATGAAAGATTTGTGTGCATATATAGACATATATAATGAATAGAGTTGAGATGATACACAATTAACATATAAAAGTTCAAAGTAAAACAAATAATCACCCATAAAGTAGAGTTCATAAGTGGAATCCGTTAGCTATACTACTTACCAAAGTTGAAGTCATCCCAGCACAAGCACCAGCAGCTAGCCTTCCAATAACAGACAGCTCCCCATCCTTT
This sequence comes from Nyssa sinensis, assembly GCA_008638375.1. NCBI lineage: Eukaryota > Viridiplantae > Streptophyta > Magnoliopsida > Cornales > Nyssaceae > Nyssa > Nyssa sinensis. The sequence goes on from CM018050.1 coordinate 13,299,939, forward strand.
CCCCTAAAAAGTTTCTAGAAATCCAAATGCAAAATACATATATGATGTCTCAAATAGTATTACATTTGAATAAAAAAATATAATGAAATGATAAGATTTCTTTAAAACGTTTTTCTATTACCTTGTAGGTATCATAAGCAAACAACTGAACAGCACTATAAGGTATGATGCGTATCACCTGGAATAGTTAAAATGACTCTTTGGTAAGTTCCCTAGAGAGAAACCTTATCCCAAAATTTGGCACAAATAAATTTTGAAATATAAGTAGAAAGTAATCAGAAAGTGAAGGATGCGAAGTACCTGAGGAAGGTTGCCTTTCCAGTATCCTTTAATACCTTCTTGCTTCCCTATCATTGTTATCGCCTGCAATTCATGACCAGGCAGGATTCACAGTGAACATGAAGTTATCATCAAGCCAAGGCAGGTGCTACTAGAATAGGGACCTGAGAGAACAAAAACCAACTTCTCCATACAAGTGCATAAGAGGATGGCATGGCAATCTATCATATATTATAGTTCAGAGAAGCTAGCATGTTCATACGTATATTTCTTTAGTGTAATATTAGTCAGGTTCTCAACTATCTTTTAGATTTAGTTCCCCTCCATTGTGTTCGTAAAGAGTAAAATCATCCTTCCAGCAATGATCTGAATACCAGATAGAAGCCCAAAGCAATGTAACAAGGGAAATTATCCTCTAAACTAACCTTGTCAACCCCAAACCCACCCCCAGGGGCCCAAAAAAAAACAAACAATCACTTGAGGAATCTGTTTCAATGTGAGTTATCTGGCATGCAGCTAATGGATAAAATTTAATTGTCAACTTCTCATAGTACCTGATGCATCATCATGCTGTTCTTGGAATAGAAGCATAAGATAACTAAATTTAGTAATCATTTTTTAAATGATGTTATTACAACAAAATCGTAATTACAGTTTTACCGTTGTGCAGAACTGGAATCTCAGTCCACGGTAAAGAAAAAAAATGATCAAGCCATTCAACTAATGAATTCCTAAAGATATCATGGTAGCTAAAATAGTTGTTATGGTGGTTAAAAAGGCAAGAGAGGCTTTTTTATTTCTTATTGTTCTTGAAGGCAGGTTAGAGTCTTGCCTAGGCAAGAGAGGCTTAAGAAGCAGAGTACAAATATGATTCAGAACGGGAAGCAGCATATTGGTAAGCAACTTGCAAAATAAGATTGGAACTAGAAGATGGATATTGTACTACCTCCAGAGGTTAATGGCTGTAGTTTTACTACATGTATGCTAATTTTCAGTTGATGGTATTGTCTTATCCCATCAATGATATTGGTTGCTGATACATTGCAACACAAAGAGAGAGTACCATGAATGAGATCCAACCATCAAAATAATTAATGTGGTACAGATGGATCACACAAGTGTGCAGTTTTCAGTCTTGACAAAAAGAGTAAAGATGTCATAATCGATACAACTTTAAAAAGTACACGGAATCTGCGATATTTAGGAATTGGCAGTTGAGAATAGTGAAGATGAACCATAAAATACCTCAATGAACCCAATTCCCTTCTTAACACCTTCATGCCCAGCTCGCAATCCGTGAGTCTGCAAAAAAGATCAGATTGATTCAGAATACAAAGCAACAATTCCCCATGAATTTACCAGATACACTGTAAACTCACACATATAGTTCCATCAAAAAGACAAAGAAAAACAAGTGTAACTTATCTATACACAGCACACATTCATAAAAGGGGGCCTGTGGACTGATTCTTTAAGTTTCAATTCCCAGATTATGCCAGTTGATGGGCAAAAATTATAAAGACCAAAAGAAATGCTTGCAAAGGGCTCCTTCCCTCCTGAGAATCAGAAGCTTTGCCACATGGACTATGATATGACTAACTTAGTGATTCACATTTCACACAGTCGGAAGGCAATCTCTGGCCAGGACATTTAGAAAACAAAAATCATGAAAAAAATTCTTCAGCTGGATATATTTTCCTTTTTTTTTCGACAACTTGCAAATCAAGTGCAGCCCTTCTCAAGTTCCTCTAAGAATATCAGTCTCATGCTTTTGCTAGCAGATCTGAGTTTCAAAGAAAGTAACAAACAAATTGGTCCTCTTAAAAATAAAAATCTTTGGACAGGAAAAGTTGCAAAAGGGAAATATTGCTTCAAGAAAGAAGCAATGCACTCGAGAGATCATTGGAGACAACCAGAGTAACATTTTCCCAAAAGAAGAATTCAACAAATTATACAAAGGTGAAGACCAAACTTTTTTTTAAATACTTATTTGAACAAGAAGAGACCATTACTTGGTGCAATGGTAAAATGCTCTGATGATCAAACGTGGGTTCGAGTCCAAGAACAGCCACTTGGTGCAAAATAAAGCCGAATGCTAGGTCTATCTCTGGTCTATCCCTCCCAGCACCCCGCATTGGCCGGATGAAACTGGATAATGGCCTATTCATAGCCCTTTGGTTTATGTACTTAGTTGAACAAGAGACTCATAATTACAAGGAGGGAAATTTTTTAAATACTTAATTGTGTTAGTGCAAGATTAGCTAAGCTGGCAAATTTCATGACACATGTATTCCAGGATTGAAAGCATTGTTGAAAAAACTTTAAGAGCATACACAAGGGCTTGAAGGCACTCAAGCAACACAAGACAAGGATGAAGGTAAGGAGATCAAGGAAGACCCAAGCATCATTGCCATGAAGTGCATAAGCTACAAGAGGACCAAGATGAAGACACTAGGCTAAGTTTTGAAGGCAAATTAGATGTCATACAAGTCCTAGAAATAGCTCCTTAGGAGTTGGAATGACCAACATTGGGAGTTGGTTCACTTTAGGAAGGAAAAAATCCAAGTCTGCATAACGCTAGTTGACCGGCCTAGGCTGGGGGTTGACCACAGGAAGACAAGTGAGTCATAAAGGGACCAGTGTGTTGGTCGATCAGGCTGTGCCATGGTCGATGTCACAGGGTCAATTTTCAGCAGTAAATTTCGGCCTGTGATGGCGTTGTCACCAGAAAACCAGCCACTCAAAATCCTCACACACTGACACACAGTGTTTAGCACAACGGAATTAAACAGAAAAAACACACAAAGCCTTTACACGGAAACACCCCCAACCTTTATTCACCAACTCTGGTTATGAATACAAGTAACAATTTGGCACCAAGGCTCACACACAGCAGCAGCAAAGTGTATTCACACACGCTTCCTGCCATTGCTGAGACCTTGCCCCCATTTAAATACAGGGATGCAGTTGACATCCCCAACTGTTAGGGTTATGCTGGCACCAACCAACAACAGCCACCTATGCTTACCCAGTTGACAACCCCAACTGCAAGCTGTGCTGGCACCAACCAGCGAATGCCACATATGAATGTGCAGTTGGCATCCCCAACTGCTAGGAGTGCTGGACCAACCAGATTCTGCCACTTTGGGCAGTCTGCACCAATAACTGCCACCTCTGCTGTCTTCATCAGACCAGTGCCACATAAGCCAAGGCAGTCTTCCTTGTCCCAAAATCTCGGCATGTGACAACCCTAACTGCCTTGCAGACAGCACCAAACTGCCATGTAACCACTGCCCCATGAGAACCAATCAGCCTTTGCCACGCAGCCCTTTGTCCACACGTGCCCAACTGCCTTGTTCTCATGCCTGAAGAAGTTCCTCTTGTCCAGCCCCATGCCCAAGCCATGCATTGGACCACTGAACCCACATAGCACACTGAACCATGAACCCCAGTCACGCCCAGCCAAGTGTTGTGTCAAGCCATGCCACCCTCAAGGCTTGGTCTTTGTCTTTGGCATGCTAGGAGGACTTATGCCACACCCCTTGAGTCAAGCCACCGCATTAACCCACTGTTTGCCAAGCCATGCCCAGCTCATGGCTTGGTCTTCATGCAACAAGTATTGCCACCGTCTGCCGCCGCCACAGCTGGTGATGGTGTTAGGTCAGACCACCATGTCATGTCCTTCTTTCATCTAACAGCAACTTGCCTGGCCCCAAAGGTGCCAAGGTCTTTGGCTGCAATGCCAAGCCACCCACCCTGCACGCTAAATAGTCACCAAGTGCACTGCCATGCCCAGGGTTTCCCAAGGCTGCACCAACTGTTGCAGCCGAAGTTCACCAACTTAGTTTAACTTCCGAAAGTCATTCCAAGGCATGGCATGCCTATGCCATCCATGTCAAGTTAGTAAGGGGCTAACAATTGACCACAGGGACCAGTGTGTCACAAAATCTGACCTAATCTATGAAGCTAGTCATGATCAAATACAAGTGGAAAAGTAAGTTTACACCTTGTGACTCCCCAGAAACCTGGTCAACCAAGCTACGGTGGTGGTTGCCATAGAATTCCCAGTGATCCATAGTCGATAACAGGGACAGCTAGTCTACCAGGTAGAGACAAAAAATAGAAAAGAAAATGGCCATAAGAGAGTTGTTGGAACCTCACATTATATGCACTCAAAAAAGCCTTAAGAGGTGATTTGAATCTCACATACAAGGCTTGAAGCAACAGCTTCCTAAAGCAAAATCAACAAAGCTCCAAGCAATCGAAGAAGTAATCTTTCAACTTCCTATTTATGTATTTAGACACGTTTTGATTACCTAATCTCTAGACACACACTTCGAGTGTGGAGTAAGAATTCCTCAAGCCTTCCAAAGGGAAGTGAGAAGATTAGAAAAGGTTCTTGACATACCATCACTTGAGTCCTAAGAAGCGTGGACACATGGACACGACAATTCACAAAAATGTAGGATACGAATACATTGGGGACATGTTTAATGTATATATTTTTTTATTATTTTATATGACCATATAATAAAAACCTAATATTATTTCAATCAAAAAAGGCATAAAAACACACAAATCACAACAATATTAATAATATATCGAAATAATAAAGGCATTAAATAAATATTCAAGAACTTCTTTGTTTAATCAACAATATCCATGATTTAAGTTCCAAAACAAATTTGAAAAAACTACTAAAGAGGGAAAAAAAAAAAAAGAAAAGAAAAAAAATTCAAAAAAGGGTGTCCAAAATTTAGAAAAAGAAAAACAAATTGAACATTTTTTTTTCGCGTGTCTGACACGTGTTTGGAACGTGTTTGAACATGTGTGTTTCCGACATGTATCCAACATTGATACGTGAGTTAAAATAGAGTGTCTATAGTTTATAGCTCAAACCTAATACACCTTGAACATAAATCCTAGTGTGGGATCACTAGGTTGGTTGTTTATAATCCATTGGGTAAAAACCAACATTAGTGGTTCTAGGTTAGCCGTGAAAACTAAGGTAAATCCTAGTTATGGTGCCACTTAATTAGATTGGTTCTAAGTTAGCCATACTGAAAAACATAATAAATTCTATGGTTAAATCACTAGGTAGCTTGTTTGGCTGTCCCAAGTATAAAACCTAGATTTGTAAAGGTTATTGGGTAATCATTGAACGCCCCCCCAACCACCCCACCCCACCCACCCACCCACCCACATAGTGAAACATCTGACAAGGGTTGGGAGTGGATGTCTAATTGGCTTTGAATTGAATTAAGTAAATCTTTACAAAAAGAAATCTTACAATTAAATCATCATGAGTCAGATTGAGATAAGGCATTACATATGTAACTTGGGTTCTTGATCAATTGAGTGAATACTTTTGGATTAGTTGAGTGATTGAAATGCTTGTATAATCAATTGGAAACTCAACCATTGAAGAAAAGAAGTAAGCTTAGCAATTAGATAAATTAGCCAAGACAATCTAGAATCACTTGCAGGCTAGAAAATCATCTCTCCAACGAAAATAAGGTGAAAGGACCATTTGAGTAACTTTCAACTAGGCTTCCCCCCCCCCCCCCCCCCCCCACCCCCCCCCCCCAAAAAAAAAAAAATAAAATAAAATAAAATAAAACAACTCCTGGACATTTAAAGTTGAACAAGAGAAACGGCTCGAAGTTTCAAGGAGGACAAATAAAAAGGAAGAGAAAAGAGCTCCTGGCATGGGTAAATCATTTAGAAGTTAACTTGTGTATAGAAACAACAATGTACCAAAGCAAGAAGGGGAAAAAACAAAAAAAAAGAAAAAAGGTTGCATTTTACTACAATTAGAACCATTAGTTATTCTTCGTAAAGTACTTTCAATAACCAACAAAAAATATATTTTCTCTTGCTCCATTTGCTGCAGGGAAGTACAAGGCATGTTAAGACTTTGGCATGCATAGGGGTGCAATTTGGGTAGGCTAACCCGAGCCCAACCCAATTTTTTTGGGACTTGGGCTGTATTATTTCATTTATTTATAATTTGGGCTGTTACTTATGAAAGTTGAAGTGAAGTTGAGTATAAAATCAACTTAGATTACACTCAAGTTTTGATGTGGGATAACTTATACTCAAGTTTCTTTGCTGTTACTGACTTACGGCGATATTCCAAGGGAGTTTCTGGGTACCTCTTATTCCACCTACTTTCTATGCCAGTTAAAACCATTATCAAGTTCCTCACTAATCAAACCACGGTTGGCTACATTGGAAACTTGTCCTGAAGTATTGAAAATTTGAATGAAGCTTACTTGCAGCGCAATCAAAACAAGGACTTGCTTTTGAAGCCCAATGCACCAGATTCTGAGGTTAATGTTCCGCTCTTATTTCCAGCCAATTGTGTCCTCAGCTGCCAGAAAGTTCTATAACTGGTTGAACAATCACAGGTTGTAAAAGGTGTTGGCAATCATGGATGTGAGTAAATGACTGGTGGGACTGCTGTTTGTACTTGGGAAAACTGGGAGGAATTTTCTGCACGCATGAGTGGTGGCATTGTCTATGTTCTGAGGTGGATAAGAAGTTCTCTTTTTGTTCTCTGGATTACATGCTGATTGAACAAAACGTGCCACTGTGGTCTCAGAGGTTACAATGTTATATAGTACAAAGAAGTACTTTAAAGGTTGAATTCTTTTATCAGATCTAATATATGACTATTGGCTACTGTGGTGAGAGAGAGGAGAGGTGAAGCAATACAGTTAAGAAGCAGGGATATGGATATGAAAAAACAAATACTAGGGTGGGCAAAATTTGACACAACCCGTGAACACGACTTGAAAACGATATAAACTAGCAAGTTTCGGGTTGGCTTAATTCTATTTCGGTCAAAATCAGGTTAGACACAATTAACATGACCAATAGTCGTGTCGTGTTGAGGTTAACCCGCTTGACCCAAAACTAACCATTGTTAAATCAGTATCCCATGATCTGAAGTTGACCCGTGACCTAAAAGTGACATGTTAACTTGCTAACCCAAAATTGACCGAATATTTTTTTGATAAGTCAAAATTGATCGAATTAACACGATTATATATGTATTATACACATGTTTTTCTCTATTCCAATATTAATAAAATAAAGGTATTTTAAAATATATATTAATTATTAAATAATAGAATTATTAGTTTTACAGATGAAAATTGGTTTCTCAAAAAACTATTAATTATTAAATATTGATTATTAAAGAATCAATTGTATAAATTTTAAGTTATGATCAAACAAACATCATTTTGTGATATAAAAGCTTATGATAAAAAAAAATGTGAAGTATGACCTAATTCGACTAATGATGAATGACAACAAAAAATAAATAGACTATTAATTGGAGATCATCTAATTTGAGTTTAAGATTATACAAGAAAGAAATAACAATGCAACGAGAAAAATATTATATTTAATTATTAAATATCAAAATTACTAACTATTAAATTACTATATGATTTTTATTATTAAGTTTTAGTATAAATAGTAATATAAATAATTAAAGGTATAATAATTTAAAAAGCAAACTTTTTCAGTTGAATTCAACTTCGTCGCACTAATAATAAATTTAATGGGTTCATATAAATTGTGAGACAAATCCTAATAAATGAATTAATTATTTAATAATTAAGCTATATTAATTTACCATAATAGTTTTTGTAGTCCCTCTAAATATTTCTAAAATAATGTTGTTAAAAATCGAACTAACTCACATATTACTCTTCTCTCTTCCCCATTCCCACCTAAAAATGTTAATAATAGAGTTTGACAAAAAGAACGAAAAAAAAATATTCATAGTACCATTATAGCATGACATCTGAATGCATTTAAAGATTTTATTGTGTTATTCTTATAGTACGAATGTTATAATAAGTAACATAAATTATATGTATACCTCCATATTTAAACATTAAGTGATAAAAAATATACATTTTTTTGGATAGCTTATGATAAGTAACACTTTTTTTTGATAGGTAATACACACACCCCATGTCCTAACCGGAACTTAAACATTGCACCTCTCCCTGGGAGTAACAAGGAGATACCATTCAAGCTAATAGCTGGTATGATAAGTGTAATACCCCGACCCTTCAATACCTTTAAAATAAAAATTACTACCAGTAATCTAGACCTAGTAATGCAAAAAATTTGCAATATCACCTTGAATACTATATGTATATATATTATACATGCATAATGTATAGAACATTATTTATAAAAGAAAGAGAAATAAGGTATTATATATATATATGTATGTATGTGTGTGTGTGCATGTATGTATACTATAAAAATGTATAAATATAAATACATGTGTAGGTATGTATATCACCATGGAGAGGGGTAACTGAGAAGCAACCCAGCCATGCTTGAGGAGGAGGCCTCAAGCATGAGTGTCAAAACCAGGGCAAAGAAAGGTGACTCATATGCAGGCAACGGGGAGCTGCCATGAGAGGTGGCATGTTTACATCAAAAGCTTCCCCTGGAAGCCATCTTGGACCTTCCTTTATAAAAATAAAGAAGCTATGTTTGTAGAGGATTTTAGACACCAGAACACAGAGAAGTGAGAGAGGGAGTGTGCTACCAGTCACAAGAAGAGGGAGAAGTAGAGAGAGAGAGAGAGAGAGAGAGAATAAGGGCAGTTTCAGAAAACAGCCCATCAAACAGGTATGGAACCTCTCTTTTCAATCTAAATATTTATTTGAGTCATTTTCATGAAGATCTAACATAAAGAAACGAAGAGAAACGATATAAAACCCAGGTCTGTAGGAGACCGTTAATGGCCGAAACACTTTGAAAATGGGTAACGTGAAAAACAGGTGATTTAGGTTCTTTTGATACTAGGATCGTGTAGAGGATTGAAAACATAAAGTAAGAAAGAAAAATGGAAGAAAATGGTTGAGAAACGGGGGAGAAACCCCAGTTACAGGTCCGGCCGAAGTGAAGTTTGATTGGAATTTCATGAGGTTTTAATGAGTTTTAAATCACCAAAAACTCACCCAAAAGCTATATTATGATGTATAGATGAATTTTAGATGGAAAATCGATTGAAAAGAGCCAAGAAAATGGAGTTGAAAAAACTAAAAAAGTCCCAATTTCTGACGACTGGTGCGGGAGAAGAAATCGAGTTCTGGCGAGTCAACTCGCCAAGTTGATCAAGTTCCGGCCGAGTTGGTATGAGTTAACTCGGTGGTCAATGGGTCTGGTCAAAGAGTCATACAGTTCGGGTCGGGTCGGGTCGGGTCATCGCATGAGACGTTGCCATTCCAATTGAATTTCAAATTTTAAATCTGATTAGGGACTGTTTGGTTAAACGCTTTAGAAATTGAAAGGATATACTATCCTTGAAATCTGGAATAGAAACATTGTTAACCCCAACTTAATAAACCTGGAACATAATAATTCCATATTAACAATTAAACTAAGACTAATTACAGAACAGTGAAACATTTAGAATTAATTTTGACTCAGTAGAATTTTAATAATTACAGATCAGTGAGCTTTTTAAGGATAATTACAGAAAGGTCTACTTTTCAGCATAAATTATAAATTAGTTTATTTCTTTAAAATTAATTATAAAAGGCCAAATAACTTCTAAAAAGGGACTATTTGGGTTTTTCGACATTTTGGATTCAACAGCAAGGTTCACTTAAGCAAGAAAATACTAAAAAGTAAAATACATGAATTTAATAATTACAATTGAGTCCCTATTAGCTAATTGAGCTACATTATGAACTCAAATAAGTGTAAGGAGACCTACCCTAAGGTTTTTGGGGTCTTTGAGTCCAACAATAGGATCAGATTGGACTAGAAACATTAGATAGACAACGATTTCAATTAAGTTATATGTCAAATAAGAAATTAAGTTAAATTGATCAATGTTATATGGTCATCAAAGGAGGAGAAACAAGTGACTGAAAGGGGATTAAGGATCACAGGTGAGTAATCCCGTCAATTAAAGTGGAGATATTTGCACTCTATTTTATAAATGTGCTTTGATAAAATGTCAAAGATTTATAAATTCCTACTGAAAGCATGAAAGCATACTATTGCTCTTGATCAAAATGATGTTTCTTATTTACTTTCAAAAACATGTTTATTGAAAAGCATTGATTTAAAATGATTATTCCTTGAAATGAAAAATGGTTAAGTGAAAGATAATTCTATCTAGTGCTTTATGCACTCTTGTTTAGTGAGATCCTTTGGACTCACTCCTGTAAAGCCCAAAAGAAGGCCAAAGATCTCTCTGGTTAGGTCATATTACATGACCTCCTAAAGCTTTAGAGTCCAGGTCGACACAAATTCTCCTATAATAAAGTGATAACAACAAATAAATGCAGAAAAAGGTATTTAAACCTCCTATTTTATATGAAACGCATTATTTTATAACTCATTGCTTGTTCAAGCAATCCTGTTAAAGTGCTTATCGATTGAAAAGCTTATCTGAATTGTCCTTTGAAAGTGATTGCTTTACAAGCAATGTTGTTGAAATGCTTATTGTTTAAAATATGTTATTCAAACGTTCTATATTATTATCTTGAAAAGTGGCAGTCGATGGAGACTTAACGTGATCTTTCTTCAAAACTTCTATTGGTTGAACCCATGACAGAGTGCTGATATTACTCAACTGAGCTTCGTTTAACTCACGCCAATTCTCCCAACATTTTTCGGGTGACTTGGAGTAAGAGAAAGACGGTAAGGTTAACTAAGGAAGGACCTAGAGTATGGTTGACATAAAAGTTTTGCCTTGTATTTAGTATGAGGCAAGGCTATGCCTCCATTTTGACTATAGTATATCCTTTTTAAGGAAGTGTCTTAAGTTAGCAATATTACATAAAGTGCTTTTGTAAGCTTTTGTGTAAATATAGTCCAAGTATAGTACATTTTGCTATGTAATGGAACTCTTTGATCAGGTGAATCAGTTATGAATGAATAAAGCTTTCAATGTTTATCTATTATTGAATAGACTTTCTCACAAGTTTTATAGTTCACCTAATTCTGTACGGTTTGTCCGAGTAACAGGCCGGTCATGTCCCAAATTCCGTAGAGGCCAAAGGGTGAGATTTAGGATGTGACACAATGGTATTAGAACTAAAGTTGGTGATTCTAGGGAAGTTAAGAGTGATGGGAGAAGGAATATCTGAGCAAAGGTTGAGTATTTAAAGAAGGTTGAAGATAAACATCGGAGTTACAAGAATAGTAATCCTTGGGAGACTAGGAACCTATCAAAACTCTAGGATATTGATGATCTAGGAAAAACCTAGAATTGGTAAGCAAGGATTGATAGGGAAAGTACTAATCCCTAAAGGAAAAGTGTAGAATATGAACCACTAAGTCTAGAATTATATGAGAAATGGAGTAGTTTACGATACATAAGAAAGACATGAACTCAGTGTATGTAACTATGAAAAGTATAATGTCTCTGAGCTATAATACGTGAAATTGAAATGATTATTTGAGGTATATCTAGTTGATCTTATCTTAGTGAAACATGGTGATGACAAGAAGTGATGCAAAATCTTCTTGCAATTGTATCAATCAAATGGAGAGAATCCTCGAGACAATGGTGCACACAATGCATGGCGTTTGTAATAATCAAGCCAGCTTTGAAGCTCATAAAAACCAAGATAATCTCAAAAGACAAAGAACAGGAACTTCAAGAAGAAAGACGTAGGAACGTGGCATGTAAGCAATTCCAAGATTTTAAGCCACCTAGGTTTGATGGACGTGGAGATCCTATGGCTACAGAAACATAGATTCTAGAGATGGAAAGAATTTTCACAGTCCTTCCTTGTACGTAAGAACAAAAAGTTTCGTTTGCAGCTTTTGCGTTCAAGGATGCAGCATATCATTGGTGGCTTCTCGAATGGGAAAAAGAACCGCCTATGGTCTAGACACAATTTCTTGAGGTATTCTATACAAGTACTTTCCACAATCCGTTAAGAATTAGAAGATTGTTGAATTTCTAACTCTACAACAAGGAAATATGACTATTGCGGAATACGAAACAAAGTTCTCCGAGCTAGCAAGGTTTACTCCTTGTATCATCAGCACAGAAGAACTGAAAGCTCGAAATTTTGAGTATGGATTCAAAGATAGTATTAAATATAGAGTCGAACCCTTTGAGTTGCAAAACTATAATGAGCTTATAAATAGGGCTAAGATTATTGAGAGAAAAGGGGATGAAATAGCTAAAAAAAGGACGAGTAAAAGATTAGACAAAATTCACATGCAACAAAAAGACTCAACACAGGATGACAGAGTCCAAGCTGGATTTCTCAAAAAGATGAATTTGGCTAGAAGGCTTTGAATGCCATGTTAACTTAAAGTTATGCAGTACAAAACAGAAATAGGGAAGAGATGCAATGTGCAGCCTTTGCATATATTTCTAAATTAAATAAAGAGAGGTACAAAAACATATATATACAGGAACAAAAGTAAAGAGCAAGAAATGCTATTACACCAAAATGACCAAACTACCCTTAATTAATATAATAAATATATATAAGAATTACGCTCTTAACAATGGGAAGGTGATGTGGAATCTGTTAGGAGGATTTCCATGATTGGGAGGTTTTTTTTCTGGGTAAGTGAGCATTTTATTAGGGTAGAGCCCAGAGAAAGAAAAACAACAAAAGAACAAGGAGATATAATAGCCAACAAGGAGACAGTGAAATAACAAAGCAAAGATTACCAGCAAACGCAAGTGATCTTTGAATATGACTTGCGACAAGTTCCAGTGCATGCTTAACTCCCAATTGTTGAAAGTGTTGGGGATTTTCCTCCAAGAACACTGTGGGAGGTTGAGGAGGTGTTGAATTTGTCGGAGGTTCCAAATAGGTGTAGAATGATTGTGGATAGGGGGATACTCTTGTATAGACCTTTAATAGTCCTAGGATCTTCTCAATGGAATTCTATGACAAAGAGTTTATGGCAGGATGTGCAGTTCCTTGATGTAATACTCAGGAACATAGACAGGAGAATTTTTTTTTGCTTTGATGACAATTTGGGGTGCTAAATTGACCATGGACAGCCTTCAAAGGTGAGGGTTCTAGCTGGCTAGTTGTAGTTGCATGTGTAAGAAAGAAGTGGCTAGAGATTGTTGGAATCTTGTTTTTTCGTATTTGGTTGCTCATGGGTGATGCCTGCCTATTTGAAAGAGTTGCTCCTTAGTTAGGGAGGGGTCTGAGTTAGGAAGGAGGTTCGCTTGGTGTTGAGGAAGGCTTCTTGTGTTTGATATGGAGCATTTGCAAGGAGCGAAATAGTAGAGTTTTTTAGGGGAATAAGAAAGCCCCTTTTCTTTTGAAAGATAATTTTTGCACTTACTGTATTTTTGGATCAAAGAGGCCTTCCCTTTGTATATAGAGTCCTTTTGTAGGGTTCTTGGGATCTTTGAGCTTTTAATTTTGTAGCCTTCCCTTGTATATATGAGTCCCCCCCCCCCCCCCCCCCGGCACCCACCCACCCGGCAGGACGTTTGCTATATATACAATCACATTTACTTATCAAAAAAAATATTGGTTGATGTGATGTGGTGACGAATGATGGTAGATGCAGTAGAGATAATTATGGTCATCAATGATGGATCGTGATGTAGTGGTGGCAATGGAAGTCATGATGGTGAAGGAAGCAATGGTGTGTCAGTGATGTAAAGCATACTAACAAGAAGAAGAAGCATAATTAAGTCTTGTATAATCAACTTTTGGGTTGAATTTGAGTCATTGCTTTTGTTTTAATATGATGATAGTCAAATTTATTTATATCTTATCAAGTTTCAGGAGTGAAGTGTATTTCGATGACTTTCAAATTTTAGGAGTAGGTTGTACTTGTGATTCATGACTTCAAAGGTTAAGTTATGTTGTTACATTTTTTATATAAAATCATAAAATTGTTTGAATAGTTAAAAAGTCAAAATTTCCTATTTTTGGAGTCATAATCCTAGTAAGAGTAGGAAAAACCCAACAATTTCAAAAATATTTATAATCTCTCTTCTTCTTTTTTTAATAAAGTCAAATCATGAGAATTAAGATTGTGTTTGTGTGATTCACTCATGGTTAAAGAGATACTTAATTCTTTTTCTTTTTCCTCTCTTCTTCTTCTCCTTCTCTAACTCTCTTTAGTAGTTATACACAATCTTATTTCAGTACCAAAATCCAACCATACTAAACCCTAATCAACCCTAACGTATTCTCCTAACCATTGGTTTATAGTCTAACATTAAAAATTACAAATCACTTGCTGTCCAGATATCTAGTGCACTTTTCTTTCACTTTTAAAACAAATCCAATAGCAACGGCTTCTCATCTGTAAAACACACAACTTTTCTTCCACTTATTATAGCCCTAGATAGACAAGCTTTATATGATCCAAGCCCACAGAAACGAATGAAAGAAAAGTGTGGGGGAAAAACCCTCTCCTACTAGCTTTTATATTCCAGTTTTCATGACAGCATTGTAAAAGTAATTGTACAGCTTGAAAGAAATGATGTTATGATGCGCTACGGTGAAGAAAATCTAGCCAATTTAAAACCCAAATCGACAAGCTTTATATGATTCAAGCCCACTGAAAGCTGATGCAATACACGTGTGGGGAAAAACACTCTCCTACTAATTTTTATATTCCAATTGTCATGACAACATTGTGAAAGTAATTGTACAGCTTGAAAGAAATGATGTTATGATACGCTAAGGTGAAGAAAATCATGTTGATTTAGGACTTTAATTGGTGGAATGAAAGTTATAGGCTTTATGGATGTGAAAGGGGCGAAATTGCTTAGGGTTCAAAGGTGTTTGGTCATAACAATTTTGAAGTTTAGGAGACTAGGCAACAGCTAATTATGGGTTTTGAGTGTTGGAATAAAGGCCAAAACATAGGGAAAAGGGTTGGGATTGATTAGGGCTTATATAAAGTTTTGGATAAAGGGAAATAAAAAAAGGCTTAAGGAGCTTTTAAGGGTTGTTCCTGTGCTGTGAACAACTTTGACCTTTATACTCCTACTTGTTAGTTGTCACTAGTTAGAGTTGAATACTTGATGGAAGGAATGATTGAGATTATGATGGTAGGAGTTACTTGATGGAAGGAATGACTGAGCTTAAGATGGTAGAGTTTTATGATTGAAAAGGGTGATTCACAGATTTGGTTGCAAGTATAAAAGTGTAAACAATTTTTTGAAAAAAAAAAAGGGGTAGAAGAAGAGAGAAAAAAGAAGCTAGCAATCACACCTAGATTCTCAAAGGGATCACACCTAGGATTTAAGTTGCATCACATCCATAAAGAGCATAAGTGCTGGATATTTCTCCAAATTTTGTTATCTACTGAATTAAAAGTATTACATGGCTGTATAGACTTCTGAATATTTTTTACTCTAATAGGAGTTGGACATAACATTTAAAATTTAAAAACTTTGACAGTAAAACCTATATAGACCTATAAAAATCCATACATAAAACTCAATATCATAATTTGATAACAAAAAACCTATATTGACCTATTAACAACCATACAAAAAAACTCAAGATCATAATTTCGCCCATAACATAATTCCATGGACCCTACAACAGTACATGTCCAAAAAAAAAAAACTTGAAATTGCCAAAATATCTAGGCTACAAAACTTGATCAAATATAAAGAAAATTAAAACAGTAGAAAATAAATTAAAATATATTTCTTTATAAGTAAATAAAAGAGTACACAAAATAAGATCAAAAACAAATTCAGACTTGACTCTAAGATGTCTTAAGCTGGCTCTGCCTTGGAACCCAACAAACATTTGAAATCTGCTGTTGGATTATGCTAAGTTTTCTAAAGCTATCCGACATCAGTTGGCCATAGTGATATTGGGTTTTTGAAAAAGTAAAAGTTTTACTTTCATAAAAATGCAATTCAAATTTACTTTCAGTGCATTACAAGTGCACACTAATATAAAATCTTCTATTTTCATTTTTTTTATCTTCACCTTTTTCTTTTTCAAGTACACAAAGTACTTCCGAGAGACTTCCTTAACTTTGCAAGTGGCCCTTAAATTTTAGAGTGTGAGGGAGAAAGCAGCAGAATTACTTCCAAAATTAAGACTCATACTAAATTCTAGAAACACTACAAAAAAGTACATTATGGTAGAAGGGAGGTGAGCTTCTGCCTTCTGGGATAGTATAGGAGTCAATTCTATGAAATAGCCTCAGCTTACGGGCATGTGGCTGGATTGACCAATTTGACAAACTTGAAGTGGACAGATCTAGATTTGATCATTTAAGGATAGTAACATAGATTTGAAAGTCAACAAGATCCATGCATGGATTCAGGAGCCTTATTATGGTGGATTTGAAATAAAATGCGAAAGGATTTATTTAAAATCCATCCAATGAACTATTTTAGTTGCATAAAGATTCTAGTTGGATATATATATCTCATACCTCCACTCTCTTCTGCCTCATCTCTCCCAATCCAACTCCAATAATCAATCTTCCTACATATTTGTAACTAAGAATTTCAAATCCCCTCCTTTCAAATACAAACATAACCTTATTTTAATTCAATGGATTGCTTAGCTGATGGGTACCCCTAACCTTCCACTTTCTTTGCGCATCCCATCTCTCTCTCTCTCTCTCTCTCTCTCTCTCTCTCCATAAGCTATGATAGTGCTCATTGCAAGTGTACAACCTTCTAGCAATTTTCGTCTTTGTTTAAAGAACTGCATTCTCAGTTCTTAACAAAGAATCAAACAAGAAATCCGTAAAATACCAGTTCGTTTGGATAAGCAGGAGAGAGAGGAGAGTGTAATCACTCTTTTATATTTGGATAATTATTGAGGGAAAGAAAGAAAATGATTGTATAATCATTCCATCTTATTGAGGAAGATAGATGAGAGAGAGGAAAATAATAAAATGTTTTATTATGCAAGTAGAACAGATAAAAAAAAAAAGAATTTACTTGTAAAAAATAGGGGTAAATAAAACATGCAATCACTAACTCTCCACTCCTTTTCTTCCTCTCCTCTCACTTTTGGAAAGATAGAAAAATGAGCTTTTAAGCCCCTCCCTCTTCCTCCCACTCCTTCCTTATTTTTAAATCAAACATAAAAGAAACTCTCCTTCCTTCCTCTCATTCTTTTTCAACTACTTCAATCCAATTGGACTTAATATTTATTTCTGAGAGTTTTTCACAAGAAATTGTTTTTATCTTTATCCTCGAAGCCTCAAAGGAATGATCTTTTTTTTTTTAATTTTTTCTACTTTTATAATTAGAATTGATTGTTTGTACCCATCCACTAATCTAATATGAATAGCTCACTATTCGCTCAGTTTTTGGGTCATGGTCATTATATAGGAGGGGTGGCCTAGTGGTTCAAGGGGTAGCATTGGATTTCCTATGTAGGCTTTTGTTTACGGAGGTTTCAAATCCCTCTCTTTCCGTGCCTAATTCACAAACAGGACAAGTATATCAACTCATGTCAGAATTAAACATATATCCACAAAGAATAGAATTGTTTTAATTCTACAAGATAAAAGAATCTGGGAACAAGTACAAGAAACAAAGCAAGACGTCCCTAAAGGAAATCCTAACAAAACAAAAAATGGATTCATCAAATCCAACATTTGTTGCCCGGGGAAAAATACAATAAAAACCAACATTTGTTACAAAATCACAAATATCGTCACTCGCAAAGACAGTTTGTCAGAACAAAAGTAATACAAAATTACACATTAAAGTTGGAAGAAAAAAACATAAATGACAGCCATAACATTTATAGTAGCAATTAGAACTCAGGAAAACTGACCAAATTACTCAATGGTTCGAGATGGATTGCGAAATGAAAGCAAAATGTAACGAAATTAGAGGTGAAACAACACCTGCATAAGAAGCTTGATACGGTCCAGAGGCGCCGTGACGGTCTTCGCGGCGACACCGGCAATCGCACCGGCGGCAAAGAGCGCGGCATCTCTAGGCACGTATGCAACCAAAGCCAACGGATGCTTCAAGAGCTGCGCCTTCGTCGGAGCAAAGTCTCTCTCTTCTCTCTTCTCCGCCAAAGAAACACAAGCAAAACCACCACCACCACCACAATTATTCAGCCATCTATTCCGCCATTGCTCTTCATTCGCCGGTTCAATAAAACCGCTCTGAGAAGGTTCGAGACTTGGAAGGTCTCGCCACACCAACATGGCTCTGTTTGATCTCATCTTCTGATTCGAATTTTAACAGAGGGAAGCTTTTTTACTTACCAAACTTCACTCTGTATGGAATGTGAAAGAAGAAAAGATAAGGCAAGGAGAGTAGATGCAGAGACAGAGGGAAGAAATTAAAGGCGGTGTGGGGTTTATTGTACTTTTATCACCACCAGATTCTCTCTCATTCGGTCTGCTAGCCCACACGGAGCGAATCTGGAGTATTAACAGGGGAGGCCATTCTTATTTTGAGGGTTAGTGTTTTAAGAAATTTTTGGAGAAATGTTTTGAAAAATAATTTTTTGAAATTTGAATTATTATTTGGATTGATTAATTTGAAAAAAGATAAAAAAAAAAAAAAGGTAAGTTATGTTTGGTTATGTTTTTAAAATAAGATTTTTAATTTTAAATTACAAGATATGTGTTTTGAAATTAATTTTTTTTTTAAATTTAGATTATCATATTGAAATATATTTTTATAATTTTTAAAAAATTAATTACAAAATTTTTTAAAATATTTTTCAAAAAATTTTATCTAAATTACTATCAGGTAAACATCTAACATTGATCCATTAACAAGCCATTCAAATTCTTCTTCTTTTTTCAAAATTATTATTATATACTGGAAAGCCTTGATTATTATTATTATTATTTTTTTATAAGAAACGATCATCCAATAAAAGGCATGGCTTACATAATCTTTATTTAGGAAGATTAACTGCTTTCCCAACGAATAAGACCGTTGACGGATTTAAGATCAATGTCCTATTCGCTTGGGGTGAGTATTTATTTTTTAAATATATGAAATTTATATTTTTTATTATTTTATTATAATATTTTTTAAAAATAAAAACTGCCCCCCTTTATTTGTTTAGATTTTAAAAAATAAATTTTTAATTTTAAAACGTGGGATACGTTATTGACAAACTATTAATTTTAAATTTTTTTACTATTTTATAATTCAGATTATCATATCTAAATACATTTTCACAATTTTTAAAAAATCAATATTTTGAAACAAATTATATTTGAATTACATTTTCACAATTTTTAATATTCTTAAAAAATGTGTTTGGTTACGTTTTTACTATATTTTCACAATTTTTAATATTCTTAAAAAATGTGATCGGAATTTAATACATTTAATTAAATATGATATAAAAAAATTTAATTTTATTCAAATTTAATAATTAATTTAATAAAAATAACAAGATTTAACAAATTCGATTAATTAATAAAGCATATATTAATTATTAAATTATATAATATTTTTTAAAATTAAAGTTATATATCATAAGTTTGGCATATTATAAAATAATATTTTATAAGTATAATATAAATTATAATATAATATTTTATAAATATAATATATATTAATATTATTGTCAAATCAAATAAAATTTAATTTGATAATTAATTTCTTGGAATTTGAACCATTGTTTGAATTTAAGATTAAGTTTTGGATTTTGTTTTTTGGTTAACTAAACAAACAAGTTTTTAAAATTTGTTTTTGAAAAATTTATTTTTGAATTGATAACCAAACATAGCCTTAATATTCTTAACAAAATTTCTATAAAAAATAAAGGTAAAATATTTAATTTTCTGAAATTTTGGGATGGCACCTTGCATCCGGCCCTGGGAGTGTCTGTAAAGCTTGGGTGGTTGAGCTATGATTGTTTAGCTAGGGCTAAAGGAAAAATGCCTTTCCACATTAATCTTATGCATTTTGTTGGAATTTTCGCATTAATGATGGAACTTGCATATTTAGAATCTTGAAAATTTTATTATATCATTATATTGTTGTTGGTGATGTGTTGGGAATAGATTTTGAGTAACCCTAAGAGGTAAAATTATGTTAAATTCTTCAGATTGAGAAGGAGTGTGTATTTAAGTGTTTGAATATTGTGTGGTATAATTATCTTGGTGTTGTTGAGATATTAGTGATGAGCATTGAGTAACTTGGAATGATATGTGATGTGTGTGATTGAAAGACGTGGGAAAAAAAAGAAGTGAGACATTAGGTTGTTGGATCTCGGAATCAACTTCTAGGGAGCTCGTTTGAACGAGGTCACAGGATCGTTCGAACAAGCCTGGTAGTGAGGAAAGTTATGGGATTATGAAGAGTTCCATTCGAATGAGTTAAATTCTTGTTCGAACGACGATGTGGTAGAGTCTCAAATCTCATCTTTTTTTAAAGGCCAACCCGACTCTCTTTATCTCCTCTTCATTTTTTTCTTTTCTCCTCTCAAGCTTCAAAGAGAGAAAAGAAACCTAGGGTTTCTACTATTCTAAATTCCTTTACAAATCATTAAGATTGGAGCTCGTGGAAGCATTCTTGAGCAAGAAATTTACATTTGGAGGCATATTTCAACCACAATGAGTTAGGATTTCAAGAGATTTGGCAAGAATCAAAAGGGTAACATTTAGGGCTTTCTCTTATACTTTCAATTTCTTATAGATTATAGATATGTGATATCTAATCAATTGTGTTTTACTCTTCTTATAGTGCGGAAGTAAGAACTTAGAATTAGGGTTTGAATTTCTTTCTCTATCACCTAGAGTTCATATTTTCTCAACTTCAAAGTAGGGATTTTTAACTTAGGTTGAAGGTTATGTGCTTCCAAGGAAGTTTTATGGATTCCATCTCATTTTCATAACTTGTATTGTATGTTTCATGTGTGTATACATCTTGCTTTGGACCTATAGTAGGGATAGTGAATACCATGTAATTGTATCTTTCTCACCATATTCATAATATTGTGACTATTACATCCATATATTGTCATCTTATTGATGTAAATATTTATATGCACACGAAGTATTTATTAAATTGCTTGAATGGATGAAACATCATTGTCTTAGAATTCTTATGGATTACCTTGCTCTTATAACATTAAAAAATGATAAAAATGTCAACATTAGAGGCCAGCAGGATTACTATAGTTGTTTTCAATTATCGAGTAGAAATGGAAGCAAGTGACCATAGATTTCATATCGAGATTACCTGGATCACCATAAAAACTTGACGTTATTTGGGTTATCGTGGATTGATTAACAAAATATGCGCACTTTTTACCTATCAGGACTGCAACTTCAATAAATGCGCTTAGTCGATTATATATACGAGAGATCATTCATCTTCATGAGATTCTAATGTCCATCATTTCAAATTAGGATGCACGATTTACAACACATTTTTGGAAAAGTCTACAGGCAGCTTTAGGCACCGAGCTATTGTTTAGCATGACATTTCATTCGTAGACTAACTCGTTTTCATCCATAATCCTTGAGAGGATTGGGGACATCGGTTACCAACTCGCTTTACAGACATAACTATCGACCAACCTGACTCTTTCTCTTTCATGATTTGAGTATAGATTGTTGAGGTTATATTTGGGAATTAGACGAAAAATTTAGATTGAGGAAATAAAGTGAAGAGAGCATGGTGAGATTGCACTATTACTTGGGGTTTGTTTGTGATAGGGATGGTGTCTCCCTTCAGTTTTGAACCGTAAACCTACACAGGTAGTCGTACATTTCCAGTAGATTAGTAGCCCGTAAAGTACTTAGGCTTTATTGGGTGCCATTTAGTTGAAGTTGGAATCTTAGTGTTGGGATTTTAACCAAAAGAGATAGAGTTGGGATTTTTCTTGTGATTTATATGATGCACGCGCACACACACACACACACATATATATATATTATTCATTGTCTCTCAAGTATGATTAAATTGATTACTTATTTTGTTGTGATTAGGTGATAAATGCCTTACTTATTTGATACACGTTAGACATTTGCTTGACATTATATTTGTTACATGCCTACACTTTACACCACCTAAATCCTCCATATTTTAGAAATTTCACTAGAGTTGTCTTTTTTTTTACCCCTACCAAGTGTAGGTAATGGCAAGGAGTCAGCGACTTAACATTGAGAACTTGAGGGGCATTTTCTTTTGCTAACTTTTAGTGTAAACAACCATATGGTCTCAATGATTTAAATATTAAGGCTAGGGAAGCCAAGACTTGTATTTTTCTATATGTATGATGATGTATCAAAACTAGTGATAGTGTACACTTTTAGGTTATGACTAATCACAATGAGGTGAATACAATCTCTAAATTGATGTACACTGCGTTACTCTTGATCATGATAAATGAGATATGCATATTGTGAAAAACAATTAAGGTGGAAATATATTAATTAATGAATGGAACATGAATAGACTCGGATTTATATGTATTATTTATTGAGTTGACCTCATTTTTCAAGGTCGCAACCTTTCTGAATTTTAATTAGCATTTCAATTACCTTATTTAACACTAGGGGTATTTGTTTTCATTTTATATATTTATATAAAACCGTCACCGGGTTCCTAGATGTCCAAATAGACCTTACTATTGAGTCTGAAGTGCCCAAAAACCTTAAGTATCTCCATTTATGTGTCTTTAATTAGTTTTTATTTCAATTTTATGGATTAATCTCAAGTAATTTGCAATTTTTAAGAATATGTCACATTCCCACACCCACCTTGTGTAGCATGTGGGTGATGCGACCTGTCATAAGACCTTCAATTTGATTCATCAATCACATAATATTAGAATTCATTAATAGAACATGATAATTTGTATATTAACATTTCTATTTCCATAAATGATCCTGATATACAATCATTACTCGTCTATAATGCATCTATAAGACTACAACTTAGCAAAACAAATGACTATTTATAGTTATAATCATGTACAAATTAACATTTGCTAACTCCACAAATTGAGCTCCCTTAAATGATCTCCACTTTGTGCCTATCTATTTTTCATTGTCTGAAAAAAAAAAAAATGTTTAGAGCTAGTGTGAACTAACTTAAGCTCAGTGAATAATCATGGTACTCTGTCATAGATTTTCAACCGATAGAGTTTTGAGGTTGAAAAAGAGGTTTAACAAATCACCATCGATCTAGGTTCTTTGATTAATTTAAAAATAATTGTGAAACATATAACAATTTAAAATCATCGATCAAGTTGATGTAATGATGTAAAATGATAAATTTGTAATCAAAATCTAATTAATTTGGTGATTAAAATACGATCAAGGTATTTTTCAATGGCAAACAATTATAAAACATACGATATACAATTTGCTAAAAGCAAAATAATGAAAGGCCATATTTTTATCTAGATGTATAAAGCTTGACCTAGAGGGGGTGAATAGGTCAAATGACAAATTAAAAATTTCTTTTCAAAGTTCAATCACCCAACAATGATTAATATTATCACTTTGATTGCATGTGATTTATGTTCTAGTGCGTGCAACCAAAAATCAGTGTGAATTATAAATTAATGCAATCAAGCAAGAATATTAAAAGTAAAAATGAATACACTGATTTTTGTTAATGAGAAAATTGCCACAAGTCAATTGTATTTGCTTTGGAAAACCTTGGGATACTGACCCAGATGTACTAAATCCACTAGAAAACATTTGGCAATTACAAACGCGATAGACACAACGACTTAGTCCCTTAAGCTTTGTTCTTGCACTGAATCTCCTCTAACTTAAATCTACAAGCGCTCTTTAAGTAGACATTCACTTCGAATCTACGAACAAAACTCTTTAATCACAACGAACGAAACACTTTAATCACAGTTGTGAATCTCCATGTAACCTCGAACTTTATCGATTGCACACAACTTGAAATTCACAAGCTTGTACTTCAATGGTGAAGAAGAATATATGGTTGGGTTCTTAAATTAATAGGCCATGGATATGAACAACATGAATATGTCTAATCAACAACTTTTGGAATAAGAGTAATAAAAATATTGTAGCAGCCAAAAATCTTGAAATTTTCATTTAAAAGACTCTTTATAGTCTTAGGTTAAAAAAATAGGAATCCTTAAAAAAGTTGAAAACTGTTCGCACAGAATCCCGATGGTCATTCGAACGAGCTCTTTTTACAAAACAAGTAAAGAACCTACTCCCTTGGTTGTTCGAACAAGCTAGAGAACGAGATCAAATAAGCTCATGTTTGAGAGCCACTGTCTTGATTGTTAGAACGATCCAACCAACGAAATCCTTCACACTTATTCACTTGACCTCTCTATCCTAGTCATTCGAACAAAACTAAAGCTCGTTCAAACAATGGGAAAAAAATTCTCGTTCAAACATAATTCACACATATTTAAAAGTTAAAATAAATTCAACATTAAAACCAATGTAAACCTTTAAACAAGTAAAACACACTTTTAAAAGAATTATAATCAAAAACCCTTTTTCAATGCATAAAGTGTGTGTGTATGAATCCATGGTCTATTAAATTCAAGTAAATTTACATTGCCTACTATTGCAACCATCTATAATGTGAAAAATCTTCACGTTGCTTGAAATACCAAGATGATCACAAGGCTTAAGTGTTAGGATGTGTGCTCTCATATCCAAGACATTTTATTATTATTTAATAGATTTGATTTATCATTGAGTTTCATATTACCATATGTTTGGATGTTATTTTTATATTATGAGATGATTAGTCATTGAATTGCCATTAGGAGTGGTTCATGTGTATAAATGAGATTTATACACAGGAAATATGAACTGCTTATATAGGCAATTCTAGAATTGTTTGCGGCTATTGATAAAACTGGACATCTTATCTGTAAAGTTGTAATACAGTTAACCTTTATGTGATAAGATGATTTATCTCAACCATCAGAGTAGTGGACTCTAGGTTATTGTATTGGTGTATTGGGAATACACTGAACTGGATCACTATAAAAAATGCATTATTTAGAATTGTCACCTTTAATAAGTTTCTTATTCACCATTTGTAGTAAGCTCTTAATCTTGGGAGGATAGAGAACTCAAGTTCTGAATAGTGATGACTTTGAGTTACCAATGAGTGGGGTCTTTTAGATCAACACCTCTGTATCTTGGGAAGTCATTATTTAGACTGTGGGAACATATATTTTCAAGATGGAATCTACACTCTATATATTAGAGAGATGGATATTATCTTTGTGCTAATTCAATAGGTTAATCACTGAAATCCGGATTTGGTTTTCTTAGTAAATTATTTATTAAAATCATGACCAATTGCAAGTGATTAATAGTTATTGAATTAGGTTCTTAAAATAATTAGAGAATTAATTTAACAGTATAATATGGAATCCTGATAATTAGTATCCGTGTAGAGAGGCCAACTGTAGAAGTATAGTATATATGGGTTTACTATATTATACTAAGTTGGAGTGCAATTTCAATTACATAGTGGGGTTAATTGAAATTAATTAATCAATTAAAACTAATTATGAGATAATTAAGATTTAATTGACTAATTGAAAGCTTACTTAGTGGAACCCACTAGATCCCTTCTCTTGCCCTAATTAGGTTAAGCCCTATATATATGATATGTAGAGAGCCGTTTATCATAATTTTTTTGTCAGACAAAAATAAGAGGCGGTCCACTTTCCTGCAATATGATTTGCCTAAGGGAAAAGAGGAGAAGACCTAGAGGAGTAAGAGAAGGAATATTGCATCAATCTTTTCAAGAAGTCTTCTTCAACAATCAAGATTATAAAAAATAAGGTAATTCTAAGCCCTCTTTTCAAGATTGTATGTTCATGTAAAGAAAAAGATCCAAATAGATTTTTTAAATCGCTTCCATTGTGGTTACGACCTAACAATTGGTATCAAAGCAACTTTACATGAATCTATCAATTTTGAAGGTTATATTTACTTGTTCTAAACCTATTCATGGATCCCAATTAAAATAAATGGTTATTTTAGAATGAGATTTTGTGATACAATCTATTGATACAAAAATTTAATCCTTGTTTGATACCCATAGAGATGAATTAATTAAATAATTTAATTTTTATTATGATCTCACCAAGTAATGGGATTGTGGTTGAAGAATTGTTGATATAGATACCAGTAGTGTGCATCAATAGAAAACAAAATTATGACTAGTCCATATGGATGAGTTGCGGTTGCCTTCAGTTATTCATACAGCTACAAAAAAAAAAAAGGGTTTTGGAAACTAATTGAGCAACTTCCGTACATGGGGAATGGCTTGCGGCTAAACATAGGAATAAAAAAGTTTTTTTTTTTTATTCTTGAAAGTAACTGAGCCGCCGCCTCCTCATGGGTAATGGTTATCCAATATTTTTTTTACATAATGATATATATATATATATATATAAAATATTTGATATTGTATTATATTATATAACTAATTTAATAAAAAATATATATAAATCTTTCTTGGTATCAGATGCCAATATTTTATGAGCTCAAATGATTTTTGTTTTTATCTATTCTCTTATATTATGGGTATTTGATACCCAAATATGTTGGATTTAAAATTATATAAATTATGGGTTAAGCGAGACTTGACCTACATGGGATTTTGGATATAAGGATTAAATCTTAGTATTTTTAAGATATATAAGGATGATGTATATGATTATTCAAATGTGTAATATGCTTATTAAATTTTATTCATCATATTTGAATGATTCTATGCTGTCTTTACTAAGCTTTGTACTAGTACTCATGGGAGTTCTAGCATGCTTAGTACTTTCTAAGCCAATTTGTTTCGCTAACTCTTGGCATATTTTTGTTTGAGAGATAAAGATGTTGGCTGTGTTTGGATAGTGATTCAGATATGATTTTTTGAAAAATATTTCTGAAATGTGTTTCAAAATTTTGTAATCGAATTTTTGAAAACTGCGAAAATGCGTTTGGTTATGCTAATCAGAATTCAGATTCTAAGTTAAAAACTGTGAATATGCATTTGGATATAAAAATTTTTGAAAAAATGTTTATATACAGCGAATTGAGTAGTATTATTTACCTCTGTCCAATCTCTAACTTATAATTTATTATTTATCTCTGTCCATTGATTTTTTCTTACTTTCTTTTTTCTTTCCTCTCTCTTTCCTGCACATACACAGAATGGGTGTCCCCTCTTTATTCATTTTTTTCTTTCTTCTCTCTTTGCTCCCCCTCTCTAGTGGAAAAGGATCCTCTCCAGTGATTTGGATCCCTCTCTAGTCCTCTCTGAAACACCCCCCTTATTTTGTTACTTTCTTTATTTTCTCTCTCTTTTCCTTATCTCCCTTTGTGTGGCAAAGGGGTCACATTGATTTTTTTTCTCTTTCCCTTTCTTTTCCTTCCCGCTCTCCCCTACACACGTCAATTTTTCAGGAAGCAAAAACCACCTCCGTTAATAGAGGGCTTCATTTAACTACTGCATAGATAAAAAAACAGAAAAAGATGGAGGTTTTGCTAGAGATCTGCTGGTTGATTTTGGTGTCGATAGTGATTATTGACATCACTGATATTGGTGGAATGAGATCTTCAAATATATATACCGAAACTGAGAGAGAAAATGCGTAAGGGCTTCATCGGTGGGTGAGATCGTTCAAAGTGGAACGAGATCTTCAAATTGGTGGGTTTACCACTGTGTAAGACCACTTGAGATCTTGGAACGAGATCTTCAAATCGGTGAAAGAAATCGATGAAAAACGAAAACAAGGGGTTCTAAAATGAGTCGATGGGTGATAGAAAGAGAGCGCGATGTAAGGGCTTGATGGTAAGAGTGTCGCTGGGTGAGAGAGACAGATCAAGAATGGCATCTGTGTTTGAAGTTGGAGGAGAGAGTATCGGTGGGTGAGAGAGAAAAAGTTGTTGAGAATGGGGGCTGGGTAATGGCTTGGAGGAGAGAGTGTCAGTGGGTAAGAGAAAGAGATTAGAATGAAAGGATGGTTTTTGATTTTGTCAGAGATACATTTCAAAAAGTTGGAAAAGTGAGATGCATTTTAACTCAAAAACGCATGTATCCAAACAAGTTTTTGAAAAAGTTGAATTTTGAAGTTGGTTTCAAGTTCGTAACCAAACAGAACTGCTATCTCTCATTTGCTTAACTTGGAGTCCTGGAAAGAAATTCAACACACCAACTATACTTATCTCAAAACCTATTATCATCTCTTTTGCAAAGTCTTGAGTATGTTCGGTGCTTGTGGAAGCAAAGACTATATCATTAACATAGGCTTGAGCAATCATAAAGTCCTTTCCATCATTCCTTAAAAACATTGTCTAATTGGCTCCCCCTCTCGAAAAAAGTTTTTCAAGAAGGTAAGAAGATAAGCTTTTATACCAAGCTCTAGGAGCTTATTTCAACCCATATAAAGCTTTCTTTAGTCAATAGACATGATTAGGACTTTGTGGATCCTCAAACCCCTTGGGTTGTTCCACATAGTCTTCCTCTTTATACCATAACAATTGTTAACAGTCCCTTGCACGATACACTTCTCTTCAGTGTCTGAAACTTTACACTTCCTTTTTAAGAAGTGGATTGCAAAACTGTCATCACAAAGTTGGCTTATGCTGATCAAATTGGCTTTAAGACCATTAACATAAAACACATTATCTAGTTTAGGAAATCCTACTATATAAATTGAGCCTTTTTGTCACGAACCCAAAACCCACCCAACGCGGATTTAGAGTCGGTGACTGATACTGTCACTCGGATAGGCCGTTCAGAATCAAATGAAATGCACAAAAGTGATATATATATATATATTTTAAATTATTTGCAGAAGCTACACGTGTGCAACTTATCTAATAACCATTTCAATGCTAGTCATTTGTAAAAGTATACTCAAAGTAATATCATCGTCACCACTAATATCATCACGCGTCAGCAACAATTATATATACATCAGATAGTATTCCCAAAAGTACAAATCATAAATCTCCAAAAGTCCCAATTGTCATCAAGACCAAAAATATACATCACGTCATTATCAAAAATAATCCCCATCACGTCAATCTAAAATCTTGGTACAAAAATCCATCACATTCATGCTCTCAGCCATACGGTGTGGGTGCACTACTTCCATGCCATTTCAATTATCTGAAATATATTGGATAAATCCATATGAACTTTACTAAGCTCGTGAGTAATTCCTGCATCCTATCACAAGTTTTGCAAGACAGAGTTTTGCACACAGTACCATGGGCAACAAGTTTCTTTAAATAGATAATATATACATAAGGATAACTTAAAACATGCTTTCAAAATGGATCACATATAAAACATACTGAAGATTCAAGTAGATACAACGGAAGCATTTCTAAACACATTATTTTCTGATAACATAGTTCGAATATCAAATCACAAAGTAGATAGTAAAGAGTTGTTCAGAAATCGTATACTAGTATATGTGATTCTTAAAACATGATTTAGATAATAAGTTAAGAAATAGATAACATGATAACGGATGATAGATACAAATGGGGGGTGCTTTTAAAATCTGATTTCTAATAATGGATAACAAACACGTATTACACACATCGAAGATTCACATAATGAGTCGAAACACTTCATGGGTAAGTCTCATCAAGAGTCGAAATGCCACATAGGTAAACCTTGTGTAGATACAAGAATCAAGTCAGAGTTCCATGTAGGTAAGTCTCATAAGGAGTCAGAGCGCCACATGGATAGGCCTCGGGACAAACACAAGAAATTAAGTCAGAGCACCATGTGGGTAAGTCTCATCAAGAGTCAGAGCACCATATCGGTAAGCCTCAGAACATACACATGATCAGATTCAAAACACATACGATTCAGGTTTTGTAGTCAAATGGGTTCACACAAATTATTTATTCTCATTAAAGGGTTGCCATGGTTTACAGAGATTTTTTCTTCAGATTGATACACATGAATGCCATTTCAAAATCTAGTTATGAAGATCATAGTCTCCGAATATTTCATAAAGTACAGATAGACATTTGAACAGGTATAAAAAAAATCATGAGATAGACATCTGAATAAGGTATAAAACACTTAGCATTTTTTAGGTAGAAGGTGAAATGCCACTGATTCAGGGTGCAAGGTTAGGTTACTCACCTCAAACTTTCAGTCAGCTATGTTAATACCCTATCCTTTGTCCATAGTTCCTAGATCATCAGTTAAATACATATAACTACGCATTATAACATAACTGAGGCATTACTATTGTCTACTTATTATTTTTGTAGCTAAATTTTTCTTAACGAATTTTATTCATTGGTTTGATAGCTTTCAACTTTAAGTTAGGTCCCGCCTTCTTTTTCTAAATTCATTTTATAGCTAAATTAGTGCTCAGGACGTAATGGGTATTACCTCAATTGGGGGTTTCATATTTTTTAGAATTTATTTAGGCTTAATGGACCTCACCATTGAGTTTGAAACATCTAAAATAGCCAAGATAGACTACCTTTTATATTTAATTGGCTCCGGGCCATCATTAGGGGTAAAATGATAATTTTATATTTTACGTGTCTTAATTTTTGGAACTTAATTTCACAAATTGGACTCCGCCGTTGAGTTCAGAATGCTAAAAAATATTGGGTTACATTATTCTTTTATTTTAATTGAGCTTTTTGCCACTTATTTTGCCCCAAATTTTTACTATAAGTTCTTGAAATCCTAGGGAACACTTTCGTGATCCTAAAACCCAACAAATCAACCATTGTTACGTTCGTTTAGTTCTTCCCTCTCCAATTGAAACTCACTATTTTCTCAATAGTTTCTCAACCATTTTCAATGATTCAAATTGCTGTATGTTCCATTTTTAATGCTCTTTTGAGCTAGGTAAATAGTTTGAAGCTTTAATCAAGTTTGTTCAAAAATTTCATTTTTCACAAATTCGGGTCTTTTAGTCCCTAGGGTTTTCAAGCTTCAAACTTTACCATTTTTCTTCTATTTTTATCCCTCAGTCATTTAAAACACATGCATGCATATATTAAGCTATAAACAAACTTGTACATGAATTCTCTAGAGAGAGAAAATTTTACCCCTCTGTATCTTTGATTTTCTCCTCTCTGTGTTGTTTCTCTCTCTTCCTCTTGCTTCTGGTTTCCTCTTTCTTCCTCTTCTTCTTCTCTTTCACTTTCTCATTTCACAGTAGCTTTTCTTTCTCTCTCTCTAACCGCACACACCACACACACTTGCACACACACTATTTTGTTCAGCTTCTTTCCTCACACACAATATATATACATATACATATATATTTAGCACATATATACATATATTTTTTATATATTTAAATCTTGCATGAAATCTGATTGGTGGGAATAGTGGCCCAATAAGGGGTTGACACCTCAACCCTAAAGCATGCAAACTTGACATTTTATAGAGCTTATATATATATATATATATATATCTTGTGAGATATATAACACAAAAGTGCTGTAGCCAAGTTGGCTATTCTTTTTGGCATAAGTCTCTCCCCTATTGTTTGGTCTTGGGTTGAAGTCCCTTGGCCAACACTTTTGGCCTTATTTTTCAATCTTTTTCTCCTTATACCTTGTTTGGCATTTGACATATTTTATCCCATTCTCCTTTTTTTCTTTTCTTTTATTTTTCTTCTCGTCTACTTGTATTTTTTTTTGTAGTCGTTATTACTTTGGTATAATCTCCCATAATTTCATTTTGCTTCGTAAAGTCTTTAATATTAAATTAGTGACTTAATTTTCGATTGTAACACCCCGACCGACTAAGAATTGTCAAATTTCTAAATAGTAATTAATAAATGAGACCTTAGGCAGCAAGGTCGGTTTCGAACCCCAACATGTGAACTTTCAGTAAAAGTCTCGGGAAACTAGGACAACTGTACATCACTTTCGTTGCAATCACCAACCTTTAATTACGATGATAAGTTTTGACATGAAAAGTAAGTGTTATGTCCGGTTAACAAGTGGTAAAATAATAATAATAATAATAATAATAATAATAATAATAATTATATTGTAATACGTGACAACGTAATTACAAATGTATATACATACATATTTAATACACACAAATTGTGTAATATTAGGAAATACAAGCACATAATTAAATATATATGTTGTATATGAGAATATATTAGTGAATATAAATGCAGATGGAATATATATGGATAGGAATACGGCTGTCATGTGTTTATATACATACATCTATACATATGTTTAATATATGAATTAAAAAAAAATGGAAAACAATAAGAGTTGAATGGAAGAATTAAATGGATTAAGAAGTGAAGAGAAAAAAGCAGTGGCTACCTGTAGCTGTAGGCACTGCTCTCCATGTGATCTTCATGTGAAGAAGAATGATGAAGAAAGAAATGACTGCTAGGGCAAGTGGCACTCCTATGGCATCAAGAGCTGCAGGTGAATTACGTGTTGCTCAGACCTCCAAGATATAAATACTTAAAGGTATCTGAACATAGAAATAAAGTGAGAGATAGAAAGAGAACTAGAGAAGCAAAACAAGAACTGAAGAAGGAGGGTTTTGGGGAAACTCAGTCGAACAGGTATCATTTAGGTTCAGTTCTGTTTCAATGTATTCTTCTTTGAAAACATGAACTATTAGGGTGTTAATCTACATGCTCTAGACGTTAATTTGCAAAAAGAATGGATGGAAATCATGTTGAATCAAGGTAGAATTTAGAGTTACAAGATGAGCCGAAATTATGGAAATAATAGTGCAGGTCTGATTCAGTGTAAACTAAACCCAAAATTGTGTATTGTAACTTGATCTAGACTGTCCCAAAGTCTTAAAAATGTTAGACCACGATCCAAAATCTCAAAAATTGAACCCAAAAACTTGAGTTGCAAGTTTCGGTCATGAAACCCAGTTTTTGTTCTAGACTTCTAAACCCACTTTTGAAGATAGGAACGTGAACCCCATGAGAAATAAACCATCTCAGAAGAAACCTCATGAAATTTGACTCAAAAACGAGTCAGTAATGCTCAGTTGCAAGTTTGAGTATCATTTTCCAAATCACGACCATGAGCCCAAACTGGAACTCCAAATCAATGTTAAACCGTTCCTTGATACTTTAGAAGTGGTTTAGAATTAATAGCAGAGAGTTTTAGTGGTGGGAAATTCACGAAATTGGAAAATTTGGTTTACGAAAATTAGGGTTACAATGAGGGGAGTTAGGGAAGACGACCTATAGTGTCGGGTCGAAATAGGTTGGGCTGGTCTGGGTTCGGGTCGGGGCCCGACCCGTCGCATAAAAGGTTTAAGTGGAACGACGTCGTGTGAGGCGGTGTTAGTTTTAAATTCAAAATATTAGGGCCGACGTCGTCATGACGTCAGCATTACATGATAAGCCAATCAAACCGGTTGGTTCAGTAAAAACCAGACCGGTTCACTTAAAATAGAAATGAACCCACTGGTTCAGACTGATAGTTGGGAAAATTATGTTTTGACCCCAGAAATTCTGGTAAATTCTACTGTGACCCAACCAAAAAGTAAATTAATAATCTTAAAGACAAAAATTACGAAATTGCCCCAAGTCCTCAAACAAGTCAAACGAAGCC
Source organism: Nyssa sinensis (assembly GCA_008638375.1). NCBI lineage: Eukaryota > Viridiplantae > Streptophyta > Magnoliopsida > Cornales > Nyssaceae > Nyssa > Nyssa sinensis. The sequence goes on from CM018050.1 coordinate 13,333,737, forward strand.
CAAATAAAGTAAAAAAATAGTGTATTTTAACTATTTTGGACGTTTTGGATCCAATGGTGGGGTCTGTTTTATGAGACGGGACTCTAAAAATTAGGACACGTTAAAGTGTAAATTAAACGCTGAGAAGGTCTAAATTGACTTTTTTCGACGTTCCGAACTCAAAGGTGAGGTTCATATTATGAAATAAAGTACGAAAAAATATGACACGTAAATATGTGAAGTCAAGAGAGCGACCCTAAAAGTTAATGAAGCTACCAGAAGAGTATACGTTAAGAAAATAGCACTTAAGATTGAAAGTAGAATTTAAATACGATCTAAGCATAAGTTAAGATCACCAATAGGTGGTATTATAGTGACTATGAAGTTAATGAGACCACTTATGAATTGTTCTTAAGAACTACAGAGGAAGTGGGAAAGCACAACAGTAGCTTCAACTTAAACGTATAAGGTGAGTAACCTTGCATTTGAAGTGGAGATTTAACTTCACGGATTTGAATAATGTTTTAATTTCAAGTTATGTGAAGCATTTGAATATCAAATTCAGTTTTTATATGATTCCTGTTTTAAAATATTCTGTTATGACATGCTCCGTAAATGTTTTATACAGTTCCTTTCTTAGAAATATTTAGCATGTCTGAGCAAAATGTCAAACTCTTTAAATATTCCGAATTTGATTATTCCAAGTATTTGAAGTTCTATTGCAGAAGTTATATATTACATGTTTTAAATACTCATGAGAAGTATCTATTGAAGAAGTCATATAATAAATGTTTTATAAGATAAATGGTGCATAAGCACCACATTCGACGTTGACATTTTTTGGAATTCAACTATAACACGAAGAAATTCTCGGTAGCAGGATCTAATCCCCTAGGCAATGAGATATATCCAGTGTAGCATTGCAGTAATACGGGAGTTTGGTTCGAAACAGATTCCATCTAATCAAAGAGAAAAGATGACAAATGCTTTTGGAAATGGAAGCAGGTTTTACCCCCATTTTCACTATGCATGTTTATATGTTTTGAAGTAACGCTTTTGAAAATGGAAGCAGGTTTTTACCCCCATTTTTATTATGCATGTTCATATGTTTTTGAAGTGCATATACTCTACTTGAAGAAATGTATGTTTAGTTTGAATACTTTAAATATTTTAAAGCTATCTGTTTAAAGAATGCATATATTCTGTGTTCTAAATGTACGAGCAATTGGTGGTGAGTATTTTATAAACTCGCATGTGCTAAACCATTGCCAATTGAAACCTCATAACAAATACAGGAATTACTCACAAGCTTAGATTAGCTTAACCAGATTTTATCCGTCCCCCTTTCAGGTGATAGAAAGCAAGTCTTGGTTTTTGATGAAGAAAGTGTTTGATCTATGCTCATTTTGTGGAAGGGCATAGGAAGTTCATTGTAGGATTAGCTGATTTTGGGAGGCACCAAGACTAATAGTTAGTCATTTTTGGTTACAAACAGTATGTAAATGTTATGTAATTAAGTTTCGAAGGACAAATGAATATGTATTATGTATAAAACTTTAGAATTTTGTTTATGCTCTGAATGTATATTCATGTGTACCGCTATGAAGAGCATCAGTGTAATACCCCGACCCGAGAATGCCGGGTATTGTGACACGTATTATGAGGATACGAAGATTAGTACAAAGATGATACATTTAAGAAAATAATTAATTTTTAAAGTAATTAATTATTTTAATATAAGAAGTAAATTGTAACATTCACATATGTATAATTAAATGCAAAAAAATACATATACTATATAAATAATTATAACTAAAAATATATATATAATTATACATGAATATATATATATATATATATATGAATGTAAATATGCATGCATGCATGTATGTTAAAATATGAAATGTATGTATATTATATATGGGATAAGAAGGCATGCTATTGTCCAAAGTGTACAAAGGTGAGTGTGTGTCAAGAGAGGTGTGTGTATTATCCAAGGGTATTAGGGTTGAACCATGTATATATATACATATATATATATATATATGTAAGTCAAACACCACACACACACACAACCAGCCACTCAATGGCCTGCCCAACAGTGGCAATTCAGACCCACTCATGAAGAAGCCTGAAATTGGCTAACCCAAATGGTGCTCGTACTCACACAAACACAACCATCCGAGAGTGAGAGAGAGATTGAAGGAGTTTTTAAGACATTCAGAAGTGGGAAGCAAGGAGCAAAGGAGAGAGAAACAGTTTGGAACAAGATAAACCCACAAAACACTTGAATTTCTCTCTCTAGAATTTCTATATGTATGAATCTGTTTTAGCCTTTAATTTAGTATATATGATGGTTATGATGAATATACATGAATTAGGCATGAAAATCTCGACCTAAAACACCTTAGAAACATCAGCCGTACACAAGGCAGCCATGGATGGACCTTGCTCAAGCAGGTTTGAACCCACGTTTACCAATTCCATTTTGGCTTATCGAGACTTCAAACTGAGGCCATGAGGGTTCTAAGAACCCTACTACGCGATCACAAAACTAAAAAACTGACCCTCAACAACCGAGTTGCAGGTTACGGGTTTGGAACCCAAACCCTTAAACTCTCATCTAAATCAACAAATAGGAATGGGAATTGAATCCTCATGAAGAGGGGATCAAAATAAGCCCAACCTCACTAAAAATAATGAAGAAACGAGCATGAACCATGGATTTACAGTTCGGATTATCCAATCTTCAACCGAACTAACGAGACCCTTTTGATCCCTCAAATGAATGCCAAAACACTCCATGATGTTTTAGAAACATTTTGGAGAAGAAACAGTAGGAAAATAATTGGCCAAAATCCACGAAATAGAAGAAAATGAAACGCAGAAATTAGGGCAACAGTAGGGGTCGAATGAAGAAGGTGACAGTGAGTCAACTCGATTTTAAAAGCTCTGACTGAGTCGACTCGGACGCGTGGTAGCCCTTGGGCTTGCCACCGTATTAGTGGGACGACGTCGTTTTAGGGGCCTGATACATACATATGTATATATATATAAAACGGTTTAAGTTTAAAAGAAAAAGGGAAGGATTTGCGGTTTCTGGGGTTCGAACCCCTGACCCCACGCGCCACACGCCATTCCTTCCACTCGGCCACGCACTCGCGTGTGCCATATATGCGAACAATATATATATAATATACATATAGTTAAAAACTGAAAATAAAAAGGTGCATTGCACCTGGTGGGACTCGAACTCGGACATATGGGGAGGGAGGTGACACGCTGGCCAGCGTGCCACCCTATTCAACTTGTCACTTATTCCCCTTTAAAAATATATATATTACATTTTATAATTTAATTTAATTAAATTAAATACTCCGAAATGGCCCGTTGTCCAAAAATTACAAGTTATATATGTAACCTTACTATCTTGGACCCTTTGAGCCCATTGGTGAGGTCCTCGACATGAGATGAGGTCTCGAAAAATCAAAGACCCCTAAAAAATGTCAAAATGACCAAAATGCCCCTGCCCCATAAATAAGCCAAACGAGGTCCAAATAAAATAAATAAATAGTGGATTCTAACTATTTTAAACATTCTGAATCTAATGGTGGGGTCCGTTTCACGAGGCGAGACTCTGAAAAATTTAGACACGTTAAGGTATAAATTACCAAAATACCCCTTGACCAAAATTTACGAGTTATTAGTGTAATCTTACTATCTCGAACCTTCTGAGCCCAATGATGAGGTCCACGACACGAGATGAGGTCCCGAACATAAAGACACGTGAGGGGATGAAATGACCAAATTACCCCTAGAACACCAAAAGCCAAATTAAAACCAAGGAAGGTCTAAATTGACTTTCTTTGACATCCCGGACTCAATAATGGAGTCCAAATTTTGAAACGAAGTACGGAAAAATATGACACGTAAAACGATAAATGTCCATTTTGCCCTTTTCATACAAGAGTCTGAATTAAATTCTAGGGAAGCCTAAATCGACTTTCTTCAACGCTCCGGACTCAATGGTAGAGTCTATTCGACCAAAAGAAATGTCTAAAATAAAAATACATAAAATTTGATGAATAGCATCTGTCAGATGACTATAAATTAAAGTAATGCCAAAGTACTAATCTACGGCGTATACGAGGACATGACAACTCATCAACCTTAGAATAAAATTTCTAACTCATAAATTGATCTTAGGTGATAACTATGGAAGAACAACGATCGAAATTCACGATCATGACCAAGGCCCAAAGGGCCAAGGATCCCAAGCAACAGACCTTCATGCAAGAACTGTTGCATCGTCAGAGAGTGATTGACAGGTTCGTTAGGATAGCCAAGGCGACAGAAGTCGTCTCGGTGAGCCCCTTCATTTTCAAATCACCCACCAAGGCCATGGTGGCAGAGGCCAAGAAAAAGAAGGAGGAAAAAAGGAAAATGGAAGAGGCAAGAGAGAACACGGAAACCTTAGCCGAATGGCGTCGTAGGTAATATTATTATCATTAAGTACATAAGTTGTTAGATCTATAATACAGCTATAAGCCGGACCGGTATAAGAATTTAGGCTTCTCACAGTCTACACTTAGTGAGTTATGAAGTTGATTTAGCACATATGAAATTTATGGAATCTTCATAAATCTTGATAGGCTAAGGAAAGAGAAAGGCAAAGGGAAGGCGCCTCTGTAGAGCTAAACCTAAAGGACCGAGGTGAGTAACCCTGTATTTGAACTGGAGATTTAACTCCATGTATTGAACAAATTTTAAGTTCAAGTTATTGCAGCCTTTGAATATCAAATTCAGTCTTTACATGATTCTGTTTTAAAATATTCTGTTACGGCATGCTTTATAATGTTTTATATTCAGCTCTTTTCTTGAAAATAATTAGCATGTCTAAATCAAATGCAAAACTCTTTAAATATTCTGAATTTGATTATTCCCATCAGTGAAGTTTTATTTCAGAAGTTGTATATTTCATGTTTTAAATGTTCATGAAAAATATCTATTGAAGAAGTCATGTGACAAATGTTTTATAAGATAAATGGTACTAAGTACCACCCCCTATGATGGTTGAAATCCTTCGGGATTCAACAGTACATGCCCGGTAGAAGGATCTAATCCCCTAGGCAAATGAGATATCTCCATCGACAGTATTGGCAGTAAAATGGGAGTCTGGTTTGAAATAGATTCCGCCTAATAAAAGAGAAAAGATGACAAGTGATTTTGAAAATAAAAGTAGGTATTATCCCTATTCTATTTCACGTGTTTATATGCTTTTAAATTGCATATGCTCTATTTGAAGAAAATGTGTATTTAGCTTGAATACCTTAATTGTTTCAAAGCTATTGTTTTAAAAATGCATATATTCTGTGTTCTAAAATGTACAAGCAATTGGTAGTGAGTATTTCATAAACCCTCATGTGCTAAAACCACTACCAGTTGAAAACCCCATGACGAATGCAGGAATTACTCACAAGCTTTGATTAGCTTACCCGGATTTTATCCGCCCCCCTTTCAGGTGACTAAGGGCAGATCGATGTTTTGAAGACTATAAGGAGGAACCTAGCTTTTGGGAAGATTTGCTTGAGTAGTTCTTTTGGGAAAAATCACATGAACTCTGATTAATATGTTTTGTATTAGCTGACATTTTAAAGATGTGTATTAAGCCCCACGGGGCAGTTGAATTAAGATTTTAATTATGAAGTCTTTTAAGTTTTAGTTATGCTCTGATTTTATATGAATGTGTGAACATGTGTACCATTGTGAATAGCGGCAGTATCGGACGGATGTGAAAATTTTAAATAAGAAAGAAAAGAAAAAGTTTTTCACTCTTCCGCAACCACATGAAGCACATCTATTCGATACCGCTGCCTATGCGAGCCTTGTCTCGAGGCCTTCGGGTCTTGGGGCGGCGGTCGCGATCCGGTAATCCGCACAGGGTGGGTTTCGGGTCGTGACAATCAATACCGGGCAGATGTGCGAAAGATTTAAATAAGAAAAGAAAAGAAAAAGTTTTTACGCTTCCGCAAAACACAGGCCACACCGCTGTCCGATATTGTTGCTTATGAGAGCCTTGCCCTAAGGCCTTAGCTGAAGGGTGGTGGTCGCGATACGAGATCTGCACAGGGTGGGTTTCGGGTCGTGACACCGATAATTGGATCGAGGTGTTATATTCTCCCCTCATTAAAAAAGTTTTGTCTTCAAAACTCGGACATTCATATTTAGGGAGCCCCATTCCTTTTTTATGGTTTTGTCGTCAGATCCACTGACTTTTTAAGATTTTATAATTCTAGCTCTATGTCTTTCTATACCCACCAAAAGAGCATTAACCATTGCCCATATTCAGTGTGATATCCCGACCAGGGATACGACATGTTTTCCGAGGTCAATCGACTGAATAGTGTAATGTGAGTTGTTGAGCTCTATATCATAGTATTTTTTGGAACCAAACGATTGAGTGATGCGAAAGGTTTGCTTAGTATACCTAGTACCGGGCAACACCCGAGCACCTTAAGACCTAACATCGTAATACATGTATGCACGCATTCCCATGCACGAACATATTTCTCAGACACGTAGTACGTCTAAAATCAATGTATGCATGTGCTATTATAAATGAATTTATATGCAAGACTATGGATATATTTAATGTATAAAAATATGTATTTTATTTGTGTATAAAAATACATATAGTATAAATATATGTATGAATATTGTGTAGTATATATTTATGTATATTACATAAAAAGAAAATGAAAAGGAAAGAAGGGAAGGAGGGCTGCCATGCAACATGTGAGGCCACGTGAGTGTAATCAAGTGTATGTATATGTCACTGTGTGTGTGTGTGTGTCTGTGCTGTGCGACTGAGAGGAAAGTGTAACACCCCAACCCTATATAATTAATGATTAATTATCTAATTATTAATTAGTACCGACTTACAGAATAGTAAAGGGAATTAATCATAATCCCGGCAGTCATGATAGGCCGATGAAATAATTAAATATGTCTTGAGAAAGAGGGTATAATATCCGAACCCAAATTGCTGGTTAAATCGGTAAAATAATGCCGTTTTAACACTAACGGAACCCGAATTAGTTAACCCCGAAAATCCCGAATGATTAATAAATGACATGGAACCTCTGACACTGAAGTGAACTGAATTATGAAGCTCTCAGAAGAAACCGCATCGAAAAAGGAGCTACGGAATGAAAGTTATGTAGCAAACATGGAAAATTGAATAACTGTGCAACCAAACGTGGCCTTAACCGAAAATATGGGGAAAAATGGCCAAATGGGAGGCCAAGGGAATTGAACCCTTGACCTTTGAGTGAAAAGAAACCTCATCCAAAAATTACCAACTGGGCTACTATTATCTTTGTGTCCATATATACAACAGAAATGTATATAACACTGAATTATCCTAATCTGCCACCAAAACTGGCCGATGGCCAAGCATGCAACACCTTAGCATGCATCACCCTATGCCCCCCTAGATCATCATGCCTATGTACCCATGATTACATCTCCTCCCAACCAAATTGCATGCAAATCCATCATGCACTTGAGGAGATGAAACACCAAAGACAAATCTGATTTTTGATAATCTCCATATATGCATGGAAGAAAATCAGATCCGTATAGAGAGCTGTGTGCACTGATCTATAGAGAGTTTGGGTGAGACCATGGAAATACAAGCATGGTGTGCATGATGTCTTCATTAGAAATGAACATAGGAGAGGAAGAACTGGGCCCTGTGTGACTGATCTGAGGCATGGCTGGATCTGAATAAGCACAACCAAGGCACTGAACTGAGCTGAGAGGGAGGAACAGTGGCTGTTTATGAGGTAAACACCTCAACTGCAAAATTTTCTATTTTGATTTATTGGTACTGCCCTGATTATTTTTAATCCATATGAATCATATATACATGCCCCTGAGAGACCCTAGAACTGATCTGGAACAATTGGGACAGTCGGATGGCAATGAAAACCCCAGAACTGTAACACGGCTGCCATTAATGACCTTGAGGTTGCAGGTCTGAATTGACCTCAACCAAACCGACTACTGATGGTCTGAACATGAACTAGATCTTCCTAGGGTTACAAATACCACCATCCGCGACCTGAAACCACACTGGAGGACCCTCAAATTGGGCATTATTCTTTTCGGCCATGGAACCCAAACTCGAAAATAGGCCTCTAGACCACGATTTTGGAACGGTAGTTTGATCCCCATGGACGCACGATCACATCAGACCAAACCTTGTGTCATTTGGTGGAGAAATGAGGGCTTGATAGCCAAATTATTGTTTCGGCTATTCCCCCATATATCAAGCTGTTGAGCTTGATTCGATGCATGAAATGGATGGCAAAATATTAGCATGACACCTAGGGACTGATTGGAACCAAAAGCAGTTGGAAACCGTGCTTGAAATGGCACGAAATAGAGAAAAATCGGGACTGGTATTAGGGCAACAGCGCCCTGCGCATTGGGGAAGATGGAGTCGACTCGGCCGAGTTGGCCGAGTCATACTGAGTTGGCCCAGACACGTGTCGGCCAACGACCGTGCCACCGTTTTAATGGAACGGCACCGTTTGGCTAAACTGATGTGTTTTAAAAAATTAAATTCGGACTGTTTGGGCCCATGGTTAATAAATCTGAAATTAGGGAAATTGAATTGGGCTTAATCCTAAACACGGATAAGGGGGCAATAGAGGTTAAATGGGATATGTCATCCCGATTTTCTGAGGGTCAGTGAACCAGTTGGTTCACTGGAGTTTTGAACCGGTTCAGCCTTCTGAACCCTAGAACCCTTTGGCCTGAACCCCAATTTTAAGAAATTATGTTTTGACCCCTATATGATTTCTGAAATTACGGATTTACCCCTGATAGTTCTGAATATTGCACAGTGGCCCTGATTTCTGAAATTTTGTGCAATCAAGCCCCTGAAAAATTAATTAAATATTTAATTATTAAATAGGTAAAATTACAATTTTACCCCTGGACATTATATATGTCAAACGGAGTCCAAATAAATTAAATAAATAGTGTATTTCCACCATTTCAAATATTCTGGACTCAATGGTACAGTCCAAATTAGGAAATTATGTACCGAAAAATACAGACTTGTAAGTGACAAATGACTGTACTACCCCTGAGGGTACCCAGGCCCAAATAAAAATAAAAAACAGTCTATTCTAATTATGTCAGACGCTCTGGACCCAATGGTGAGGTCCATTCTGTGAACTGAGGCACCAAAAAATATGACATATGAAATTACCAAAATACCCCTGATACTGTACGAAGCCCAAATGAAGTCCAATTGGGACGAAATTGATACCAATAGAAGCCTAGATACTGGTGAAACTATAAACATGATTAAATGATGATTCGGAGTCAGAATCTTACAAAACGTAAAATGACCAAAATACCCCTAAGCACATGAAGTGCAAAGTAGAGGGGGAATAAAGGTCAAACTGATCTGATAAATTATCATAAGGATAATTATGAACACTGAAGGGCTAAATAAGACTCCGGAACAGTTAATGCGTAAAACGAGAAACGACTAATGTGTCCCGATGACCAAAAACAGATACCAAACGAAGTCCAAAGGACTTAGAAAATTATATCTAAGATATGTGGACTATTCTGAGGACCATGACAAGGTCCAGGGCAAGAATGACAAAATTATCATTTTGCCCCTATGGTTAAAATAAGAACCTAACCGATACCGATTGGAGTCTAAAAGACGTAGAACTTTATATTAAGATATAAAGACTATTCTGAGGGCCTTAACAGGGTCCGGGGCAAGAGTGATAAAATGACCATTTTGCCCCTAAGGCTGAAGAAGTAACTGACTGATAACGATTGAAGTCTAAATGACTTGGGTTATAATCCTGATGACTGCTAAGCCTAATTTAAGAATAAAATAGCCCCGGATGAAACCCGATGAGAGGGCGATAGGCTACTAGGCTATCTTAGGTAAACCGATAGATACTTAAGATGACAAATGAGACTTGAATGGATGAGTGCTGATCTGTATATGATTGATGATTATTGTTCAGGATATACATGAAGATGCCTAACGTATCTGGAGGTTATCGGGTTGTTTGCGCAAGGAGATAACCGTAACAGTTTGTGAGTAACCTGGAACTTCTGACTTGGTGTATAAGTACACCGTCTAGTTACTATATTTTGATTTACTGTACTATTTTGTATACTGTACTGTCTGAATGCATACTTTTTATACTGCATTACACGTAACATGATTTTGTACTGTCCTGCTCTCCTGTTCAGTTCGGGTCTATCTTGTTCTGTTGTATGGTCTGTCCTGGTTTTATTCTGTACTGTTGCGTCTTGTGAGTAAACCTGACTCCTGAATTGGTGTATAAGTTCTGTCTAGATACTGTATTTTGAAGCACTGTATTGTTTTGAACGTTATACTGTTTTAAAAAAAAAAACATATATTTAAAGTAGCATATGCCTTGTCCTGATTGATATTGTACCAGTTTGTTCCGTCCTGTTCAATTCCGATATGTCTTGTTCTGATAGATGTATTGTTCTGTTTTGTTCCGACATGTTCAGTTCCGATATGACTTGTCCTGATTGATATTGTTTCATTTTGTTCCATCATGTTTAGTTCCGATATGACTTGTCCTGTTTGATATTGTTTCGTTTTGTTCCGATATGTTCAGTTCCGATATGTCTTGATCCGATTGATATATTGTTTCGTTTTGTTCCGTCATGTTCAGTTCTGATATGTCTTGATCTGATTGATATATTGTTTCATTTTGTTCCGTCATGTCCAGTTCCGATATGACTTGTCCTGATTGATATTGTTTCGTTTTGTTCCGATATGTTCAGTTCCGATATGTCTTGATCCGATTGATATATTGTTTCGTTTTGTTCCGTCATGTTCAGTTCCGATATGACTTGTCCTGATTGATATTGTTTCGATTTGTTCCGTCATGTCCAGTTCCGATATGACTTGTCCTGATTGATATTGTTTCGTTTTGTTCCGATATGTTCAGTTCCGATATGTCTTGATCCGATTGATATATTGTTTCGTTTTGTTCCGTCATGTTTAGTTCCGATATGACTTGTCCTGATTGATATTGTTTCGATTTGTTCCGTCATGTCCAGTTCCGATATGACTTGTCCTGATTGATATTGTTTCGTTTTGTTCCGATATGTTCAGTTCCGATATGTCTTGATCTGATTGATATATTGTTTCGTTTTGTTCCGTCATGTCCAGTTCCGATATGACTTGTCCTGATTGGTATTGTTTCGTTTTGTTCCGATATGTTCAGTTCCGATATGTCTTGATCCGATTGATATATTGTTTCGTTTTGTTCCGTCATGTTCAGTTCCGATATGTCTTGATCTGATTGATATATTGTTTCGTTTTGTTTCGTCATGTTCAGTTCCGATATGACTTGTCCTGATTGGTATTGTTTCGTTTTGTTCCGTCATGTTCAGTTTCGATATGACTCGTCCTGATTGATATTGTTTCGTTTTGTTCCGTCATGTTCAGTTCCGATGTGACTCGTCCTGATTGATATTGTTTCGTTTTGTTCCGTCATGTTTAGTTTCGATATGACTCGTCCTGATTGATATTGTTTCGTTTTGTTCCGTCATGTTCAGTTCCGATATGACTTGACCTGATTGATATTGTACCGTTTTGATCCGCCATGTTCAGTTTCGATATGTCTTGTTCTGATTGATGTATTGCTTTGCTTTGTTCCGTTATGATCCGTCCTGTTATGCCTCTGTCCTTGATTATGCCTGTGACTTGAACTGGTGTTTTGTTCCGTCTGATCTCGTTATGTACCGTCCGTTAATAATCTGTCTGTCTTGATTGATATATGGTCCAGTTCCGTTATGATCTGTCCGAATTCTTGGCTTGGTATATAAGTTACTGCATAGATACTGTATTTTGATGCACTGTACGGTTTTAAAAGTTATACTGTCTGAATGCATGTTTTTAAATGCAAACTTTTATACTGTATTGTACGCGGCATGATTTTGTCCCGTCCTACTATTGTTTTGTTCGGTCTGTCTTGTTCCGTTTTATGGTCTATCTGATTTTGTTCTGCTATGATGTGTCTGACTCTGGGTACCATTCTGATTATGAGCAGTCTGGCATAAGTAGGCTTGATTACGCGCCTAACTGATATATTATTGTTATGCCCTGTTATGTTCCGCCCAGTACTGATCTGTTCTAATATTTGAATTAGTTGCCTATACTCTCGTTGATATATTGGCATCATGCACTGTTCCGTCTGTTCTGATTTGTAGTTCCGTTTAGTTCAGTCCTGTTTTATTCTACTAAAACTGCATTTAAAGTAGATTTATAAAACTGCTATTTCAGAAACAACTGAACTACCCTTGTGCTTGGTAAACAAGAAATGGTTTTGAAACCCTTGACAGGGAACCTGTGTTACTCATTGGGCTTTTCGAAGCTCACCCCATTCCCTAACATTTTTCAGGAATGATATCTGTTGGATCTGATGGCACTGATCTGTGGAGACTGGATTACTGAGGATTGAATCTGTTTAATCAGGTGAGTGATGTAATACGACTGACTTGACTGATATGTACTAGATATAGACATGGCTCATGGATTTAAACGATACTCTAGAGATTATAGTTCTGCTATGTTGTTATATGTCGGATTATAGATATGTTCTGAGGTTAGAATTGTTAGCTGTTAGATTTTAGACTGGCTCTGTGGTACATAACCTTACAGTGAATACATGAGTTGCATTCCCTTGACAAAAAAAAAGGTTTTAAATTCCGCTGCATCTGACCCTACAGTCGGAGTGCAATTCACTGGAAAGTTCAGAAATTGCCTTCGGTTGGTTGCGTGGCGGCTGACTGGCATCACGTCCTCGACATCCGCGTAGGGTGGGGTTCGGGATGTGACAGAAAGCACCAAGGCCACCGACCTTGGTGCAAGTGGTCTTATACATATATATATATATATATGTATAGCATTCATGGTACGTGGATGGTTAGGGTTTAATGGACGGTTCACTGCAGTCAAGGTTGACTGCAAAGGAAAGAGAGAGAGAGAGAGAGAGAGAGAGAGAGAGAGAGAGAGAGAGAGAGGCGGTGGAATGTCTCTCTCTATATATATATATATGGGTTTATGAGTTGAGAGGTTAGAAAGGAAAAGAGAAAATGAAGGACTGAAGAAGAGAAGAAGAGATAGAAGTGAAGCAGAAACAAAGGGGTTCAAGGAGTTGCCAAGGACAAACCTAAGAAAAACCCAGGTAAGAAATCGCATTTCTGTCTTTACCATTTAAGCATGATATTAAGATATTAATAGTAGAGACTGAATCACTATGAAATAAGGAACATTTAGCAAAAAGAATCAGTTCAAATGGTGAGGAAATCAGTTAGAAATATCGAGTTACAAGGTTAAGGATAATTTCGATTTATAAAAATTTATGCATGAAACTTTAGTATTATGATGAGGAATTATTCCTCTTACATGCAGAAAGATAATAAAAAGAAATTAGAGTAAAAACGATGAAGAAATCATAGGGAACTTTGAGAAGTTTCAGTTGCCGGAAACTGGGAAAAGAAATGGGAAAAACTGTAAGTTCTTGGGTTTAAAAACCATCCAAATAGAAGATTAAAACAGTGGGAATTAATTTGGCATGAAAAGATTTAAAAAGCAACAAAGATGGACGTGAAACAGTGAAGATTTGTGGCTACGGTTACTGTTCCAGCGACCATGGATGGAAAAATGATCGGGGAAGATGACTGGAATGTCGGGGGGCATTTTGGGTTAAAACGGAACCGGGTCTAGGTTTGGATCGGGTCGGGACCCGACCGGAAATAAAAAGGGGCAGTGAAACTGTGTCGTTTGTGTTTGGAATTTAAATGGGATTTGGGTTGTTTGGTTACATGGATAGGAAATGTGGAAATTGGGTCTGGGGTTATCCAAACCGTGGATAGGATAGGAGAATTGGTTATTTTAATCCGGTTCTCTGAAATTAACTGAACCGGTTGGTTCAGTGACAAGTCAAGCCGGTTTAGGGTTACTGGTTGTGAACCAACTAGTTCAAACCGCAACTTTGAAGAATTATGAATTAACCCCAGAAATTTTATGAAATGTCACTGTGGCCCAAACAGAAAAAATTAATAAAATATTAATTTTTACAAAAATACCCCTAACTCAAAAGTGGGTCAAACAAAGTCCAAACGAGGTAAGTGAATAGTAAATTTTTATTATTTCGAGCATTCCGGACTCAACCGTGGTGTCCGATTTGCAAAAAGAGGTCTCGAGAAGTAAGAAACCGTAAAAGTGCAAAATGACCATTTTGCCCTTTTTAGTACAAAAGTCCAAATGGGATTCCGCGAAAGCCTAAACCAACTTTCTTCGGCATTCCGGACTCAATGGTAAGGTCTAAATTAGTGTTAGAGATACTTATGATAGCAGGGCATAAAATTTGTTGAATAGCATTAATTCTAAGACGGATCTATTGATATATAGGGGACTCGACAGGAAAGGGCAAACTCACGGGATACTGATTTAAGAACGCACATTTAGAGGTAAGTGAATTCCCTTTCTCTTCCATGTGGTGTTTCCAAAGTCAAGTTTATTCTTTACTGCCAAACTTGTACTCTTGAAAGTATCTCATGTTATTGCTATCCACAATGTGATATTGTTCTATCTTGTGGACCTTGATTGACTACTGTATCATTACTTTCATTATGAACCGTGCCTGGAAAGGCCTACTATTATGTCTCTATTGAATATATGATATTCTATTTTATACTTCTATGGAATCACGAAATGATCATGACGTGTTATGAATACCGGATTTGTGCTCAGTCACAATATCCATCCGATGCTTTCTGACTTGATTGGACACCTAAGGGTCGAGTACATGAACGGACAGGTGGCAGGAATGAATTCCTTGAAGGCTTTCCACCGGCATTTCCACTGGCATTTTCATTGCATTTCCATTGGCATTTCATTGCATTTCCACTGGCATTTCATTTGCATTTCCATTGGAATTCTACTTAGGGAACAGAGTAAATGCATCTCTTAGGGATTGATATGATTACGTTATTGAATGACACTATTCCTTATGACTTATCTTAAACTGAGAGGACACTCTTCATTGAATTGATTGTGATCGGTTTATTGTGGCAGTACCTTCTTGTTGTTATATTATCAAAGAGAGATTCATATTGATGTTATTTCCATTACTCCTAATTGAACATTGTGACCTAATATTCATTGGCCATCAAGGCAACTATTCTCATTGGCTATCATAACATTTTTTTTCTTATGATTGGCTATCATAATCTTATTCATGGATTCATATTTCACCGATAGTAGTGTCGGAGATCCGTTTTTACTTGCTGAGCTCTCGTAGCTCATTCCAACCTACTTACCCCCATTTCAGGTGATGATGTTGCAAGACCCCAATAGGAGTCTACGAGTGTAGGAGGACATTTTGAGGAACTGTACCAGTCTATGTTTTAGTTCTCCCATGTATTCACCACCCACGGGTGCTGGTTACGTTTGGTTCTTATTTTGTTTACTGTAGAGCCATATTATGTATTGATAAGACTTCCGCTGACATTGTGTATTGTAAAGACTTTCGCTGAATTACTGTTACTGAAAAGACTTTCGCTGATCACTGTCATTGCTAAGACTTCCGTTGTTATTATTTTAAGATTTTAGTACTTTGCATATTAGTACTATGATACATGAATGGAAAAAGTAGGGACGGCCTTAGGGTCGGCCCCGCGACACGAGATCTGCATAGGATGGGTTTCAGGTCGTGACATTCAGACTATAGTTTTCCCCTAAACCCGTTGATCAATTCACAATTTCTTAAGAGTCATCAACCTCAATACTGGTATGATTCTTCCTAAGAATCCTCAACCTTGGCTCGTAAGCATACTACTATCTTTCAAAAGTCACTGCTCTTGAGTTTCTAACATAGCTCACAATATTACATACTTATAGCACATAACTTAAACAAGCAAGTCAAGTCATTTAAACACATGCCATTTCTTAGTTCTCATAACGTTTAGAGTCAATACTCCTTAACTTCACGTCATTCATAGTTTTTCTAAAATCACTCTTCATATAGCTTTAATGTAGTCCTCAAATTCTCAAGATCATCAATTTCTCTCATAAGCATATTATTGTCTCCCAAGAATTATTGATCATCTGATCGTCTTAATCACCTGAGAAATAACAACTTCAGTTTTGCTTCAGTCTTTTCCAAAGACCATTAACCTTAGTTCTGATACCACTCTGTTACGAACCCAAAACCCACCCTACGCGAATTTAGGGTCGGTAACCGACACTATCACTCGGGCAGGCTGTATAGATCAAATAAATTGTACAAGAGTGATATATATATATATATTTTAAATTATTTACGGAAGCTACGCGTGTGCAACTCATCTGATAACCATTCCAATGCCAGTCATTTGTAAAGTATACTCAAAGTAGTATCATCATCACCACTAATATCATCATGTGTCATCAACAGTTATATATACATCAGATAATATTCCCAAAAGTACAAATCATAAATCTCCAAAAGTCCCAACTGTCATCAAAACCAAAAATATACATCACGTGATTACCAAAAATAATCCCTATCATGTCAATCCAAAATCCTAGTACAAAAATCCATCACATTCAAGCTCTCAGCCACACATTGTGGGCTCGCTACTTTCAGGCCATTTCAATTACCTAAAATATGTTGGATAAATCCATATGAGCTTTACTAAGCTCGTGAGTAATTCCTGCATCCTATCATAGGTTTTGCAAGACAGAGTTTTGCACACAATACCATGGACACCAAGTCTCTTTAAACATATAGCATATACATAAGGATAACATAAAACATGCTTTCAATATGGATCACATATAAAACATATTGAAGATTTAGGCAGATACAATGGAAGCATTTCTAAAACATGTTATTTTTTGATAACATAGTTCGAATATCAAATCATAAAGCAGATAGTAAAGAGTTGTTCACAAATCGTATACTAGCATATGTGACTTTTAAAACATGATTCAGATAATAAGTTATGAAACAGATAACATGACAACGAATGATAGATACATAAGGGGGATGATTTTAAAATCTGATTTCTAATAACGAATAACAGACACATGTTACATGTCATAACCTAAAACCCACCATCTGCAGATATCGAATTGCGAACCTCGGCCCAACCCTTTTGTCGAACCAGATCTCATCTGAAACTTGCTACACAATTAGTGCTACTAATGTCATGAGCCAAAACCCACCCTATGCGGATCTCGTGTCGCGGGGCCGACCCGAAGGCCGTCCCTACTTTTTTCCATTCTTGTATCATAGTACTAATATGTAATGTACTAAAAATATTAAACAATGAATAGCGGAAGTCTTTTAATAATTTAAACAACGAAAGTCTATTAAATACATGACATAGTTCTACATAAGACAAAATGAGAACTAAACGTAACCAGCACCCGGGGGTGGTGAATACATGGGAGAACTAACACAGACTGGTACAGTACTTCACAATGTCCCCCTACGCTCTCAGACTCCTACTGGGGTCTCGTAGCGTCATCACTTGAAATGGCGGGTAAGTGGGGTGGAATGAGCTACAAAGCTCAATAAGTAAATGCAGATCTCCAACACTGGTATCGATGATCAATAAATCCATGAATAAGATTATGATAGCCAATCATAAGAATAAGATGCTGTGATAGCAAATGAAAACAATTGCCATGAGGGCCAATGAAAACAATTGCCACGAGGGCCAATGAACAGTAATCACAATACACAATCAGAAGTATTGGGTGTAATATCAATATGAAAAATTTCAATGATAATATAACAACAATGAAGTACTGCCACAATGAACCGATCACAATCAAATCAATAATACAAGTCCCTCGAGACTCGAAGAATCATAAGGGATGATGTCATCCAACAATCAAGTTCTATCAGTCATAAGAGATGCTGTTATTCTCTGTCAGGGTTCGGCAGACCCTCGATCTTTTGGGGCCCGGCATACCCCCTAGTGAATTCCAGTGAATTTTCATTTGTCCGTTCACGGACTTGACCTGTAGGTCCCAGTCAATCAGATAGCATCAGATGGGTGTTGTGACTGAGCACAACTCCCGTGTTCATAAACATGTCATGATCATAAGTAATTCCATAGAACATAAAAATGGAATATCATTCATTCAATGAGGATACAACAGTAGGCCTTTCAAGGCACAGTGTAATATGATAACAATGATACATCAGTCAATCAAATGTCCACAAGATAGAAAATATCGAATTGTGGAACACAAGGATATCAATAACATTCAAGAGTGCGAGTTTGGCAGTAAAAGAATAAACTTGGCTTGTGTAAACACCACATGTAAGAGAGAGTGATCCACTTACCTCTAATGCAGTCCTATATCAGGAAATCTGTGAGTTTGCCTTGCCTTTGGAATTCCCTATATATCAGTGATTACGTTTCAGGATAAATGCTATTCATCAAATTTTATGCCTTTCTATCATAAGTATCTCAAACACTAATTTAAACTTTACCATTGAGTCCGGAATGCCGAAGAAAGTCGGTTTAGGCTTTCACAGAATTCCATTTGGACATTTGTACCAAAAGGGCAAAATGGTCATTTTGCACTTTTATGTGTATTTTATTTTTTTTGGGGTCCTGTATCATGAAATAGACCCCACCATTGATCTTAGAATGTCCGAGATAATAAAAATTGACTATTCATTTGCATCGTTTGGACTTCGTTTGACCTATATTTGAAATAGGGGCATTTTTGTAAAAATTTATATTTTATTAATTTTCCTGTTTGGGCCACAGTGACATTTCTTAAAACATTTGGGGCTAGTTTATAATTTTCAAAAGCTGCGGTCTGAACCAGTTGGTTCAGAACCCAAAAATCGTAAACCGGTCTGCCCCTCCACTGAACCAACGGTTCAGTCCATTTCAAAGAACCGGATTCCAATATCCTGGTTCTTACCCTATCCATGGTTTGGATAAGCCCAACTCAGATTTTCACATTTCCTATCCCTGTAACCAAACGACCCAATTTATTTAAAATCCAATATATAAAACGACACAGTTTCATTTTCCCATTTCATTTTCGGTTAGGTCCCGACCCGATCCGAACCCGGATCTGGTCTAAATTTAACCCGGTTGCCTCACGATTTCACGGTCGTCTTCCCTAGTACTTCGGTAGGGTTTCGGTTGTACACAGTCGTCTTTTTCGGCGACTGTCACAGGTTCCCGATGGATTTCCCCCCCGTTTTGACTGCTGTTTCACTCCCCACCACATGGGGATCATGAATCCATCCTCCATTTTGATCAAGACCATCTTGATCTTCACGAATATGGGTTTAAATATCTCTGGCCGATTTTCTGGTCAGAGCTTCATTTGAAATTTCGTGACTTTTGGGTCACGGTTTTCACTCAAATTCCATCCTAAACGTTTTCTACACTATTAGGGTTTATTTTCATAAACTTAAACCAAGCTTTTAAGCATAAAATCATGGTGCAACCAAGACCTGCAACTCCCATTTTCTCAGTCATTTTAGCATCTTTTTCTATCATTATTTTTGCATTTAAAAGCTTAATTCATGCTTATCAAGACCCTAGCTTTAAATCAAACTATCATGCTTTAAATCATAAAAACAGTGGGTGATGACTCACCTAAATTTTTTGTATTTCTCTTGTGGTCTCCTCCTCTTCTCCTTCTTTCTTGGCTTAGTTCCTCCCGAAATGATTCTCTCTTTTCTGTCTCTATGTACTTTCCCTATATACACATACAGAGAACCCTTATCACTTCCACCGCCCTTGTCACTTTCCACTTTTCTCTCTCTCTCTCTCTCTCTTTCGGTTACTCCCCCTTCTATGGCCCCTTTTCTTGACTTAGGTTCTGGTATTCCCTCTGCCAAATGCAACTTTGCATTTATTGGCTTGGGAGACTTGTGATGTGCACATATATATATATATATATTATATTATACACATCACACACACACACCTCACCCAACCGAGACACACACACACACATACACCCACATACATTGCACCTATATACTGCCCTTGGCAGTTTTCCTTTCCTTCTTTTCTTTTTCTTTTAATTCTTATATATATGCATATATACATAAATATATATAATACATTATATTATACATATATATATATACCCATAAAATACATATTTTATACATGTATATACATTCATGTGTAGGCGTATAAATCTATTTTTAATTATACATACATACATTCATTTTGATCGGGCTACTCACCTACGTACACGTATGCATGCATGGGAATACGTGCATGTTCGCATTACGATGCAATGTCTTAGGGTGCTCGGGTGTTACCCAACCTTGGTTATTCACTTCCATCATTTACAGTTTCTAGTTATTCATTTCCATGAAATACCATGATATACGTATCTTGCCGTTCAAGTTACATTATTTAACCGACTTACCTCGGTACACGTGCCGTATCCCGGGTCGGGATATTACAACTAACATGCAATAAATACCATAACATAAACAATGGAAGTCTCTTAATAAAGTTACATGCTATATATATATATATATATCTGTTCTCAAAATACAGACTTTAAAAAGTCTAATACATTACATCCCTAAGACGTGGATGACATGGGGGAGCTACAAGACTGTACTGAATATTATACATTGCATTAATCTAAAAAATTTCCACTGTTGTGTAGTAGATTGCTACTGCTACTACTACTGCTACTGCTCCTCTACAGCTTTCTTTCCTGAAATATTTTAGTAAGTTTGGGATGAGCTAACTTAAGCTCAGTAAGTAATTCTCCTTTGCTTTTCCATGTGTACAGGTTAATATAGAAGGCATAATCCATAAAGAACTAAGATAAATGCAAATGTGCTAGCCAGTCAAGAAATATACTTATCAAGTAATATCAAATGGTAGGAACTCAAATGATAGAGCAATAAAATTTTCTTTGCTAACAATATCATACTGCTACAGTCATGAGCTGTCTCAAGTATAAATCGTATTCACTCAATAAAAGCTATGTAATCTCATGATCATTCATAACAAAATAATATTGTCACGACCCGAAACCCACCTTATGCGGATCTCGTGCCGCGGGGCTGACCCTGAGGCCGTCCCTACTTTTTCCATTCTTGTATCATAGTAATAATGTGCAATGTACTAAAAATTTAAAACAATAATTAACGGAAGTCTTTTCAATACAATAATCAGCAGAAGTCTGTAATATGTCATATGGTTCTACAAGTGTCAATTTAAGAACTAAACATAACAACACTCGTGGGTGGTGAATAGATGGGAGAACTACATCATAGACTGATACATTTCCTCAAAATGTCCTTCTACGCTCTCAGACTCCTACTAGGGTCTTGCAGTGTCACTACCTGAAAAATGGTAAGTAATATGGAATGAGCTAACAAAGCTCAGCAAGTAAATTCCCATCTTCAACACTGGTATTGGTGATCATAAAAGAATATGAATCCATGAATATGAATATGATAGCCAATCATAAGAAATGAGATGCTGTAATAGCCAATGAGAACAATTGCCATAATGGCCAGTAAACAGTGGGGGTCCCAATGTTCAATAAGGAGTAGTGAATATTGTCACGACTCAAAACCCACCTTGTGCAGATTCCTGTAACACCCCGATCCCGTGAAATTAATAATTAATTAATAATTATTAATTAGTACCGAATTACAGAATGATTTAGGGAGTTAATCATAATCCCGGCAGTCACCATAGACCGATTAAATAATTAAATATGTCTGGGGGGAAGGGTATTCTACCCGAACCCAAATTACTGATTAATTCGGTGAAATAACGCCGTTTTAATACTAACGGAACCCGAATTAGCTAACCCGGGAAATCCTGAATGATTAACAAATGACACGGAACCTCTGACACTGAAGATAACTGAAATAGGAACTGACCGGAAGAAACCGCGTCGAAAAAGAAACTACGGAATGAAAGTTATGTAGCAAACATTGAAACCGAATTACTACGCAGCCAAACGTGGCCTTAACCAAAAATGGTGAAAAAGGGGCCAAATGGGAGGCCAAGGGAATTGAACCCTTGACCTTTGAGAGGGAATGAATTTTCTCAAAAAGTTTACCAATTGGGTTGCTATTACTTTGTGCATATATATACAACTCAATTGTATATATCTCTGAATTAACCAAGCCCCACCTCAAATTGGACCAATGAGGTTACATGCAAACCCCACATGATGGTTTCCCTCAGCCCACATCAGCCCTAAACCCCACTGAATCTCTGATATATATATATACACCTAGAGATGTTTAGGTGTGTGTATATATATTCATACCTAATAAGTGTGGTTCAAGTGGGTCACAAGGAGGCCTTGTGTGTCTCGGGTGGGGAGGAAAGGAATCAGAAACCAACTGCCTGTGTATGTTTGCTCGTTAGAGAGAGAGGGCTGCATGTACGTGTTTATCCATGGCTTGTGTGTATACAAGCTTGTGCATGCCTATTGTTTACATGGAAATGCACCAAAGGACAGAGGGGAACTGAGGCAAGACTGACTGAGGCACACCTGAAGTGCCAAAAATCAGGAACTGAGCCATGGATGGCAAGGAAAGCTACTGTTTGAAAGAGGTATAACCCTTTTTAAACTGAAAAATTTTCTGTTTGAAGTTAATACTGTTTGGGTGGCTTTGGACCTATATAAACTGTATATATGTATTACTGAGAGGCCTAGGATTGTTTTAGAACAACTGAGAAGGGTCGGAATAGCATATAACCCCAAACCGTGAACAAAACCGCCATGGGTAGAGCTTCCCTGTAGCAGGTCTGATTTGACCTCCATAAAACTGAATCTTGATGGTCTAAACATGAACTAAACCTTCCTAAGGTGCCAAAATCACGGATCCGCGACCTAGAAACCTAGGTCTAGACCCTCAAAACCGAACCTGTGAGTCTCGGCCATGGAACCTAAATTCTGTAACGGGCTTTTAAACTGAAATTTTAGAATGGAGAGTTGAAGCTCCTGCTCTAAGGGTCACGAAGAACCAAACCGTGTGCGATTTGGTTGAGGAACAAGGCCACACGGCCGAACTGAAATTCTGTGCAATAATCGATTCTACCGAGCTTAATCCTTGGATTCGAGGCACCAAATCGATGCCAAGTTGTTGGAATCACTCCTAGGGACAATTTGGGACCAAGACATGTGGAAATCCGTGCTTGAAATGGCATGAAATAGAGAAAAAAGGGGACTGGTATTAGGGCAACAGCGCCCTGCGCGATGGGGAAGATGGAGTCGACTCGGCCGAGTTGGCCGAGTCATACCGAGTTGGCCCAGACACGTGTCAGCCAACGACCATGCCACCGTTTTAATGGAACGGCACCGTTTGGCTAAACTGATGTGTTTTAAAAATTAAATTCGGACTGATTGGCAACACAGTTAATAAATCCGAAAATTTGGGAATTTGGTTTGGGCATAACCTGAATACGGATAAGAGAGAAATTGGGGTTAACTGGGATATCTTATCCCGGTTTTCTGAGGGACAGTGAACCGGTTGGTTCACATTGTATTTGGAGCGGTTCAGTTCTTGAACCTAAAACCCAAGGGGTTTGAACCCCTAATTTATGTAATTATGTTTTAACCCCCAAATGATTTCTGAAAATTACGGATCAACCCCCAACATTTCTGAAAATTATACAGTGGCCCAAATTTTGGGAAAAAATTACATTTAAGCCCCTGCTAAATTAATTAAATAATAAAATAATTATTTAATTATTTTATTAAATTGGTAAAATTATGATTTTACCCCTAGACATTAAATATGTCAAACGGAGTCCAAATAAATTAAATAAATAGTGTATTTTCACTATTTCAAACATTCCAGACTCAATGGTACAGTCCGATTTTGGAAATACAGTACCGAAAAATACAGACCTGTAAGTGATAAATTACTGTACTGCCCCTGATGTCACCAGATCTAAGTAAAAATAAAAGACAGTCTATTTTGACTATGTCAGGCATTCTGAACTCAACGGTGAGGTCCATTTAACGAACTGGAGTCCCGAAAAATACAGACCCATAAAGTATAAAATGACTGAACTGCCCCTAGCGATACCCAGGGCAGATTAAACATAAAAGATAGTCCAACTTAATTATGTCGGACACTCTGGACCCAACGGTGAGGTCCATTTTATGAACTGACGTGCCGAAAAATATGACACGTGAAATTACCAAATTACCCCTGATACTGTACAAAGCCCAAATGAAGTCCGATTGGGACGAAACTGATACCGATAGAAACCCGAACACTGGTGAAACTGTATACCAGAATAAATGACGAACCGGGGTCAGAATCTTATGAAACGTAAAATGACCAAAATACCCCTGAGCACTGTAAGTGCAAGATAAAGGTCAATCTGATCTGATAAATTATCGTAAGTATAATTATGAACACTGAAGGGCTAAGTAAGACTCCGGAACTATCAACGCGTAAAACGAGAAATGACTGACGTGTCCCGATGATCTAAAGCAGATACCAAATGAAGTCCAAAGGACTTAGAAAATTATATACATGATATATGGGACATTCTGAAGACCACGAAAGGGTCCGGGGTGAGAATGGCAAACATTACCATTTTGCCCCTAAGGCTAATAAGCACCTAACTGATACCGATTTAAGTCTAAAAGACTTAGAACTTCATACATAAGATATGTAGACTATTCTGAGGACCATGACAGAGTCCGGGGCAAGAATGACAAAATTACCATTTTGCCCCTAAGGTCAAATAAGTGCTTAACTGATAACGAATGAAGTCTAAATGACTTAAATCATAATTCTGATGACTGCTAAGCCTAATTAAAGAATGAAATAGCCTCGGGTGAGACCCAGTGAAAGGGCGATAGGCTACTAGGCTGTCTTAGGTGATCCGATAGATACCTAAGATGATAAATGAGACCTGAATGGATGAGTTCTGATCTGTATATGATTGATGATTATTGTTCAGGATATACATGGAGATGCCTGACGTATCTGGAGGTTATCGGATTGTTGTGCAAGGAGATAACCGTAACAGTTTGTGAGTAACCCTGACTCCTGAACTAGTGTATAAGTTCTGTCTAGATACTGTATTTTGAAGCTCTGTACTGTTTTGAATGTTATACTGTTTAAAAAGCATATATTTAATGTACGATATGCCTTGTCCTGATTGATATATCGTTCCGTTTTGTTCCGACTTGTTCAGTTCCGATATGTCTTGACCTGATTGATATTGTACCATTTTGTTCCGACTTGTTCAGTTCTGATATGTCTTGACCTGATTGATATTGTACCGTTTTGTTCCGTCATGTTCAGTTCTGATATGTCTTGATCTGATTGATATTGTACCGTTTTGTTCCGTCATGTTCAGTTCTGATATGACTCGTTCTGATTAATATTGTTCCGTTTTGTTCCGTCCGTTATGATCTATCCGTTTCATGGTATGTCCGTTACTGATATGTCCTTATTTTGACTGACGTATTGATCCGCCTGGTTCTGTTATATCCCGACTGTTAATGATCTGTCTGTCTTGATTGTTTACCTCTGACTTGAACTGGTATTTTGCTCCGTCTGATTCCGTTATGTTCCGTTCGTTAAGGATCCGTCTGTCTTGATTGATATATGGTCCAGTTCCGTTATGATCTGTCCGGATTCTTGATTTGGTATATAAGTTACTGCATAGATGCTGTATTTTGATGCACTGTACGGTTTTAAAAGTTATACTGTCTGAATGCATGTTTTTAAATGCAAACTTTTATACTGTATTGTACGCGGCATGATTTTGTCCCGTCTTACTACTGTTTTGTTCGGTTTGTCTTGTTCCATTTTATGGTCTGTCTGATTTTGTTCTGCTATGATGTGTCTGACTCTAGGTACCATTCTGATTACGAGCGGTCTGGCATAAGTAGGCTTGATTATGTGCCTAACTGATATATTGTTTGTTATGCCCTGTTATATTCCGCCCAGTACTGACCTGTTCTAATATTTGAATTAATTTCCTATACTCTCATTGATATATTGGCATCATGCATTGTTCTGTCTGTCCTGATTTGTTGTTCCGTTTAGTTCAGTCCCGTTTTATTCTACTTAAATTGTATTCGAGTAGATCTATAAAACTGTTATTCCTAAGCGATTGAACTATCCTTGTGATTTATAAACAAGACCGGGTTTGAAACCCATGACAGGGAACCTGTGTTACTCACTGGGCTTTTCGAAGCTCACCCTATTCCCTAACATTTTTCAGGGATTATCTTTGATGGATTAAAAGACACCATGATATGACATGGTAGGCCGAGTGGCACTTCAAGTAAAGGATCTGACGGCACTGATCTGTAGAGACTGGATTCTTGTGGACTAATTCTGTTATTCAGGTGAGTGATATGATACGGCTAACCTGATTTACATGTACTGGATAGATAATTATGGCTCATGGAAATAAACGGTACTCTAAAGATATTAGATCTGCTCTGTACTATATGCCTGATTTTAGATATGCTCTGAACTTAGAACTGTTAACTGTTTTGGATTTAGACTTGCTCTGTGGTACATACCTTTATGGTGGATAAGTGAGTTGCATTCCCGTGACACAAAGAAAAAGTTTTAAATTCCGCTGCATCTGACCCTACAGTTGGAGTGCAATTCGTTGGAAAGTTCAGAATTTGCCTTTGGTTGGTCGCGTCGCGACCGACTGGCAGTCACGTCTTCGACATCCGCGTAGGGTGGGGTTCGGGTTGTGACAATTCTCGAATCGCGATCGCCACCCATAGGCCCGGGAACCTTAGGGCGAAGGCTCACATAAGTAGCGGTATCGGATGGCAGTGTAACATATGTTTGCGGAAGTGTGAAAAACTTTTTCTTTTCTTATTTTAAATTTTTGCACGTCCATTCGGTATTGCCGCTCTTCACATTGGTACATATGATTCAACATTCAGAGCATAATAAAAATCTTAAAGACTTTATAATTAATACATGTTTGATTGCCCTGCGGGGCTTATACATACCAATGTACTGCTTTACTATTGCAAAATTTAAAACTTAAAGTTTATAGTGCTTGACAAAAGAACTACTTAAACATTCTTCCAAAGACAACTAGACTCATCATCATCATCCTCAAATCAGTACTGCTATCAATCACTTGAAAGGGGGGATCAGATAAAAATTGGGTAAGCTAATCTAAGCTTGTGAGTAATTCTAGTATTCGTCATAGGGTTTCAATTGGCAGTGGTTTATCACATAAGAATTTATAAAAACAATCACTACCAATTGCTCATATACTTTGAACACAGAAAATTTGCATTCCTTAAATATATAGCTTTGAAACAATTTAAGTATTCAAGCTAAACATATACATATAACTTCAAAACATTTACATATGCATAATGAAAATGAGGGTAAAACCTGCTTCCATTTTTAACATAACGTCTTATCACTTTCATTAGTGGAATCCGTTTTGAACCAGACTCCTATTTTACTTTACGTAGAGAGATAACCTAACTGAATCGATCAGAAACATCTTCTTGGTCCCTAAAATGTAGGTAAAACTTATTCCCTGATAGAACAGATTAGGTTTCTCGAGATATCTCATGCTTGGGGGATTAAATCCTGCTACCTGGCATTTTACAAGGCAATTGAATTCCGGAGAACCCAAAATCCTGCCTATTTTACAGGGCAGCTAAGTTCCAAAAAACCCAAAATCCTGTCTAAGTGCTTATGCACCATTTATCTTGCATTAAAAATATATTTAACACATGAGTATGTCAAATAGATTATTTTCGTGAGCAATTTAAAACATAAAATTCATGACTTTGTGATAAACCTTCGTATACTTGAAATAAACAAATTCAGAATATTTAACAAGAATTTCATTTGATTTAGACATGCTGAAATACATTTTAAGGAAAACTGTTGTAGAAACCAATCATTGAGCATGTCACAATAGGATTATGAAAATAGAACAATTTAAACTAGAAACATGTAAATACTGAATTTGGAATTCAAATACTTCATATCTTTTGAACTTAAAACCTTTTCAAATCCATGGAGTTAAATCTCCACTTCAAATACAGGGTTACTCACCTCGGTCCGTAGGGTCAGTGCTAATAATGCGCTTTCTCACTTCCTTTGTAATTCCTAAGAATAATTCATACATAGTCTCATTAGCTTCACATCCGCTGCAATATCACCTATTGATGCTTCTTAACTTATGCTTAGATCGTATTAAATCCTAAACAATTTACGAATATCCCATAAATTTCATATATACTTAATTTAACTCATAATCTTAATCTATAACACAATTTAACGTGATAGGAATTAATTTCAATGTTAACTATACTCTTCTGGCAGCTTCATTAACTTTAGATTTAATTTATTTACTTCATATATTTGCGTGTCGTGTCTTTTCATATTTCATTTCAACATACGAGCCTTACTTTAGAACTTCGACAATGTTCTAGTTTATAGCCACCTGACTGATGCTATTCATCAAATTTTATGTCTCTTTATTTTAGACACTTCTTTTGGTCAAATAGACTCTATCATTGAGTTCGAAACGTCGAAGAAAGTCAATTTAGGCTTTCACGGACTTCGGTTTGGGTTTGGTAGCAGCAGGGGTATTTTGGTCATTTAGCATTTTTACGGGTCTTTAATTTTTTGGGACTTCGTCTCGTGATGTGGACCTCACCATTGGACTCAGGAGGTCCGAGATAGTAAGAATACACTAATAACTTGTTAAAATTGGACAACGGGTCATTTCATCATTATTTAATTTAATTAATTAATTAAATTAAATTTAATGTATATTATATATAATATATACATTTTGGTGCATCATTTTGGCACGGGATTGTCCTGTCCAAAATGGTTCACACGCTTGGTTTCATCCCCTTGGTCCACTGTTCGAATCCCACCAGGTGCTGCACACCTTTTTTATTTTTTTCTGATTTAAATTATATATATATATATATATATATTTCATCCATTCATATACCACAAGACACGCGTGTCCAAGTGGATAGGGCTTGGCTTTTGGGGGAAAGGTCTGCCGTTCGAGTCATTGGGGCTACAACCCCCTTTATTTTTCTTAATTTAGTTTGGCCAAATGATGGATAACCCTCTTAAACATGGACAGGCTATCTTATTTGTGCATGGTTTATTAAATTTGGGCCCAACACATGTAGCCAAACAAGGTAAATCAGGGTTTAAAAACCTTAAGTCAAAATGACAGCATTTCAATAATGCGGTGGCTAAACTGCGAGCCACCACGTGTCCCGAGTTCACCCTCCGTTTTAAACGAGTTACGAGTCAACTCAGTGTCGTATTTTTCATCATTTTAGCTACTGTTGCCCTAATTCCCGATTTCCATTTCTTTTAATTTCGTGGAGTTTGGCTCAAGGATTCCTTACTGTTTTTAATCTAAAACATTTTTGGGACATCTTAGAAGATTTTGGCATTCGTTTTAGAGCTCAAACTGAGTTCAAACGTTCGATTGAAGGTTTTGATAATTAAACCTGCACCTCTATCGTTCATGTTCATTTTCAGGTCAAATCCTTTAGGGTTTCTTTTGTTTTGGTCCTCTCCTCATAGGGTTTCATCTCTCATCCTCAAGTGTAAGTTTTATACTGAGTTTGAGGGGTTGGGTTTCAAACCCGAAACCTGCAACTCATATCATGGGGGTCTTTTCTTAGGCTTCTTGATTGCATACTAGGGTTTTTGAAGCCCTCATAGTCTTTGTTTGTAGTCTTGATAAGCCAAAATTGATTTGGCAATGGTTGGTTCAGACCTGCTTTGAGCAAAGTCCCCCAATGGTGGTTCTTTCTGGGTTCTCATTTTTAAAATGTTTTAACAATAGAATTTCATGCTTGATTTAGTTTTAAACAACATGTATATAGATATATATATTCTAGAAGAGAAAAATAGAAATTTTCACTTTTCACACCTTTTTCTCTCGATTCTCTTCTTCTCCTTCCTTTTGAATCTCTTTTTCCTTCTTTATGCTTCCTTTTCTTTTGGTTTCCTTTTCAAGAGTGAGCATGCAGTGCATGCTTTGGTTTTAAACCAATTCCACCGCCATCTCTCTCTCTCTCTCTCTACACGACCTCAGCCCTCATCTTTCACTTTCCATAAATTTCTCTTATAGCCATTAAATTTTGCTTTTTCACTTTTTACTTTACATTAAATTCTTGCATGATATTTTGTATCATATATATATATATATATATAATACATATACTTTACAGCACACAAACACACACTTTCACACTCTAATGTGTGCTGCCGACACACACACACATTTCACAATTCTGTACACACATATATGCTTATATGCATATATGCATATATATATATATATACATATAATTTTATGTGTAAAATTATACATATTTAGGTATACTTATGCATATATACATTAGCAATATACTCACACACAATACACACTCATTGTATGTTTTTGCATATATTAATATACATATATTATTTTATTTATATAGTGTAATCATGCATTTGGAAATATACATATTTGTATATTTCTCGATTTTTGCTCCTTTAGTAGTAAATTTTTAACTATGGTTCATTGCCTCGTAATACGTGTCATATTACCCAATATTTCGGGTCAGGGTGTTACAAATATACCATCAATATGAAACTTTCAATAACAATGTATCAACATAAATGTACTGCCACAATAAATTGACCACAATCAATTGAATAAGGAATGTTCTCTCAGTATAAGATAAATCATAGGGAATAGTATCATTTAACAATCGCAATCATATCAATCACATAAGAGATGCATTTACACTGTTTCAGGGTTTGGCATACCCTCGGTCTTTTGGGGCCCGACATACCTCCCCAATGAAAACTCCAATGAATTTCCATATGTCCGTTCATGGACTTGATCCGTAGGTCTCCAGTAAATCAGAAAGCATTGGATGGATATTGTGACTGAGCACAAATCCAGCATTCATAACATATCATGATCATTCGTGATTCCATAAGAGTATAAAAAATAGAATATCATATATTCAGTAAAGACATAACAGTAGGCCTTTCAAGGCATGATATAACATGATAACAATGATATAGCAATCAATCAATGTCCACAAGATAGAACAATATCACATTGTGGAAAACAATAATATCTGGTACGTACAAGAGTACAAGTTCGGCAGTAATGGAATAAACATGGCTTGGGAATACCACATGGAAGATATTAGGTTTTACTTACCTTAAAAATGAGTTCCTAGATCAGTATCTAGTGATTTTGCCATTTCTTTTCGAGTTCCTTATATATCAATAAATACGTCTCAGTTTTAATGCTATTCATCAATTTTATGCCTTGTTACTATAAGTATCTCTTTCATTAATTTAGACTTTACTATTGATTTTGGAATGCTGAAGAAAGTTGGTTTAGGCTTTCGCGGAATTCCATTTGGGTTCGTGTTCCATTAGGGGTATTATAGTCATTTAGCATTTCTACGGGTCTTTATTTCTCAGGGCTCCGTCTCATAAAAAGGACCCTTTCATTGGCCTTAGAATGCCCGAGATAATAAGAAAACACTATTCATTCATTTAATTTGGACTACTTATCAATTTCTTGTATTTATTCTAATTAATTGATTTTATTTATTTCTTTATTTAATTCATTAACTATATAATGTATATATATATATATATATATATATATATATATTTTGTTAACATATGTCCACACGTGAGGCCATGGCTCAGTGGCCCGTATGCCCCTCCTTTGCCCTAAATCTGGGGTTCAATCCGCGGGGGCAGCAACCTCTGCGTGTATTTTTTTTTTAAATGTTCCTAAGCCAAACAGTGTACAAGGTAGAATAGGAATAGGATAACCCTGTCTTGACCCATATCCTAATTCAAATTTCATAACCCCATAGTCAAATAGGCCCAATTGGATTTTAAATTTAAAACAGCCCCACTCAAAATGACATAATTTAGCTAAATCACAACACCACACGGTGCCGTCTTGGAAGGCACTGTACACCTTCTTCCTCGATAATCCGGTGACACTCCGGTAGGGTTCCGTCACCTTCTCCGATGACGATCACTATTTTTTGATCGAATTTTAACCTAAATCGAAGGTAGTTTTCTTCACAATTCCATGGGGATTACGAATCTATCCTCAGTTTCTTGTTTAGATCACTCTAACTCCGGTCGATTTTTCAGCCAGTTGTTTCCTTTCAATTTTGTGCCTATTCCTTCACTGTTTTTACTCATTTCTTTTTCCAATCATTTTTTGCACCATCGAGGATCAGTTCCACATGGTTTATTTCAAGTTTAATACATGAAATCACACAAACCTGAATTATTCTCCTAACCTACAACTCTACTTTTCTCCTCTGTTTCTACACCAAATGACCCTCGGTTTCTTCCTAATTTCCTTATTTTTCATGCTTGTTTGAACCCTACACTTAAAACTAAACAAATATCCTTGAATCATGAAAAACAGAAATGAATCTCACTTACCCGTGTGAGCTTTTGGCTCGTAGTTTTCCACTCCTTTCTTTTGGTTTTTCCTTCTTCTTCTTCACTTCTGATTGCTCTAAACTCAATTCAGCTCTCAGTTTCTCACATTTCTTCCTTCTTTTTTCTGATTTCTCTCAAAACCCTCTTCTGCATTTATAGGAAAATTTCCCTCTCACGGCGCCTACTTTTTCTCTTTCTTCCTACTTTCCTTGCAACCTTCTTGGATTGCTTTTTCACTGCCCCTTTCTTCTTCATCCTTTATGTCCAATTTATGCATTATATGTTATATATATATATATATATATATATTTAACTCATTCACTTGCCCGCCCACTTGTGTCGGCAGCCTACTGCCTTTCCAAACAAACACATAACACACACTAGTCACACACACATCACACTGATCACATGCAGTCCCCCTTCCCTTTTCCTTGTATTTATAATTTACTATATATATATATATATGTATTTTCCTTTATGACCATATATATATATGTATATATATACATATTTTATACATATATATATATATATTCATATATACACATATATACTAGATTCTAAGTACACATACATACACTTATATTCAATGGCCTATACATATATGTATATGTACACATGCATGGGTTTGCGGGCATACACGCATTACGATGCTCAGTTCTGGGTCGCTCGGCATTGCCTGACATTGACTATACAAAATAAACTGTTCATATTCCAAAATTGTTCAGTCCATATGATATCATGATATAGAGCCTTAACAGCTTAGGTTACAACTGAGTATTACATTACTCGACCCGGTCTACCTCAGTTTACGTGCCATATCCCGGGTCGGGATATTACAAATATGATGAAGCTATGATAATCAATAATGATAGTGATATCAACAAAAAGGAGATGCAACTAACTCGGGGTTTGGCATACCCCCTAAGCTCATATTCAGTTCTAAAACAAGATACCTGAATAATACTAAGCTCTGTATACAATATAACTCTACATCCCATGCCTCATATAGCAACGTAGCTGGTGTTCCCTTGACTCAAAAGTCATACTAAGCATCAGATGGAGTTTGTGACTGAGCATAAATCCGACACTAATAATATATCAGGATCATGCTACTTTCCACGAAGAGTCTAGTGGAATCATAACTAGTTCTTGGCAACATACATAACTATAGCTTTTCGAAGGCTAAGGTTGCGAGTCTGTCGCGAACATAACTGGCTGGCCCTCACAGCCTTAGGTACAAGTGTACAACAAGGAATCTATGGACAAGTGTACAAAATCATGATCAAGATATATGAAAATCAATAAACACTTTCCACAAGATAGAACAATATCAAATGTGGATTCAATAAACTTCTGGCATGTATGGAATACAATAGGTAATATATGAAAAACTGTTGACATGGCTGGAAGTATCACATGTAGAGATAAGATATTACTTACCTCTTAAACCGTTTCTTTTTTTTCTCTATACAGTCAAGTCACCTTTCCTTTCTCCTTGAAATCCCTATTTCATCAATAGATAATATATCTCAGTATACCTTTTCATAATCTATGCTATTCATCAATTTTATGCCTCTTTACTATTCGCATCTCTTTTACTAGAATAGACTCTACTATTGAATCCGGAACGTCGAACAAAGCTGCTTTAGGCTTTCACGAAATTCAATTCGGACATCTGTACTAAAAAGGGCAAAATGATCATTTTGCACTTTTTACTGGTTCTTACTTCTCGAGACCTCTTTTCACAAATCAGACTCCACTGTTGAGTTCGGAATGCTCGAAATAATAAAATTTAACTATTCTTTTACTTTAATCGGAGTCCGTTTAACTACTTTTTAACTTAGGGGCATTTTTGTAATTTTTTTTTATTTTTATTTAATTAATTAATTAAATTAATATTTCATTCTAGGGGTCATTTCATAATTATTATATGTCTATGGTTACTTTTACCATTTCTCTATTTAGTGGGCCAAATCAGAATTTCTAATTTTACTATTCTCAATCAGAATAGCCAAACAGTGGCCAATAAATCAAAATAAGGATAAGCTATCCTTATTCTGATTTATATCTCATTTTAATTCCTTAAGCCTGCACCCAAACACTCCCATTTTTGATTTTAAATTTAAAAAAACATCACTTAAAACGACGTAGCTTCTACACCATTCAACACAACATGGCACCGTTTTGGGAAGCACTGTTCATCGTCTCCCCTGATTATCTGGTGAGGTTTTGGTGGGTCTCCGGCACTGATGACCTTTTTTTGGATCAATTTTTAACCCTAGCTCAATGGGGTTCTTTTTAGTTTTTCATGGGGATTACATTTTCAAACTCGGTTTTTAGATTGGTTCACTAAATTTTCGCGAATTAGAGAAAAATTGTAGCTCCGGCTAACTTTTTTCTTCCAATTTAGAGCTTATTCCTTAACTGTTTTTACTCATTTCTTTTCCTAATCGTTTTTTGCACTATAGAAGATTAGTTCCTCATTGTTCAAATGGAGTTTACAACATGTAAATTCAAAAAAACCCGATGATTCAACAAACCTGCAACTAACTCTTTCTAGCTTATTTTTAAACTGATTCCTTTTGTAATATGAACCAATTTTCATGCTTTACAATACCCCATATATAAATCTATCCTTCATGCTTTAAAAATTAAAAACAAAAATTCAATAATACCAACCTAATTTCGATTTCTCCCTTGTAGTATCTCCCTTTCTTCCTCTGATTTTTCACTTCTGGATTCTCTGAATCCTTCTCAGCTTCTATTCCCTTCCTTTGATTTCTGATTTCTCTTCAACTTCACTCACCTATATATAGGCCAACCTCATCCTACTTGCACGTCCACCTTCCTTCTCTCTCTTCCTACCTTCCTTCCAGTCTTCCTTGACTACTTTTCACCGCCCTTTGCTTCTCTATCCTCTACGTTCAATTTATAGATATTTGTTATATATATATATATATATATATATATGTTCATATTATACTTTCCCACTTCCCCAACACACACAAACACACATTAATCTCACACACAACACATGTTGTACACATGCAGCCCCTCTTACTTTTTGTATTTCCTTATCACAATACATATATATGTGTATACTATATAACCGTATGTATATATATATATATACACCTCATATATATATATATATATTCATTTATCCACATATATATCAATTTCTATACACGTATACATGCACTTGTTTTTTAAGATATATCTATGCATGCTTGCGTACACATGCATAGGTTCATGTACGTACATGCATTATGATGCTTGGTTATAGGTTGCTCGGGTGTCGCCCGACATTGTTTGTATAATTGAAAACCATTCATATTCTAAAATCGTTCAGTCCATTATATATCATAATATAGAGCCTTAATAGCTCGGGTTACAAGGTTGCTCAGTCATATTCTGGCTTAGGGTATTACATTCTCTGACTCGGTCTGTTTGTACTTAGGCTTTTTCCCAATCTCGTAATTTTTTGATATTACAGATTCTCCTATTTACCTCGGTATGCTTACTCATTACTATATTCTAATCATCATGATAGTTTGGTATATTTGAGGTCTACTATTCTTGGTCTGAGTTGGTCTCAGTTTACTTTTGGTACTATACTCATTAGTTAGGTCTGATCTCAGTATTATCATTTTGATCTTTAGGATATAAATGAAATTATTCTAATTCATTTGGGTTGGGGTGTTACATTACATATATCGAAGATTCATATAATGAGTCGAAGCACTACGCGGGTAAGTCTTATTAAGAGTCGGAGCGCCATGTAAGTAAGTCTCATACATGAAATCCATAACAAGTTAGAATGCCATATGGGTAAGTCTCATCAAGAGTCGGAGCACCACATGGGTAAACCTTGTGTAGATACAAGAATCAAGTTAGAGTGCCATGTGGGTAAGTCTCATAAAGAGTTAGAGTGCCACATGGGTAAGCCTCGATACAGACACAAGAAATCGAGTCAGAGAACCATGTGGGTAAGTCTCATCAAGAATCGGAGTACCACATGGGTAAGCCTCGGAATAGATATATGATCAGATTCAAAACACATACGATTCAGGTTTCATAGTCAAATGGGTTCACACAAATCATTTATTTATCATTAAAGGGGTGCCATGATTTACAAACATTTTTTTTCAAATCGATACACATGAATGCCATTTCAAAATCTAGTCATGAAATCATAGTCTCCGAATATTTCACAAAGTAAAAATATACATTTGAACAGGTATAAAAAAAATCATAAGACAGACATATGAACAGGGTATAAAACACTTAGCATTTTTCAGGTAGAAGATGAAATACCACTGATTCAGGGTGCAAGATTACTCACCTCAAACTTTCAGTCAACTATGTTAGTCCCCTTTCCTTTGTTCATAATTCCTAGATCATCAGTCAAATACACATAACTACGCATTATAACATAATTGAGGCATTACTATTGGCTACTTATTATTTTTGTAGCTAAATTTTCCTTAACGAATTTTATTTGTTAGTTTGGTAGCTTTTAACTTTAAGTTAGGTCATGCCTTCTTTTTCTAAATTCATTTTATAACTAAGTTAGTGTTCGAGATGTAATGGGTATTACCTCAATTGGGGTTTCATATTTTTTAGAATTTATTTAGGCTTAACAAACCTCACCATTGAGTCTGGATCGTTCAAAATAGCCAAGATAGACTACCTTTTATACTTAATTAGCTTAGGGCATCATTAGGGGTAAAATGGTAATTTTATATTTTACGTGTCTTAATTTTTTGGGACTTAATTTAACAAAACAGATTCCATCGTTGAGTCTGGAGTGCCCAAAAATACTGGGTCGCACTATTCTTTTATTTTAATCGGCCTTCATTTGACCTATTTTTGGCCTAATAGCATTTTGATAATTTCTCATATAATTAAAGGGAATTAAACTTAATATTTAATTAATTTCTGGGCCATTTCATAATTAATTAAAACTATTGGGGTCATTTTATAATTAATCAAAGGTCCTGAGGGTCCAATTATAGTTTTAGAAACTAATAGGGGACTAAAATATATTTTCTGAAAACCATTTAAATAAAACCAATTGGTTCACTTGGATTTTAAGTGAACTGGTCCCTAACAGGACTAAACCAATCGGTTCAAGACATCATGCTGACGTCAGTCCTATTTTATTTTTAATTCTATTTAACCTAAAACGACGCAGTTTTGATAAATTGTTTAAAACCCTTTTATAATTTGGTCGGGGCCTGACCTGAATCTAACCCGAGACCTGACCCGTCACTGTTCTTCTTCCTTATTACTTCGACGAGGGTTCTAGTGGCCTTCTCCAGCGCCGAGGATCATCGTTGGTGGAATTCCAGTGCAAATGTAACGCGGTTCAAAGCTACATCTTATAAGGATTCCACCTATGGTTTTATTTTTTGAATTTGGTAGGCCTTTTGCTTGAAATAGAAACTTACAGTCGGGCTTCGGCAAGGGCTCAAATTTCCAACAAGGTGCACTTTCCCTATTTCGTGGCTTTCTACCACTTATTTTTGCCCCAAAGTTTTACTACAAGTTCCTGAAATCCTAGGGAACACTTTCCTGATTCTAAAACCCAACAAATCAACCATTTTTACATTCGTTTAATTCTTCCCTCTCCAATTGAAATTTACTATTTTCTCAATGGTTTCTTAACCAATTTTAGTGATTCAAATTACTGCATGTTCCATGTTTAATGCTCTTTAGAGTTAGGTAAATGGTTTGAAGCTTTAATCAAGTTTGCTCAAAAATTCCATTTTTCACACATTCGAGTCTTTTAGTCCCTAGGGTTTTCAAGCTTCAAGCTTCACCATTTTTCTTCTATTTTTATCCCTCAGTCATTTAAAACACATGCATGCATAAATTAATCTATCAACAAGCTTGTATATAAAATTCTTTAGAGAGAGAAAATTTTACCTCTCTCTCTCTCTTTGATTTTCTCTTCTCTATGCTATCTTTCCTTCCTCTTGCTTCTGGTTTCCTCTTTCTTCCTTTTCTTCTTTTTTTTCTTCACTTTCTCATTTCATGGAAAATTTTCTCTCTCTTTCTCTAGTCTCTCCCTAACCACACACACTACACATGTAATACCCTGACCCGGGTTAACACACATACCGAGGTAGACCGGGTCGGGTAGTGTATTATCAGCCGTAACCTGAGCTGTTTAAAGCTTTATATTATTTTATCATATGTACTGTACGGTTTTAGAAAGTGAATAGTATCAGTTATATAGCCAGCATCGGGTAATACCCGAACAACCCAGAACTATGCCTCGTAATGCGTGCACGCACGCATTTTCATGCATGCATACGTACATACATATGCATAGCTCATTAAATATCAGAGTATGTATATGTACTCATAAATTAGTATATACGTGTATATATGAGGGTATGTATATATAAAAGATGAGTATAAATTATGAATTTCTACATGTATATATTTATAATATGGTATATTATATATATATATATGTATGTGTATTTAAAATATAAAAGAAAAGAAAAGAAAGAAGAAAAAGGAAGTTGCCAAAAACAATAAACAGGTTGGTGTGATGTGTGTGTGTGTGCCTGATCGTGTATTAATGTGTGTGTTGGGGTGTGTAGTGTGTGTTTTGTAATATAATATATATACATACATCACCAAGCAACAATTAATGCAAAGCTACATTTGGAAAAAGGGAAATCAGAAAACTTGTCAACAAAAAGGCTAGGAAGAGAGAGAAACTGAGAGGGGGAAAAGGGGAGATGGGACTTGGGCGGTGGAGTGTGTGCATGGGTAAAATATGTATATATATATATATATATGGGTGTTACATGAGGTAAGAAAAGGGAGAGAAGAGACTAATTTGAGAGGCTGAGTTAGAAGTAGTGGGAAGTTCAGGAGTAGCTCAGAAGCTGAAACAGAAGAGGAAGAAGCAGGATCCAACCAAGAAATCAGAAAATATAGGTAAGTGGGTCTTATTCGGTTTTTGATTTTAAGAGCATGATAATTTTTTTAAATAATAGGGTTCAAATCAGCATGAAAAATGGAATAAAATACAAAAAGAACCATTGAAAATGATCGAGAAATGAGACATAAATGTCGAGTTGCAGGTTTTATGAATAGTCTCGGGTTTCATGAAAATCTACGTTAAAGCTTGTTTTAAGTTTCTAAAAACGACCATCTGAGGTGCAGAAACATATTAGAAAAATTGTAGGATCAAAACAGTGATCAAAACGTCACAAAAATGAAAATAAAGATTTGGCCGGAAAACCGGCCGGAGCTATTAAACCTTATATTCGTGAAGATTGGAAGGTCTTCAATGGAAACTGAGGTTGGGGTTAAGGTCCTTGAGAAAAGGGAAGAGAATGGCATTGAAAACGGGGTAAAATAATATTGGAACTAGGTCACTGTCACCGGAGATGGTGACGGAACCCTACCGGAGTTCCACCGGAATATCGAAGAAGGCGATCGGAATATCGAGGGGTGTATCGGGTCAAGACAAAATCGGGTTTGGGTCGGATCGGGTCGGGACCCGACCGAAAATAAAATGGGGCAATGATACTGTGTTGTTTTGTAATTGAACTTAAATGGTATTTGGGTTGTTTGGTTGTAGAGATAGGAAATGTGAAATTGGGTTTGGGGTTATCCAGACCGTGGATAAGATAAGGGATAGGATATTGAATTCTGGTTCTTGAGATTAAACTGAACCGGTTGGTTCAGTGACCTAATAGACCGGTTTAGGGTTTTTGACTGTGAACCCACTGGTTCAGACTGAGACTTAGAGAAATTTCATTTTGACCCCAGAAAGTTTAGGAAATTTCACTAAGGTCCAAATAGAGAAAATTAATAAAATATTATTTTTACAATAATACCCCTAATTCAAATATAGGTCAAACGAAGTCCAAACGAGGCAAGTGAATAGTCAATTTTTATTATTTCGACCATTCCGGACTCAACCATGGAGTTTGATTTGTGAAAAGGGGTCTCAAAAAATGAGAAACCGTGAAAGTGCAAAATGACCATTTTGCCCTTTTTAGTATAGAGTCCAAATTGAATTCCGCGAAAGCCTAAACCGACTTTCTTCAACGTTCTGGACTTAATGGTAGAGCCTAATTTAGTAAAAGAGAAACTAATAGTAAAGAGGCATAAAATTTGATGAATAGCATAACTTATGAAAAGGTAAACTGAGATATACTATTTATTGATGAATAGGGATTTCAAAGAGGAGGGAACAGTGACTTGATTTCATTGTGAAAGAACGAAAACGGTTTAAGAGGTAAGTAAATGTCTGTTCTCTGCATATGTTACATTCCCAGCCATGTCAACAATCTTTCTTATGTTATCTATTGTACTCCATACATGCTAGAATATTTATTGAGTCCACATTGATATTGCTCTATCTTGTGGAAAGTATTTATTGACTGTTATATATCTTGATCATGATTTCTGTACGCTCTGTACATAGGCCTTAAGGGGCAAGACTTATGATCTCAGTAGCCCAGTTTACATTGGCCTATTAAGGCAACAATTGCTTTTTGCTGTTGAGATAGTGTTATTGCATTACTGTTTATTGGATTTAGCATGATCTTGATATATTATATTATAGCCGGATTTGTGTTCAGTCACAAACTCCATCCGATGCTTACTAGACCTACGGGTTGAGAAAACGGAATAAAAAGTGGTATTTAAAATGGCAGCTAAAGTGGGATTTGTGAGGCGAGTACTGAACCGACGGATTAGTGCTTGGCTAAGAGATCGATAAAAAAGAGAATAAAATGAATTAAGGGGTATGCCGGGCCCCAAGTTAAAGTGCATCCACATTTGTTGTTATTAGTATCTATTATTGATTTTCATAACTTGATCATATTATTTTATTATGAATGATCATGAGATTTCATAGCTTTTTATTGAGAGTGTACAATTTATGCTTGAGACAGCTCATGACTGTAACAGTATAATATTGTCAGCAGAACAGATTTCATTTCCTTATTATTTGACTACTATCATTTGATATTGAGCTATATATTCGTTGACTGGCTAGCATATTTATATATACCTGTGCACATGGTAGAGTAAAGGAGTATTACTTACTAAGTTTTCATAGCTCATCAGATATTACACAACATTTGACTTTCAGGCACAGATATCGAAGACGGACAGTAGAATCTGATAGCTAGGAAGTGGACATTTTCTTTTGAAGCTGCAATGTAATACTTAGCACAAACAGTCTTATAGCTCTCCCATGTTATCCACGTCTTAGGGATGAACAGTT
Organism: Nyssa sinensis; assembly: GCA_008638375.1. Taxonomy (NCBI): domain Eukaryota; kingdom Viridiplantae; phylum Streptophyta; class Magnoliopsida; order Cornales; family Nyssaceae; genus Nyssa; species Nyssa sinensis. Next base: position 13,375,560 of record CM018050.1, read on the forward strand.
ATATTAAGAAATTTTGTATTCCACATTTTGTAAACATTATATATATCACATGCAGCTTTTATTTATTTTCTTCCGCACTTTAGTTGTTGCATGTTAGTAGCACTGATTGTGTAGCAAGTTAAGACCCTTGGTTCGATAAGTAGCGTCGGATCGGGTGCGCGACACGAGATCCACATAGGGTGTGTCTCGGGTCGTGACAACACACACTTGCACACACACTGTTTTGTTCAACTTCCTTCCTCTCTCTCTCTCTCTCTCACACACACACACACATATAAACCCAATAAATGGGTAATAAGCCAATGGACTTAATTAGGTGATCTGATAGATGTCTAAGATGATGAATAATTAATGAATGGATGAATTCTTATATTTATGTGATTGATGATGATTATTCAAGAAATATAAGGATGTGCCTAAGACAGTATCTGGAGAACATCTGTAAATAGAGATAAGCGTAAAAGTTTGTGAGTAACTTGGAACCTCTGACTCGGTGAAATTTTAACTATCATAGTATTTTCATATACTATACTGTTTAAATACATATACTTAAATGCATACACCTTGTATTGCATTACACTTGGCATGATTCCGTTCTATTATGCTCTTCTGTTCTGTTCTGTTCTATTTGTTATACGCTATTCGGATTCTGTTCTTTTTCTGTTCCGTTCTGTTATGTTCTGACTCCTGGGTTCACTAAGGGATTGAGTGGTATGGCTTAAGAAGGCCAGAGAAAAACTCAGGGGGTAGAGGCCCCACGAGTGTTCGCTTATAAGCAGCTAAGAAAGGCTCATATGCTTGATTGGCATCCTGTTCTGTTCTGTTTCGCTTAATTCTATCTTGTTCTGTTCTGATCTGTTTTGTGAGCAATACTTAGAGGGTAGAGGCCCCACGAGTGTCTGCTAATGGGTAGCTGGGAAAGGCTGTAATACCCTGACCCAAATCGTAACCGAATAGACCATGTAAACCCGAGTCGATAGGGCTTTATGTCATGATATCGAATGAAATAGATGGTTGTGAAATCTAGATAGTTTCAAATGTACAGATGATGCCCGGGCGATGCCCAAGCAAGCCATGAATGAATACCGAAATTAAAAAAAATTAATTATATAAATTAAATAAAGTAAAATAGAATAAAAAAAAATAAAAGGAAAATAGAATAAAAATATATGTACATGGAAATATAATTATACATATGCAGAGGTAAATATATATATATGTCAATAACTATATATAAATAAGGATGCATAGTGTGTATATATATATATATATATATATAAAGTAAACTAAAGTAAACTATATATAGCATGCTCCAAATATCCTCCTTATCCACGGTTTGGTTAATTCTTATTCCAATTTCTAATTTATTAACCTTGTAACCAAACAGTCTAATTTCAAAATTATAAACCAAACCTTATATGCCCAAAACGATGTAGTTTAACTTACCCAACGTTCGATCGTGTTCCGACCTCACCCCACCTGAAATCTGACCCATTGCTCAAACAAACTCGTTCTTCCCTCGTTTTGCTGGTCGTTTTCTTCGGTGCAGGTCGCTGGAGACCGCCAACTTCTCTCTTCATTTTCTTCATGTTTTTATGTCCAACTTTTGCATATTATTCATCAAATCGACCCTATTTTTACCTATGATTCATTTGGGACTATTTTAAGCTTCAAACAATACAACTTCCGACACCCACTTCGATTTTTTGGCCATGCACTTGTTTCTGTATTTTGGCCATGAAATGGTCATTTCTTGACCATTTTCCATGATTCAAACTATTCTAGAATCCTTAGAACATCCTCTATCATTTCCCGTTCATAAAAGCAAGTTTGGTTTCCATTTCCTAATCTAACTATTTTTGGGTAGCCTCGATTTCTCTACAATATTTGGGCCATTTTTTTTTATCCATTTTTCCAATCTTTTCAATTCCATTATGCTCTATTTTTCATTTTGGTTTGATTCATTAAGGTAGATGACCATTTGGTGAGGTTCGGTCACAGACCCAGTTTGGGCCGTGAAACAGGGGCGATTTTCTTTTGAGTTTTTATAGCTTTTTGGACATCTATGGCCTTTATAAATAAACACATATTGAATTCATATTAAATAGATTGAGTTTGGATACTAACCTTAGGTGATTTCCCAGAATTTTGAAGCTTCTTCCTCTTCTGTCAATGGCAGAATTCTGCCTTTTTCCCTCTGTTACAGTAGCTTCTATAGGTATATATACATATATGTCTCACACACGACCCTCTTTCTTTGCTTAGAATTGGTTGCCCATCACCAACAGCTTGTATACATATTTATACTTGAATTGTGGCTGCCTATACACATATATATACATATATATGATCCTTTCAGAATACCCTAGAAATTTCCCACGTTTTCTTTTCCTATTGTCAAACATTTCGTCGTTTCCTCATATTCAATTCCTTTTGCATAAATAATTACTTTAGGCTTTTATGATCAGTAAAGATTTCACACGCCTCCCCATATAAGTAGTGGCGCTAGATGTTTAAGGCAAACACCCCTGTGGTTTGCTCTAAATCGTGGGTAGGATAATTCTATTCGTGCGGTCGGAGTTGTCAAAAAGCATAGGCAATGACTTTACCATTCTGCATCAAGTTGCATCCTAAGCCTTTATATGATGTATAATACCCTGACCCAATTAAGCAAAGTAAATCATTATAATTATGTTTTTATGAGACTAAATATATAGTAATTTACAATTAGTAGGCCATAAATGTTAAAATTACAACACAAAGAAAATTGAGCAATTTAGAGAGACGTATGAATTAAACGAAACTTAACTACAAGTCGTCGAAAAATATAATGTATTTTAGTATAAATGAAATATATGTAATGTGTTAAAAATAAAGGTTTACGGCATAGAAATTTAACGTACGAAATTAAAAAGTAAAGAGGGAATACGAAGGGATTTTAAATGTAATTAAGACATAACTTAAAAATCTAACGAATGATGCCCGAAATACCAAACGAGGCATAAGAAGAATAAAAAATTAAAAATGAGGCAAAAAGGAGGCCAAGGGATTTGATCCCTAGACCAAAAAGAAGGAAGAACTTAAGGCCCCAAAAGAACACCAATTGGGCTACAAGCATTTTTATGCTATATAATGCATAGGATATATACATATGCCTACTAAAGTTTAAAATTCTACACACTTAAATTTGAGGTGGCACCACACTATTGGTCACCACCCTCCTCCACCAATCATAACACATACAAATATATATATATATATATATATATATATACATATACACCTAGACTAATTGAGTGCCTAGACCTAATTGACTACTCTAGGGGAGAGGGTTACATGTGGGTTGAGTAATGAGTGTGTTGTGCCTATAATAGTGTGTGAGCATGACTGAAACAAACCTGTGTGTGAGTATGGTTGTGTGTGAGCTTGAGTGCATGCGTGTACAAAAAGAGAGAGTGTGAGGTAAAGGGAGAAAGAGAAAGAGAAGAAGAAGAAGAATAAGAAGAAAAAAAAGATGAAGGAGTTCATGCATGCAGAAGCCTTGAGGTTTTAGTCACTTGAAGATAGGAAGCAGAAACACCATTGTGAAAGGTAAAAACCAAAAACTTAAACTCTTTATAAAAAATCTTCTCTCTAGAAAATCATGTTTAAAACTTACTGTTTAAGGGTTTAAATTGCATGCATGCATATGATATTGAAAAAGGAAGAAAAATGGATGAAAACGACTTGGTTAAACTAGGAAGAAGCCCTAAAACTAGTTGACCCGAAATAATGAAAAATAATGTTTTTGTGTAAACTTTCCCTAAGCTTGAAACCATTCACATGGCTCGAAAGAGCACTGAAAATAGATCATCTTGCAAGTTAAATCGATAAAAATGGTCAAGAGGCCATGGAGTTATGGCCATTTACAGGTACAACCGAAAATTGATGGGTGATCTGATTTTGGTGGTTTCGTGAGGCTAGGGCAATAAGGAAGTTGTAACGACCCTGACCTCAATGGCATGATATTGTCCGCTTTGGGTCTCAGCCCTCACTGTTTTGTTCTCGGGCTTTCGCCCAAAAGGCCTCATACCATATGGGGGTCAGTCCGCACTTATGAATACCCCCGCTTTCCCTTCCCCAGGCGATATGGGATGAGAGCTTTCACCCACTCAGGGGTGCAACCCTCCATCCACCCCTCACAAGGCTCGACGTCCTCGTCGAAGGGCCCCTTTCACGGGCACACTTCCGGCTGGGGTGCGTTTTGATACCACTGTAATGACCCTGACCTCAATGGCATGATATTGTCCGCTTTGGGTCTCAGCCCTCACGATTTTGTTCTTGGGCTTTCGCCCAAAAGGCCTCATACCATATGGGGGTCAGTCCGCACTTATGAATACCCCCGTTTTCCCTTCCTCAGGCGATGTGGGATGAGAGCTTTCACCCACTCAGGGGTGCAACCTCCATCCACCCCTCACAAGGCTCGACGTCCTCGTCGAAGGGCCTCCTTCACGGGCACACTTCCAGCTGGGGTGCGCTCTGATACCAAGCTGTCACGACCCAAAACCCACCCTATGCGGATCTCATGTCGCGGGGCCGACCCGAAGGCCGTCCCTACTTTTTCCATTCCTGTATCATAGTACTAATATGCAATGTACTAAAAATTTAAAACAATAAACAGCGGAAGTCTTTATCAATTACAGTAATCCAGCGGAAGTCTTTTTAAATAAATTAAACAGTGGAAATCTATTAAATACATGACATAGTTCTACATAATTCAAAATGAGAACTAAAACGTAACCAGCACCCGGGGGTGGTGAATACATAGGAGAACTAACATAGACTGATATAATACTTCCAAATGTCCCCCTACGCTCTCAGACTCCTACTGGGGTCTCGCAGCGTCATCACTTGAAATGGGGGTAAATGGGGTGGAATGAGCTACAAAGCTCAGTAAGTAAAACAGATCTCCAACACTGGTATCGATGATCAATGTGAATCCATGAATAATATAATGATAGCCAATCATAAGGAAGGAGATGCTGTGATAGCCAATGAACATAATTGCCACGAGGGCCAATGGAAAGAAATCACAATACACAATCAGAAGCAATAGTGTAAAATGAAAGTATAACAACAATGAAGTACTGCTACAATGAACCGATCACAATCAAATCAATCAATGCAAGTCTTTCGAGACTTGAAGAATTATAAGGAATAGTGCCATTCAACAATCAAGTTCTGTTAATCATAAGAGATGCTGTTATTCTGTTTCAGGGCTCGGCAGACCCTCGATCTTTTGGGGCCCGGCATACCCCCCAGTCAATTCCAGTAAATTGCCATTTGTCCGTTCACGGACTTGACCCGTAGGTCCCATTCAATCAGATAGCATCAGATGAGTGTTGTGACTGAGCACAACTCCTGTGTCCATAAACATGTCATGATCATAGTAATTCCATAGAGTATAAAAATGGAATATCATTCATTCAATAAGGATACAACAGTAGGCCTTTCAAGGCATGGTTCAACATGATAACAATGAATATAACAGTCAAGGAATGTCCACGAGATAGAACAATATGACAAAGTGGATAGCAATAACATATGTGCTTTCAAAGCATAGTGAAACATGATAACAGTGATACATCAGTCAATGATATGTCCACAAGATAGAAAATATCGAAATGTGGAACACAAGGATATCAATACTTTCAAGAGTACAAGTTTGGCAGTAAAAGAATAAACTTGGCTTGTGGAAACACCACATGTAAGAGAGAGTGATCCACTTACCTCTATCGTGCTTCTATCTCAGAAATCCGTGAGTATACCCTTGCCTTTCGAGTTTCCTATATATCAGTAAATACGTTTTAGAATAGATTCTATTCATCAAATTTTATGCCTTTCCATCATAAGTATTTCAAATACTAATTTAGACTTTACTATTGAGTCCGGAATGCCGAAGAAAGTCGGTTTAGGCTTTCGCGAAATTCCATTTGGACTTTTGTACTAAAAAGGGTAAAATGGTCATTTTGCACTTTTACGGTATTTTATCATTCGGGGTTCTGTCTCGTAAAACGGACCCCACCATTGGACTCAAAAAGTCCGAGATAATAGGTTTTGACTATTCATTTGTATCGTTTGGACTTCGTTTGACCCATATTTGAAATAGGGGCATTATTGTAAAAATTAATATTTAATTAATTTTTTCTATTTGGGCCTTAGTGTAATTTCTCAAAACATTTGGGGCCGGTTCACAATTTCCTAAACTTGCGGTCTGAACCAGTTGGTTCAGGGCCAGAAACCCTAAACCGGTCTGCCCTTTCACTGAACCAAACGGTTCAGTCCATTCAGAGAACCGGATTCCAATATCCTGGTTCCTACCCTTATCCGTGGTTGGAATAAGCCCAAACCCAATTTCCATTTCCTATCCCCATAGCCAAACAAGCCCAATTCATTTAAATTTAAAACCCAAACGACACAGTTTTGGCCCCGTTTTATTTTCGGTCGGGTCCCGACCCGATCCGAACCCGGACCCGTTTCAGTTTTGACCCGATAGCCCTCACGACTTTCCGGTCGTCTTCCCCACTGCTCCGGTAGGGTTCCGGCGTGAACAGTCGTCTTCTCCGGCGACTGTCACGTATTTTTCGGTGAGATTTCGACCCGTTTTAAATGCCATTCTTTTCCATTTTTCATGTAGATTATATTTCCAACCTTTGTTTTCAATTTGAACTATTAGTTCTTCACGAAATAGAGTTTAAATGTCTCCGGCCGATTCTCTGGCCAAGTGACAGTTTCCATTTTCATGGCATTTTAAGCACTGTTTTGACCCCTAATTGCTTCTAACAGTTTTCTGCATATCATAGGGTCATGCTAGGGTCGATTTAAACAAGGTTTAATGCATAAAGTGACCCACGGCCGATTATTCTCTATGACCTGCAACTTAGATTTTCTCTATGGTTTCTTAACCATTTAACTTCATTCTTTTTGCAATAAATTCCATTTTTCATGCCTGTTTAGACCCTATAATTATATATAAGCTTCATGCTTTAAATCGTAAAAACAGAACTAAGCTTGCTTACCTGGGTGTTCGGATTTAGCCCACTTTGACCCTCCAATGTAACACCCCGACTCTGTATAATTAATAATTAAATAATTAATTATTAATTAGTACCGACTTAGGGAATAATTAAGGAAATTAACCTTAATCTCCTGGTGGTCACACTAGACCAATAGAATGACAAAACATGTCCGAGAATAGGGTATAATACCCGAACCTAATTATCCACTAATTAGGTGAAATAAAGTCAATTTAACACTGACGGAATTCGAATTAGTTAATCCCGAAAATCTCGAATGATTAATAAATGACACGGAACCTCTGACACTGTAGATAACTGAAATAGGAACTGACCGGAAGAAACCGCGTTGAAAAAGAAGCTACGGAATGAAAGTTATGAGGCAAACATCAGAAACTGAATTACTGCGCAGCCAAACGTGGCCTTAACCAAAAAATAATGAGAAAGGGGCCAAATGGGAGGCCAAGGGAATTGAACCCTTGACCTTTGAGAGGGAATGAATTTTTCTAAAAAAATAACCAACTGGGCTGGTGGCATCTTTGTGACTATATATACAATGAAATGTATATACATACAATTCTGAATAGGCTGCCACCCAAATCAACCAATGACAACCCATGCAAACCCCACATGATTGCTCTCCATCAGCCCACATCATCCCCATGATCCTACTGATTCTCTGATGTGTATATATATCTATATATATGGAGATGTATAGGTATAAATGTGTATATTAGTATATATACATGGACTCACCTTGAGATCTTCAAAAATCAGAACTGTTATAGAGGGGGTAGGTCTGTTAGAAGCTTAGAGAGTCTGCATGTAGTCTTGGGTGAGAAACCAAGAGAGAGAAAGCTTGCATGTGCATGCAAAGTGTGTGTCCATGGTGTGTACATTCATGGAGATGCACCAAAGGGGACTGAGGAGCTGAGCAGCACCGTGTGACTGACTGAGGCACCACCAAGGTGATTGGACCGAGCCGTGTAGGAACAATAAGCCACTGCTTGAGAGGTAAACACCTTAAACTACAAACTGTTAAATTTTTGTTTTGATTTATTGGCACTGCTCTGATGATTTTTGAGCCATATAAACTACACATATAGACTACTGAGAGGCCTGAGATTGTTATAGAACAATTGGGAAGGTCGAATAGGACTGAAACCCCAAACCTGTAGCAAAACGGCCATGGATGTACCTCGGATGATTGGGTCTGATTTGACCTCTCAAAAGCTGAGTTTTGATGGTCTAGAACTGATCTAGACCTTCCTGGGATCCCAAAACCACCAACCCGCGACCCTAAAACCCCATGCAACCCCTCTAACACGTCGGTTGCAGGTTCGGTCTTCAAATGCCATTTTTGGTTAGAGTGTGTTAAACTGATTTTCGTGATTGGGACTTGAAACCACATGACTCAAGGTTCATTTTAAAACAAATCTCACAACATTTGGTTGAGAAATAAGGATTTGCAACCGAGTTGCAGGTCCGGTTATTCCCCACCTAGATCAAGCACTTTGGCTTGATTCGAAGCTTAAAAAGAATGCCAAATTGTTGGATTCATTTCTGGTAATCGATTGGGATCAAAACAGGTTGAAAAACGTGCATGAAAACCCACGAAATTGGAAAACTTGGTGACTGCAACTAGGGCAACAATGCGCTGCACGATGGGGCAGACCGTGTCGACTCGGCCACGTGTCGACGCATGAACGTGCCACCGAAAAAATGAAGCTACGCCGTTTTGTGTTAAAGGTTTTAAATTTAAAACCTAACTTCGGCTGTTTGGCAACACGGCTAATAAATCCGAAATTAGAGAAAATTGGTTTGGGCATAACCTATCCGTGGATGAAGGGGCAATTGAGGATTAACTGGAGTATTTAATTCCGGTTGACTGAGGGTCAGTGAACCGGTTGGTTCACAATGCATTTGGACCGGTTCAGCTAGTGAACCCTAAAACCAATAGGTCTGACCCCTATAGTTTTCTGAATTTACGGATTAGCCCCCACTGTTTTGTAATATTACACTGTGGCCCAGAATTTTGAGAAATTATTCATTTAAGCCCTGAATAAATTAATTAAATAATAAAATAATTATTTAATTATTTTATTAAATAGGTAAAATTTATAATTTTACCCCTAGACATTAAATATGTCAAATGAAGTCCAAATAAATTAAATAAATAGTGTATTTTCACTATTTCAAGCATTCTGGACTCAATGGTACAGTCCACATTGGGAAATATAGTACTGAAAAATACAGACCTGTAAGTGATAAATTACTGTACTGCCCCTGATGGCACCCAGACCCAAATAAAAATAAAAGATAGCCTATTTTGACTATCTCGGGCATTCTGGACTCAATGGTGAGGTCCGTTTAATGAACTGAGGCCCCGAAAAATACAGACACATAAAGTGTAAATGACCGAATTGCCCTTAATGATACCCAAGGCCGATTAAACATAATAGATAGTCCAACTTAATTATGTCGGACACTCTGGACCCAATGGTGAGGTCCATTTTATGAACTGACGTGCCGAAAAATATGACACGTGAAATTTCCAAATTACCCCTGATACCGTACGAGACCTAAACAAAGTCCGATTGGGACGAAACTGATACCGGTAGGAGCCCAGACACTGGTGAGACTGTATACTTAATTAAATGACGAATCGGGGTTAGAATTACACAAAACGTAAAATGACCAAAATACCCCTGAGCACTGTAAGTGCAAAGTAGAGGTCGAATAAAGGTCAAACTGATCTGATAAATTATCATAGGGATAATTATGAACACTGAAGGGCTAAATAAGACTCTGAGACAGTCAACGCATAAAACGAGAAATGACCGATGTGTCCCGACGATCTAAAGCAGATACCAAATGAAGCCCAAGGGACTTACAAATTTATACATGAGATATATGGGACGTTCTGAGGACCATGATAGGGTCCGGGGCAAAAATGACAAAATTACCATTTTGCCCTAAGACTAAATAAGTACCCAACTGATACCGATTAAAGTCTAAAAGACTTAAAACTTCATATATACGATATATGGGATATTCTGAGGACCGTAACAGGGTCCGGGATAAGAATGGAAAAATTACCATTTTGCCCCTATGGTTAAAATGAGACCCTAACTGATACCGATTGGAGTCCAAAGGACGTAAAACTTTGTACTTAAGATATAAAGACTATTCTGAAGACCACGACAGGGTCCGGGACAAGAATGATAAAATTACCATTTTGCCCCTAAGGTTGAATGAGTGCCTGACTGATAACAATTGAAGTCTAAATGATTTAGGATATAATCCTAATAACTGCTAAGCCTAATTAAAGAATGAAATAGCCTCGAGTGAGACCCAATGGAAGGGCGATAGGCTACTAGGCTATCTTAGGTAATCCGATAGATACCTAAGATGACGAATGAGACCTGAATGGATGAGTTCTGATCTGTCTGTGATTGATGATTATTATTCAGGATATACATAGAGATGCCTGACGTACCTGGAGGTTATCGGATTATTATGCAAGGAAATAAGCGTAAAGTTTGTGAGTAACTTCTGACACTGTTTTGATACTGTCCCTTGATTTACTGATCTGTTTTGAATGTAATTATTTAAGTGCAATTATTTAAATGCATGCCTCTCCGTACTATATCACTTATGACATGGTTTTAGTCTTTTTAAATACTTGACTATATTCCTGATCCCTGTGCTAGCATTCCGTACTGTTTTGCCCGTTTTGAACTGTTGAGATAAAATGGATATATTGAACCATTATTTCTGAAACGATTAAATAAACCATGTGATATAGGCAAAGAACAACATTTTGTTGTATCGTACAGCTTTGTATAGTATACTGTCTGGATGCTATATTGTTTAAATGTATGTACTTAATGTACGCCTTTTGTACCACATTCCACGTGATGTGCTTATGTCCTTCGAATTAGGAATTCCGTTCCGTTCGGTTATGTGCTGTCCGTTAATGTTATGTCTGCCTCGATTGATATGTTCCGTCCGGTTCTGACATGTTCCGTCCGTTAATGATGTTAAGTCCGCCTTGATTGATATATGGTCCAGTTCCGTTATGATCTGTCCGTTGATGATATGTCTTTGCTTTGACTAATGTTTTGTTCTGTTCGATTCTGTTATGTTCCGTTCATTGATAATGTGTCTGCCTTGATTGATATATGGTCCAGTTCTGTTGTGTATTGTCCGTTGATGATACGTCTGTCTTGATTGAAACATTGTTCAGTCCAGTTATGATTAGTTCCGACAGTGATGTGTCCCTGACTTGATTGTTATATTGTTTCTACCCAGTTCCGTTATGATGTGTCCTGTTCATGATTTGCCTGTGTCCTGATTAGTGTATTGTTTCCGTTTAGTTCCGTTATAATTTTATCCGTTCGCGATATGCCTTTGCTTGACTGATGTATTGTTACCGTCCGATTCCGTTATATTTCGTCCGTTAATGTTATGTCTACCTCGATTGATATGTTCCGTCCGGTTCCGACATGTTCCGTCCGTTGATGATCTGCCTGTCTTGATTGATATAGGGTCCTGTTCCGTTATGATTCGTTCCGTTAATGAAGAGTCTGTGTCTTGACCGATAGATTAGCAATAGTTATTGTTCTGACCGATTGGTTATGTCATGTTCCGATTCGTTTGTATTGTCTGTTCGATTCTGTTTTATTGTACTAGACTGCTTATGAAATGGATTTATAAAAATAGTTATTTTTGTAATGACTAAACTATCCATGTGCCTTGGAAGCACAAAACTGGTTTTGAAACCCATGATAGGGAATCTGTGTTACTCACTGGGCTTATTTAAGCTCACCCCATTATTCTGACATTTTTCAGGAATTACCTCCATTGGATTAGAAGGTACTATGACATGACGTGAATAGGCCAAGTGGCATCGCAAGTAAGGATCTGACGGCACTGAACTGTAGAGACTGGTTTATTGTGGATTGAACCTGGTTATTCCGATGAGTGGTATGTTATGACTGACTTGACTGATATATATTGGTTAGACATGGCTCATGGAACTAATGGTACTCTAGAGATATTAGATCTGCTCTGTTGTTATATGCTTGATTTTAGATATGCTCTGAAATTAGAATTGTTGACTGATTGGATTTAGTCTTGCTCTGTGAACATATACTTATGAAGGATAAGTGAGTTGCATTCCCGTGATACAAAGAAAAAGTTTTAAATTCCGCTGCATCTGACCCTACAGTTGGAGTGCAATTCGTCGGAAAGTTCAGAATTTGCCTTTGGTTGGTCGCGTCGCGACCGACTGGCAATCACGTCCTCGACATCCGCGTAGGGTGGGGTTCGGGATGTGACATCCAAACTTCCTGTTTATGCTCCTAAGTTCCTTGCTAATGTGTTCTCTCAATCTTGGTCTCCTTTTTGCCTTTAAACCCACACACCTGTAGGTTCATATATAGAGAAAAGGTTTCCACCGCCTCTTTCTCTTTTCTCTCTCTCTCTCTCTCTCTCTCTCGGTTTCTCCTCCTTCTATGGCCCCTTTCCTTGACCTAGGGTCTGTATTCCCTCTGCCAAATGCAAACTTTGCATTAATGGCTTGGGGAGACTTGTTGGGCACTTATATATACATGATACCAGGAGGGTTGCACCCCTGAGTGGGTGAAAGCTCTCATCCCACATCGCCTGGGGAAGGGAAAGTGGGGGTATTCATAAGTGCGGACTGACCCCCATATGGTATGAGGCCTTTTGGGTGAAAGCCCAAGAACAAAATCGTGAGGGCTGAGACCCAAAGCGGACAATATCATGCCATTGAGGTCAGGGTCGTTACAGTGGTATCAGAGCGCACCCCAGCCGGAAGTGTGCCCGTGAAGGGGGCCCTTCGACGAGGACGTCGAGCCTTGTGAGGGGTGGATGGAGGGTTGCACCCCTGAGTGGGTGAAAGCTCTCATCCTACATCGCCTGGGGAAGGGAAAGCGGGGGTATTCATAAGTGCGGACTGACCCCCATATGGTATGAGGGCTTTTGGGCGAAAGCCCAAGAACAAAACCGTGAGGGCTGAGACCCAAAGCGGACAATATCATGCCATTGAGGTCAGGATCGTTACAGTGGTATCAGAGCGCACCCCAGCCAGAAGTGTGCCCGTGAAGGGGGCCCTTCGACGAGGACGTTGAGCCTTGTGAGGGGTGGATGGAGGGTTGCACCCCTGAGTGGGTGAAAGCTCTCATCCCACATCGCCTGGGGAAGGGAAAGCGGGGGTATTCATAAGTGCGGACTGACCCCCATATGGTACGAGGCCTTTTGGGCGAAAGCACAAGAACAAAACCGTGAGGGCTGAGACCCAAAGCGGACAATATCATGCCATTGAGGTCAGGGTCGTTACAAGTTGATAATAGTAGGACCCGACCTACCCTCTCGCAATCAGATCCATCACCTGACTTGCTCATGTAGACCCTACCCTAATAATAGTAGAACCCAGCATACCCTCTCGCAATCAAATCCATCCACCTAACTTGCTCATGTAAACACTACCCTACTCTTTTTACGGTAGTTGATAATAGTAGGACCTACCCTACCCTGTCACAATCAGATCCATCACCTGACTTGCTCATATAGAGCCTGCCCTAATAATAGTAGAACCTTGCCTACCCTCTCGCAATTAGATCCATTACCTAACTTGCTTATGTAGACCCTGCCCTAATAATAGTAGAACCTAGCCTACCCTCTTGAAATCAGATCCATCCATCTAACTTACTCATGTAGACCTTGATCTACTCCTTATTTTTGTAATTGATTATAGTATTGAATGGACATTGTCACTATGCACCACTCGGGTATTTAATAATGCATGAAATGATCATGATTCTTACCAAGAGTATAAAATGTAACTGTGCATCACTCAAGTATCATATATCAAGATGTATAATAATCACATGGTCAAGATATAACATTTAATTCAACAATATTCACAAGCTAGTATAAACATCAATGTAAATCAATAATATCTGAAGGTATACAGGAATATAATTTGGCAATAACAAGAAACATATGCATGACATGGCTAGAACTTTGCCACTCACGGAGATTAAATGTTACTTATAATATCCACAAACTAAAATAAGCATCAAATTGTGAAATAAGAAATAACTAAATGTATAGGAATACAAACTTGGCAGTAATAAGAAATGAATGTATGACATGGCTAGAACTTTACCACTTACATGATAATGTATGTGGTTACATATTAGTTACACTGATGATAGTGTAACAGGATGATTAGGTTCGGTTCGGCGAAAGGGTCGGGTCGGATGGTTGCGATCCGCTAATCCGCAAAGGGTGGGTTACGGGTCGTGACAGTAACCCTTCACCCTATCTTATCTCTTCCATCCAGGCGGGAAAATTATTAAAGAAAGGGTGTCATGGGTATCTATGTAGTATCTTATATACCGAAGCTTAGGCTCTTCCGTCATCAAAAGTTTCAATAGTATATGAGTTTCCTGATGTATTTCCTGAGGATCTACCAAATGAATTGGTTGATCGAGAAATTGAGTTCACAATCGATCTTATTCCTGGGACTCAACCGATATCCAAAACTCCATACCGAATGGCTTTATCAGAATTGCAAGAGCTGAACGCTCAACTACAAGAGTTATTAGATAAAGGATTCATCTGACCAAATATGTCTCCTTGGGGAGTACCCGTATTATTTGTGAAAAAGAAAGATGGCTTACTAAGGCTTTGTATTGACTATCGAGAGCTAAATAAGGTAACGATCAAGGACAAGTATCCTCTTCCACGTATTGATGAATTATTCGATCAATTACAAAGGGCTAGTGTATTTTCCAAGATTGACTTGAGATTTAGGTATCATCAACTCAAGATTAGGAATGATGACGTGCCAAAAACAACCTTTCAAACCCAATACGCCCACTATGAGTTTTTAGTCATGTCTTTTGGCGTAACGAATGCCCCTGCTGCATTTATGGATTTGATGAAAAAGGTTTTCAAACCATACTTGCATGATTTTATCATTGTCTTTATCGATGATACACTTATATATTCACGGAATGAGGAAGAGCACAAGAACCACTTGAGGATAGCATTGCAGACACTACGGGAGCATAAGTTATATGTGAAGTTTAAGAAGTGTGAGTTCTGGCTATCCGGTATTACCTTCTTAGGGCACGTGATTTCTAAAAAGGGTATTGCCATTGACCCACAGAAGGTAGAAGTTATTCTTAATTGGCCCCAGCCAACTACTGTGATGGAAATTCAAAGTTTTCTAGGATTGGCAGGCTACTATCGATGATTTGTCAAGGATTTTGCTAAGATAGCAAAGCCACTCACTCAATTAACCAAAAATAATGTTCTATTCGTTTGGACAGACGGACAAGAATGGATTTTTCAGCTACTAAAGAAAAAGTTAACCTCAGCACCTATTCTGACTATTCCCTCTAAAGAATGAAAGTTTGTCATTTACAGTGATGCATCATATCACGACCCGAAACTCACCCTATGTGGATTAGGGATCGCGGGGCCGGCCTTCAAACCGTCCCTAACAATTTCAGATTAAGGATCAATGATAATAATGTGAAATTAAATAAATAAGCAACAGGAAGCATAATACAATTTACAGGCCACCATGAGTATAGTGTTTAAGTTATAAATCCTTAAAACAAAAATAAAACATCCCCAAGACATGGACACATGGGAGAATTAAGGCAGTACTAGTCATAATCTATTACAATTTAGTCAAAAATGTCCACTAAATTCCAGCAAAGATAGATCTGCAACAAAAATGACGCCTACTCGTAGGGAACCCCCTACTGTCTGTCTACGGCATCCCTTCCTGAAAAAAATGTATAAATCTGAATGAGCTAACTTAACTCAGTAAGTAAATTTCCTTACTCTGTCATGGGTCAAGGTTTGTACAAAAAAAGTGTAATCAAGGACAAGCAAAGGATATGGTAATACAATGGCTAGTCACCAAAAATGTGAAACAACAAAAATAACCCGAGGGTCCAATAGGCACGTCCCATGATAATATGATACAAATGGACGACAATTCAACAATGGGGATATAGCCTATACAATATTTAGCTGCCATAATTCATAAGGTATCACAAGTAGCCAAATCGGATCAAATGATAGGCTTGTAAGGCATATAAAAAATCAAAACGTACCATCAATCAAGCGTATCAATGAACAGGGATACATCATCAAATAATCGATAATAAGAATAGCAAGCATATCAAAAATCAGAGAGTGCAATATCAGAATATCAATAAATGTTATGAATACTAACAGAATAAATGTTGTCACATATAGGGCCCAACATACCCTATCCAGGTCCACTCCCCCTTTGAACCACTGGATTTTTTTTTATTAAGGATGCGCTCAAGGCCCTTCCCCCCTTGGAATCGTTGTCCTTAGCAGGGATTGCCGCCACTATCCATCCATCTCACTAGAGCTCTGTACATATATCATGTCCTCCAAAGACTAGGTGTTGGGCTCATCCCCAAACACCGATCAAGCATCTGTGAATCAAATAAACTTTATGACATATCACAACTCCAAGCACACATACAAATATCATGGTCATCATAATTCCACAAGCGATGTACATATTTATGGAATGGCAAATATAAAGGCATAATAATTTTTCAATATCAAAGTAAGTATAGAAATGGACAAATAAGCATGTAAGGATATTGGAAATCGATTTCTCTATGAATCCACAATGTAGAACAAACATCAAATATGGAGATCATCGATGTCAAGTATGTATAGATTACAAATTGGGAGCATGAAGAAAGAAATTGTGACATCGCTAGGAATACCACATGCTAGAGTTCGGGTTTACTTACATTGAAATGTTTCTCCTTTCCTTAAAGGGTCTTAGACCACCTGTTCCTTTCCTTTTGAAGTCCCTATAAATCAGGAAGCATTTCTTAGTTCAATACTTCGTAAAATTTTAATCTGAGTTTATTTATGAATCTATGGTCTTGTTTTGGCAAAACGAACTCCACCATTGGGTCCGGAACATCGAAGAAAGTCAATTTAAGCTTTTACAGACTTTCATTTGGCTTGGACATCACTAAGGGAAAAATGATAATTTTGTATTTTACGTGTCTTAATTTTTGGGAATCTTGTCTCGTAAAACGAACTCCGCCATTGGATCTAGAATGCCCAAAATAGTCAGCTTACACTATCTTTATGTTTTATTCAAGTATCGGGGCTATTTTCCATAATTAAGTTAATATAATTAATTTAATGATACAATAGTATATTATATATTATTTTAGCTCATATTATACACGTGCCATGGTGGCACAATGGTTCACCCACTTAGGTTAGGTGTTTACACTTGTATGCGGTCAAGGGTTCGAAACCCACTGACCACGGTTTCTTCTATTTTTTTTTCAAATTATTGGCAAGCCAAACAGCAATTAAGCCTTAAACATGGATAGTCTATCCTTGTTCGGAACAGGGTTAATTATATTATAGTTATTACACGCGTAGCCAAACAAGCCATCACTATTTTAATTTTAAAATCCTATCTCCCAAACAACACCGTTCCATTTAAGGCTTTTGTGCGATCAAGCAGGTTCCGACCGGAACCCGAAATCTGGCCCAACCACTATTTTTCTTCTTTTGTGAGGCTATCGGTGTCTTCTTTGCTCCAGCGACTACCTCCGATGGATTTTTGACCCACTTTCAAAGTGGTTTGACTCTTTTTTTAGTGAAGGTTCCATTTCTGTAATTACCTATTTATTTTATACCCTATAGGCCATCGAAACAGGCCATTACAGTAGCTGCTCCGGCTGTAACACCCCGACCCAACGAAGTACCATAACGAAGACGACTATATAGTATTTTTATAGCAATCACCAACATGTTTCTGTTGATTCCATTGAGAATGAATATAAAATTGTTTTTAGGTAACCAAATATATACATATGTACAAATATATATATATATATATATATGAATTAACATGATTAAAATATACATGAATTAATGTGATCAAATTGGGAGAGTTAACTAAACTAAAACAAAATACAATATAGATGTGTACACTAATGTAACTATACTATATAATATCCAAGTATATATATATATATATATACACACACACACACATAGCCATGTGTACGGCCACCTATATATATGTATATACATATATGGGTTAAAGAATAAAATAAGAGGAAGTGGGATTAAGTAAAGGAAAGAGCAGAAATCAGTAGGAGCACATAGGAAACAATTAGAGAGAGAATTAGTGGGGAGACACAGCCTTGCAGCTGTTCTCTATCGGAGGGGTATGGGAGCATGGCCACCATGTGAGGTGTGCACCATGCAGCAAAGGCTGTCCACAGGTGGCAGATCCAAGCTACACAAACGCTGCATGCAACACACGTGTTGCTTAGATTATCAACCTATAGATATATTGGAGTCTCTGAACATTGAACTTACAAAGAAATTAGAGACCTGGGAAGGAGATCTAGGACGAAACAGAAAAGTGAGGGAGGAGAATTTTGGAGAGAAACCCACTGAACAGGTATCAATTTCATTTAAATTTCGTTGGATTATGTTTAGAATTAAAAGCATGCAATTGTAGGATTTTATTGTGCAAAATTTAAGCTTTGAATTGCAACAGAAATGAATGAAAACCATCCGCAATTGAGTGAGAAAATCTGAGCTACAGTTGGAATAAAATTTTGAAACGTGGGTGCAGGTCTGATTTAGTTTGAACCAAACCTAGATTGGTGTCTTGGGCCTTAAACTAGACCTCATTAGGAGTTCTAAACCACTAACCGCGACATTAAAGCTCAAGAAATGACTCTTAAAAAGTTAGTTGCAGGTCTCGGTCTTAAAATCCAACTTTCAGTTTTAGAGTTCTAAACTTGCTTTTAAGAATAGGAATCAATCCCTCTGGCCATAGGGATCACATCACACCAAACCACACTAAAAATGGTTTCGAAATGGAGATTTATGGCCGAATTATTCAGTTCGGCTAACATGGCTCAAACCGAGCATTTAGGTCAGCTACATGGCCTTAAACGAATGACAAGATGATCTCGATGATGACAGAAACAATCTAAGTTGAAAACAGTAGCAAATACTGGAACAAAAGTCTACGAAATTGAAGAAATAAAACCCAAAAAATTAGGGTTAACAGTGGGTGAATCGGGGAAGACGATGTACAGTTCGGGTCACGGGTCAGACCTCGGGTCGGGTCCTGACCCGATGTTTTAAAACAAGGTCGGGTCAAACTACGTCGTTTAACTAAGTGATATTTAAAATTCAAATTTAGGGCTGACGTCATCATGACGTCAGCACTACGTGTCAAACCGGCTGGTCCAATTAACATTGGACCGGTTCAGTTGAAATAGAACTGAACCGGTTGGTCCAGACCGACAGTTTGTATAATCACCCTTTGACCCTAGAACTTTTATGAAATTCCACTGTGGCCCACTTTAAAATAAATTAATATTAAATTAATAATATTTAAATACCAAAATTACGAAATTGCCCCTAGTCCAAAGACCAGTTAAACGAAGTCCAAATAAAGTAAATGAATAGTATATTTTTACTATTTTGGACATTCTGAACCCAACGGTGGGGTCTGTTTCACGAGATGGGACCCCAAAAAATTAAGACACGATAAAGTGTAAATTACCAAATTGCCCCTAATGTAGCCGATGTCCAAATAAGACAAGTTATTGGTGTATTCTTATTTTCTTGGGCCTTTTGAGATCAACAGTGGGGTTTGATTCATGAGACGGGATTTCAAAAAATATGACACGTGAAATGACCAAAATACCCCCAAGGTACCCGAAGCCAAATAAAAAGCTAAGAGGGTTTAAATTGACTTTTTTCAACGCTCCGAACTCAACGGTGAGATCTGTATTACGAAATAAAGTACGAAAAAAATATGATGCGTCAATAAAATAAGACTCACGATAAGACATTAGGACATAATACGATTTAAGCATAATTAGAAACATCAATAGGAGATATTTGAAGTACATTGAAGTTAATAGATTATTGTGAATTGTTTCTAGGAACTACAAAGGGAAGGGAACAACCAACTAACAGTGCAAACCCAGGGAATCAAGGTGAGTAACCCTGCATTTAAAGTGGAGATTTTAACTCCACGATTTAAATGATGTTTTAAACTTCAAAATATCTGAAGCATTGAATGTTTAAATTCCATATTTCATGATTCCTGTATTGAAATATTCCGCTCTTATATTTCTCTTTCGACATGTTCAGTAAATGATTTTTGTTACAATTTTCCTTGAAAGTATTTAACATGTCATCTGTTCTAAAATGTTATTCCAACTATGTGAAGATTCTATCAAGAACACCATGTTTTAAATGCTCATAAAAGCATTTCTTGAAGAAGTCATGTTTAAATGCTTATAAAAAGTATTTCTTGAAGAAGCTAACGTTTTGCAAGATAATAATGATGCATAAGCATCACCAGTTATTGAGCACCCTTCGGGTTCTCAATTCAGTAAAATGCTCGGTAGCAGGATCTAATCCCCCAGGCAACGAGATCTCTCAGAAGTAAGACTAGGGTCTGGTTCGAAACGGATCCTTTAGTTAAAAAGTGAAAAGATGATAAATGATTTTAGAAATGAAAGCAAGTTTTATCCTCATTTTTATTATGCCTCTTTATATGCTTAAAATGCGTATACTTTGTTTGACGAAATGCTTATTTCGCCTTGAATACTTTAAATGATTCAAAGCTATCTGTTATGAAAAATGCATGTACTCTGTGTTTAAAATATACGAACAGTTGGTAGTGAGAATTTTATAAACTCTTCTGTACAAAACCACTGCCAATTGAAAACCCATGACAGATGCAGGAATTACTCATTGGGCTTTTCGAAGCTCACCCCATTCCCTAAATTTTTTTTCACGTAACGATGACGAGTGGGAGCCTTGCTCCATTTAGGGATGATGATTACCGGCTTTAATATGATCAAGGACTTTTTGGAAGCACTAAGGACTCGTAGATAGTCAAATTTTGAAGTCTACTAGATTTTGGGAAAATTATGTACTTAAGCCCGAGGGGCAACTGGATATGTCATGTATATATAAAACCTTAAGTTTTAGTATGCTCTGATTATTATTATTAATATGTGTACCGCTATGAAGAGCGGTAGTATCGGATGGATGCGCGACAGATTTTAAAAAGAAAAGAAAAAGTTTTTTTTCACGCTTCCGCAATCACAGGCCGCACCGCCATCCGATACTGTTGCTTATGTGAGCCTCGCCCTAAGGCCTTCGGGCCGAAGGGCGGCAGTCGCGATTCCCTTAATCCGCACTAGGTGGGTTTCGGGTCGTGACACCGACGATTTCGTATTTTTTCGATGATCTATCTATTTCTCTATTTCGTGGCTTTTTAGCCACTATTTTTTCCCAAAATTTCACTTACGTGATTCTGAAACTAAATGGATTACTTCTGTAACGACCCTGACCTCAATGGCATGATATTATCCGCTTTGGGTCTCAGCCCTCACGGTTTTGTTCTTGGGCGTTCGCCAAAAAGGCCTCATACCATATGGGGCTCAGTCCGCACTTATGAATACCCCCACTTTCCCTTCCCCAAGCGATGTGGGATGAGAGCTTTCACCTACTCAGGGGTGCAACCCTCCATCCACCCCTCACAAGGCTCGACGTCCTAGTCAAAGGGCCCCTTTCACGGGCACACTTCCGGCTGGGGTACGCTCTGATCCCACTGTAACGACCCTGACCTCAATGGCATGATATTGTCCGCTTTGGGTCTCAGCCCTCACGGTTTTGTTCTTGGGCTTTCGCCCAAAAGGCCTCATACCATATAGGGGTCAGTCCGCACTTATGAATACCCCAGCTTTCCCTTCCCCAGGCGATTTGGGATGAGAGCTTTCACCCACTCAGGGGTGCAACCCTCCATCCACCCCTCGCAAGGATCGACGTCCTCGTCGAAGGGCCCCCTTCATGGGCATACTTCCGGCTGGGGTGCGCTCTGATACCACTGTAACGACCCTGACCTCAATGGCAAGATATTGTCCGCTTTGGGTCTCAGCCCTCACGGTTTTGTTCTTGTGCTTTCGCCCAAAAGGCCTCGTACCATATGGGGGTCAGTCCGCACTTATGAATACCCTCGTTTTCCCTTCCCCAGGCGATGTGGGACGAGAGCTTTCACCCACTCAAGGGTGCAACCCTCCATCCACCCCTCATAAGGCTCGACGGCCTCGTCGAAGGGCCCCCTTCACGGGCACAATTCCGGCTGGGGTGCGCTCTGATACCACTGTAACGACCCTGACCTAAATGGCATGATATTGTTCGTTTTGGGTCTCAGCCCTCACGGTTTTGTTCTTGGGCTTTCGCCCAAAAGGCCTCGTACCATATGGGGGTCAGTCCGCACTTATGAATACCCCCGTTTTCCCTTCCCCAGGCGATGTGGGATGAGAGCTTTCACCCACCCAGGGGTGCAACCCTCCATCCACCCCTCACAAGGCTCGACGTCCTCGTGGAAGAGCCCCCTTCACGGGCGCACTTCCGGCTGGGGTGCGCTCTGATACCACTGTAACGACCCTGACCTCAATGGCATGATATTGTCCGCTTTGGGTCTCAGCCCTCACGGTTTTGTTTTTGGGCTTTCACCCAAAAGGCCTCGTACCATATGGGGGTCAGTCTGCACGTATGAATACCCCCGCTTTCCCTTCCCTAGGCGATGTGGGATGAGAGCTTTCACCCACTCAGGGGTGCAACCCTCCATCCACCCCTCACAAGGCTCGACGTCCTCGTCGAAGAGCCCCCTTCACGGGCACACTTCCGGCTGGGGTGCGCTCTGATACCACTGTAACGACCCTGACCTCAATGGCATGATATTGTCAGCTTTGGGTCTCAGCCCTCACGGTTTTGTTCTTGGGCTTTCGCCCAAAAGGCCTCATACCATATAGGGGTCAGTCCGCACTTATGAATACCCCCGCTTTCCCTTCCCCAAGCGATGTGGGATGAGAGCTTTCACCCACTCAGGGGTGCAACCCTCCATCCACCCCTCGCAAGGCTCGACGTCCTCGTCGAAGGGCCCCCTTCACGGGCATACTTCCGGCTGGGGTGCGCTCTGATACCACTTTAACGACCCTGACCTCAATGGCATGATATTGTCCGCTTTGGGTCTCAGCCCTCACGGTTTTGTTCTTGGGCTTTCGCCCAAAAGGCCTCGTACCATATGGGGGTCAGTCCGCACTTATGAATACTCCCGTTTTCCCTTCCCCAGGCGATGTGGGATGAGAGCTTTCACCCACTCAGGGGTGCAACCTTCCATCCACCCCTCACAAGGCTCGACGTCGTCGTGGAAGGGCCCTCTTCACGGGCACACTTCCGGCTGGGGTGCGCTCTGATACCACTGTAATGACCCTAACCTCAATGGCATGATATTGTTCGCTTTGGGTCTCAGCCCTCACGGTTTTGTTCTTGGGCTTTCGCCCAAAAGGCGTCGTACCATATGGGGGTCAGTCTGCACTTATGAATACCCCCGTTTTCCCTTCCCCAGGCAATGTGGGATGAGAGCTTTCACCCACTCAGGGGTGCAACCCTTCATCCACCCCTCACAAGGCTTGACGTCCTAGTGGAAGGGCCCCCTTCACGGGCACACTTTCGGCTGGGGTGCGCTCTGATACCACTGTAACGACCATGACCTCAATGGCATGATATTGTCCGCTTTGGGCCTCAGCCCTCACGGTTTTGTTCTTGGGCTTTTGCCCAAAAGGCCTCGTACCATATGGGGGTTAGTCTGCACGTATGAATACCCCCGCTTTCCCTTCCCCAGGCGATGTGGGATGAGAGGTTTCACCCACTTAGGGGTGCAACCCTCCATCCACCCCTCACAAGGCTCGACGTCCTCGTCGAAGGGCCCCCTTCACGGGCACACTTCCAGCTGGGGTACGCTCTGATACCACTGTAACGACCCTGACCTCAATGGCATGATATTGACCGCTTTGGGTCTCAGCCCTCACGGTTTTGTTCTTGGGCTTTCGCCCAAAAGGCCTCGTACCATATGGGGGTCAGTTCGCACTTATGAATACCCCCGCTTTACCTTCCCCAAGCGATGTGGGATGAGAGCTTTCACCCACTCAGGGGTGCAACCCTCCATCCACCCTTCACAAGGCTCGACGTCCTCGTCGATGGGCCCCCTTCACGGGCACACTTCCGGCTGGGGTGCGCTCTGATACCACTATAACGACCCTGACCTTAATGGCATGATATTGTCCTCTTTGGGTCTCAGCCCTCACGGTTTTGTTCTTGGGCTTTCGCCCAAAAGGCCTCGTACCATATGGGGGTCAGTCCGCAATTATGAATACCCCTGTTTTCCCTTCCCCAGGCGATGTGGGATGAGAGCTTTCACCCACTCAGGGGTGCAACCCTCTATCCACCCCTCCCAAGGCTCGACGTCCTCGTCGAAGGGCCCCCTTCACGGGCACACTTCCAGCTGGGGTACGCTCTGATACCACTGTAACGACCCTAACCTCAATGGCATGATATTGTCCGCTTTGTGTCTCAGCCCTCACGGTTTTGTTCTTGGGCTTTCGCCCAAAAGGCCTCGTACCATATGGGGGTCAGTCCGCACTTATGAATACCCCCTCTTTCCCTTCCCAGGCGATGTGGGATGAGAGCTTTCACCAACTCAGGGGTGCAACCCTCCATCCACCCTTCACAAGGCTCGACGTCCTCGTCGATGGGCCCCCATCAGGGGCACACTTCCGGCTGGGGTGCGCTCTGATACCACTGTAACGACCCTGACCTCAATGGCATGATATTGTCCTCTTTGGGTCTCAGCCCTCACGGTTTTGTTCTTGGGCTTTCGCCCAAACGACCTCGTACCGTATGGGGGTCAGTCCGCACTTATGAATACCCCTGTTTTCCCTTCCCCAGGCAATGTGGGATGAGAGCTTTCACCCACTCAGGGGTGCAACCCTCCATCTACCCCTCCCAAGGCTCGACGTCGTCGTCGAAGGGCCCCCTTCACGGGCACACTTCCGGCTGGGGTACGCTCTGATACCACTGTAACGACCCTGACCTCAATGGCATGATATTGTCCGCTTTGTGTCTCAGCCCTCACGGTTTTGTTTTTGGGCTTTCGCCCAAAAGGCCTCATACCATCTGGGGGTCAGTCCGCACTTATGAATACCCTCGCTTTGCCTTCCCCAAGCGATGTGGGATGAGAGCTTTCACCCACTCAGGGGTGCAACCCTCCATCCACCCCTCGCAAGGCTCGACGTCCTCGTTGAAGGGCCCTCTTCACGGGCATACTTCCGGCTGGGGTGCGCTCTGATACCACTGTAACGACCCTGACCTCAATGGCATGATATTGTCCGCATTGGGTCTCAGCCCTCGGTTTTGTTCCTGGGCTTTCGCCCAAAAGGCCTCGTACCATATGGGGGTCTGTCTGCACTTATGAATACCCCCGTTTTCCTTTCCCCAGGCGATGTGGGATGAGAGCTTTCACCCACTCAGGTGTGCAACCCTCCATCCACCCCTCACAAGGCTCGACGTCCTCGTCGAAGGGCCCCCTTCACGGGCACACTTCCGGCTGGGGTGCGCTTTGATACCACTGTAGCGACCCTGACCTCAATGGCATGATATTATCCGCTTCGGGTCTCAGCCCTCACGGTTTTGTTCTCGAGCTTTCGCCCAAAAGGCCTCATACCATATGGGGGTCAGTCCGCACTTATGAATACCGCCGCTTTCCCTTCCCCAGGCGATGTGGGATGAGAGCTTTCACCCACTCAGGGGTGCAACCCTCCATCCACCCCTCACAAGGCTCGACGTCCTCGTCGAAGGGCCCCCTTCACGGGCACACTTCCGGCTTGGGTGCGCTTTGATACCACTGTAAAGACCCTGACCTCAATGGCATGATATTGTCTGCTTTGGGTCTCAGCCCTCACGGTTTTGTTCTTGGGCTTTCGCCCAAAAGGCCTCATACCATATGGGGGTATTCATAAGTGCGGACTGACCCCCATATGGTACGAGGCCTTTTGGGCGAAAGCCCAAGAACAAAACCGTGAGGGCTGAGACCCAAAGCGGACAAGATCATGCCATTGAGGTCAGGGTCGTTACAGTGGTATCAGAGCGCACCCCAGCCGAAAGTGTGCCCGTCCAGGGGGCCCTTCGACGAGGACGTCGAGCCTTGTGAGGGGTGGATGGAGGGTTGCACCCCTGAGTGGGTGAAAGCTCTCATCCCACATCGCCTAGGGAAGGGAAAGCGGGGGTATTCATAAGTGCGGACTGACCCCCATATGGTATGGGGCCTCTTGGGCGAAAGCCCAAGAACAAAACCTTGAGGGCTGAGACCCAAAATGGACAATATCATGCCATTGAGGTCAGGGTCGTTACAGTGGTATCAGAGCGCACCCCAGCCGGAATTGTGCCCGTGAAGGGGGCCTTTCGACGAGGACGTCGAGCCTTGTGAGGGGTGGATGGAGGGTTGCACCCCTGAGTGGGTGAAAGCTCTCATCCCACATTGCTTGGGGAAGGGAAAGCGGGGGTATTCATAAGTGCGGACTGACCCCCATATGGTATGAGGCCTTTTGGGCGAAAGCCCAAGAACAAAACCGTGAGGCCTGAGACCCAAAGCGGACAATATCATGCCATTGAGGTCAGGGTCGTTACAGTGGTATCAGAGCGCACCCCAGCCGGAAGTGTGCCCGTGAAGGGGGCCCTTCGACGAGGACGTCGAGCCTTGTGAGGGGTGGATGGAGGGTTCACCCCTGAGTGGGTGAAAGCTCTCATCCCACATCGCCTGGGGAAGGGAAAGCGGGGGTATTCATAAGTGCGGACTGACCCCCATATGGTATGAGGCCTTTTGGGCGAAAGCCCAAGAACAAAACCGTGAGGCCTGAGACCCAAAGCGGACAATATCATGCCATTGAGGTTTGGGTCGTTATAGTGGTATCAGAGCGCACCCCAGCCGGAAGTGTGCCCGTGAAGGGGGCCCTTCGACGAGGACGTCGAGCCATGTGAGGGGTAGATGGAGGGTTGCACCCCTGAGTGGGTGAAAGCTCTCATCCCACATCGCCTGGGGAAGGGAAAGCGGGGGTATTCGTAAGTGCGGACTGACCCCCATATGGTATGAGGCCTTTTGGGCGAAAGCCCAAGAACAAAACCGTGAGGGCTGAGACCCAAAGCGGACAATATCATGCCATTGAGGTCAGGGTCGTTACAGTGGTATCAGAGCGCACCCTAGCCGGAAGTGTGCCTGTGAAGGGGGCCCTTCGACGAGGACGTCGAGCCTTGTGAGGGGTGGATGGAGGGTTGCACCCCTGAGTGGGTGAAAGCTCTCATCCCACATCGCCTGGGGAAGGGAAAGCAGGGGTATTCATAAGTGCGGACTGACCCCCATATGGTATGAGGGCTTTTGGGCGAAAGCCCAAGAACAAAACCGTGAGGGCTGAGACCCAAAGCGGACAATATCATGCCATTGAGGTCTGGGTCGTTACAGTGGTATCAGAGTGCACCCCAGCCGGATGTGTGCCCGTGAAAGGGGCCCTTCGACGAGGACGTCGAGCCTTGTGAGGGGTAGATGGAGGGTTGCACCCATGAGTGGGTGAAAGCTCTCATCCCACATCGCCTGGGGAAGGGAAAGCGGGGGTATTCATAAGTGCGGATTGACCCCCATATGTTATGAGGCCTTTTGGGCGAAAGCCCAAGAACAAAACCGTGAGGGCTGAGACCCAAAGCGGACAATATCATGCCATTGAGGTCAGGGTCGTTACACAACTGATATACCATAAGAGAGCAGGCCAATCAGCACCTGACATGTATGCCTATGTATCCAACTCATGTTCGGCTAACTCAGCTCACGCTCGGCCAATGGCTAAGCGCTCAAACATTCAGAACAAGATAAAAGATCGGAAGTGGCCGAGCATATGACTCCAAAGCACATATATATCCAGATAAGGATCTTAAAGTTAATTACAGGATCCAGACCAACACTCTAGACCTCGTCACCACCTTAGTGGTTGCTGAGCAGGGAATAAGGAAATAGTCTTCAACACGGAGACAGTCTTCAACATGGAAACCGTCTTCAACAAGGAAACTACCATCTATGATTATCTCTATGCAATACTCTACAAGGTAACTGCAATCTCCAATGATCAAATCCCTATATTCATGGCTCCGAATCCTCATCAACTTAGGAAGGCCACAGTCCATAAATAAAATCCTAAAGGTACGCTTTATTTGGATGCTCATTCTTTGGCTTTCAATATAGTCTTTCAATTCAGTTTACTTACTTAAGCATCGGAGCGGCTACCGCCGGAGCCAATCCAGTGGTCCTCTGATCGTCTTTCTGAGTGTTCTACAGGTCACAGAGCCCATACTTATTGCGAGTCGAAAATTGCAGCATCAGTTTGGCGCCGTCTGTGGGAAACGACTAATCTCCAAGTGCTTTATTTACAAACTCATCTTTTTCCTCACCGGAAAACCATGGCCCCAAATCTCCGACCGCGATAGAATACTCAGATTTCGCAAAGCTCTCAATGTCGACCGCCTGTTCCACGAGCAAGGAGGCCAACGGATGATCCCATGCGACAAGAGATCGAATCAATCAAATGACACAATGAACTGGTGCAGGAACAGTTGCTTGCCATCACTAGAACACTGGCAACGCTCACACAGAACGAAGGGACGAGTCCTCCTAACCCGCCAGTCAACATTGCTGCGAGAACACAACCCCCTGTTACCACGGAGAATGAAGAGCCCCATGAGCAGGCTCCGAATAACCAGCCCGGGCACCCTCAGGGTGTTGCCCGCATTGGTAGAGATCCACAGCCGTCAACAGCTCCGGGCTGGGGAACATTAGCCTTCGTTCCTGACGTCCATTACCGGAGCACTACTCGAGCCCCAACTCCAAGGGCTTTGGGAGCACATCCGACACCACATGAGCCTCATCCCCATGCAGCACCAATCCTTCCGGTTCGGAACACTCTTCCGTCCAAGGGACGTACTCAACCCTACTACCCTGAAGCCGAGGCTGTCAGACAGGGTTCACAAGATGTCAGATTTAGAGACCCACGGAGGGTAGAAGAAATCGTCAAGTCTATGGACCGATCAATTGCCTTGAGAGGTCCTCAGAACCCTCTAGAGCAAGACGAGTTGGCCAGGCTGCTCGGAAGACTTGCCACCCCATTCACTCACGCCATCATGTCAGAAGAAAGGCCCAGAAAGTTCATGGTGCCCAAGTTCACCCTGTACGATGGGTCCGGAGATCTAGGAGATCATCTCTCGCACTACCAGCATACGATGGCCCTTCACGGAGCCTCTGATGCCTTCATGTGCCGAACTTTCATCACCAGCTTGAAGGGAACTGCTCTGAAGTGGTTCCATAACCTCCCTCCGAACTCAATTACCAGCTTCTATGAGCTCGGTAGACAATTCTTGGACAGGTTTATGACCAGCAGAAGGCTCAGAAGAGGACTAAAATTCTTGTTAAATGTCAAGTAGACTAAGGAGGAGTCCCTCAGAGCCTACATTGCGTGCTTCAATGCCGAACTCACGGAGATCACTGACTGCAGCCCACAATTCCTTGTAGCTGCCTTAACTGCTGGACTTGCCCACGGTGGTTTCAGAGACTCCTTAACAAAGAGCCGTCCAACCGACATGGCAGCACTAATGGATCGGGCCAGGAAATTTATCAACCTGGAAGAAGCCAACCGCACATCCCAGAAGGGCAAAGATCAGACCCAGATGGATAATCCAAAAAGGGAGGATCACAAGAAGGAGGACCACAGAAGAGACTCCGGCAAGGAGAGGGCCAGGAGCCCAGAGAAAAGAATAACACCCAGAGCTGTGTACAATTCAGGACCAAGGGAGTTCACTAACTTCACTCCTTTGAACACTACACCGAACCAGGTACTCCGGCAGATTCGAGATCGGGAGAACCTGAGATGGCCGGAACCAATCAAAGGAGATCCCAATCTTTGGGACCAAAGTAAGTATTGCAATTTCCATAAAGATTATGGACATACGACTAACACATGCAGGACACTCCGATATGAGATAGAGTAGCTCATAAAGAAGGGGCGTCTTCGGGAGTTCGTCAAGCAAGACGGAAGGCAGAACCCCCAAGAAGACAAGCCTCAACAACGGCCAGACCAAAGGCCCGAGCAGAGGCAGGAGCATAGGGAAGGACGAAACGAGCCCTAGAGGCAGAACAACCATGTTATTTACGTCCTCCATGCCGACTCTCCTATTACGGGAATGTCAAACAGGGCAAGAAAGAGAGATGCTCGGGAGGCCAGAGCTGCCCCGAACATATTGCAGATCTCCAACGTTGAAAAGAGACTTAAGCCAGCACTGGATATTCAATTCACTGAGCAGGATCTAGTAGGGGTACACTGCCCTCACAGTGATTCCCTCGTCATCACTCTCAAAATCGCCAATTTCGAGATCAGGAGAGTTTTGGTCGATACTGGCAGCTCCGTCAATATACTGTTCCTTGAGCCACTTAAACAGATGGGAATGGACCACGACAACGTCAAGCCCACCATTGCTGTAATGGCAACTTTTGATGGCAATCTTAGCACCCCATTGGGGAGAATCGACCTTCCTACTACTGTAGGAGAGGGTGAAGGGCAGAAGACCACCATCTCGGAGTATATGGTGTTGAACATGAAATCTCCCTACAACGTCATAATCGGGAGACCTTGGTTGCACCAGATAGGGGCGGTCACCTCAACCCTCCATCAGTGTCTAAAGTATGTCCACAACCAGAATGTACACTCTGTCAGAGAGTGTCAGCCGACCTCCCGGGAGTGCCATGCTATTGTACTTAAGGAGAAGGCCATTAAATAGCAATTACAGTACACTCGGGACTGTGCAGATCCAGTTCTCACCCACACTCCTGAGGTGGAAGGTTGCCCTTCCAGCATTGAAGAACCCTTGAGCCTAAGGGGACGAGACAGCCGAGCCAAACCTGTTGGCGAGCCAATCAAAGTATTGGTCAGTTCAGAATCAAAGGGGCGTTATTTGTACATCGGCCCAGATCTGACGCACACCGAGCAGGAGAACATAGTCAGGTTTCTAAAAAACAACCTCTCTATATTTGCTTGGGAGACCAAAGACATGGAGGGTATAGATCCTGATCTCATAACTCACAAGCTGATGGTAGATCCAGATCACCCACTAGTCAGACAGAAGAGAAGACTAATTGCTCCTGAATGGCATCGGATTATAAATGAAGAAGTCCAGAGGCTGCTTGAAGCCAAGATGATACGAGAAGTGTTCTATCCCGAGTGGCTAGCCAATACCGTCCTTGTCAAGAAGAAAAATGGCAAGTGGAGAGTCTGCGTTGACTATACAGACCTCAATAAGGCATGCCCCAAAGACAGCTCTCCACTGCCAAGGATAGATCAACTGGTTGACGCCACAGCGGGGCACGAGCTCATGAGCTTAATGGATGCCTACTCTAGGTACAACCAAATCCAGATGTACCCTCCAGACCAAGAGAAGACAACCTTCATAACCGAACGAGGGCTCTATTGCTACAGAGTAATGCCTTTCGGTTTGAAGAACACTAGAGCCACTTACCAGCGGTTGGTGAACAAGATGTTCAGCCCGCTGCTCGGTAATACCATAGAGGTATACATCGATGACATGCTGGTTAAAAGTCTGCAGAAAGGTAGTCACCTCCAGCACTTAGCCCAGACCTTCGATATCCTCAGACAGCATAAGATGAAGCTCAATCCTTCGAAATGTACTTTCGAGGTTACAAAGGAAAAATTCTTGGGATACATTGTCTCTCAGAGGGGAATTGTAACACCCCAGACTTATGTTCTGATTAAATTATGTAATGAAAAACTCTTTCTGAAATCTGATCTGGCATTTAACTGTTTAAACTTAACTGTTTAACACTGGCAAAACCCATGTTAGCTGATTTCAAAATTCTGAGAAACTGATTACTGTCACTGAACCCTTAGACACTGAAGCTAACCTAACTAGGAGTTGACCGGAAGAAACCGTGTCAAAAAATAAGCTACAGAATGAAAGTTTGGTAGGAAACAGTGAAACGGCATTAATGCGCAGCCAAACAGGGCCTAAGCCCGAAGTATGGAAAATAACCAAGAATGTGGCCAAGAGGATTTGATCCCTTGACTAATCTAGGCAGAATTTGGTTTATCAAAAATTTACCAACTAAGCTAAGAGCACCTTTGTGCATATATATGCAAAGATATATATTTAAATAGCATTCAGGTTTGGCCTTTCCCCAAAGTGACCAATGGACAAGCATGCAACACCTCAGCATTACATCATGCTATGCCATAGCCATTATACCTATTGTTCATGATTAAGCCTCTCTTCCAACCAGATTTCATGCAAGATAATCATGCATTTGGGGGAGATGAAGGGTCAAGACAAATCTGATTTTTAGATAATCTCCATATATGCATGGAGGGAGATCAGAACTTAGAGGCCTTGTATACTGACTCTTAGAGAGAGAGAGAGAGAGAGAATCCTAGAGAGAGAGAGTGGGAGAATACAAGTGTGTATGCATTTGGAATCCATTGGAGAAGCTTAGAAGGAAGCTAAGGACTGAGAACTGAAGGGCTGGACTGGACCTGCTCCATTGGGAGGCTTCTGCTTGAATACGAACCCTGGGAGAGACCACTGTTCGAAGGTAAGCAAGCCAAAATTTTAAATTTTCTCTTTGGATTTCTTGGCTACTGTTTTATTTCCTTTGGGACTGTAAATGCATGTATAATAACTTAACAATGAGACCTGGATTGTTTATGATTGATTTGGGCCAACAAAACTGCCTTAAAACACAGAAATGGAAACAGACCGCCATTGATGGACCTCGGGTTACAAGTCTGAATCGACCTTAACCAAATGGCCCTCTGCTTATCAATACATGAAATGGACCATCCTAGGACCCCGAAAAACACTATACACGACCTAGAGACCTAGGTCTAAGCCCTCAAAACCAAGGCTATTCTTCTCGGCCCAAAAACCAAACCTTTAAACTAGACCCCTAAATTGAGATTTAAGGATGGGGGATCGAAGCCCTTGCTGTGGGGATTTCAGAGAACCAAACCCCGTCCAAAATGGTTGAGAAATGAGGCCATGCAACCCAACTGAAATTTCCCCTGAACATCGGCCGAAATAGAACACCATGGATGAACCCGAAGCTTGAAACCAATGCTAAGAGGTTCGTTTTACTCCCAGAAGTCGTTTAGGATCAAAACCTGTTGAAAACCGCACCTAAAACTCCACGAAATAGAGGGAGAAAATTCTACAATTTTCTAGGGCAACAGTGGCCCTATACGGCTAGGGACGATGAACAGTAACGGGTCTTGGATCGGGTCTTCGGATCGGGCCCCGACCCGGATAAAAACGGATATGAACCATAACCTAAACTGTGTCGTTTTGGTACTGTTAAATTAAAAATTTAAATGTGTAGGGCTGACGTCAGCCTGACGTCAGCACATTACCTTGAATCGGCTAGAACCGAACTGGACCGGTCTGGTTCAGTTGAATGTGGACTGAACCCCTTGGTTCAGTTTAAACTTTTTGGAAATTATGAAATAGCCCCAACAGTTTTAGGAAATTTAACTCTGGCCCAGTTTCTGATATTTTACTTCATTTATACCCCTGATAATTTAATAAATAATAAATTAAATTATTTAATTAATTTATTAATTAAGTAAAAATGACCAAATTACCCCTAGGTCATTAATAGGTCAAATGAAGTCCAAATAAGTCAAATGAATAGTATATTTCCACTATTTCAAACATTCCGGACTCAATGGCAGAGTCCGATTTGGGAAATTAAGTCCCAAAAAATACAAACACGTAGGAGTAAATGACTATACTACCCCTGATGATACCCGAACCCAAATACAATGAAAAGATAGTCTATTTTGACTATGTCGGACATTCCGGACTCAACGGTGAGGTCCGTATTAGTAGATAAAGTACCAAAAAATATAACACATGAAATTACCAAATTGCCCTTGACACTGTTTAGAACCCAAACGAAGTCCGATTGAGACGAAACTGAAAATAATAGAAACCCTGACACGTATGGGACTATACACGTGATCGGATGACGAATCGGAGTCGAAACTTTACAACTGTGAAATGATCGAAATACCCCTAGCCTTGTATCAAGTTAGATAACATCCGAATGAACTAAGAACTAACCCAATGAAAGCTTAAATAATTTCATGACCAGACTGCCTAGAGGTAGTACACATCCTGACATCTTGGGATTATGCTATAGGATAAAAACTCAAGCCAGTCATGGAAGGGAAAAATAAGAAATTTACCATTATGTCTAAAGCCGAAAGACTAGCTGACAAGAAGCAACAGGAGTTCATGCGAGAACTATTATGGCAACAAAAGATTATCGAACGGCACATAAGGATAGCCAAGACAATCGAGGTAGTCTCCGTTCGACCGTTTATATACAAAATGCCTACCAAGGCAATGATCGCAGAGGCTAAATTAAAGAAATAAGAAGACACTGAAACCCTGAAAGAGTGGATACAAAGGTGATTTTCAATTATCATAAAAACACATAGACAGCGAGATAGTCTAACTCAGGTTGAATTTTGAATTAAAATAAACCAAGTTAAGTTTCATGTGAGATTTACGAAATGTTCATAAATTTTCTAGGATAAAGAAGGATAAGAAGAAGAGAAAGGCATCTCAGTTAAGTCCCGTTACCGCACAAGGTGAGTAACCTAGACTCTTGAATTGATGTATAAGTACACCGTCTAGTTATTGTACTTTTAAATACTGTACTGTACCGTTCCTACTGATACACTGTCTTTCATGCTTTTACTCAATGCATGACTATATTTTACTCTGTCTGATTTCACTGTTCCGTATTGAAATGAAACTATCCCTGTTTTTACTAAAAGAACAACTGATTCACAAATTCAGTCTTGAGCACTACATGAGCATATTGCATTGTTTGAATTGTGTATACTGTACTGTTATCCTGTTATACTGTTTTGCTCTGCTCGTTGTTGAACTGTTCTGTCGCTTTGATGTTTTGACTGTATCCCTGTTTTTAAATACTGTTCAAATATACGGATTTAACTATATCTTCTGAAATGCCTGATTCAACCACCTGTTTTATAAACAACAATGGTTTGAAACCCATGACAGGGGACCCGTGTTACTCACTGAGCTTTTCAAAGCTCACCCCTTCCCTAACATTTTTCAGGTGAGGGACCTAGCACTCAGGATTAGCGGGTTGGAGACCTGGAGAACTATTTTGAAGAACTTATGAATTAACCATTTTTGTACCTAACTCCATTTATGAATATGATGTATGGAAACCTAAGACTCGTATCTTTTGTAGGAAAATGATGTAATAGTTAATCATGGATGTATTAATGGCTCTGCCAAGGTGTTATGCATTCCCTTAGTTCCACTGCAACTTATATTAATTGAATGCATTGTACTTGGATGTTACTGATGAATAGCCTGTGGTTAGGATTACCGTCGGCATTTTGATTTCAAAAAAAAAAAAAAATCGATGGGTGCCTAACTGGCAGGTCGCATGCCCCTAATCCGCACAGGGTGGGTAAGGGGGATGTGATAGGAATCGAAGTAGACCCCACTCAGATCCAGGCCCTAATTGGACTAAGGTCACCAAAAACCAAAAAGGACATTCAGGCACTGAACGGTAGAATTGCGGCACTGAACAGATTTATCTCCAAATCCACTGATCGCTGCCTACCTTTCTTCAAAGCTCTGAAGGGCAACAAACCTTTGCAGTGGACGGAAGAATGCGATGAAGCTTTTCAAGAACTAAAGGAGTATCTAGCCTCTCCAGAACTTCTGTCAAAACCAGTACAGGAAGAAAAGCTACTTTTGTACCTTGTAGTTTCTGAAAACGCGGTCAGCTCCACATTTGTCAGACAGGACAGAGGACTACAGAGGCCCATATTCTACGTCAGTAGGGCTCTGCTTGACACAGAAAAGAGATACCCAGAAGTGGAAAAACTAGCCTTCACCTTGGTCATATCAGCTCGAAAGCTCCGACCTTATTTCCAAGCCCATCCAATTGAAATCCCAACTGCCTATCCTCTAAAGTCAATACTGAGGAAACCTGAGGTATCGGGAAGATTAGTGAAGTGGTCTGTGGAGCTAGAGGAATTTGACATATCATATGTACCCCGAAACTTCATCAAAGGGTAGGCCTTAGCTGATTTTGTTGTCGAGTTCACCCCGGCACTTCAAGACAAGGCACAACTCATCGAAACCTCAGGAACCTGGCTGCTCTACATTGATGGATCATCAACCGATCAAGGCTCGGGAGTAGGCCTGGTACTACAGTCCCTTGATGGGCTCACATCAGAAAAAGCAGTCAGCTTGGGATTCAAAGCTTCCAATAATGAAGCAGAATATGAAAGCTCTAATCTTAGGCATGGAGCTTGCCTTGGAATGTGAGGCTTAGAACCTCAAAGTCTTCTCAGACTCCCAACTGGTGGTAAGCCAAGTTCTGGGAGAATTCGCCATTAAAAATGATAGGATGCTCCGGTACTCCGAATTGGTGAACCACTTGAAGCATTCCTTCCAAACATTCACTATCCAAAAAATTGAAAGAAGCCAGAACTGCAGAGCAGATGCTTTAGCTAACGTGGCGTCCCGCCTAAATTTGGAAGCAAACTCTACAGTAAAAATCTCCTATCAGCCAGGACCTAGCATAGAGGAAGCCCAAGTTGCTCAAATTGCTGAACAGCCCCAGAACTGGATGACTCCAACCTTCTAGTACCTGTAATCCGAGCTCCTTCCAGAAGACAAAAACAAAGCCAGGAGAATCCAAATCAGAGCAGCTCGGTACCTGATCCTGAACAACAAGCTGTACAGAAGGTCGTATTCTCAACCTCTGTTAAAATGCTTAACTCCAGAAGAATCACAATATGTCTTGGCTGAAATACACGAGGGAATTTGCGGGAATCATAATGGGGCCAGAACTATATCTCACCGAGCTCTGTCTCAGGGCTATTACTGGCCTAGCATGCTAAGGTAGGCTAAGGAGTATGTCCAGAAGTGCGACAAATGCCAAAGGTTTGCCCCATATCAACACCAACCTCATCACGAGCTCATCCCGATTCTAAGTCCTTGGCCCTTTGCTCAGTGGGGGATGGACATCGTGGGTCCATTACCAAAGGCACCACCGAACAGGAAGTACCTCTTGGTAGCCATCGACTACTTCTCTAAGTGGGTCGAAGCTGAACCTCTAACATATATCACAGAAAAGGAAGTTGAGAGCTTCACCTGGAAGAACATTATCTGCAGGTTTGGCATACCACGTGTGATTATCTCTGACAATGGGACATAGTTCACGGGTAAAGGCTTCAAGAAATTCTGTGAAAACCTCAACATTAGGCAACATTTTGCCTCCCCAGGCCATCCACAAGTGAATGGGCAAACAGAGGTCACCAACCGAACGATCCTTGATAGGTTAAAGAAATGGTTGGAAAAGGCCAAAGGAAAGTAGGCAGAAGAACTCCCTGGAGTTCTTTGGTCCTACAGAACGACCAGAAGAACTCCCACCTCTGAAACTCCCTTCTCACTGGCCTATGGTACAGAAGCAATAATTCCGGTTGAGATCGGTATGCCAACTTTGAGAACTGAACCTTTGAGCAAGAATCCAATGATCAGCAACTGACGAAAAATTTGGATTTGCTTGAAGAAAGAAGGGATCAAGCCAGTATCAAGATGGAAGCCTATCAGCAGAGAATGGTCAACAAATCCAAGGTGGGGCTCAAGACGGTCAGCTTTCAAGTCAGAGAGTCAGAGACCTTGTCTTAAGAAGAATCTTTCAAAACACCAAGGATCCCACTATGGGAAAGTTTTCACCGAACTGGAAAGGCCCCTATAGAGTGATGAAGGTTGTCCGGCTTACCACCTACTAGCTAGAAGACATGACTGGGAAGCCTATTCCGAGGCCATGGAACGTAGAACATTTACGGAAGTATTATCAATGAGAGATGTTTCTTTCCTTTTAATGCTTCCAAAAAATGTTCATCTTTTAATGCAGAGGCCTCCAGAGCCTGGTCCATAATGTACAAGTCTCAGTACTTGGTCCATCTATAATGCACAGGCCTCTAGAGCCTGGTCCATAATGTACAAGTCTCAGTACTTGGTCTATCTATAATGTACAGGCCTCCAGAGCCTGGTCCATAGTGTACAAGTCTCAGTACTTGGTCCATCTATAATGCATAGGCCTCCAGAGCCTGGTCCATAGTGTACAAGTCTCAGTACTTGGTCCATCTATAATGCACAGGCCTCCAGAGCCTGGTCCATAGTGTACAAGTCTCAGTACTTGGTCCATCTATAATGCACAGGCCTCCAGAGCCTGGTCCATAATGTACAAGTCTCAGTACTTGGTCCATCTATAATGCACAGGCCTCTAGAGCCTGGTCCATAATGTACAAGTCTCAGTACTTGGTCTATCTATAATGCACAGGCCTCCAGAGCCTGGTCCATAGTGTACAAGTCTCAGTACTTGGTCCATCTATAATGCATAGGCCTCCAGAGCCTGGTCCATAGTGTACAAGTCTCAGTACTTGGTCCATCTATAATGCACAGGCCTCCAGAGCCTGGTCCATAGTGTACAAGTCTCAGTACTTGGTCCATCTATAATGCACAGGCCTCCAGAGCCTGGTCCATAATGTACAAGTCTCAGTACTTGGTCCATCTATAATGCACAGGCCTCTAGAGCCTGGTCCATAATGTACAAGTCTCAGTACTTGGTCCATCTATAATGCATAGGCCTCCAGAGCCTGGTCCATAATGTACAAGTCTCAGTACTTGGTCCATCTATAATGCACAGGCCTCTAGAGCCTGGTCCATAATGTACAAGTCTCAGTACTTGGTCCATTTATAATGCACAGGCCTCTAGAGCCTGGTCCATAATGTACAAGTCTCAGTACTTGGTCCATCTATAATGCATTGGCCTCCGGAGCCTAGTCTATAATGTACAGGTCTTAAGTACTTGGTCCATCTTCTAATGCACAGGCCTCTAGAGCCTGGTCCATCCTAATGCGCAGGCCTTCTAAGCCTGGTCCATCTTCAATATGCAGACTCTATGATCCAGTCCATCCAAAGGCAGAAGTTCTAAGCGTCTTCAACCAAAATTCACACAAGTCTCCCAGATTTGAACACCTCAAAGTTGACACTTAGATTATTTGGCTTATCTACCAACAAGCAACAAACAATACAAGTGCCGAACAGATTTAAAGAATATTGGTTCAAGACTTCAAGTTTTGTACAAAGTTTCTTTGATCTACTCTTAAGACATACAGAAGAGTTATTTATCAGAAGTGCACAAGAGGGTGTTCTAACTCAGAAAAACACATTCAAATAGAAAAGAACATCAGAATTGAGGAAAAAGAGATCAATTTTATTGATGATTCATAAAAGTTTACATCAGTAAAAAAAGACTAGAAGTAAAACAGAGGCTACAACAAAGACATCATTACATAGGCTACTACAAAAGCTACTACATCACTACAATCTGCAACATTATGGCTTTCTGCCTCGGATGATAAAGGGGCACAGGAACCAAACTTCCATTACCGCCGTTGCTGGCTCCACTTGAAAGGAAGGAACCCTGAACCCCAATCTGCATCAAGAAGCACCCAGGCCATTTCATCATCACTATCATTGATCTCAAGACCAACGGATGATGAGGGCTCTGGGTCTTAGGGGACCTCCATTCATCTCCCTCAAAGCAGTTGTCACACCCCAATCGATTTGAGCAAGGGTCTCTACCAAGACACGAAGAAGAGAAGACATCCCACCTTCGTCTTCACCACCAACGCTCCAAGCATCGGTGAATCAAGGAGGGTCTACCACCAATCGGAAGAATCTCGACCGGATGCCAAGATGGACAAGAGGACTTGTGCCTCCTTTAATCCTTCCTTGGAGACTGAATCAAAGGGAAGGTTAACTCTCGGCCATAGTTCAATCATTCCTAACTCAGACGAAGAATCGTCTATCATCTCTAGGCGAATGACAAATTTTTGGCAACATCTAGAGTCTCTCTTACGAGGGAACAATATGGGAACAAGAGGGTTGGGCGCAGCCGTATGCCCTCGTTTCCATATATATAGACCCTTGAAGTCCAAAAGTCACCCAACTGAACCGTCGCAACGGTTAAAAAGAGATTGGCCTCGAAATCCCAAACGACAATCGAATAAATAAACGGTGCATTAAACCTACCTCTTTGATATACCAAGAGACAGGATACAGAGCTCTTTGAACAAAAAACCACAGTCCAGCACTGAAGCTTCTGAATTAGTAAAGAAGGGGGGGCAAAGTCTAAATGTACAAGCCTCCTATCCGGTATACAGACCCTCCAGTCTTATCTATTTTATGACAGGCCATTCATACGACAAAGGCCAGCAGCTCTGATATATCCTGATCCTAAGGGCTCGGAAACAGCAGTGTCGGTCATCGTAATAATGGGCACAAGCTGCCAAGTTATTTTCACAAGTCTTTGGCTCAGAGCAGTCTACTTCAGAACTCTGCAGAGTTTACTCCCTCTCTGTGTGATACAAAATCAGTATTGGGTTTTATTTATCTGATTATGTTTGCTTTCTTTTCTTATTATGATGAGACAGTCAAAGTTAATCTGCATTCACTATTCAATTACAAGTATTAAAGCTCAGAAGGTAACTATCAACTAACGGATAGTTGATCTAACATGCAATGGGCTCAGAACAGCTGTACTCACAACAAATTTCACAGAAGGCAATAACACAAGAAGAATTTGAAGAAAAGTCAATTTTATTGATCAAGAAGGTATTTCATTACATAAAAAAGGACTGGCAAAAAAAAAAAAAAAACCTGATAAAGCCTCAAGCCTTATCCGAAGGGCCAGGATCTTCCGTCGAAAGAAAGTCGGTAGTCGCAACCTTCTTGCTTGGATCAGCACCAGACGTGGTAGGTTCAGGAGCAACGATTGACGACATGTCAAAATCTGGGAACTTAGCCAGGAATCTAGTTCGGAAGCTCTCAAAACCAAACCGGATCAGGTTATCACCCATCTGGTCAACTTCCTCTCTCAATTCCGTCTCAGTCTCAGTCTTGGCATGGTCAACTGCCTCATGAACCTTCTGATCAAAGGTACTTCGGAGGTTAACCAGCTCCGCCTGAAGTCCTGCAACCTGCCGAGCATAGATGTCCCTTTCAGATTCTGCCACGGCAAGATTGGTGTGATATCCCGACCCGGGATACGATACGTTTACCGAGGCAAGTCGACTGAATAGCATAACCTGAGCTGTCTTAAACTCTATGTCACAATAAATTATGGAACTGAACTTAATTTCAAAAGATAAATGTTTTGCTTAGTATGGCCAGTGTCGGGTAGTACCCGAGTAACTCAAAACCTGACCTCAAAAAACGTGCATGCATGCAACCCATGCATGCATACGTACGTATACATGCATAGTTCCCAAAATATTAGTGTATGTGTATGTGACTAAAAATACAGTTATATGTATATATATGATTATAATAACATGTATAAAAAAATATGTATTTTATATATATATATATGTGTATAATGTAAATGTATTAGGTATATAAATGCAAGAAATTCAATTAAGATAAAGAAAAGGGAAGGGAAGCTTCCAAGCAAAATATCAGTGTGTGTCCATCACTCTGTGTGTGTGTGTGTGTTTGGGAAACCACACCAACCGACTTGGTGATTGTCATGACCCGAAATCCACCCTATGCGGATCTCGTGTCGCGGGGCCGACCCGAAGGCCATCCCTACTTTTTCCATTCCTGTATCATAGTACTAATATGCAAAGTACTAAAACCTTAAACAATGACAGCGGAAGTCTTATCAGTAATAGTACATCAGCGGAAGTCTTTCAATACACAATGTTAGCTAAAGTTTTTACAATACATAATATGGTTCTACATAAATAAAATAAGAACCAAACATGACCAGCACCCGAGGGTGGTGAATACATGGGAGAACTAAAACATAAACTGATGCATTTTCTCAAACGTCCTTCTATGTCTTTAGACTCCTACCGGGGTCTCGCGGCATCAGTACCTGAAATGGGGGTGAGGAGGGTAGAATGAGCTACAAGAGCCCAGCAAGTAAATACAGATCTCCGACACTGGTATCGAGGATCATAAAAGAATATGAATCCAAGAATAAGGATATGATAGCCAATCATAAAAATAAGATGCTATGATAGCCAATGGGCACAGTTGCCATAAGGGCCAATAAACAATAGAACACAATGTACAATTAGGAGTAAGGGACGTAACATCAACATGAAACTCTTAACATGTGAACAGTGGCAAATTAGTAGGAATGGCATAACAATGTCCTGGAATTCTCAACGATAATACAATAACAAGAAAGTACTGCCATTATAATTGATCACAATAAATCAATAAAGGAATATCTTGCAATACAAGATAATCATAAGAACAATGTAATTCAACAATTTTAGTTGGACAATCGTATAAGAGATGCTTTTGTTCTGTGTCAGGGCTTGATATGCCCTCGGTCCTTGGGGGCCCGGTTTACCCCCTTTAGTGCATTCCAGTGTATGGCCACATGTCCGTTCACGGACTCGACCCGAAGGTCTTCAGTGTATTTAAAAGCATCGGATGGATATTGTGACTGAGCACAAATCCTGTATACATAAACATTTCATGATCATAAATGATTCCATAAGAGTATATAAAATGGAATATCATCAATTCAATGGAAACATAACAATAGGCATTTGAAAGTACGGTTCAACATGATAACAATGGTACAACAATAAATCAATGTCCACCAGATAGAACAATATCACATTGTAGAGACAATAACATCAGATACGCTCAGGAGTACAAGTTTGGCAGTAAAAGAATGAACTTGGCTTGATAACACCACATGGAAGAGAAAGGGTATCTACTTACCTCTAATGCATTGCTAAATCAGTCTCCTGTAGGTTTTCCTTTTCCCGTTGAGTTCCCTATATATCAGTAAATACGTTTCAGAATAATTTCTATTCACCAAATTCTATGCCTTGCTATGATCAGTATTTCTAATACTTATTTAGACTTTTATATGTCCGTTGTTCTCGGAACCTCTTTTCATAATTTTGACATTACCAATGGATTCGGAAGGTTCAGAATAATAAAAATTCACTAATTATTTAATTCAATCGGAGTCCATTTGACTCACCTATGAAGCAAGGGTATTTTGGTCATTTTTACAAGTCAGAACTTTTCGGGACTCCGTCTCGTGAAACGGACCTCACCATTGGACTCAGACCATCTGAGATAATAAAAATTGATATTCATTTACCCTATTTGGACCTCGTTTGACCCACTTTTGAGTCAGGGGTATTTTTGTAAAATTAACATTTAATTAATTTTTCTTTTTGGGCCTTAGTGTAATTTTTCAAAACATTTGGGGCCGGTTCATAAATTCCATAAGCTGCGGTCTGAACCAGTTGGTTTAGACCCCAAAACCCTAAACCGGTCAGCCTTTCTCCTGAACCAAACGGTTCAGTTTCATTCAAGAACCGGAATACAATAAACCCAATTCCCTATCCCTATCCACGGTTCGATTAACCCTAAAACCCAATTCTATTTATTATCCCAGTTACCAAACAGCCCTAAATCCATTTAAACCAAAAACTCAAAACGACATAGTTTGGCTCCGTTTTTATTTCCGGTCGGGTACCGACCCGATCCAACCCGGATCCGTCCCCGAATAGACCCACGTTTTCCGATCGTCTTTCCCACGTCTCCGGTAGGTTTTCGGCGTACACTGTCGTCCTCTCCGGCGACGGTGACTCATTTTTAATCATTTTTTAAGCCGTTTTCAATGCCGTTCCATTCCTTTCCCTCCAAGGATCTCGACCCTAGCCTCGACTTGCCCTAAAGCCCTCCCCATCATCACGAAATAGGGGTTTAACATTTTCGGCCGATTTTCCGGCCATGTGGATTCTTCTATTTCATGGCGTTTAAATCACGGTTTTGGCTCAAAAATGTTTCTAGTGTGTTTCTACACTTGTGTAGGTCATTTCTAACAACTCAAAACAAGTTTTTAAACATAAAGTTCATGGAACCCGATTATCCTCCCGAACCTGCAATTCAAATTTTCTCTATGGTTTCTACACCATTTAGCTTCATTTTTTTTGCAATAATTTCTATATTTCATGCTTGTTCAGACCCCACAATTATATCTAAGCTTTATGCTTTAAATCAAAATAACAGAACTAAAATCAATTACCTGGGTTTCGGATTTTGAGCTCACTGTGACTCTCCCACCTTTCTGTTTCTGAACCAATCTCTCTCCCTTCTTCTCCCCTTCAGTTCCTGACCCTTCTTTCCTTTTCTAACCTCTCATCTCTCAAACCCGTATACATATATATATATATATACAAAACACTCACCGCCTCTTCTCTCTCTACCTTATCTCTCTCTCTTC
Organism: Nyssa sinensis; assembly: GCA_008638375.1. Lineage (NCBI taxonomy): Eukaryota > Viridiplantae > Streptophyta > Magnoliopsida > Cornales > Nyssaceae > Nyssa > Nyssa sinensis. Next base: position 13,420,077 of record CM018050.1, read on the forward strand.
CAATCTCTTTCTTCATTCCCTTTAACCGATCCCCCAGTCGGTGGCCCTTGCCACTTGTAGCCGCGGTGGCAACACACTCATGCACAAACAACACCTCACACATAGCTTTCTCTCTCTCTCTCTCCTCCTCACACGTTGCACCCTAGCCCTCTCTTGCTGATTTCCCACTCGGTGGCTTTGCCACCTCCTCATCATGCAAGGCCCACATGACACACACTTTACATATCTATTATATATATATATATATGCAACCGTATACATATATATACATATATAAGTAATATTACATTGATACATTATGTATGTATAGATATTACGTATACATTTCCATTTAATTTTGTGCATGCATGTATTACATACGAGATTCAATGTTGGTTTATTCGGGTGTTTAAATATTCCGATTTAACTTTAAACTTTGTTCTTGTAATAAATTCTCTTATAGCCCGGGGTTTCATGTTTTGGCCCAACCCAACTCAGGTCAGTATCGCGTAGCTCGGGATACGTGTCATATCCCGAGTCGGGATATTACAGTGATGGTGTGTGTATATATGTAATATATGTGTATATATGTATATGAAGGCACGTGGATGGCTAGGGTTAAAGGGACAGTTCTCTGCAGTCAAGGATGACTGCAAGAGAGAGAGAGAGAGAGAGAGAGAGAGAGAGAGAGAGAGAGAGAGTGAGTGATAAGGTAGAGAGAGAAGAGGCGGTGGGTGAATGTCTCTACATATATGTATACGGGTTTGTGAGTTGAGAGGTTAGAAAAGAAAAGGAAGGGTCAGAAACTGAAGGGGAGAAGAAGAGAGAAAGATTGAAGCAGAAACAGAGAGGTTTGGGAGGGTCACAGTGAGCTAAAATCCGAAACCCAGGTAAATGATTTAAGTTCTGTTTTTACAATTTAGAGCATGAAGCTTAGATATAATTGTAGGGTCTAAATCAGCATGAAAAATATAACTTATTGCAAAAAGAATGATAGAAAATGGTTTAGAAACCAAAGAGAAAAACGGAGTTGCAGGTCTGATAGATAATCTGGGTTCCCTGAAATTTATGTGTAAAACTTGGTTTTTATAATGAGGAACTGATCCTCTATTACACAGGAAACATCTAGGATAAAAATCGAGTAAAAATCGTGCCTTAACAGTCACGAAATAGAGAAGGAAGGTTCGGCCGGAGAAGCGGCCGGAGGTGAATAATTCACTATTCGTGAAGATGGGGAGAGTCTTGGGGCAAGCTGAGGCTAGGATTGAGATCCTTAAAAGGAAAGGAATGAAACTGTCACGACCCGAAACCCACCCTATGCGGATCTCGTGTCGCGGGGCCGACCCGAAGGCCGTCCCTACTTTTTCCGTTCCTGTATCATAGTACTAATATGCAATGTACTAAAAATTTAAAACAATAAACAATAAACAGCGGAAGTCATTTATCTGTTACAGTAATCCAGCGAAAGTCTTTTTAATACATGACATAGTTCTACAAAATTCAAAATGAGAACTAAACCGTAACCAGCACCCGGGGGTGGTGAATACATGGGAGAACTAACATAGACTGATACAATACTTCAAAATGCCCCCCCTACGCTTTCAGACTCCTACTGGGGTCACGCAACGTCATCACTTGAAATGGGGTAAATGGGGTGGAATGAGTTACAAAGCTCAGTAAGTAAAACAGATCTCCAACACTGGTATCGATGATCAATGTGTATCCATGAATAGATAATGATAGCCAATCATAAGGAAGGAGATGCTGTGATAGCCAATGAAACATAATTGCCACGAGGGCCAATAAAAGGAAATCACAATACACAATCAGAAGTAATAGTGTAAAATGAAAGCATAACAACAATGAAGTACTGCCACAATGAACCGATCATAATCAAATCAATCAATGCAAGTCTTTCAAGACTTGAAGAATTATAAGGAAACAGTGCCATTCAACAATCAAGTTCTGTTAATCATAAGAGATGCTGTTATTCTGTTTCAGGGCTCGGCAGACCCTCGATCTTTTGGGGCCCGGCATACCCCCCAATCAATTTCCAGTAAATTGCCATTTGTCCGTTCACGGACTTGACCCGTAGGTCCCATTTAATCAGATAGCATCAGATGGTTGTTGTGACTAAGCACAACTCCCGTGTCCATAAACATGTCATGATCATAGTAATTCCATAGAATATAAAAATGGAATATCATTCATTCAATGAGGATACAGTAGTAGGCCTTTTAAGGCATGGTTCAACATGATAACAATGATATAGCAATCAATCAAGGTCCACTAGATAGAACAATATCACAAAGTGGATAGCAATAACATATGTGCTTTCAAAGCACAGTGAAACATGATAACAGTGATACATCAGTCAATGATATGTCCACAAGATAGAAAATATCAAAATGTGGAACACATGGATATCAATACTTTCAAGAGTACGAGTTCGGCAGTAAAAGAATAAACTTGGCTTGTGGGAACACCACATGTAAGAGAAAGTGATCCACTTACCTCTATCGTGCTTCTACCTTAGAAATCCGTGAGTATACCCTTGCCTTTTGAGTTCCCTATATATCAGTGAATACGTTTCAGAATAAATACTATTCATCAAAGTTTATGCTTTTCTATCATAAGTATTTCAAATACTATTTTAGACTTTACCATTGAGTCCGGAATGCCGAAGAAAGTCGGTTTAGGCTTTCGCGGAATTCCATTTGGACTTTTGTACTAAAAGGGCAAAATAGTCATTTTGCACTTTTACGGTATTTTATCCTTCGGGGTTCCGTCTCGTAAAACGGACCCCACCATTGGACTCAGAACGTCCGAGATAATAGGTTTTGACTATTTATTTGTGTCGTTTGGACTTCGTTTGACCTCTTTTTGGAATAGGGGCATTATTGTAAAATTAATATTTAATTAATTTTTTATACCTGGGCAACAGTGAAATTTCCCAAACTATTTGGGGCCGGTTTATAAATCCCATAAGCTGCGGTCTGAACCAGTTGGTTCAGACCTAAAAACCCTAGACCGGTCCACCCTTGCCCTGAACCAAACGGTTCACTTTCATTCAAGAACCGGATTTCAATAACCCAATTCCCTATCCTTATCCCTGTTTCGGTTAACCCCAAAACCCAATTTCTATTTATTATTCCTGCAACCAAACATGCCCAAATCCATTTAATTAGAAACCCAAAACGACACAGCTTCGGTCCGTTTCATATCCGGTCAGGTACCGACCCGATCCGAACCCAGACCCGTCTAGACTTAACCCGATATGACTCACGCTTTTCCGATCGTCTCCCCCACGTCTCCGGTAGGGTTCCGTCGTGCACAGTCACCTTCTCCGGCGACGGTGACTCATTTTCCGGTGAGATTTCGGCCCTTTTTAAATGTCATTCTCTTCCCCTTCTCCTAAGGATTTCAAATCCATTTTCCATTTCTTTTAAATCCCTTCATAACTTCACGAAATAGAGCCTAAGTATCTCCGGCCGACTTTCCGGTGACCCATATCCTTCCTATTTCGTGACTATTTGTACACTGTTTTGACCCTAATCCATTTTAAATGGTTTCCTGCACCTCTAAGGATTATTTTCATAAACAAACATCAAAGTTTTAAGCATAAATTCATGGAACCCGAAATTATCCATGAAACCTGCAACTCCATATTTCTCCATGGTTTCTCAACCGTTTTTCATGATTCTTTTTGCATTAAAACCTATATTTCATGCTTGTTTAGACCATATAATTACATACAAGCTTCATGCTTTAAATTGTAAAAACAGAATTAAAACCACTTACCTGGGTGTTCGGATTTAGCCCACTATGACCCTCCAAACTTCCTGTTTATGCTCCTTAGCTCTTTGCCAAAGTGTTCTATCAAATTTGGTCTCGTTTGTGCCTTTAAACCCACACCCGTAGGCTTATATTTGTAGAGAGAGTTTCCACCGCCTCTCTCTCTTTTCTCTCTCTCTCTCTCGGTTCCTCCCCCTTCTATGGCCTCTTTCTTTGACCTAGGTCTGTATTCTCTCTGCCAAATGCAACCTTTGCATTAAATGGCTTGGAGACTTGTTGGGCACTTATGTATATATATATATATCATATTATATATATATATATATATATATATTACACACACATTTCTCACATAGCCGACACACACACACTCTCTTTGGTGCCTGCATACTGCCCAAGGCAGTTCCCCTTTTTCCTTTTTCCTTTCTTTTTGTTTCTTATGTAAATATACATATATACATAAATACATCATACATGTATAATACATTATATCTTATACATATATACACATGAAATACACTTCTTTTATACATGTATATACATGTATATGTAGGGGTCTAATTTTATTTTAAATCATATTTGCATACACTGATTTTAATCAAGCTATGTATCTACGTTCACGTATGCATGCATGGGAATGCGTGCATGCACGCATTTCGATGCAATGCCCTGTGATGCTCGGGTGTTACCCAGCCTTGGTCATTCATTTCCGTGATTACAGTCTCCAGTCTTTCATTTCCATGAGAATACTATGACATTCATATCTTATCGTTTAAGTTACATGTTTTAACCGACCTACCTCGGTATACGTGACGTATCCCGGGTCGGGATATTACAGAAACTGCATTGAGAACGGGTTTAAAAATGAACGAAATGAGGTCACCGTCACCGAAGAAGGTGACGGAACCCTAATACAGGCTCACCGGAGCTTCGGGGAAGACGACCGGAAGTTCGGGGGCCATATCGGGTCAAAACTGAAATGGGTCCGGGTTTGGATCGGGTCGGTACCCGACCGGAAATAAAACGGACATGAAACTGTATTGTTTAGGGTTTTTAATTTAAACAAAATTGGGGCTGTTTGGTTGTACGGATAGTAAATTGAAATTGGGTTATGAGGTTAACCAAACCAGGGATAGAATAGGAAGGGGGTTTATTGTAATCCGGTTCTATGAATTGAACTGAACCGTTTGGTTCAGTGAAGAACCGAACCGGTTAGGGTTTCTAAACAGTGAACCCACTGGTTCAGACCGCAACTTTTAATATTTACACTTTGACCCCAAATATTTTAGGAAATTGTACTATGGCCCAAACAGAAAATTAATTAAATATTAATTTTTACAATAATGCCCCTATTCCAAAAATAGGTCAAACGAAGTCCAAATGAGACAAATGAATAGTCAAAACTTATTATCTCGGACGTTCTGAGTCCAATGGTGGGATCCATTTTACGAGGCAGAACCCTGAAGGATAAAATACCGTAAAAGTACAAAATGACCATTTTGCCCTTTTTAGTACAGAAGTCCAAATGGAATTCCGCGAAAGCCTAAACCAACTTTCTTCGGCGTTCCGGACTCAATGGTAAAGTCTAAAATAGTATTTGAAATACTTATGATAGAAAGACATAAAATTTGATGAATAGCATTTATTCTAAAACGTATTCACTGATATATAGGAAACTCGAAAGGCAAAGGTATACTCACGGATTTCTGAGATAGAATCACGATAGAGGTAAGTGGATCACTTTCTCTTCCATGTGGTGTTTCTAAAGCCAAGTTTATTCATTATTGCCAAACTTGTACTCTTGAAAGTACTTCATGTTATTGCTATCCACAGTATGATATTGTTCTATCTTGTGGACATTGATTGACTATTGTGCCATTGTTATCATATTGAACCGTGCCTTGAAAGGCTTACTGTTATGCTTTACTGTGCATATGATATTCCATTTTCATACTCCTATGGAATCACAGATGATCATGGTATGTTTATAAATGTTGGAATTGTGCTCAGTCACAATATCCATCCGATGCTTCTGTGACGAACTAGTCCGTGAACGGACGCGTGGCAAAAGATGTGAGTTTAACTGAGAGGTATGCCGGGCCTCGAATTACGAAGAGGGACTGCCATCCCCCTACTACAGATTATAAGTATCTCCATTGGATTATTGTTATGGAAATATTGTTGAATGGTTACTGTTCCTTATGGATTACTGTTTCTTATGGGTTATCTTACGTTGTTCATTGGTTTGATTGAAATCGTTTTATTGTGGCAGTACTTTTATTGTGACAGGTTATTGTTAAGAAATCTTTATCACTGCTTATTCATTTCTCCTGATTGTATATTGTGCCCCACTATTTATTGGCCATCATGGCAACTGTTCTCATTGGCCTATCACAGCATCTCCTTTCTTATGATTGGCTATCATATTTTATTCATGGATTCATGTTCTTTACAATCATCGATACCTAGTGTCGGAGATCTGGTTTACTTGCTGAGCTTCATAGCTCATTCCACCCCACTTACCCCCTCATTTCAGGTGATGACGCTGCGAGACCCCAGTAGGAGTCTGAGAGCATAGAGGGGACATTTTGAAGTACTGTATCAGTCTATGTTAGTTCTCCCATGTATTCACCACCCCCGGGTGCTGGTTACGTTTGGTTCTTATTTTGTTTATGTAGAACCATATTATGTATTGTAAAGACTTCCGCTAACATTGTGTATTGAAAGACTTTCGCTGATGTACTATTACTGATAAGACTTCTGCTGTTTAATTTATTTAAAAAGACTTCCTGCTGGATTACTGTAATTGATAAAGACTTCCGCTGTTCATTGTTTAAAATTTTTAGCACATTGCATATTAGTACTATGATACAGGAATGGAAAAAGTAGGGACGGCCTTCAGGTCGGCCCCGCGACACGAGATCCGCATAGGGTGGATTTCGGGTCGTGACAATTGGTGCTAGCTTCCTTTAGACTCTCCTCGGCAGCCTGAACCTTGGATTGAGCTGTCCCAAGCTCCAACCTCACTTCGTCCAGGTCGGTCTTCAGCTTATCAGCCTCCTTGAGGCTCATGGGAGTCACCATCAGAGCAGCTAAACTGTGCATGCTCTGCACAACGCAAGACAGACAAGTTAGATTGAACAAACAAGCAAACAGAAAGGACAAGAAAAGCTTCAGAGGTTACCTTCATCTAGAGATTCATCATCTCATTCATCAACTTTGAGGGGTTATCCCCCCTGTACCGATGAGGGCCCTGGGCCCATATCTGTTCAAAAGCCTTCTTAGCAATTTGGTAGTCCGACTCATCAGACGGCTCAGACGGTACAACAGACTGCCTTCCCCTTTCGAGCCCTTCTGCTCGGAATGGAAGGGGCAGGAAGGAACGACCGAGACAGGAACGGTAGGTTCGGCGTCCTTCTCGGCCTCGGCAGGAGGTGGCTCGGGGAGCCAGAAATCAACCTCCTCCTTTTTACTTGCAGAGGAGGCTCAGGCTCAACTTGGGAGGAAGTCTCCCTCCGCCGCTCGGGCTTTTGCCCTCTGCCCATTTCGACGTCAGCCTTTTCTTAAGCTTAAGCATTACGAGCAGCCATCAAGTTCTCCAGAGTAACAATAACAGTGTGAGCCCGGTTGGAAGTGGAAAGTAGCACACGGTACTGATCTCGGAGCGTGTTTGTAAACTCAGATCTCCTCCAAGCACTCTTGACTACACATAAACAAGAAATGGCATATCAGATTATCAGTTCGGAAGGCACAACGAAGCTAAAACAAACCTAAGGACATAAGCCTCACCCTTATGACCCGTGGTACGAGGGAATAGCGAGACATCACCATCTTGGAAGTCTTCATGCTCCCATCCTCCTCCAACAAAGAAGTACCACTTCTTCCACATTTTATTAGAAGTGGGAACGGAGGACAGGGGTCGGAACCCCTTTTCAAAGGACATATAAAAAAGGCCTTCTGCCTTCTTAAACTTCAGATCCATATTACTACGGATTAGATCCATGGACACATCTACCTCATTTTTATGTCCTAACACTACAAACCCTAAAAGTTGCCGCCAACTACTGAGATTAAGGTCGGCAGGGCAGAGCTTATACCAACAGAAGAATTGCCTAACTAAATCAGGCAACAGAAGTCTCAAACCCATTTCAAACCAAGCAAGATAAACACATATCTCCCCGGCTTCAACATCATGGGGACGATCCATTGGGCCTGGTACTCTGCAGGCCACATTTGGGGGAAAATTATACTTCACCCTCCACTCGTTCAGTAGGCTTTGAGTAACAGCACTCTCGCCCTCTTCTTATGGGAAGACCTACCAGAGGTCTCCCCAGCCCTATCTCGGGGCTCTAGGAAGGCATCAACTATCCTAATCTCAGGGCTAGGGGGAGGTTCAACAGGCTTCTCCCCAGCATCTTCAGGGGCAAGGTCACTTACATTCTCTACAGGAGGTGGCACAGCCATCTCAGAGGGATTTCCTACCCCCTCACTCACGTTTGAGGATTCAAGAGGAGTAGACATTACTCCCGGACTTAAAGAGGAAGAAGCAAAAGAAGAGGAAAGATTGGTCGAACCTGTTCTAGACCAGAGCCTTAGAAAACCAGTGTTCTTCGAGGTCGCACAAACCAATAATGGCGGACAAGATCTTCTAGCACAGTGAAAATGACGGGGAAAAGGTCATTTCAAATCTCACCCTGTATTTATAAGCACAGTATCAGAAGGGACCCACCAAGCCCAAACGCCATGACGGTTTGGAACAATGATGACTTCGAGAAACCCAACCATCAGCCCAGTACAATGATGGCTTTGAAAAGACCCAATCTCCGGCTGCACAATAAATGACGCCCCAACAGTCGCCTTGAAAGGCGAACAGGCATGATACATGACTCTCTGAAAAAGGCTTAGCCCTAGTTGCTTGTTAGCATCAAACTAGGACTTGGGGGGGGGGAGTAACTGATATACCATAAGAGAGCAGGCCAATCAGCACCTGACACGTATGCCTATGAATCCAATTCATGTTCGGCTAACTCAGCTCACGCTCGGCCAATGGCTAAGCGCTCGAACATTCAAAATAGGATAAAAGATCGGAAGTGGCCGCACATATGACTCCAGAGCACATATATATCCAGATAAGGATCTCAAAGTTAATTACAGGATCCAGACCAACACTCTAGACCTCATCACCACCTTAGCGGTTTCCGAACAGGGAATAAGGAAACAGTCTTCAACACGGAGACATTCTTCGACATGGAAACAGTCTTCAATAAGGAAACTACCATCTATGATTATCTCTATGCAATAGTCTACAAGGTAACTGCAATCTCTGATGATCAAATCCCTATATTTATGGCTCCGAATCCTAATCAACTTAGGAAGGCCACGGTCTATAAATAAAACCCTAAAGGTACGCTTTATTTGGATGCTCATTCTTTGGCTTTTAATATAGTCTTTCAATTCAGTTTACTTACTTAAGCATCGGAGCGACTACCGCCGGAGCCAATCCGGTGGTCCTCTGATCGTCTTTTTGAGTGTTTTACAGGTCACGGAGCCCATACTTATTGCGAGTCGAAAAGTGCAACATCATCAACTATAGTAGAAAGAGTAGGGCATGGTCTACATGAGCAAGTCAAGTGGATAGATCTGATTGCGAGAGGGTAGGTTGGGTCCTACTATTATACATCAACTATGGTTATTATCATATCTATTATTGCATTCATTTGGATGAGCATATTATGTTCCTAATAAATGAACATATGGTTGCATGAGTCATCTTTTATATTGAGCAGTTATTTATTTGTGGCAATACATTTACTAGTTAAGGCAAATACCTATTGGTGATTTATATACTTGATATCGTTAGATATTGTCACGACCCGAAACCCACCCTAAGCGGATCACCGAATGGCGATCGCCGCCCCGAGACCCGAGGGCCCCGAGACAAGGCTCGCATATGCAGCGGTATCGAATAGATGTGCAACATACGTTTTGCGGAAGAGTGAAAAACTTTTTTCTTTTCTTTTCTCATTTTTAAATTATGCACATCCGTTCGGTACTGCCGCTCCATACATAGCATACATGGTTACACATTCAGAGTATAACAAAAAAACTTAAAGACTTATAACATTAGATACAACACATGTTCGATTGCCCAGAGGGCTTATTACATGTCATTACAATGTCTACTAATACAAAATTACTATTAGAGTTCATAGACTTATCAAAAGAAACTATTTAACCATATCTTCCCAAAATCAGCAGATTCGTCATCGTCGTCCTTAAGTCAAGACTGCTGCTAATTACCTGAAAGGGGGGGTCCGAACAAAGTCTGGGTAAGCTAATCTAAGCTTGTGAGCAATTCCAGTATTCGTCATGGGGTTTTCAATTAGCAGTGGTTTAGTTCATAAGAGTTTGTAAAATAATCACCGCCAATTGTTCGTATACTTGAATACAGAATATATGCATTCCTTAAAACATGTAGCTTAAAACATTTAAAGCATTCAAGCTAAACTTATACATATGAACTTTAAAACATATAACATGTCATGTATTTCTTAAATAGAGTATATAAAACTCAAACATATGCATATTGAAAATGAGAGAAAAACTTGCTTCCATTTTCAAATCATTTGTCATCTTATCACTTCCGTTAGTGGAATCCGTTTCGAACCGGACACCTGTTTTACTTATAAATGGAGATGTCTCATCTGCTTGGGGGATTAGATCCAGCTACCGGGCATTTTACAGGGCAATTGAGTTCCGTAAAACCCAAAATCCTGCCTATTTTACAGGGCAACTGAAAACTCAGAATCCTGTCTAAGTGCTTATGCACCATTCATCTTATAAAACATTTATCATGTGACTTGTCTCATAGATACTTTTCATAAATTCGTAATAAATATTCGTATACTTGGAATAAGCAAATTCAGAATATTTAACAATAATTGCATTTTTACTAGACATGCTAAAAAGTATTTGAAGGAAAAACTGTTGCAGAAACCAATCACTAAGCATGTCACAATGGGGTTATAAAATAGAACAATTAAAAACTGAATCATATAAATACTGAATTTGAAATTTCAAATGCTTCATATCTTAAAACTTAAAACCTTGTCAAATTCATGGAGTTAAATCTCCAATTCAAACACAGGGTTACTCACCTTGTACTTCTAGTCCTGCTCTATTTGGGCGCTTTTCCCTTGGCTTTCTTTAACCTTTGAAGCCATTCTTGCAATGTTTCCGTATCCTCCTGTTTCTTAAGCTTTCTAGCTGCTAGTTGCTCCTTAGTGATAGTCTTGTAAATAAAGGGGCTAACACAGCACAATTCGTTCGTTTTGGAAATCCGAATGCGATTTTGAATCAGCTGGAGCTGTTTTTCCAGTTTCTCCCGGAAAACTTTCTGTTTGGGATCCTTTGCTAGTTGTGCCCTCGTCATCATAGGAGTAACTTCTCGTTCTTGGCTCATTTTTGTGTTTAGTTAATTCTCTGTTTAAAAACACAATTTACCGTGTCAAGAAAAATAGATTTCTACAATCATATTCTTCTGGGAGTTCCATTAACTTTAATTTAAAGTTATTTACTTAACATGTTTACATATCGTGTCTTTTCGTATTTCATTTCTCGTACTTGCCTCAGTTTAGTACTTTGGCATTTCCTTACATTTTGAGTCATCTGACAGATTCTATTTATCAAATTTTACGTCTTTTTATTTTAGACATTTCTTTTGGTCGAATAGACTCTACCATTGAGTCCGGGGTGCTGAAGAAAGTCAGTTTAGGATTTCCAAGAATTTAATTCGACTTTTATATGTGAAAGGGCAAAATGGTCATTTTATCGTTTTACGTGTCATATCTTTCCGTACTTCATTTCGTAATTTGGACTCCATTTTTGAGTCTGGGATGTCAAAGAAAGTTAATTTAGACTTTCTCTGATTTCATTTTGGCTTTAGGGGTACCAGGGGTATTTTGGTCATTTTACCCTTTTTGTGTCTTTATTTTTCGGGACCTCATCTCGTGTCGTGGACCTCACCATTGGACTCAGAAGGTCCGAGATAGTAAGAATACACTAATAACTTGTAAATTTTGGGTCAGGGGTATTTTGGTCATTTACCCCTTGTGTGTTTTTATTTTTCGGGCTCCGTCTCGTAAAACGGACCCTACCATTAGTCTCAGAATGTCCAAAATAGTAAAAATACACTATTCATAAGCTTAATTTGGACTTCATTTGCTCTATTTATCAGCCAAGGGTAAAATAGTAATTTAACCTTATTTATTAAATAATTAAATTAATAATTTAATTATTTAATTATTTTTTAGGGGCCTTAATGCATAAATTTTCCCTCAGTTGGGCCACAGTAGCATTTCTAAAAACTTCTGGGGTCAATCCGTAAATAGGTAAAGTGTTGGTTTATTTTATTTTTAATTAATTAAATAAACCAAAGGGTTCGGTCCAATTTTAAATGAACCAGTCCGGTTCAGTCGCAAACCAACCGGTTTAGCCGGTCTGCTTACATGTGGCTGACGTCATGATGATGACGTCAGCCCTAGATCTCATTTAAATTAACCGACATTCCAAGACGACGCCGTTCCAATTAATCGGTGGCAAGCCCAGAGGCTGTCACCTGTCCGAGTCGACTCAGCCCCATTTTTAAAACGAGTTGACTCGTCTTCATCTTCCCCACGAGACCCCCTCTGAAAACCCTAATCTCCGAATCCATTTATTCCTATTTCGTGCATTTCTACTCAGCCAACTCCCACTGTTTTGGTCCCAACTTATCCCTAAGAGATAAACGAGTAGATTGGCATTCGTTTTGGAGTTTAAAACCCTCACATATGTTCGGTTTTGAAGTGGATAATCCGAACTGTTATTTCGATTGTTCATGCTCGTTTCTTAACCATTTTTGATGAGGTTTGGCTTGCTGTAATCCCCTCTTCATGGGGATTCAGTCTTCATTTAAAGAGATGGCTTAAATCATAAGTTAAGAGGTTTGGGGTGTGAACCCATAACCTGCATCTTGACATTTGAGGGTCGATTTTTGAGCTTCAAGGTCACGTACATAGGTTTTTAGTATGTTTGTAGGGTCTACTAGAGGTCCCTATACACCAAACAAGGTTTGGTTTCCCTCGGGTCAGACCTGCTTCATGCAAGGTCATCCATGGCGACTGCTCATGGGTTTCATGTTTTTAGGTGTTTTAAAGCTTAAATTTTCATGCTTGTTATGATTAGAATGTGTTCTAGACATCATATATATCAAATGGAAGCTTTAAATCAGTTTGTATGTAGAGAAATTCTAGAGAGAGAATTTTGACAGTTTTGAACATTCTCACCTTTTTGGTTGGGGTTTTCCTCCTTTTCTCTCTGATTTCCTTCCTCTTCTTCTCCTTCAGTTCCCTTCTTTTGGTTTCTTTCGTGAGAGATCAACATGCATTGCATGTTTGGCTTTTAAAGTAAGGGTAGCCGACCTCTCTCTCTCTCTCTCTACAGCTATCTCTCTCTCTCTCTCTACATTCTGAATTCTAGCCCTACACAGCTCTCCCATCTCATTAATTTTTACTTTTTCTTTTTCAACTTTGCATTAAATTTCATAAGATATTTATACATATATATATACATATATATACATATACACATATATATACAAGACACACACACACACACACCAGCCGACATACACACACACACATTCACACTTGTTCACTTTTTACTTTTTAACCTTTTCATATTTCATTCATTTAGCATATATATACATATATATATATATATATACATTTAATACCTTGTTTATATTGTTGTGAACCTTCTTATGATGACTTACCATCTGGCAGAGCAAAGGAATTACATACTGAGCTTTGTTAGCTCATACAAATAATTTGAATTTTTCAGGAAAGGACACCACATTTTGAAGTAGAGATTGAAATCCCGAACAGGCATAGAGTTGCTGCAGATACATATACTTTAAGGATATTTTGATAGTGAAGTATAGTACTTGTCATGTGTTCTCCCATCACCCCACGTCCTAGGGATAGTTGTATTTAGAGTTTTTGGGTCTGTATATTTAAGAATTCTAATATTATAAATGCAGAAATTTTGTTAAGTTTTTCGCTGTGTATTTAATTTCTGAAAGCATGTTAATAACACTCACATATGAATGTTAAGTTAAAGTAAAATGGGTCGTGATGCTAGATTTGCACACAATACACACACCTTGGCTCTGTTTCCTCTCACATAGTGCATGCTCAACACAAGCACACAATACATATATATACATGCCATCATATATATATATATATATATGTTGGGCTGACATAGGCTGAGGTGTTACATGTCACTGGGTGAGCAGGTGGCCCAATGGGATGCTGGCACCTCAATTTTGAGCATGCTGATTTGGAACTTATTAGGGCATATATACATATCTTATGCATTATATAGCACAAAAGTGCTTGTAGCCCAGTTGGTATTCTTTTTGGGCTTTAGGTTTCTCTACTTTTTTAGTCTAGGTTTCAAACCCTTTGGCCACCTTTTTTGCCTCATTTTTCCCTTTTTTCCTACTTATGCCTTGTTTGGAATTTTAGGCATTATTCATCAAATTTTGAAATTGTGTCTTAATCGCTTTAAAAATCACTTAGTATAGCCTTGCTTTTGATTGTTGTGTGCTAAATCTTTATGTAGTAATTTTTATTTTTGATGCATTATATCATGTTTTATTTTACTATGAATATTTTGTATTTATTGACAAATTTAATTAAATTTTATTTTATTCGCGCATCGCTCTAATTTACCCAATTGTCCTTCGTGTACTAATTTTAACATTTATGACCTAATAGTTTCAATTTAAGATGTCAATAAATTAATATATAATTAAGCTCATAAAAGCAGCATTAAAGTAATTTACTTTGCCTAATTGGGTTGGGATATTATAAGTAGAGCTAAAAGAACTGAAATTGCAGTTGTAAGAGTTGCTAGACAAGGGTTTTATATGACCTAGGCCAAGGGGTGCCCCAGTGCTGTTTGTTAAGAAGAAGGATGGGACTATGAGACTGTGCATCGACTATAGAGAGTTGAACAAAGTCACCATAAAAAATAAGGACCCTCTGCCAAGGGTAGATGATTTATTTGATTAGTTGAAAGGGGCACAGGTCTTCTCAAAGATTGACTTGAGGTCAGGGTACCACCAATTGACACTCAAGCCTGTAGATGTAGAAAAGACAACATTCAGAACCTAGTATGGACACTATGAGTTCCTAGTGATGCTTTTTGGGGTGACAAATGCCCCGGCAGCATTTAGGGACTTAATGAATAGGGTTTTCAAGCCATATCTAGATGACTTTGTGATTGTATTCATTAATGATATCTTAGTTTATTCTAAGAACCTAAAAGAACACGAAGTACATTTGAGGAAAGTTTTGCAAAAGTTACGGCAACAGAAGTTGTATGCTAAGTTGAAAAAGTAAGTTTTGGCTCCCAACATCTGATTTCTTGGACATGTGATCACCAAAAATGGGATCTCAATGGATTCCTAAAAGATAGAAGCCATTATAAATTGGCCTCGACCAACTAGTGTCACAGAAGTCTACAATTTCATAGGGTTAGCTGGCTATTACAGAAGGTTTGTCAAAGGCTTTTCCAAGATAACAGCACCAATAACCTAATGGAAGAATATTCCTTTTGTGTGGACTGAAGAAAGGGAAAAGAGTTTCCAAGAGCTAAAGAACTGTCTAGTGTCGACTCCGATTCTGACGGTGCTAGACAAGATTGAAGGCTTTGTGATATATAGTAATGCATCTTATAAAGGCTTGGGGTGTGTTCTAATGTAGAAATACAAGGTAGTGGCCTATGCCTCACGACAATTGAGACTACATTAGAAGAACTACCCAACTTGTGACCTTGAACTTGCAGCAATTGTGTTTGCATTGAAGATCTGGAGACATTATCTCTATGGAGCGACATGTGACATTTTTATAGACCACAAGAGCCTCAAGTATCTGTTTACACAGAGAGAGCTCAACATGTGACAGCATCGATGGCTAGAGTTGATCAAGGATTATGAGCTCGACATATAGTACCACTTGGGAAAGGCTAAGGTGGTGGCAAATGCTCTCAACAGGAAATCATTAGGAAGTCTTGCTTGCGTATTGACTACACAATTGGAGTTGTTAAAGGAGCTAGAGATGATGGAGATTGAAGTGGTTTTGCCAAGCTCCAAAGTAGTGCTTGCCAATGTGACAGGTCGGATTGACGATTATGGATAAGATTAAGGAGCTGCAGTCCCAAGATGAGAAGTTGGTCAAATGCCGAGAAGATGCCTCAGGTAGGAATTCAGAATTTTTTGTCCTAGATGGGGTGTTATGTTTTTGAGACCGAATCTGTGTGCCGGATGTGCTTGGGATTAGAGAGGCAATCCTTGATGGGGCGCATAACTTCACCCAGGGCACCATAGGGGAGTGATTTTATATGGGTGATTGTGGACAGATTGGCAAAGACAACTCATTTCCTTATGACCAAGATGACTCAAACATTGGAGCGGTTAGCAGCACTTTATATTCGAGAGATTTTTCGATTGCATGGAGTCTCAGTCTCAATAGTGTCTGATCGAGATCTAAGATTCGTGTCCCAATTTTAGAGTAGCATACAGAAAGTAATGGGCACGGACCTAAGTCTTAGTACCGCCTACCATTCGAAGACTGATGGACACTCTGAGAGGACGATTTAGACCTTCGAGGATATGATATGCTTTTGTGTCATGGACTTCAAGGGAAACTGGGAGGAACAACTACCAATGGTGGAGTTCACGTACAACAATAGCTATCAGTCTAGTATTGGTATGGCACCATATGAGGCACTATACGGCAAGAAGTGTCGATCTCCCTTGTGCTGGACAGAAGTTGAGGAAAAGAAGTTGTTTGGCCCAGAAATAGTGGAGCAAACGATATAAAAGATTAAACTAATCAAGCAACGATTACTGGCAACTCAAATCCACCAGAAGAGTTATGCCAATATCTAAAGAAATGAGCTGGAATTTGAAGTGAGTGATCATGTGTTTCTGAACGTGGCGCCTATGAAGGGTAGTGGTGAGATTTGGAAAGAAACGGAAGCTAGGACCTCGCTACATCAGACCATTTAAGGTCATAGGATGAGACATACCGGTGGCATACCGACTTGCCCTACCATTAGAGTTGACGCATGTGCATAATATCTTCCATGTCTCTATGCTGAGGAAGTACTTGCACAATCCAGACCAAGTGGTTGAGCACGAGCCCATGGATGTCCAAATGAGCTCTCTCAATCAGCTATGGGCCTTTTTATAGTGTGGAATATCAGACCTTAGGGTTTCATGTTTCCAATTACCATTGTACCCCTCATTAAACAACTTTCCCTATTTTCCTATATAATCTATGCATTCCTATAACTCAATCAATGTTCTATGGTCTGTTATGTCCATTTAAAAATATTCCTAAGTACTAAACTTATTGTAATACCCCTGACCCAGTTATTGATAATTAAGTCGCTAATTAAATATTAGGGACTTTAAGAAACAATATAATAGTTAATAAATAAAAAAAATTAGATCAAGAAAAATAAAAGCTACAAAATAATAAGACTTCGATTTATGAAATTGACACATGAAGGAAATAAATAAAAATACAAGTACATAAGAAGAAAAATAAAAATAATGCGAAAATAAAAATGGGATAAAATACAAAATGCCAAACAAGGTGTAATACCCCAAAAATTCGACAAAACCGTAGACTACACCACGACCTAAGAAAAATAGGTTATGTGATATTAATGATTTGAAATAGCTCAAAAATACGGATAAGGCATAACGGGATTAATTTCATAAGATGAGAAATTGAGCAAAACACCAAAAATGGTATATGCTCGAAAAATAATTAACCTAGTCGACCAAGTACTGAGATGAAAAAATGGGAACCCAATATTGACAAAACAAATAATTATGATACCGAGTCGGGCTTTATTCCAAGTTTATCAACATTTCATAAATTAATATTTTTGGAATATAAATATTACATATTACCATATTATACATTGGAACCTATGCTTAGAGACATACACACACACACACACAGATATATATATATATATATATGGAGAAATATATGAAAACCCATGTATGTATAATAATAAATATATTATATGGAAGCTTTGATGATTATACATGAGTTTAGTGCTGGACATACTAACATTAGGCCTATTCACTTTGGGCCCATGAGCAACAAGGCTGCTGGACATATTGGGCAACAAATTAGTGGGCCAATGGAGAGAACCCAATCTGATATGGGCTACAAAGTGGGAATATAAAAATATGTGTATATATATATATATATATATATCAGCTTATGGAAGCTACTAGAAAAAAAAAAAGAAAAGAAAAGAAGAAAAGATAAGAGAGAGGCGATGCAGTAGGAAGCCCCGTGGGAAAATACAGAGAATTCCAAAATGTTTGGGATTACAATTGCCGTTACTGGTGTGTTCTAGAGTGTTCCGTGAGTTCCAAAAGTGGAAGAAAAAGCAAGATATTTCTAAAAATTGAGGAAGCTAGCAGCCGTAACAGTTATATATATATATATATATATATATATATATATATATAAGAAGCTGCTGGAAGCAGGGAAAATTGGGACAAAAAGGAGCAACGTTGGGAGCTTCTAGTATAAAGCTTGTGGAAAATTCTAAGCTGCACTACACACACACACACACACCTATATATTGCCACGACCCGAAACCCACCCTATGCGGATCTCGTGTCGCGGGGCCGACCCGAAGGCCGTCCTTACTTTTTCCATTCTTGTATCATAGTACTAATATGCAATGTATTAAAAATTTTAAACAATGAACAGCGGAAGTCTTTATCAATTACAGTAATCCAGCGGAAGTCTTTTAAAATAAATTTAACAGCGGAAGTCTATTAAATACATGACATAGTTCTACATAAAACAAAATGAGAACTAAACGTAACCAGCACCCGGGGGTGGTGAATACATGGGAGAACTAACATAGACTGATATAATACTTCAAAATGTCCCCCTACGCTCTCAGACTCCTACTGGGGTCTCGCAGCGTCATCACCTGAAATGGGGGGTAAATGGGGTGGAATGAGCTACAAAGCTCAGTAAGTAAAACAGATCTCCAACACTGGTATCGATGATCAATGTGAATCCATGAATAAGATAATGATAGCTAATCATAAGGAAGGAGATGCTGTGATAGCCAATGAAATAATTGCCACGAGGGCCAATGAAACAATACTCACAATACACAATCAGAAGTATTGGTGCACAATGATAATATAACAACAATGAAGAACTGCCACAATGAACCGATCACAATCAAATCAATCAATGCAAGTCCTCTAGACTTGAAGAATCATAAGGAATAATGCCATTCAACAATCAAGTTCTGTCAATCATAAGAGATGCTGTTATTCTGTGTCAGGGCTCGGCAGACCCTCGATCTTTTGGGGCCCGGCATACCCCCCAGTCAATTCCAGTAAATTGCCATTTGTCCGTTCACGGACTTGACCCGTAGGTCCCATTCAATCAGATAGCATCAAATGGGTGTTGTGACTAAGCACAACCCCTATGTTTATAAACATGTCATGATCATAAGTAATTCCATAGAATATAAATGGAATATCATTCATTCAATAAGGATACAACAGTAGGCCTTTCAAGGCATGGTTCAACATGATAACAACGATATAACAGTCAAGCAATGTCCACGAGATAGAACAATATCTCATTGTGGATAGTAATACCATGAGTTGCTTTCAAAGCATAGTTAAACATGATAACAATGATATACCAGTCAATCAAATGTCCACAGGATAAAGAATATCGAATTGTGGAACACAAGGATATCAATACATTCAAGAGTACGAGTTTGGCAGTAAAAGAATAAACTTGGCTTGTGGAAACACCACATGTAAGAGAGAGTGATCCACTTACCTCTATCGTGATTCTATCTCAGAAATCCGTGAGTATACCCTTGCCTTTTGAGTTCCCTATATATCAATGAATACGTTTCAGAATAAATGCTATTCATCAAATTTTATGCCTTTCTATCATAAGTATTTCAAATACTATTTTAGACTTTACCATTGAGTCCGGAATGCCGAAGAAAGTGGGTTTAGGCTTTCGCGGAATTCCATTTGGACTTTTGTACTAAAAAGGGCAAAATGGTCATTTTGCACTTTTACGGTATTTTATCCTTCGGGGTCTCATTTCATAAAACGGACCCCACCATTGGACTCAAAACGTCCGAGATAATAGGTTTTGACTATTCATTTGTATCGTTTGGACTTCGTTTGACCCATATTTGAAATAGGGGCATTATTGTAAAAATTAATATTTAATTAATTTTCCTGTTTGGGCCTTAGTGTAATTTTTCAAAATATTTGGGGCCGGTTCACAATTTCCTAAAGCTACGGTCTGAACCAGTTGGTTCAAGACCAGAAACCCTAAACCGGTCCACCCTTCCCCTGAACCAAACGGTTCACTTTAGTTTAAAAACCGGATTTCAATAACCCTGTTTCCCTATCCCATCCTTGGTTTGGATAACCCCAAACCCAATTTCAATTTACTATCCGTGTAACCAAACAAGCCCAAATCCATTTAAATTAAAAACCCAAAACGACACAGCATCACTTACCCTCTTATTTCCGGTCGGGTCCCGACCCGATCCGAACCCGAATCCGATCTAGACTTAACCCGGTAGCCCCCACGATTTTTCGGTCATCTTCCCCACTGCTCCGGTAGGGTTCCAGCGTGAACAGTCGTCTTCTCCGGCGACTGTCACATATTTTTCGATGGTTTTTCCCTCCATTTCGAATGCCATTTTATTCCCTTCTTCCCAAGGATTTCAAATCCACTCTCGATTTCCATTGAATCCCTCCCCATCTTCACGAAATAGGGTTTAAATATCTCCGGCCGATTCTCCGGCCAAGTGATATTTTCTATTTTCATGGCGTTTTGATCACTGTTTTGACCCCTAATTGTTTCTAACAGTTTTCTGCACATCACAGGGTCATGCTTGGGTCGATTAAACAAGATTTAATGCATGAAATGACCCACGGCCGATTATTCTCTATAACCTGCAACTTGGAATATCTCTATCGTTTCTAAACCTTTTTCTATCATTCTTCTTGCATTTAAAAGCTAAAAGCATGCTTATCAAGACCCTAAATTTAGATCAAACATTCATGCTTAAAATCACAAAAACAGAACTTAACTTGTTTACCTGGGTGTTCGGATTTAGCCCACTGTGACCCTCCAAACTTTCCTGTTTATGCTCCTGAGTTCTTTGTCAACCTTTCTCTCAATCTCAGTTTTCTTTTTGCCTCTCAACTCTCACCCGTATGTACATATATAGAGAAAAGGTTCCACCGCCTCTCTCCTCTTTCTCTCTCTCTCTCTCTCTCTCTCTCGGTTACTTCCCCTTCTATGGCCCCTTTCCTTAACCTAAGTTCTGTGTTCCCTCTGCCAAATGAAAACTTTGCATTAAATGGCTTGGGAGACTTGTTGGGCACTCATATATACATATATCATATTATATATATATATATATGTATATAACACACACACACTTCACCCAACCGACACACACACACTGTACCTGCATACTGCCCAAGGGCAGTTTCCCTTTTCATTTCCTTTTTATTTCTTAGGCATATATACATATATACATAAACACCTAATACATGTATAATACATTATATTATATACATATATATACACACAAAATACATCTTTTTATACATGTATATACATGCATGTGTAGGGGTATTAACCCATTTTAAATCCTATTTACATACACTATTTTAATCAAGCTATGAATCTATGTCCACGTATGCATGCATGGAAATACGTGGATGCACGCATTACGATGCAATGCCCTGTGGTGCTCGGGTGTTACCCAGCCTTGATCATTCATTTCCATGATTTACAGTCTCCAGTGATACGTTTTCATGAAATACCATGATATTCATATCTTACCGTTCAAGTTACATATGTTAACCGACCTACCTTGGTATACGTGACGTATCCCGGGTCGGGATATTACATTCTTACCTCCTTAAAAATAAGTTTGTCCTCAAACTTAGCATATACTACTATGAAAATAAGTGTGGGTACTTGGCGCGCATATCATCTTCTCGCTCCCAAGTAGCCTCTTCCATCCGGTGATTTCTCCACAGAACTTTGACTAATGGAATAGTCTTGTTCCGTAGAACCTGATCTCGACGATCCAAAATCTGAACTGGATGCTCTATGTAACTCAGATTTTCCTGGACGTCTGAGGGTTCGTGCTCGATCACTTGATCTGCACTCTGTATACACTTCCTTAGCATCGAGACATGAAACACATTGTGAACATGTGCTAACTCTGATGGTAAGGCAAGCTCGTAAGCTACGGGTCCAACCCTCTTCGTGATCCTGAATGGCCCAATGTATCTAGGGCCAAGCTTCCCCCTCTTGCCAAACCTGACTACCCCTTTCCTGGGTGATACTTTCAAGTATACATAATCGTCTTTCGCAACCTCCAAGTCTCGTCGGTGAACATTTGCATAGCTTTTCTGTCGACTTTGAGTTGCTAAT
This sequence comes from Nyssa sinensis, assembly GCA_008638375.1. Taxonomy (NCBI): domain Eukaryota; kingdom Viridiplantae; phylum Streptophyta; class Magnoliopsida; order Cornales; family Nyssaceae; genus Nyssa; species Nyssa sinensis. The sequence goes on from CM018050.1 coordinate 13,442,459, forward strand.
AAACGCTGTCGGATCAGTTGTATCTTTTGTGCGGTCTGTTCCACTATCTCTGGCCCATAGAGTTTCCTTTCTCCCACCTCTGTCCAACACAGTGGTGATCGGCACTTCCTGCCGTATAATGCCTCATATGGTGCCATACCAATACTAGCTTGATAGCTATTATTGTATGTGAACTCCACCAATGGCAATTGATCTTCCCAACTCCCTTCAAAGTCTATGACACAGAATCGCAGTAAGTCTTCTAAAGTCTGTATCATTCTCTCCGACTGGCCGTCGATCTCGGGATGATACGCAGTGCTAAGACTCAGTTCCGTGCCCATAGCTTGTTGTAGTCCCTTCTAGAATCGTGATACGAACCGGGGGTCCCTATCAGAAACAATCGATACTGGAACTCCGTGAAGTCTAACAATCTCTCTGATGTATAACTCGGCTAGTCGCTGAAGAGATTGTGTCGTCTTGGTTGCCAAGAAGTAAGCTGTCTTAGTTAATCTGTTTACGATGACCCAGATAGAATCACTCCCCTTGACTGTCTTTGGCAATCCTTACACAAAGTCCATCGTGATGTGTTCCCACTTCCATTTAGGAATGGGCAGTGACTGCAGAAGTCCTCCCGGCTTCTGGTGTTCTACCTTAATTTGCTGGCACTTGGCACATCGTGCTATGTATTCAGCTATGTGACGTTTCATTCCAGACCACCAATAAGTATCCTTAACATTGTGATACATTTTGGTGCCCCCTGGATGTAAGGCAAACTTTGAACTGTGTGCCTCATCAAGAATCTCTTTCCTGATCTCAGGCACGTCGGGTACGCAGATCCTATCCTGATAATACAATATTCCATCTCTCACTGTGTTCTCGGAATCTATGCCTGTCTCGATTCCTTGAAGAAGCTTAGCTAACTTCTCATCCTGAGTCTGCTGTCCCCTGATCTTGTCCACAATCGACAAACCGACTATGACGTTGGCACATAGTGCCTTGGAACTGGGCAGAACTATCTCTATTTCCATGTCCTCCAATTCTCTCAGTATTTCTGTCTGTGTTGTCAACAGGCAAGCTAAACTTCCTGATGACTTTCTACTAAGAGCGTCAGTTACCACATTTGCCTTTCCTGGGTGGTACTGTATGTTGACCTCGTAGTCTTTCAATAATTCTAACCAACGGCGTTGTCTCATATTGAGCTCCTTTTGTGTAAACAGATACTTGAGGCTTTTATGATCAGTGAAGATTTTGCACGTGGTTCTGTATAAATAATGCCTCCATATCTTCAAAGTGAAGACAATGGCTGCTAGCTCAAGGTCGTGTGTCGGATAGTTCCCCTCGTGGGGTCTCAACTGTCGGGAAGCATAAGCTACCACTTTTCCATTCTGCATTAACACACACCCTAAGCCTTTGAATGAAGCATCACTGTAAATTACGAACCCGTCAGTCCCTTCTGGTACCGTCAATATAGGAGTTGTAACCAGACGCTCCTTTAACTCTTGGAAACTCTTTTCTTGTTCCTTTGTCCAAGCAAAAGGAACACCTTTCCGGGTCAGTTTGGTGATAGGCGTAGCTATTTTGGAGAAATCCTGGACAAATCTCCTATAGTAGCCTGCTAACCCTATGAAACTTCGCACTTCCGTGACACTCGTAGGTTGAGGCCAATTCATCATTGCCTCGATCTTCTGGGAATCAACAGAGATTCCCTCTTTACTGATCACGTGTCCCAGAAATGCTATACTGGGAAGCCAGAATTCGCATTTCTTCATCTTAGCGTACAACTTCTGCTCCCCTAACTTCTGTAGCACTCTCCTCAGATGTACCTCGTGTTCTTCCTGGTTCTTAGAGTAAACCAAGATGTCGTCTATAAACACAATCACGAAGTCATCCAAGTACGGCTTGAACACACGGTTCATCATATCCATGAATGCAACTGGGGCATTGGTCACCCCAAATGGCATAACAAGGAACTCGTAGTGTCCATACCGTGTCCTAAATGCTGTCTTCTGAATGTCAGTGGGTCTGACCTTCAATTGGTGATAACCGGACCTCAGATCGATCTTCGAGAATACCTGGGCCCCTTTCAACTGGTCGAACAAATCATCCACTCTGGGCAGTGGATATCTGTTCCGGATGGTAACTTTGTTCAACTCACGATAGTCGATACACAGTCTCATAGTTCCATCCTTTTTCTTCATGAACAATACAGGTGCACCCCATGGCGACAAGCTGGGTCGTATAAAACCCTTGTCCAATAATTCCTGCAACTGGAGCTTCAGCTCCTTCAATTCTGCCGGTGCCATCCTATATGGAGTCTTGGATATCGGCGTAGTGCCCGGCAATACGTCGATGCAAAACTCGATCTCCCTGTCTATGGGCATTCCTGGAAGATCATCCAAGAACACTCCGGGAAATTCCCTAGCAATAGGAATCTTTTCTAACTTAGGCTGCTGAGAATCAGTGTCTTGAACACTACATAAGAATCCGTGGCATCCCTTGCGAAGCAGACGCCTTGCCTGGATAGAGGAAACGAAGTAGGGTGGGGAAGCCACTCCTGTCCCCTTAACGTTAACTATTGGACACTGGGGATTCTGTATGAGAACTCGTTTGGCCATACAGTCTATCGTAGCGTTATTGGCGGCCAGCCAATCCATTCCAAGGATAACATCGAATCCACAAATTTCCAAGGGTATAAGGTCAGCCAATAAGTGTGTATCCCCAATCTGTATCCCACAATTCCTATACATGGTATCCCCCAACAATGATTTCCCCGATGGTATAGAAACATTCAGTAAATACCCTAAGGGTTCTGTTACTAGGTTCAATCTAGCAGCATATGTAGGGGATATAAATGAATGTGTAGATCCAGTGTCAAATAAAACATGAGCAGGCTATGAGCATACTAAAAGAGTACCTACGACTACAAAGGTTGTAGCCTGCACGTCTCCTGGTAAAAGGGAGAAAACCCGTCCTGCCTGCTGCTGGACGTTCCCCTGTCCACTCCTTTGGGCTGGAGGTCTAGGTGGTGCTACTCCAGTGGTTGGTGCTCTAACCGAAGCAGTACTGGGCGTGGCCTAATCCTTCTGAGGGCATTCTCTTGTAAAGTGTCCCTCCTGGCCACAGTAGTAGCAAGCGTTGCTGTCCTTGAGACATTGGCCCTTATGGATCTTATTGCAACGAGAGCACTTGGCTGCCCTCTTTTTAGTGTTGCCTTGTTTCTTTTGACCGGACCCTGTCGCTTGTGATGTGGCTCCAGGTCTGGTAAATGTAGATCCATGTTCTGAAGTAGAAGGCCCTTGCCTCTTTTTCTGATTGCCTCCATGCTTCAGGTTCCCTTTCCTCTTGGCGAATTCCTCGCCACTCCTTTCTATGACTCGAGTTGTCTCCACTACATCATCATAGGTAGCCAGTCGATGAGGTACTAGTCTATCCTTAATAGCCCATCTCAATCCTTCCTTGAACTTGCGAGCTTTCAAATCCTCGGTATTGACAGCACTTGGAGCAAACCTGGCCAATTCAGTAAATTTGGCCTCGTATTGCTCTACCGTCATTGCCCCCTGTTGCAGTACCATAAACTCTGCAACTCTTCGGTTTTGTACTTCTTGGGAGAAGTACTTCTTGTTGAAGATATCAGTGAATCGTTGCCAGTTCATGCCTGGCTCTTTATCTTCCTCTATCATCCACCATTTATGTGCCATTCCTTTGAGCATATAAGTGGCATATGCCACTTTTTGGACTTCAGTGCATATCAGGATTTTGAAGATCCTGTTCATCTCTAATAACCACTCCTCAGCTATAGTGGCTCCTCCCGTACCGTCGAAAGTCGGGGGTTTCATTTTCTGAAACCGCTCATATAAGTATGCAGCGTCTCGCTCGTTTCCTCGACGATTTCCTACATTGTCGCCTGTATTGACAGGCTGCTCCCGTTGTACTGGCTGTGCTGGTTGGCTAGCACTAGCCTGAATCTGTGGTAGACTTTCAATGATAGTCCGCATCATTCTTTCCAATTGTTCTAAACGATCCATAGGCAACGGACCTTGCCTCGTGTTTACCATGACTGTGAATAGAACCAATGAAGCTAACCAATGAGATAACCAATGAATTAACCAGTGAAATAACCAATGAAGTAACCAATGAGATGACCAGTCAATGTGTAAGATAATTTATCCATGATTGTAAATATAAAGTGTCAGTTATATCTAACAGTCTTAACTCTAGTCCTATTTCCCATGACTCACTATCAAACCTAAAGCTCCGATACCAAGCTGTCACGACCCGAAACCCACCCTATGCGGATCTCGTGTCGCGGGGCCGACCCGAAGGCCGTCCCTACTTTTTCCATTCCTGTATCATAGTACTAATATGCAATGTACTAAAACTTTTAAACAATGAACAGCGGAAGTCTTTATCAATTACAGTAATCCAGCGGAAGTCTTTTAAAATAAATTTAATAGCGGAAGTCTATTAAATACATGACATAGTTCTACATAAAACAAAATGAGAACTAAACGTAACCAGCACCCGGGGGTGGTGAATACATGGGAGAACTAACATAGACTGATATAATACTTCAAAATGTCCCCCTACGCTCTCAGACTCCTACTGGGGTCTCGCAGCGTCATCACCTGAAATGGGGGGTAAATGGGGTGGAATGAGCTACAAAGCTCAGTAAGTAAAACAGATCTCCAACACTGGTATCGATGATCAATGTGAATCCATGAATAAGATAATGATAGCCAATCATAAGGAAGGAGATGCTGTGATAGCCAATGAAATAATTGCCACGAGGGCCAATGAAACAATACTCACAATACACAATTAGAAGTATTGGTGCACAATGATAATATAACAACAATGAAGTACTGCCACAATGAACCGATCACAATCAAATCAATCAATGCAAGTCTTCTAGACTTGAAGAATCATAAGGAATAATTCCATTCAACAATCAAGTTCTGTCAATCATAAGAGATGCTGTTATTCTGTGTCAGGGCTCGGCAGACCCTCGATCTTTTGGGACCCGGCATACCCCTCAGTCAATTCCAGTAAATTGCCATTTGTCCGTTCACGGACTTGACCTGTAGGTCCCATTCAATCAGATAGCATCAGATGGGTGTTGTGACTGAGCACAACCCCCGTGTTTATAAACATGTCATGATCATAAGTAATTCCATAGAATATAAATGGAATATCATTCATTCAATAAGGATACAACAGTAGGCCTTTCAAGGCATGGTTCAACATGATAACAATGATATAACAGTCAAGCAATGTCCACGAGATAGAACAATATCTCATTGTGGATAGTAATAACATGAGTTGCTTTCAAAGCATAGTTAAACATGATAACAATGATATACCAGTCAATCAAATGTCCACAGGATAAAGAATATCGAATTGTGGAACACAAGGATATCAATACATTCAAGAGTACGAGTTTGGCAGTAAAAGAATAAACTTGGCTTGTGGAAACACCACATGTAAGAGAGAGTGATCCACTTACCTCTATCGTGATTCTATCTCAGAAATCCGTGAGTATACCCTTGCCTTTTGAGTTCCCTATATATCAATGAATACGTTTCAGAATAAATGCCATTCATCAAATTTTATGCCTTTCTATCATAAGTATTTCAAATACTATTTTAGACTTTACCATTAAGTCCGGAATGCCGAAGAAAGTGGGTTTAGGCTTTCGTGGAATTCCATTTGGACTTTTGTACTAAAAAGGGCAAAATGGTCATTTTGCACTTTTACGGTATTTTATCCTTCGGGGTCTTATTTCGTAAAACGGATCCCACCATTGGACTCAAAACGTCCGAGATAATAGGTTTTGACTATTCATTTGTATCATTTGGACTTCGTTTGACCCATATTTGAAATAGGGGCATTATTGTAAAAATTAATATTTAATTAATTTTCCTGTTTGGGCCTTAGTGTAATTTTTCAAAATATTTGGGGCCGGTTCACAATTTCCTAAAGCTACGGTCTGAACCAGTTGGTTCAAGACCAGAAACCCTAAACCGGTCCGCCCTTCCCCTGAACCAAACGGTTCACTTTAGTTTAAAAACCGGATTTCAATAACCCTGTTTCCCTATCCCATCCTTGGTTTGGATAACCCCAAACCCAATTTCAATTTACTATCCGTGTAACCAAACAAGCCCAAATCCATTTAAATTAAAAACCCAAAACGACACAGCATCACTTACCCTCTTATTTCCGGTCGGGTCCCGACCCGATCCGAACCCGAATCCGGTCTAGACTTAACCCGGTAGCCCCCACGATTTTCCGGTCATCTTCCCCACTACTCCGGTAGGGTTCCGGCGTGAATAGTCGTCTTCTCCGGCGACTGTCACATATTTTTCGGTGGTTTTTCCCTCCATTTCGAATGCCATTTTATTCCCTTCTTCCCAAGGATTTCAAATCCACTCTCAGTTTCCATTGAATCCCTCCCCATCTTCACGAAATAGGGTTTAAATATCTCCGGCCGATTCTCCGGCCAAGTGATATTTTCTATTTTCATGGCGTTTTGATCACTGTTTTGACCCCTAATTGTTTCTAACAGTTTTCTGCACATCACAAGGTCATGCTTGGGTCGATTAAACAAGATTTAATGCATGAAATGACCCACGACCGATTATTCTCTATAACCTGCAACTTGGAATATCTCTATGGTTTCTAAACCTTTTTCTATCATTCTTCTTGCATTTAAAAGCTAAAAGCATGCTTATCAAGACCCTAAATTTAGATCAAACATTCATGCTTAAAATCACAAAAACAGAACTTAACTTGCTTACCTGGGTGTTCGGATTTAGCCCACTGTGACCCTCCAAACTTTCCTGTTTATGCTCCTGAGTTCTTTGTCAACCTTTCTCTCAATCTCAGTTTTCTTTTTGCCTCTCAACTCTCACTCGTATGTACATATATAGAGAAAAGGTTCCACCGCCTCTCTCCTCTTTCTTTCTCTGTCTCTTTCTCTCTCTCTCTCTCTCTCGGTTACTCCCCCTTCTATGGCCCCTTTCCTTAACCTAAGTTCTGTGTTCCCTCTGCCAAATGAAAACTTTGCGTTAAATGGCTTGGGAGACTTGTTGGGCACTCATATATACATATATCATATTATATATATATATATATATAACACACACTTCACCCAACCGACACACGCATACTGTACCTGCATATTGCCTAAGGGCAGTTTCCCTTTTCATTTCCTTTTTATTTCTTATGCATATATACATATATACATAAACACCTAATACATGTATAATACATTATATTATATACATATATATACACACAAAATACATCTTTTTATACATGTATATACATGCATGTGTAGGGGTATTAACCCATTTTAAATCCTATTTACATACACTTATTCTAATCGAGCTATGAATCTATGTCCACGTATGCATGCATGGAAATACGTGGATGCACGCATTACGATGCAATGCCCTGTGGTGCTCGGGTGTTACCCAGCCTTGATCATTCATTTCCATGATTTACAGTCTCCAGTCATACGTTTCCATGAAATACCATGATATTCATAACTTACCGTTCAAGTTACATATGTTAACCGACCTACCTCGGTATACGTGACGTATCCCGGGTCGGGATATTACATATATATATAAGGAGATGTATGGAGCCAATCAAGCCGTTGATTCTTTCTCTATACGTGCATCAAGATGGTATATTGTGGCTCAATTTAGAAACATATGCATGTATACTGTCTGTATGTGCCTCAGGAATATTGGATAATTTTCGTATGCAGCTTCACGGGCTTCTTGTTAGATTTGGATTGGAGATGAAGTCTCTGATGGCCAACACATTGCTTGCAATATATGCTAAATACCGATGCTTGTCTGATTCGTAAGTGGTCTGCTGTTGTACCACAAAACTGAATTGGGTGATTTGTAGGTAGCAAAAAATGGTTCAGTTGGTGGTGCTGTGAAGTTAAACCATAGACCTTGTGCTATTGTAATAAATTGGGCAAAGGGGAGCACGAGGCAGTAGTTCCGGAAGTGAAAGATCAGCAGAGAGAACATGTCATGGCAGCTGCACTTGATGAAGATAAATTAGAAAATGCCATATATGTCTACGGATTATGGAAATTACTCTACAGCAGGGGCTACAATTAGGGAGCTAAATGCATTTGCTCCTGTTCAAGTTTCCTTCGATGATAGAGTTGAAGAGAATTTTAGAGGAAAAAAAGCTTGGGTGTTTGAAAGAGAGCCTCTGTTCCTAGATATGTGTTGGCCAGTTGCTACTGCTAATCGGAAGCAAGCCCAATGAGGTATGGTTGAGGTTCATTGGGTTACTAATTCACTTGTGGAGCCTAAGGAGGTATATGTGTAGGAAGTTTGTGGAGATGGATAAGGGCACTACACAACAGAGGAACTTACGTTGGGCTTCGATGTGTGGTCAGGTTTTCATCCCAGCGTCTCTAGGATTCATAATGGGTTCTTGGAGGTTCGTTGATCCAGTTTGGGTGAAAACGATAACATGTGTACAGCGCTTGGAAGAGTTAGACCTTCAACATGTTGCTGAACCAGGAGCAGTTGTTGAATGATGATGTTGCGATTACCTGTTGTGACTCAAAATTGAGTAAAGTGTTTGCGGGAGAAAGAAATTTGCAGTAGTGTGTTGGTGAAGAGTCTTCGGAGTTAATTTGATATTGAGTGAGGCTAGTTCTAGGTAGCATTAGATACGGGCCATTCAATTTTACAAGCAGAATTGGCTTCAACAGTGGCTGGTATCAGATGGATTGGGGGCTATAGGTTTTGAATTGCTTGCAACAATTAGAGCTATTTTTGCAAGTCCTGATACGGTTGTTAGGGACATTGATACCCATCATGGTGGTGGTGTGGAGGAAATATGGGTAGCAGATGTTAAAGACTTTATTGGCATATCAGACAATGCTTATATTAGTGAAGGGATCTCAAAGACTTTTTATAGCAAAAAGTGGATTCTTTCAGTTCATCTAATGAGATAGTGAGGTTCTACTTGTTTATGAGAGATGGCTACCCAGTTGAAGGATGGAGCGAGACACATGATTGGGGGCTTGTGACACTTGACTGCAAATTCTCCAAAGGTTGGCAGTTGGAGTGAAAGTGTACAGTCTCAATGGGATTAACAGAAATAGGTTGGTGATTACAATGAAAGTGATGTTCTTTTGGATGTTGAATCAATTATGATGGCCATTAGAAAGATAATGCCTAAGATATGCAAGGAAGTGTCTGACATATCTAGAGACACTACAAGAAAAGGCACTATTAGCGACGAATGCGTGCGTCGTTAATAGTGGCAAAATGCATCGCTAAAGAGATTTTGCACTGTTCAAAGGGGCGTCGCTAAAAACGTCGCAAATAGTCGCGTCGCTAATACTATTGCGACGCACACATCCTTTTTTGTCGCTAAAGGTAACTTTCGCGACGTTCCCTGTGCGTCGCTAAAAGCTACTATTAGCAACACTCAGTATGCGTCGCTAATGGTATCTTTTAGCGACGCTCACTGTGTGCATCACAAATGGTATATTTATCCGACCTTTAGCGACGCTTGTTGTTCGTCGTTAATAGTTTGTTGCAATCTTTAGCGACGAATTTGAAGCGTCGCTATAAATTAATTTCTTAGTTTTGTGCTACGCATTTTGTCCGTTGCTAAAAGTTTGAATTTTTTTTCCCTACATTATTTGTTTTATTTTTTGTTTATTCCTGTTTAAACCTGTATCAATCACCCTGATATACAGTAAAATCCAAACATTCTGAAATGAATATATATTGAAAAAGAAAAATACATTCATATATATATATATATATATATTATACTAATTAATTAGTTATATTTGTAAAAGTACAATTTAAAAATAAATACAAAAATAAAAAATTGTCTCAAAAAATGTAACTACGGATGTCGATGAAAAAAAAATAGATAAAAATAATCAGTCTCGATGCAAGACCTAAAGACCCCGACACAATAATCTAAATCAATCTGAAATAAAGATCAAATAATATTTATTAGAACACTTACTAAATATATATGAAAGTGACTATATTGTTTTTTTTTTCCATGCATAAATTGTAAGAACGGCATAAAGTAGCATAAGTTGCAAACCACTAATCCGAACTGATTGCCCTAAGTTTTTGATAGTCTATTTTTTCATTTGTGAGGTGTGTGATGGGGGTATCAAGATAGTTAGGGGGATATCCGGTATTTTGGCCGTGAAAACCCCAAAACCCGTCTTTTCGGAGTAAAAACTTGCATAAGTTTCAAACCGTTGATCTGAATCAAGTACCATAAGTTCATGCAAGTCTATTTTATCATTTTGAGGTGTGTGATGGGGTTTTGAGATAGTTAGGCCGATATCCGGTGTTTTGGTCCGTCAAAACCCCAAAATGGGCCTTTTACGGAGCAAAAACTTGCATAAGTTTCAAACCAGTGGTCTGAATCGAGTACCATAAGTTCGTGCAAGTCTATTTTATCATTTTTGAGGTGTGTGATGGGGTTCGGGGTCGGTAGGTGGATATCCGACATTTTGATCTGTCAAAACTTGAAAATGGGCCTTTCTGTAGTAGAAACTTGCATAAGTTTCAAACCATTGATCTGAACCGAGTGTTATAAGTAAGTGAAAGTCTATTTTATCATTTGTGAGTTGTGTGATGTGGTTTCAGGGTAGTTAGGCCGATATCCAATGTTTTGGTCCGTCAAAACCCCAAAATGGGCCTTTTTAGAGCAGAAACTTGCATAAGATTCAAACTGGTGATCCGAACCGAGTGTAGTAAGTTCATGTAAGTCTATTTTATCATTTATAAGGTGTGCGATGGGGTTTCAGGGTCGGTAGGTGGATATCCGGCATTTTGGTCTGTCAAAACTTGAAAATGGGCCTTTTTGGAGCAGAAACTTGCATAAGTTTCAAACCGGTGATCCGAACCGAGTGTAGTAAGTTTGTGCAAGTTTATTTTATCATTTTTCAGGTGTGTGATGGGGTTTCAGGGTCGGTAGGCCGATATCCAGCATTTTGGTCCTTCAAAACCCTAAAATGGGCCTTTTTGGAGCAGAAACTTGCACAAGTTTCAAACCGGTGATTTGAACCGAGTGTCATAAGTTTGTACAAGTATATTTTATCATTTGGGAGGTGTGTGATGGGGTTTCGGGGTCGGTAGGCCGATATCTGGCATTTTGGTCTGTCAAAACTCCAAAATGGGCCTTTTTGGAGTAGAAACTTGCATAAGTTTTAAAATGGTGATCCGAACCGAGTGTAGTAAGTTTGTGTAAGTCTATTTTATCATTTGGGAGGTGTGCGATGGGGTTTCGGGGTCGGTAGGCCGATATCTGGCATTTTGGTCTGTCAAAACTCCAAAATGGGCCTTTTTGGAGCAGAAACTTGCACAAGTTTCAAACCGGTGATCTGAACCGAGTGTTATAAGTTTGTGCAAGTATATTTTATCATTTGGGAGGTGTGTGATGGGGTTTCGGGGTTGGTAGGCCGATATCTGGCATTTTGGTCCGTCAAAACTCCAAAATGGGCCTTTTCAGAGTAGAAACTTGCATAAGTTTTAAAATGGTGATCCGAACCTAGTGTAGTAAGTTTGTGCAAGTCTATTTTATCATTTGGGAGGTGTTTGATGGGGTTTCGGGGTTGGTAGGCTGATATCTGGCATTTCGGTCCATCAAAACTCCAAAATGGGCTTTTTTGGAGTAGAAACTTGCATAAGTTTCAAACTGGTGATCCGAACCGAGTGTAGTAAGTTTGTGCAAGTCTACTTTATCATTTTTGAGGTGTGTGATGGGGTTTCTGGGTTAGTAGGCTGATATCCAAAATTTTGGTTTGTTAAAACCCCAAAAATGGGCCTTTTTGGAGTAGAAACTTGCAAAAGTTTTTTACCAATGATCCGAACCGAGTGTCGTAAGTTCACTTAATTATGAGCTGAGTTGATTTGTTTATCTAAAATCTATATTTGAGACTGTTATTAGTATGAAGTTTAATTAATTTGGGTGTTCTTCTATAATTATGTTTTTTTTTTTTTTCATGAAAAAATGTAAAAGAGTTTTGACTCTTTTATTCAAGACAATATAAAATAATTAAGTCTTTCCATTATAGATTAGCATGAAAAAGATGAAGAGCTAGTGTGAACACTTAACAACATGATAAGACGTGGAATGACTCATATTTCATTTAATGTCTTAAAAAAAAATATGTTAATGAAAATTGGGACCCTATGTTTAGCCATGGTTAGCCCTCTATTTATTAAATGATATTGCAAGTAGTGTTTGTGTGTGTGTGTGTGTAATAGATGGTGCAACATATAATATTTATATAAAAGAGGAATATAATGTGAAGTGTTGCATGTGGAATACCTTCTATCATAGAAGATATAGCTTCCTTGATCTCATGCGCTACATGAGGTTCCGTTTTTATCTCACGAGCTAACTCCAGTGGAAACTCTTTCTCCCATGCACTTGAATCAAACACACACACATTAAAATGCATGTCTCCTATATGCTCAAATACTGCAAAATCTTCGAGATAAAGGCCATGGCCTTTGTCACATTTACCAATTTTAATATGCCATGGCCTTTTACAACTTGTTAGAATTGCTTCTTCCAATTTTACTTCACCTAGTTGTCCACAGAAAGCTGGTGGAATGCACTGTGCAAATTTGAAATTCAGAAAACTATATTAGAGTGATTGAGTCACTATAAAATGTTGCTACATTGAGAAGAGAAAAGACACTTGGATTGACCACACACACACAAACAAAGATACACACACACACACACACACACACACACACACATATATATATAGAGAGAGAGAGGACATACAAGTTCTGTAAGGAAACCAGGCATCATGACCTTGAAGAAATGCCTGGAAATGGGAAGCTTCCTTTCCATCTGAGAAGAAGACATATTCTCAACTAGTTGGCAAGTATGGCAGTCAAAACAGAGAAGAGAATTAGAAAGTCCATTCATTGTCCAAACAATCCTGATCTTATCCATAACGAGCTACCATTATAGTTAATGTTGATGATCAAAATTCAAACTAAAATTCAAACTAGGAATATGGATAGGATCCAGATGGTCAAGCAATTTTTATTCATTTAAAATGGGTAGGCCAAGGGTTGTTAATGGTTCCAAGGGTTGTTATCAATAAACTTTTACTTCTAATTTCACGAGATATAAAATCATGTATTAATATTCAAGTCAAACACTACATATATATCAATGATAATAAAAAGTGAAAATACCTAATGAAGACATCAAAATACTTGTAGAATAAATTTCTAATATTATTTATTAGCATATACTGCCCAAAAAAAATAAATTGCCTAACATTTTAAAGATAAACAATGAACATCTACAAAATATATTATATCAGCCAACCCAACTAACCTCAATAAATATTCATCTATCCATGTCTAAATCTATTGGTATTGATGCTTATCAACTATTATGATGCATATATATATATAGAGCGAGAGAGAGAGAGAGAGAGAGAATCAAATTCCCACTAGGTACACTATTGTCCCCTTTATGACGCTGACCACCTTGATATTTCATGAAATTCAATAATTCCCCCATCCAGTGGTCACAGCTACTCAATTATGTAATGTATATGATATCCAACTTTAGATATTTGACGTGCCCAAAAGTGACTGGGACAAGTAGGCTTTTTTTTTTTTTTTGTTAGGTGCAGTCTTGATCATTAAGTTGAATAAAAATGATTGAAATTGCGAGATAAAAAATAATTAGTTCATCTCAAAGTATTAACAAAGTGTAAGACTTAATTTTGGCTTAATAACTCATAATTTTCTCAATGGTTTAATACATGACCAGTTGGCCAAATACGATATCACTCAATAAAATTTAATTTTCAAAAATGAATTCAAATCAAAACCCAATAAAAAAATTATCTTTTTGCATTATCAAAATTCTTAAAAAATTAAATTGTAATAGCAATCTATAAGAAGGAAAGGCATGCACTAAACACTAAGTTAAGATTTAATCCGTGATTGTTTTGCAAAAAAAATAAAATGCCTAACATTTTAAAGATAAAAAATGAACATCTACAAAATATATTACAAAAGTGCAAGATTTTATATATTATCAGCAAAAAGAGAAGACATGATAGAGTGTATCTGATGAATCAGCTTCAAGTCCTAATAAGCACACGACATATATAGTGCAATATATATATATATATAGACAGAGAAATAAAGAGCTCAATCATCTACTTGAAAGCAATGAAAGGTTGTTAAAGATCTCTAAACGAAGTGAGAGAGATGGAGAGAGAAAGAGGCTACGTTCGGCCGTCGTCGGAAGCGAGGGGAGACAGTGACAGAGAGTGAGAATGAGAGTGAGAAAGGGAAAGCGAAGAAGAAGAAATGACGCTGGTATAAAAATGGGGGAATTTTTTTGTGACGCGCATCGTGCGTCACTGATACATTAGTATGCGTTGCCCAAACTCCACTACGACGACGCCGTTCAATTAATAAAACTATTAACGACGCATGATGTGCATCGCTAATAGTCCATTTTCTGTCACAAAAAGTTGCGCGCCTATTTTTTTGCACGGAAAATGGATTTTTTTACTCTTTTTAGCGACGCACACCTTGTACGTCGTTCATACTGTCCTTTAGAGACGCTCAGGCATGCGTCGCTAAAAATAATATTTTTTGTAGTGAGATTGTCAAACTATCCATGAAGAGAGATAAGCTGTCACATCCCCCTTACCCACCCTGTGCGGATTAGGGGCATGCAACCGGCCAGTTAGGCACCCATCGATTTTTTTTTTTTTTGAAATCAAAATGCCGACGGTAATCCTAACCACAGGCCATTCATCAGTAACATCCAAGTACAATGCATTCAATTAATATAAGTTGCAGCGGAACTAAGGGAATGCATAACACCTTGGCAGAGCCATTAATACATCCATGGTTAACTATTACATCATTGTCCTACAAAAGATACGAGTCTTAGGTTTCAATACATCATATTCAAAAATGGAGTTAGGTACAAAAATGGTTAATTCATGGGTTCTTCAAAATAGTGCTTCGGGTCTCCAACCCGCTAATCCTGGTTGCTGGGTCCCTCACCTGAAAAATTTTAGGGAAGGGGTGAGCTTTAAAAAGCCCAGTGAGTAACACGGGTCCCCTGTCATGGGTTTCAAACCATTGTTGTTTATAAAACAGGTGGTTGAATCAGGCATTTCAGAGGATATAGTTAAATCCGTATATTTGAACAACATTAAAAAAAGAATACAGTCAAAACATCATAGCAACAGAACAGTTCAATAATGAGCGGAGCAGAACAGTATAACAGGATAACAGTACAGTATGCACAATTTAAATAGTGCAATATGCTCATACAGTGTTCAAGACTGAATTTGGTACCATGAGTCAGTTGTTCTTTTAGTAAAAACAAGGATAATTTCATTTCAATACGGAACAGTGAAATCGGACAGGGTAAAATATAGTCATGCATTGCGTAGAAGCATAGAAGACAGTATATCAGTAGGAACAGTACAGTACAGTATAAAAAAATACAATAACTAGACGGTGTACTTATACACCAATTCAGGAGTCTAGGTTACTCACCTTGTGCGGTAACGGGACTTAACTGAGAAGCCTTTCTCTTCTTCTTATCCTTCTTTATCCTAGAAAATTTATGAACATTTTGTAAATCTCACATGAATCTTAACTTGGTTTATTTTAATTCAAAATTCAACCTGAGTTAGACTATCTCGCTGTCTATGTGTTTTATGATAATTGAAAATCACCTTTGCACCCACTCTTTCAGGGTTTCAGTGTCTTATTGTTTCTTTAATTTGGCCTCTGCAATCATTGCCTTGGTAGGCGTCTTGTATATAAATGGTCGAACGGAGACTACCTCGGTTGTTTTGGCTATCCTTATGTTCCGTTCGATAATCTTTTGTTGCCATAATAGTTATCACACGAACTCCTATTGCTTCTTGTCAGCTAGTCTTTCGGCCTTAGACATAATGGTAAATTTCTTGTTTTTCCCTTCCATGACTGGCTTGAGTTTTTATCCTATAGCATGATCCCAAGAAGTCAGGATGTGTACTACCTCTAGGCAGTCCGGTCATGAAATTATTTAAGCTTTCATTGGGTTAGTTCTTAGTTCATTCGGATGTTATCTAACTTGATACAAGGTTAGGGGTATTTTGGTCATTTCACAGTTGTGAAGTTTCGACTCCGATTCGTCATCCAATCACGTGTATAGTCCCCTACGTGTCAGGGTTTCTATTGTTTTCAGTTTCGTCTCAATCGGACTTTGTTTGGGTTCTAAACAGTGTCAGGGGCAATTTGGTAATTTCGTGTGTTATATTTTTCGGCACTTTATCTGCTAATACGGACCTCACCGTTGAGTCCGGAATGTCTGACATAGTCAAAATAGACTATCTTTTAGTTGTATTTGGGTTCGGGTATCATCAGGGGCAGTATGATCATTTACTCCTACGTGTTTGTATTTTTCGGGACTTAATTTCCCAAATCGGACTCCACCATTGAGTCCGGAATGGTTGAAATAGTGAAAATACACTATTCATTTGACTTATTTGGACTTCATTTGACCTATTTATGACCTAGGGGTAATTTGGTCATTTTTATTTAATTAATAAATTAATTAAATAATTTAATTTATTATTTATTAAATTATCAGGGGTGTAAATGAATAAAAATTTCAGAATCTGGGCCAGAGTCAAATTCCCCAAAACTGTTGGGGTCTTTATGTAATTTCCAGAAAATTTAAACTGAACCAAAGGGTTCGGTCCTTAAGCAATTGAACCGGACCAGTCCAATCCGGTTCTAACCGGTTCAGGGAAATGTGCTGACGTCAGCCCTACAATTTAAAATTTAAATTTAACAGTAACAAAACGACGCAGTTTGGTTTATGGGTTATATCTGTTTCTTACTCGGGTCGGGGCCCGACCCGAAGACCCGATCCATGACCCGTTACTGTTCATCGTCCCTACCCGTATAGGGCTACTGTTGCCCTAGAAATTTCAGAAATTTCTCCTTCAATTTCGTGGAGTTTTGTGCATCCATTTTCACTGCTTTCCATCTTAATCGACTTCTGGTAGTCATATTAACAATCTAACATCAATTTAGAGCTTCAAATCGAGCTCAATGGCTCTGTTTCAAGGTGATAACCCGAAACCTGCAACTGACTCGTGATGGTCCATTTTTGGTCCAAATCACTTGGGGTTTCTTGCGTTGTGACCTACAAGTTATGGGATTTCAGTTCCTACCCTAAGATCCCATTTTAATCTAGGTTTTCATGGGTTACATTTTTGAACCCGTACCTGCAACCGTATATTTGAGGGTCAAATCCTAGGTATTGAGGTCGCGGTCTAGGGTTTTTGTGATCTTAGGAGGGTCTATTTCAGGTCCAAAGCAACTAAAACAAGTTTGGAGCAGGTTGAGCTAAACCCATTCAGTCAAGGTCCTCTAATGGCGGATTTCACTGTTTTCGTGGTTTGGGGCAGTTCTGATGGTCCAAATGTTCACAATCGATCCAAATCTTATGATCTAAACATGATACATGCATTAACAATCCTAAAAAGCTATAAAACAGTAGCCAAATTAAAGAGGAAAATTTCAAAAATTTTGGACAACTAACCTTCGTACAGTGGTCTCCCTCACTGGCTGTGCTCAAACAGAACTTCAACAAGTTGGCTTTGATCCCTCCGTGCACTCCCAGTCCTTAGCTCCCTTCTATTGCTCCTTCAATGGTCAAACCCCACATTCAAGCTATCTCTCTCTCTCTAGGATTCTCTCTCTAAAAATCAGTATACAGGATATCTCTCACTATCAGTTTACAGGGTCATTTTTTTGCAGATCTGTTTTTCTCTCCATTGCATATATGGAGATCATGTAAATTAGATTTTTGCTTGATGTTTCATCTCCCTAAGTGCATGATGGCTTTGCATGCATTTTGGTTGGGAGGAGATGTAATCATGGTGGGATAGGCATGATGGCTATAGCATAGGGTGATGCATGCTGATGTGTTGCATGCATGGCTATTGGTCACTTTGGGGAGAGGCCAAATCTGATTACTAATTATATATATATCTTTGCATATATATGCACAAAGGTGCTCTTAGCTTAGTTGGTAAATTTTTGGTAACCCAAATTCTGCCTAGGTTGGTCAAGGGATCAAATCCTCTTGGCCACATTTTTGGTCTTTTTCCCATATTTCGGGCTTAGGCCCTGTTTGGCTGCGCATTAATGCAGTTTCACTGTTTTCTTCCTAACTTTCATTCTGTAGCTTATTTTTCGACGCGGTTTCTTTCAATCAACTCCTAGTTAGGTTAGCTTCAGTGTCTGAGGGTTCAGTGACAGTAATCAGTTTCTCAGAATTTTTAACATTTGCTAACATGGGTTTGATCAGTGTTAAACAGTTGAATTTAAACAGTTAAATGCCAGATCAGGTTTCAAAAAGAGTTTTTCATTACATAATTTAATAATTAAGTCTGGGGTGTTACATAAGCGTAGTATTCAGGTGAGTAACTCAGACTCCTGACTTGGTGTATATTTTTTTGTACTATGTATACACTGTAATGTTTTAATGCATATGCTTACATGCATACTCTTTGTACTACATTACGCATGGCATGATTCTATTATATCTTGCCTTTTGATATGTCCTATTCTGATGTTGTTCTAGTCTGTTCTGTTCTATTACGTTATACGCCATTCGGAGTCTATTCTGATTTTGTTTGATTCTAGAGGGTGGATGGCTGGCTAGGAGGCATGTGAACTTAGCATTCTAGAATTCAGCATCCTTCCGCTCAATTCTATTCTATTCCGATTCTGTTTTGATCCTAGAGGGTGGATGGCTGGCTAGGAGGCTTGTGAACTTAGCATCCCATAACTCAGCTTCCTGTTCTATTTTATTTAGTTCTAATCTGTTCAGCTTTGGCTCTGTTCTGGTCTATCTGATCTGGTCTAGTCTAATCTGATCCATTTGAGCTGCATTTGAGCATACATTTCATGTGGATATCATGTATATAAGAACGGGTTTTGAAACCCATGGCAGAAACCTATCTTACTCACTGAGCTTATTTAAGCTCATTCTATTTATCTGACATTTTTCAGGATTTATCTCCATTAGATTAGAAGGCACAAAAACATGATACGAGTAGGCTGAGAGGCATACCAAGTAAGCATCTGATGGCCCTGATTTGTGGAGACTTAGATTCTGGTGGATTGATTCAGGCTATTCAGGTGAGTGATATGATATGGTTTAGTTCATTGATATACACTAGATATGTTGAGACATGGCTCATGATAATGGTATTCTAAAGAGATTAGATATGCTCTATGTCATATGTCTGGTTATAGATGTGTTCTGTGGCTAAAGTTATTAGCTGTCTGGTTTTAGACTTGTTCTGTGGTATATTGATGAGTTACATTTTCGAGATGAAAAATTTTTAATTTTCGTTACCCTGAGCCTACATTTGGAATGCAATTCATCGTAAAGTTCAGAAGATTGTCTTTGGTTGGTCGGATTGTCGGTAGAGAGACCGGCAAGGCAGCTAACTGGCATCACATCTTCGGCATCTGCGTAGGGTGGGGTGCAGGATGTGACATAAGGCATAAAAGGAAAAAGGAAGAAAAATAGGCCAAAAGTGTTAGCCCAAAGTCTTGATCCCTAGAACAAAAGTGGGAAGGCACTTATGCCAAAAAAATTAACCAACTAGGCTACAACACTTTTGTGCTATATATTCCACCCAATCAAATTTCATGCAACACCTAAGCAATTATATATGTGTGTGTGTGTATACAACATGTGATATGCATGGGTGAAGAAACAAATCAGAAGTGTGTATGCGGCTAGAGAAAGAGAGAAGTACAAGAGAGAAAGAAGAAGAATAAGAAGAGAAGCAGAAGAATAAAGCCTGCATGCAAGCACTAGTCAAGGCACAAGGAGGCTAGAGGATTCAAAATCAACCAAGTACAGGGAGAAGAAGCTCACTGTAAAAGGTAAAAACCCTAAAAACCTAAGCTTCCTCTCTAAAAAAAAACAAAAAAAAAATTCCAAGTAGGAATTCACTGTAGGAGGCCATACCTTGGTTTCATGTGCTTAAAATGATGTATATATGTGTATTATATAAATAAAATGAGAAAAGACAAGTCAATAACCCAAAACAGTCGCCCACACAAAATTCGCCATTAATTGATGACCACCTTGAAAGTGGGTTTGAACCAACCACAACGAAACCTGTTTCTTACATTTTGAATTAAAACTAGACACTTCAAGGATTCCAAAATGACTAGAATAACACTAAATAGACCTAAAATGAAAGAGAGAAACCTAGTTATAGGTTATGGGTTTCAAACCCAAATTCACAAATCGGGCATTAAGTTTACTTTTTGGAACGTGGTTATAAAGCCACTATAACAAGGAGCAGAATAGATAAAAAATCATGAAGTTTCATAGAGAAACAAGAATGAATGAATTGAATACTCAGAGTTACACCGAAGCTCTAATGGAGCTATGTAGCTCATTTCAGCCATTAAAATCAATATAGAAACCTTATCCTATGTCCCAGAAGACTACAGGAACAGAAAACAGGTTTTTCACGACCCGAAACCCACCCTGTGGGGATCTCGCATCACGACTGCCACCCTCAGGCTTGGGGACCTTAGGGCGAATGCTCACATAAGCAGTAGTATCGAATAGATGTGCGATATATGATTGCGAAAGCGTGAAAAACTTTTTCTTTTCTTTTCTTATTTTTAAATTACGCACATCCGTCCGGTACTGCCACTCTTTACATAGCATACATGATTTAACATTCAGAGTATAACTAGAAACTTAAAGACTTATAAACAATACATGTTTAGTTGCCCCATAGGGCTTATACATAACAAGGTACCACTTTTACTAATACAAGATTTCATACTTAATGTTCGTAGTGCTAGACAAAAACTACTTGAACATAACTTCCAAAAATAGCAGATTCATCATCATCATCCTCAAGTCAAGACTACTGCTAATCACTTGAAAGGGGGATCCGAACAAAGTCCGGGTAAGCCAATCTAAGCTTGTGAGCAATTCTAGTATTCGTCATGGGGTTTCAATTAGCAGTGGTTTTTAGTACATAAGAGTTTGTAAAACATTCACTGCCAATTGCTCATATACTTGAACATAGAACATATGCATTTCTTAAAACAGATAACTTTGAGACATTTAAAGTATTCAAGCTAAACTCGTACTTTGTCAAATAGAGTATATAACTCGAAACATATGCATTTCATAAAACAGATAGCTTTGAAACATTTAAAGTATTCAAGCTATACTTATACATATGAACTTTAAAACATATAGCATAACATGTATTTCTTAAATAGAGTATACAATACTCAAAACATATGCATAGTGAAAATGAGGGTAAAACTTGCTTCCATTTTCAAATCATAACATCTTATCACTTTTCTTAGTGGAATCTATTTCGAACCATACTCCCATATTACGTATAAATAGAGATATCTCATTGCTTGTAGGATCAGATCCTGCTACCAAGCATCCACATGACAGGCCAATTGAGTTATGAAGAAGCCTAAAATCCTGACTGTGTTGTGTCGCACATGACAGGTTAAATGAGTTTCGAAGAAAAGCCCTAAAATCCTAACTATGTGTCTGTGTGCTTATGCACTGTTATCTTGTAAAACATTTATCACATGAGTGTGTCAATGGATAATTTTTTTTTTCTTAAGAACAAAATGTGACATTCATGATTTCGTGATGAACTTTCGTATACTTTAAATAATCAAATTCAGAATATTTAACAATAATTACATTTAAACGTAGACATGCTGAAATACATTTGAAGTAAAACTGTTGTTGAAAACCAATCACTGAGCATGTCACAATAGGGTTATAAAACAGAACAATTTAAAACTGAATCATGTAAATACTGAATTTAAAATTTAAACACTTCACATCTTTTGAACTTAAAACCTTTTGAAATCCATGGAGTTAAATCTCCATTTCAAACACAGGGTTACCCACCTTGGTCCTTTAGGGTTAGTGCTAATAATGCGCTTTCCCACTTTCCTTGTAGTTCCTAAGAACAATTCATAAACATCTCATCAACTTCACATTCATTGTAATATCATCTCGATATTCCTTAACTTATGCTTAAATTGTATTAGATCTTAAAACGATTTCATAATTTCATATGTACTTAACCTATGACACAATTTAATGTGTTAGGAATTGAATTCATTTCAATTTATACTCTTCTGGTAGCTCCATTAACTTTAATTTAAATTTATTTACTTCACATATTTACGTGTCGTGTCTTTTCGTGATTCATTTCCTCATACACGCCTTAGATTAGTACTTTGGTATTACTTTAATTTATAATCATCTGACAGATGCTATTCAACAAATTTTATGTCTTTTTACTTTTGACATCTCTTTTGGTCAAATAGACTCTACCATTGAGTCCGGAGCATCGAAGAAAGTCGGTTTAGGCTTTCTAAGAATTCAATTTGGACTTTTATATCTAAAAGGATAAAATGGTCATTTACCGTTTTACGTGTCATATTTTTCATACTTCGTTTCGTAATTTGGACTCCATTATTAAGTCCGGAAGGTCGAAGAAAGTCAATTTAGACCTTCTCTGGTTTCATTTTGGCTTTAGGGGTACCAGGGGTATTTTGGTCATTTTACCCCTTTATGTGTCTTTATTTTTCGGGACCCCATCTCGTAAAACGGATCTTATCATTGGCTTCAGAATATCCAAAATAGTAAGGATACACTATTCATATGTTTAATTTAGACTTCGTTTGCTTTATATATGACCTAGGGGCAAAATAGTAATTTTGCTTTATTTATTAAATAATTAAATTAATTATTTAATCATTTTTCTAGGGGCTTAATTGCTATAAAATTCTCATCAGTTTGGCCACAGAATAATTTTCCTAAAGTTTAGGCGTCAATTCGTAAATAAGGGAAGTTTGGGTTTATTTAGTTTTAAATAAATCGGAAAACCAGTAGGGTTCAATTAAATCATAAGTGAACCGGTCCGGTTTGGTTGTAAACCAACCGGTCCAATGGGTTTTGTGCGTGTTGCTGACTGTCATGATGACGTCAGCCCTATCGTTTTAAAGGATTTAAAACATTATGAAACACTGTCGTTCCATTTATTCGGTGGCAAGCCCAGAGGCTGCCGCGTGTCCGAGCTAACTCTGTTATTTTGAAATGAGTCAACTCATCATCGTCTTCCCCACTTCGACCCCTACGTTGCCCTAGTTTTCGAATTTCATTTTCTTTAATTTCGTGCAGTTTGGATCCATGGATCCTCACTGTTTTCATTGTAAATCACTTTTAGAGTGTCACCAATTAGTTTGGCATTCTTTTTTGGCTAAAAAACTCGTTCATGTGTTCGATTTAGGATGTGATAATACAACCTTGTAAACCCATGGCTCATGCTCATTTCTTGATCATTTTTCATGGGGTTTAGCTTGTTTTGATCCCCTATTCATGAGGATTTAGTTTTCGTTCATAAAGGTAGGTTTAGAAGCAAGTTTGTGAGATTTGTTTTGGAAACCCGAAATTGTAACTTGATATTTGGAGGGCTTTTCTTGAGTTCTGTGATCATGTATAAGTGTTTTTGGAATGCTTATAGGGTCTAATTGAAGCCTCTGTACACCAAAAATGGTTTAGAAGAAGTCGGTTCAGACCTGCTATGAGCAAGGTCTTCAATGGCGGTTTCTGTTGGGTTTGATATTTTTGATGGTTTTCATGGCAAATCTTCATGCTTATTGTCGTTTAAACATGTTCTAAATATCATATATACATAAACAACTCAAAAACAACTCATATTGATGCTTAAATCTTAGAGAGAGAAAATTAAGGTTTGATGTATTTCTCACCTCTTATCACTGTTTTCTTCTTCTTCTTGCTCTGATCTCTTCTATTTCCTCAGTCTCCTTTCTTATTCAGTTTGCTTCTTTAGGGTGTAAGCATGAAATGCATGATTTGGATTTTTAAAGAAGGCAACCAACCCTTCTCTCTCCTCTCTCTCTTCCCTCATGACCTCACAGCCACTTTCTTTCACTTCTCAATTAATTTGATTTCCATCTCATAAATTTTGCTCTTCCCCATTTCCTACTTTACAGTAATTGATGCTTGATATTTGTATATAATATATATATATATATGCTACAACACACACTAATATATCAAGAAACACACACACACCTTGCAAGCCGACACACATATACACATTCACACTAGATATTTTGTGTTCTCCTTACTTTATGCCTATTTATACATATAAAATATATATATATGTATATATATACTATACTTGTATACATACATATAGGTGTGTATGTAAATACACACTTCACCACACATACACAATACACTTTAGTATGTGTATTGTAGGTATTATATATATACTCTATTTAATTATGTCAAGTGATTTATTTCTTTTATTTAATTAATTTCATAATTAATTAATTAATATCTTTTAGTGTATATTCTTTCACACTAATTTTTCATAACCTCGTAATACGTGCCATATGACTCGGTATCCCGGGTCGGGATATTACATTGTTCCCTACTTATAAGAGTTTTGTCCCCACAAAATAGAGATTGAAAATCTCTGAAACTAAGGACACAGTGACGGGACAGGGGAAGAAGATGAACAGTAGATGGGTCGGGTTTCAGGTTTAGGTCGGAACCCGCTCAACTGCACATACAGGTAAGTGGGACAGCGACGTTTAGGGCTTAAGGTTTTAAATTAAAATGAATTGAGGCTATTTGGCTATAGGTTGAAGGCTGATTTGATAACCACATGTAGAATAGGGATATCTTATCCTTGGATTTCGCCTTGTCCGCTATATGGAAACCTGAAAATCAGAAAAATAAAGGGGAGTCGCGGCTCCCCACATTGGAAACAGAGACCTCACGCACGTAAGGATCCTAAACTCCATGAGTGTGCCACTATGCCACCCTGCCACCGTGGCACTTGTATCAAAATAGTGACAGAATATATATATATATATATATAATATTAAATTAAGTAATTAAATTAATTTAATTATAGCAAAATGTCCCATTACCCAAATAAAATAAAAGGGTAGTGTATTTTGAATTTTTTTGATGTTCTGGACCCAATGATGGGGTCCATTTTATGAGACGAGATCTTAAAAATTAAGACACGTAAAATATAAAATTACCATTTTACCCTTAATGATGCCCAAAGCTATATGAAAGTCGGAGAAGGTCTAAATTGACTTTTTTCAATGTTCTAGACCCAACGGTGAGGTCCATATTATCAATTAAGTACTAAAAATTAAGACACGTAAAAAATACAAATTTATTAAATTACTTCTAAGAGTCCGACTTGACTACGAATTGTCCGGTTTAAAGGAAATAAGGCCTATCCTAGAAAATTAGGATTCCCTTAGTCTAAGAATAAATTAAGAACAACAAATAGGTAGTTATTTAAGTTAAATGTATAATTAATTAGATTCTTCATAGGGAAAGGGAAAGGCACATCAGTAGTGCGAACCCCAAGAACCAAGGTGAGTAATCCTGAACTTTGAAGTGGAGGTTTTAACTCCACGATTCCTGAAGTGTTTTAAGTTCAAAATTCTTGTATTACATGACTCATGATTCAAATGTGTTATTGCTTCTATTTTTAAATACTATATGGACATGTTAGTGAGCTTGTTTAAATTGCTAACTGTATGTAAGTTCGTACAGCAACATGTCTATTTTAAATTCAAAATTTGTATTAAATGTCTCTTTAAAAGTAGGTATTTTTCATTCTAGCCATGTTTTAAATATCCTTAAATGATGTGATTAAGTGTTCTGAAAGTTATGCTTCAAATGTTCCTGGACGTTCTATTTTAAGTATTTATGAAAGTTATGTTTTAAATGATCTTGAAAAGCATCTATTTGAAAAGAAATATTTCACATGCTTCTTGTTTACAAACTGGTAATGCAAGATAATTATGCATAAACACTACAAGCTATTAAGGCCCTTTGGGACTCAAATCCTATAAATGCCCGGTAGAAGGTTTATCCCCTAGGCATGAGATATCTCTACTGATCTCTTAAGCTTAAGGTTCGGTTCGAAACGAATTCTTCTGTTAAAAACTGAAAACAAGTATGGCAATACATGGTAGAAGATTTTTGAACTCCCATTTACATGAAAAAGGGTTTTTAAGTTGGTCCCGATATTAAAATGAAAAAAGGGTCATACCCTGCTGTTTATAAGAAAAGAACTTTTGTCCTCCTATTTAACAAGTAAAGGATTTAAATCCCTTGGCCACCAAATGGCCATCCTGTACATGTTTGCAAGTTTTCCTGCTGCATATTAAATGCTTTACTCGAATGCTTTAAATGCTTCGTGTTACACATTTTTGAAGGTTCATGTACTCTGTATTCGCGAAATAACTATTTTACTCGAATGCATCATGTTTCATGTTTTGAATATTTATGTATCTTGTATTTGATGAAATGCGTGTTGTCACGACCTGAAATTCACCTTGTGCGAACCTCGTATCGTGACCGCCACCCTTAAGCCCGAGGGCCTTAGGGTAAGGCTCACATAAGAAACGGTATCGGACGACAGTGCGGCCTGTGTTTGTGGAAGCGTGAAAAACTTTTTTCTTTTCTTTTCTCATTTTAAATCTTTCGGACAACTGCCCGGTACTGCCGCTCTTCATAATGGTACACATGATTATACATTCAAAGCATAATTAAAACTTAAAGGCTTTATAGTTAATACATGGTTAACTGCCCCATGGGCTTACTACAAAACAGTTCACTACTTCCTAATACAAAAGTTACTACTAAAAGTCCATAGCGTTCCACAAAAGAAACTACTTAACAATCCCTCCGAAAGAAAGCAGCTAGGTTCATCATCATCGTCATTAATATTAAGACTGCCGTCGATCACCTGAAAGAGGGGGCAGATAAAAAATCTGGGTAAGCTAAACTAAGCTTGTGAGTAATTTTAGCATTCGTCATGGGGTTTCAAATGGTAATAGTTTAGCACATGAGAGTTTATAAAATGCTCACCACTAATTGCTCATATTCTTTGAACACAGAATTTATGCATGCTTTAAAACAGATAGCTTTGAAACATTTAGAGTATTCAAGCTAAACATGCACTTCTTCAATTAAAGTATATGAACCTTAAAACACGTAAATATGCATAGAAAAATGAGAGTAAAACTTGCTTTCATTTTCACACGTATCATTTTATCACTTTCTGTAATACGCCGACCCAAAAAATATACGGTCATATGACACGCATTACGAGGTTATAAAAAATTAGTGTAAAGATATCTGCACTTAAGGAAAACAATTAATTAATTAAGTATATGAAATTAATTTTTTTAATAAAAACACACATTATGAGTGTGTAGTAAGAGTGTATGGTCAAGTATGTGTAAATATATATATATATATATATATATTTAAATATATATATATACCCATGTAAATGAATAAATATAATTATATAGGTGTATAATATGTTAATATATGTGTGTATTTGTGTGCATGGAATTGTGAGTGTGGGTATGTGTGTAGTATATATTATATATATATATATACATATTTTATAACCAAGCAGGTGGGGAAGTATGGTGAGGTAAGGGCAAAAATCAGAAAAATAAATGGAGGTATGGCTGCTGATTGTGATGGGGAATGGGGGTGAAAAGAAAGAAGTTGGTGATGACCATTGATGTGAATACATATACATACATACATATATTAGATACACACCAAAAATTCAACACACAAGAAGAAAGAAGGAGAGAGAGAGAGAGAGAGAGAGAGAGAGAGAGAGAGAGTTCAGAAGAAGAGAAAGTAGACCTCGGAGGAAGGAAGAAGAAGAGGAAGTCACTGTTAGAGGTAAACCCATGAAAACGTTTCACTTTCTCTCTCTAGAATTTAAGTATGAAGATAGGTTGTTTTTAACTTGTTTATGTATCTATGATGTTTAGAACATATTCTAATCATAACAAGCATGGGATTTAAGCTTAAAAACACCTAAGAAACACGAGTCGTACGCCAAACCGCCATTGTTGAGCTTGGTGAGAGCAAGTTTGAACCGACTTTCCCCAAACCTAATTTGGCCTATCAGGACTTCAAGAAGACCTTAAAAGCATCCCAAAAACACTTACCCGCGATCAAGAATCCTAAAGGAAGACCTCCAAAAATTTACTTGCAGGTTACGGGTTTGAAACCCAATACCTTAAACTCGATGTTAAACCTACCTTTATGAACGAAATATGAAACCCCATGAAGAGGGGATCACAACAGAAAAAGTTTCATGAAAAATGATCAAGAAATAAGCATGAACCAGATTGTCACAGGTCTGAACTATTCCCTATGAACTACGACCTTTGAGTTGAATTCGAAGCTTAAAATCAATGTAAAAATATGCCATAGGGTTTTAGGAAGTGATTGGAGAAGAAAGCAGAGAAAATGGGTGCTCAAAATGCCACGAAACTCAACTGTAAAGATTAGGGTTTTGATATGAACAGTGTCGGCATCGTTGGGGAAGATGACACTGTTCGGGTCGGACTCTGGGTCGGTTACAGGTCTGGGTTAAATCCGGATCCAACGGGTTATGGGGTTATTTAAACGGTGACGTTTGGAGGTTTGAATATTTTAATTTTTAAAACATTTAGGGCTGACATCATCATGACGTCAGCATTATGTCAAAAATCGACCGGACCGGTTGGTTTATAATCAGACCAGACCGGTTCACTTAAAACCCAACGGAACCTAATGGTTTTCTAAATTATTTAAAACTAAATAAACCAAAACTTCTTATATTTGCGGATTGACCCCAAAAATTCTGGGAAATCCTACGGTGGCTCAACTGGGGGAAAATTTATTCAATTTGACCCGTGGAAAATAATTAAATAATTAATTTAATTATTTAATAAATAAAGTAAAATGACTATTATGCGCCTAATTCAAATATTAAGCAAATGAAATCCAAATTAAACATATGAATGGTGTATCCTTACTATTTTGGATATTCTGAGACTAATGGTAGGGTCCGTTTTATGAGACGGGGCCCGAAAAATAAAGACACGTAAAGGGGTAAATGACCAAAATACCCCTTTTTCAAAAATTAACAAGTTATTAGTGTATTCTTACTATCTCGGACCTTCTGAGTCCAATGGTGAGGTCCACAACACTGAGATGAGGTCCCGAGCACAAAGACACGTAAGGAGGTAAAATGATCAAATTACCTCTAGTACCCCTAAAGCCAAATTAAAACCGGGGAAGGTCTAAATTGACTTTCTTCGACATACCGGACTCAATAGTGAGGTCCAAATTATGAAACGAAGTACAAAAAAATATGACACGTAAATAGGTAAATGACCTTTTTGCCCTTTTACATACAAAAGTCCAAATTACATTCTAGGAAAGTCTAAACTAACTTTATTCGACGCTCTGGACTCAATGGTAGAGTCTATTCGACCAAAAGAAATGTCTAAAATAAAAAGACATAAAATTTGTTGAATAGCATCTGTCAGATGACTATAAATTAAAGCAATGCCAAAGTGCTAATCTAAGGCATATACGAGGAAATGAAATACGAAAGACACGACACGTAAACATGTGAAGTAAAGTACGAGAAGACGCGACTGCGTTAACATGTCAAGTAAATAACTTTAATTTAAAGTTAATGGAGCTTCCAGAAGAGTATAAATTGAAATGAATTAAATTCCTAACACATTAAATTGTGTCATAAGGATAAGAGTACGAGTTAAGGTAAGTATATATGAATTTATGAAATCAGTTTTAGGATCTAATACGATTTAAGCGTAAGTTAAGAAATATCGAGATGATATTACAATGAATGTGAAGTTGATGAGATATTTATGAATTGTTCTTAGGAACTATAAGGGAAGTGGGAAAGCACATTATTAGCACTAACCCTAAAGGACCAAGGTGAGTAACCCTGCATTCGAAGTGGAGATTTAACTCCATGGATTTCAAAGAATGTTTTGAGTTCAAGTCATGAAAAGTATTTGAATATCGAATTCAGTTTTCATACTCCTTCTGTTTTAAATTACTCTGTTCAGATAACGGATTTACTTACAGTTTCCTTTAAATATGCCTTAGCATGTTTGAGTTTTTATACTGAAAAATCTCTAAGTTATATTCTAAATTCGTATATTCTGAGAATTGAAAGTTCTATTATAAAGTTATATACTTTGTGTTTGAATACTCTTAAATAGTATTTATGAGAAGAAGTCATGAGATAAAAGTAGTTTCTTGAAATACAAGATAAATTGTGCATAAGCACGAGACAGGGTATTGGGGTTCGCAAGGGACTCCATTATCCTGTGGAGCCGACAAGCCTTTGGGTTTTATGGAATTCAATGGATTGTCAAATTCCTGGTAGCAGGATCTAATCCCAAAGGCAAAGAGATATCTCGACGGGAGTAAAACGGGAGTCTGGTACGAAACAGATTCCAAGAGTTAAAGTGAGAAGAAGAGATATTTGAAAATGAAAGCAGATTTTAATCCTCATCTTCATATTTACATGTTTGAGTTTATATATACTTTATTTAAAGAAGAACACATTTTTAGCTTGAACACTTTAAATGTTTCAAAGCTATGAGTCTTATGGAATGCATATATTTTGTATTCAGAGGTACAAGTTTTATATGAAAAAGCATATGTTAGCTTGAACACTTTAAATGTTTCAAAGCTACTGAGTTTTATGGAATGCATATATTATGTATTCAGAGTTACAAGTTTTATATGAAAAAGCATATGTTAGCTTGAATATTTTAAATGTTTCAAAGCTATGAGTCTTATGGAATGCATATATTTTGTATTCAGAGTTACAAGTTTTATATGAAAAAACATATGTTAGCTTGAACATTTTAAATGTTTCAAAGCTACGAGTTTTATGGAATGCATATATTATGTATTCAGACTTACAAGTTTTATATGAAAAAGCATATGTTAGCTTGAATATTTTAAATGTTTCAAAGCTATGAGTTTTATGAATGCATATATTCTGTGTTCAAAAGATACGAACAATTGACAGTGATTGATTTATAAACCTTTATGAGCTAAAACCACTGTTGATTGAAAACCCCATGACTGAATGTTGGAATTGCTCACAAGCTTAGATTAGCTTACCCGGACTTTGTTCAGGACCCCACTTTCAGGTGATTGATAATAGGGCTGATTTGAAGACGATGAGGATGAGCCTAGCTATTTTTGGACGGGACATCTAAGTAGTTCTTTTGTTAAGTATCATGAACTTAAGATGTAACCTTTGTTTTAGTAGGGTAGTGAACTATTATGTATTAAGCCACAAGGGGCAGCTGAAACATGTATCTGTTATAAAAGCCTTTAAGTTTTTAGTTATGCTCTGAATGTATGATCATGTGCACCATTGTGAATAGCGGCAGTATCGGACGGATGTGCAAATTTTAAAATGAGAAAAGAAAAGAACAAGTTTTTCACGCTTCCGCAACCACACGAAGCACATCTATTCGATACCGCTGCAAGATGCGAGCCTTGTCCTGAGGCCTTCGGGCCAAACGGCGGCGGTCGCCACTCGAGATCCGCACAGGGTGGGTTTCGGGTCGTGACACTTTCGTTAGTAGAATCCTGTTTCGAACCAGACTCCAGTCTTACTACAATGGAGATATCTCATGCCTGGGGGATTAGATCCTGCTACCTGGTATTTTACATGTCATAGTTGAATTTCAAAGAAACTCAACATCGCATGTAGTGCTTATGCACGAGTTATCTTGCATTATCAGTAGCAATAGGAGGTATAAAATACTTACAAATAGATGCTTATTTAATAGCATTAAAACATG
This sequence comes from Nyssa sinensis, assembly GCA_008638375.1. Lineage (NCBI taxonomy): Eukaryota > Viridiplantae > Streptophyta > Magnoliopsida > Cornales > Nyssaceae > Nyssa > Nyssa sinensis. Next base: position 13,474,309 of record CM018050.1, read on the forward strand.
GTCTCCCTATAATTGCATTTTAAAACATATAACATATAACTTCTTCAGTAGAACTTCAAATATTTGGAATAAGCAAATTCAGCACATTTAAAGAAATTGGCATTTTACTTAGACATGCTAAAATATTTTTAAGGAAAACTGTAGTAGAAACCATTCACTGAGCATGTCACAATAGAGTTTGTAAGAACAGAATAATTTAAAACAGGAATCATGTAATACTGAATTTGATATTCAAAGCTTTAGATATTTTGAACTTAGAACTTCTTCAAATCCATGGAGTTAAATCTCCACTTCAAATGTAGGGTTACTCATCTTATAGGTTAGGTTGGCTCTCAAGAGGTGCTTTCCCTTTCCCCTTCTCTCTTCTTAACCTAAAATAATTTATGAAATTTTCATAAATTTCCATATGCAATTAAATCAACTCGTGCTCTTGATCTATTCTTAGACTGTGTAAGTCTAATTTCTAAAAACCAGTCTGGCTCATTACTGTATTATATATTTAGTTAGATAGTACCTCTAAAGCCTATTCATTTAATGTTTATGTGTTTTCTCGTTCTTCTTCCTCTTTTAGTTTTGCCTCAGCAAGTCGCCTTGCTGCTGCTTCCTGTGCGAATCGGCTCATGGGGACTATTGAGGTTTTATATATGAATGGTCTGACTGAGACGACTTCGGTTGTCTTGGCTAATCCTAATTTTCTCGGCAATCACCTTTTGTTGCCACAAGCAAGTCTTCTATGAACTCCTGCTGCTTTTTAGTTGTTGCCCTCTAAGCCTTGGTCATAATTGTAAATTCCTTCTGTTTCTTATCCATTATAGTCTACTTGTATTTTAGCCTAAAACACAATTTAGCGTGTTAGGGAAATCAATTTCATTTTTAACTATACTCTTCTGGTAGCTCCATAAATTTTAAGTTTAATTTACTAACTTCACATGTTCACGTGTCATGTCTTTTCGTATTTTATTTTAAATTACAAACTGTTCTTATCTAATTTGGTACTTCGGGCAGCGTTCTAATTTATAGTCACTCGACTTATGCTATTCATCAAATTTTATGTATTTTTATTTTAGACACTTCTTTTGATGGAATAGACTCTACCATTGAGTCCAGAACGTCGAAGAAAGTCAATTTAGGCTTTCACGGAACTCCATTTGGGTTTGGTAGCAATAGGGGCATTTTGGTCATTTTAGCATTTTTACGAGGTCTTTAATTTTTTGGGACCTTCGTCTCATGACATGGACCTCACCATTAGGACTCAGGAGGTCCGAGATAGTAAGAATACACTAATAACTTGTTAAATTTTGTCAACGGGCCATTTCGTCATTATTTAATTTAATTTAATTTAATTTAATGTGTATTGTATATAATATATATACATTTCGGCGCACCATTTTGGCACGGGATTGTCCTGCCAAAATGGTTCGCATGCTTGGTTTCATCCCCTTGGTTCCCTGTTCGAGTCCCACCAGGTGCAATTGCTACCTTTTATTTTCTAGTTTCATTTAAATATATAATATATATATATATAATTATTTTGCCACATATGTCTCACGCGCGTGCGTGTCCGAGTGGAAAGGAAGGCTTTGGGTTTTGGAGGTCTAGGGGTCAAACCTTAGGAACTGCAGTTCCTTACGTTTTTCCTGATTTTCCCTAATCCAAACGGTGGATAGAGGCCTTATCCATGGATAGGCCATTTCAGTCGCTCTTAAGATATTTAATTGGACCCATATATGCGTAACCAAACAAGGTAAATCAGGGTTTTAAAACCCTTAAGCCCCTAAACGACGTAGTTCTAATAATGCAGTGGTAGTTTTAAATGCCACCACGTGTTCGAGTCACCCCTGCTCATTTCAAACAAGTCGCGAGTTGACTCATTGTCGTCTTTCCCATTCGACCCAAGCATTGTTGCCCTAGTTATAAATTTTCTTCTTCTTCAATTTCGTGAAGTTTGGCTCGATGGAACCCTACTATTTTCAATCTAAAATATCTCTAAGGTATCAAGGACTGTTTTGGCATTCGTTTGAGGAACCAAACAGGTCTCATTAGCTCTGTTAAAGGTTTGATAATCAAACCTGCACTTCGGTCATATATGCTCATTTCTGAGCCAAATCCCATGAGGTTTGTTCTGTTGTGATTTATTTTCCACAGGGTTTCATTTTTTCATTCACAAAAGTGGGTTTTATACTGAGTTTGAGAGGTTGGGTTTCAAACCCGAAACCTGCAACTCGATGTTTGGAGGTCTTGCCTTATGTTTCTTGGTCGCAGTCACATGTTTTTGAGGTGCTTGTAGGGTTTAGTTAAGGTCTCAGTACACCAAACATGGTTTGGTCGCCATCGGTTCAGACCTGCTATAAGCAAGGTCCTTCAATGGCTGCTTTCTTAGGTTTGATGTTTCAGGCTGTTTTAAGACCAAATTTTCATGCCTCATTCAAGTTTTCATACTCTAGATATCATGCATGCTAAAGAAAACTTAAAACAGCTTATAAATATACAATTATCTTAGAGAGAGAAAATCTTAGGTTTTAATGTTTTTACCTAACAGGTCTAAAAAATCAGCTCTCTTCCCTTCTCTGTTACTCCCTTTTTCTTCTCAGAACTCTCCCCCTCTCTCTCTCTTTCTGTATGACTGAATGGTGTGTGGTGTGTGTATACAATATGTATATATGTATATAGATATATAAATGATTATTACATTTCTGGTTGCCCCAACCACTAGGTTACCCCCTTTGCTTGCTGCAGCATCTCAAATGAGTGCTTCTCCTTACTGTTTTGGGGCAGGCCATCATTTGGCTGTGTGTGTCTGTGTGTATGTCTATATATATGTATATATATATAATAAAGTAGGTTATAATTATTTCATTATTATTATTATTATTATTTTATTTATTTATTTTTCATATAATAATATTATTATTATTGCTTAATTTATTTACGAAAATGTTCATGTTTAAATCTTATACTTGTATGAAAGATTGGCAGTTGACGTGAAAACATATAATTACTACGGAACCAACAGGTTGGTGATTGCAACGAAAGTGATGTACAGTCGTCCTGGGTTTTTAAGACTTTTACTAAAAGTCCACGTGTTGGGGTTTGAAACCGACCTCTTTACTTAGGGTCTTGATAACTAATTTATAATCCACGACTTAATAATCCCTAATTCAGATCAGGGTGTTACAAGTGCCTAGCCTGAATACCTTGAATGCTTCTTGTTATCTATTTTGAGATTCATGTATTTTGTATCTAAAGTGTACGATCAATTGGTAGTGACTATTTTATGAACTCTCTTATACCTAACCCACTACCAGTTGAAAACCCATGACAAGGTACTGAAATTACTCACGGGCTTTTCATAAAGCTCACATGGATTTGTTACCCATAACTCTTTCAAGGTAACGAAGATGATTGGGAGCCTTGCTGGTACTAAAGAAATGCGTCAGGAGCTTCGCATTAAATTAACATTTTGAGAATGACAGGACCAATAGTTGGTCAATCTTTATATTATTCTATTTTAGAAAAATTATGTAATTAAGTCCCTAAAGACAATGACCATGTAATATGTTTAACTTTATTTAGCAAGCTCTATATGTCTATTAATTGTACCGTTTTGTGAATGGCAGTTTCGGGCGAATGTGTGGAAAGAAAGAAAGAAAAAATTTCATGCTTCCGCAAATTATATTCAAGGCCGCACTGCTGTCCGGCACCGTCACTTTTGGTCCACCTGCCTGGCCCCCGGGCCGAAGGGTGGCGGTCAAGTCCCTGTAATCTGCATAAGCTGAGGCGCGGGTCGTGACACTTATGTAAGCCCGCAATGATGGTAAAATGACCATCTTGTCTTTATTATATCAAAGTGTGTCTAAGTGACCTCCAGTGTCAATAAAATTATTTAATTTAGTTAATAATCATTAATTATCAATTATATACTACTATAATGCATAACTTATATTTTCATTAATTATTAAATATTATAAAATATACGGAATGTTACAACAAGAGTCCTAGCAATGCTTGAAATTGCCCTAAAACAACCGTTAAAAAACCAGTTGTCATTTATTGATCATTGCGCTGTAGAAGTAGATACTACTACAAGGAAGAAACATAATTCAACTACAAAACATTGACAAACCTATACATGACCATCTATGTTGTATCCACCTCTTCAAACAAAGCTTCAATGGTACTAACTCGATCTATATAGTATGGTATCCATCTCAACTTTGAAAGACATGAACACTGTTGACAAAATACAAAATTATGAATGATATGCGTAGGTAAGGCCAATCCGAATGAAAGAATAACAGATGCATCCCATCTGTCGAACATCCTCATTTGATGGTCACCCCCCAAAGGCCAAAGCCTGCATTAAAATTGCTTAATAATTCATAGAATGTTGTAGATTTGACATGTGTATGTATAAGCACCAAGAGAGAATAAACTTACTGATCAAGCTTTGAAGATTCCTTCCGAGTTGACAGTATTTGCATGGTCTGCTAAAAAAATCAATATTTTGATTTGATTATGACGGGCATATATGGGATAGATTTAGAATTCAAACTTAAACCACTAATTTTTTTTTGTAGTGCTTACTAAGTGGCGTTTTGGAAACAAAAAAGCATGCCCCGATAACAATGTAGCACAGGAGCAGAACCAACCCTTTCATGTAGTGAGAAGTCCCATCCTACAAAAAGGATATAAAGCAGGACAACTTAAGTGACATATGTAGAAAAATGAACAGGAAAGAAAGAAGATTATTGTTTTCATGCCACTGCCTTTGACAAGTTATGAAATTAGATGTGCAGAAATGTCATGTTGGTACATATGCTTGCATTGAACTAATGTTACCTGTAAAGTGAAGGATGTGACTATTATTGACAGAGCAAGACAGCCGGTCTCAAGGAGATTGAAATCAAGATCCATCTTGACACCAATTATCCAAGAAACAATCACGCTTAGTGGAACCTAAGTCATATTTAAACATTAATCAAATTAATTTTGCAACTCTTTCATGAAGAATTGCCAGTTAGGTTTGGAATGATGATCAATACTCTTTTTTCCGTGGGTAGATTATAAACTCACCACAAACATAGCAATTTGGGCTGCAGAACCCAAAGCAACACCCAAAGATATATCCTGCATTTATGTGCAAAAGGTCTGTAAGCACCATACCCAAAATTTTCCAAAAAGATCCTCCCCCCCCCCCCCCCCCCCCACCAAAAAAAAAGGCCAGATTCTTTGTAAATGGCGTAAAGGGAAAAAAATTAAAATTTACTGCATTACTTACCAACTTGTTCTTAAAAGCAAATATGATTGCTCCAGCATGTTCAGCTGCATTTCCAACAATTGGTAGCAAGATTATGCTGATGAAGCTGACAGAAATGCCCCAAGATTCTGAAGCAGCCTGTTCAAATAATATGACATAAATCAGAAATGCTTAGTGTTTAACAAATATATTTTATGCGAGAGCTAGGCTAAGCTTGTTTTAATGGCCCATGCAATGAAGCAGAATAAGCTATCTGCTTTGAACATCTAAGTTCCATAACCTTGTGTATCGATATGTGAGAAAATAAGTTGAAAAAATTCATTAGGTAATGAAAAGCATTAGTACATCTTACAAAAGGTAATGAAAATGGAGACTAATGCTAATAAATGAAACAGAAAATGGAGGCATCACTGCAAAAGGTAGTGAAAATTTGAGATAATGCTAATAAATGAAATCCAAAAAGGAAGCTCGGAGGAGAGAGAGAAAATGAAGCCAGATCACTGATATATCTCTTGTAATGAACAATGAAATGTTTTAATCTAAATGGCATGTTAAACTTATCATATATAATAAGAAGGGTTTAGTGTTTTCAAAACCTCAATTGTTCCCACGACATATTCAGACAATAAAGCTATGACTGCAGTCATTCCAAATAGCCATACAAATCCACTCCAGAATCCTATTACAGGTGCTTCCTCCGAAATCACATCATCATTGTCATCATCATCCTGTTTTTGTGGATAGTAATAGTACATAAATTAATTAGCTTTACTAGCTCCAATTAGTAAATCTAGTTTATGTGAAGGTATATTAAGTATTAATTCTTATTTAGATTGTAAAAAGTGCCACTAATAAGTAATATTCAAGGAAAGAATTCATCAAGACAGGAAGAAAAACAAGGGATAATCACCTCCTGTGCTTCAAACAATTGTCGATGGGTCCACAATTGGAAGACAAGGTAAGCAAAGTACATGATTAGCATCACAATGCTACTCACTCTCGACATCACAAGTGTTGGATTTGCAGTACTGACAGCGGCATGAATTTCCGGCATATCGAAACAACAATGGGAGCATGTGGCACAGCAATGCCAGCAACAAAAGTAGTGAATTCACATCAGCTTGTTTCTGTTAAATCCACCATACCATATATGCATGCAACAAAAAGATAGATTACAAGAAAGAAATTAAGTCAGTAAATGAAAAATTTAACTTCTGGCATGGGAAACAAAAGAAGAAGGTTTGGGAAAAGAAAGTCTCTTTACTCTGTCAAATTTTTGTTCCTTTTTGAGGTTGGCAATGCCACCACAGAAGAGAGAGGTTCCAAGAACCAGAAGAAGGTTTGAAAGAATGGAGCCCAAGAGAGAGTACTTCACCACAGCTACTTTATGCTGGGTGAGTGCGAGTATTGCTATTATGAGCTCTGTAGCATTTCCACAGGTTGCATTCAAAAGCCCTCCCACTGCAAAACCACAGTAACAAAATTCACAAAACAGTCATCTAGCTAGTAAAATGCTCCATGGTGTGGCATGTTTAACAAGATAAAAATGGTCAAATTAACATGAGTACCGTAGTTTCTTTAGATTTGGGAATTGCTTTTTAAAGTATTGACCTGGTAATACAAACTATGCTGGTTTATTTTGTAGCTTAAAGAGTCAAGTTTAAACAATAAATGTTAGGTTTGTTTTGAGTCTAAGAATAGCCATTTTATGTTAAAAATAAAAAATAAAAATAATAATAATAATAATATAAATGTTAGGTTCGTATTGAGTCTACTCTTCTCAGCGCTAAATACTGATCTTTTAATAAAATAACAAAAGAAATTAAAATAACAAATGGAAAGATGTGATAAAATAATGGAAATATAAAAATTAAGATATCAACATCATTTTGCCCCCATTTTTAGCATTAGTTACCGATGTGACAATAAAATTAAGGAAGGTTCTTCTCATCCTTTTTTAATACATACGAATATGTGCTCATGGTATCGTTGAAAACTCAGATTTTGAAGATTTTATTACTATCTAGTTAAATTTTTAAATAATGATGATTTGAACTGTATTTATGTGTTATTTTCTGTTACTATCTTTTGGTTTTGTTATTTTTGATGATTGAATTTAAAGTGATGAATCTTTATTGAGATCCTAAAGTGGGGAAGTTCAGAGAGAAACTGGACATGTATAAAGTGTAATATATATTTTATATATATACATAGTTTTTTTTATTATGTATATACAAAATCATCTATCTAAATTTTATGTTAAAATAAAGTGTGTTTCTTCTTTATACAGACTAACAGTTTTAGAACTGACTAAGATAATTTTACGAGATGCTAATTTTAGGAGAATTTAAGTTTTATGAACAATTTATCAATAACTATTAAATTTTATTTTGTGTTAAAAATTATTTATTCTTATCTTTTTTAATTATTGAAAAAAAAGTAGAAATAGTTAGCTTTTATAGTTAAGAGACTACATTTGATTTTATTAATAAATTTTAAGTTGCTCCACTGAAACAAAATTCAAAATATCATGAAAATAACTGGGCTGATATATACCGATACTGAAAACTTAAAATTAAGAGGAATTACCTGTGGGACCAGTATAGAAAGCAATCTGCCTGCAATTTTTTTTTTAAGAGAGAACACATCACAAAAACCATTAGTGCTATATGGATGACGAACAATGAAACATAAACAAGTAAAAGAGATGTACATATGTTTATATATATATATATATATATATATATACACACCCACAATAGCGGATGCAGCATGGGGGCAAGGGGTAATGCCTTTTCTCTTTCCTTCTTCAAGTCTAGTTACGAATGGAGGATACTTGGTTTCAAACTTTGTTGGAGTCGTCTCTTATTATTCGGGTACATGTCTTAATCATAATTTACTTTTAATTTTATTTAATTTTTATTTTTTACTTAAAACTAAATAGTCGCATAATATATATGTGATTGCATGTATGACCTATTAAGATTATAATAGATACGTGAGTAGAAAGATGTTCCTCTTACAGAATTTGAAACCAAGTATCCTTCATTATTATTCAATTAAATTCTTAAATAACGATGAATTATTGATTTGAACTATATTCATGTTTGTTTTTCTTTAATGTCTTCGGATTTTGTTATTCTTGATAATTGAACTTCAAGTGATGAATCTATATATTTTGAAATTTGTCATTATTTTATAAAATGAGGAAGTCTAGAGAAAAAGAGGTAGGCATATAAATTTTAATTAACAAAAAATATTTTAAATTTTGTATGTATTAAGTGTACGTATTATATATATATATATATATATATTTATATACATAATTTTTCTATCCATATACATATTATATACAAAAATCAACTATCCAATTTATAAGTTCAAAACAAAGTGTGTCTGTGTTTTTTTTTTAAAAAAAAATAATAGTTTTAGAACTTGAGTTACTAGTTGAGATAATTTTAGAAGATAATGACTTTGTTTATGTTTGAAATATACTTTTGTGAATTATTTATATATGACTATTACATTTTATTTTGTGTTAAAGATTATTTATTGTTTGTCATTTTTAATTATTGAAAATACATGTAATAACCCTTACCTTAAGCTTTTATAATTATGAATTTAAATTTGTTTTTATCAGTAAATTTTAATTTGTTCCTATTAACATATATATATATATATATATATATAATTTTTTTTCCTTACTCTGTTAGAAAGCTGACACGTTCTGCAAGCGGTGTGAGTCCAAGTAAGCTCAAAGCGAAAATCCAGGGCTGTTTTGAAGATAATTAAGATAAATATTTATTAGTAAGATGGAGATGAATCTAGTGATTATCAAACAGCAATCAATAAATGAAAAGGACAGCCAACGGAAAGTGTCTTTAATGTATATCTCTGTGTAGTTCCCCGTTGCACTTCAACTGTGTTTTTTACTGTCACATTGCATTGCAGTTGAACTCACAGATTGACAGTGCAAATGGAGAAGCCATTACACACCAAAACAAAGTATAAAATTTAGGTCATTTATAAAATTTCTAAACAATGTCCTCTTTTAAATTTGAGAAAAGAAAAGTAAACTAAAAACACATTTACTGATATCAGAAACACAATGGCTGCATGCAGGCTGCCAAATCAATTTCTTATGATTCTAATTGCCGAATCAATTTCTTTGACTTGTATGTCTTGTATCCTTCTTTTATATCAATAACAGTATCTCTTTTTTCTGATAAAAAAAAAATGTGTATATTGCAGTCAAATTCTTACAAAAACTGTATTTTTTTTCTTGGGTTTAAATTGTCACTCCAGTGATAACAGTCGCTGTTTTATATTTAGATTGTAATTTTATAAATTTCGAATTTATATTTTTGATTGTATTTTTAATATGATATGTCATGATATAATGATTTTAAAATCATATTGTGTGAGAAGTTAAAATCATCATATGGATACAATTGAAAATATAAATTAAAAATTTCTAACAATTTTTTAATATGTAAAATGGTGGAGTACTAGCTCGAGACATGCAGCTGATTAGAAACACTCACTCTTCCAAAGGCGTAACACTCAGCCACTATGGCTAGCGGAATGGCCGGAAAGAGAACGGAAAGCTTAGTCCCCAGAATGACTTCCTGAAGATTAGCCAAAACTTTTCTTGCCAGTCGGAAGGGGACTTTGGAGACGAGGGTGAGATCAGACTTCTTGCGCAGCGAAGAGGATGACTTGTTGTGTGCTGTTCGGCCATGCTTCATCTCCTTGCTTAAGCCCTTAAGGTTGCCGTTCTCCACTAACCACGGTTCAGTTGAAGCCATGCTGATAAGACACAAACACAATAAAAAAACAAAGAAAAGACACTATTCTGTCTATGTAAATGATGTATATGATGATATACGATGGTCTGGAGATATACACAGTTATAATTTATATAGAGGGCATCATATATATTATTGTTATTTTGGATCCATCTGTGCAACTTCCTGGAAGCTTCATTATGAATCTTCAGAACTGATCCGAGTATCAAATCGAGAAAGTGATCGAATGAATGGATCACTGGTTAACTGTTCAATTAATGGATTGAATCATATTAAACATAAAAATATTATTTTAAAAATAAATAATTATGTGACTTTAAAACGTATATTGAGAATTGTTTTTAAAAAAATTACCTTTATTTCACTTTTGTCATTATTGATATAAAAAGAAATATAATTTAATTTTTACATCAATTTTTTTTATAATAATAAAAATGATCTTTAAGTATGTATAGGATTATTTCATTTTATCTCTATCAATAAGTGTATATTTCATACGTTTTCTTATTATTTACTATATGCATATTCACATATTTTATTATTTTTTATATTTTGAAAATTTGTAATATTGAAAGTTATTTTCTTTTATTTTTATCTTCAATATTCAAAGTATCTTGAACTAAAGAGAAAAAATTACTGTGTGAAAGTATGCTTGGGTTTATTATGTATATGAATGTATGTACAGTATAATAATTTTGATTTTTTTTTTTGCTAACCAAACTCCTTTATTTCACTGAAATCAAAATGTATTTTATTAATTCTCTGTTTTTTTTTTTAGTAGAATAGGGGTAGGGAAAAATTATATCTAGGTGTGTGTGCGCGTATTTATAGAGAGAAAAGATTTTGCTATCAGCAGATGTAACATCTTGATCTAATTAAGCAAAGTAATTAACGATAATGATGATTATCATGAGTTAATTTGCTTAATAACCATAAGGAAACGGTAGTTATGACTAGTGACCCGTAAATACAAAAGCAAAAGTATAAATGATGAAAATAATTAATTCTAAATCAGAGAAGACCGATTTGAGAATGTAATTTAATATTAAGGGTCATCACTTGATAAGAAGGTACGACTAGTGTTAATTGAGAATTAACACACGAGGAAATGTGAAAAATTAGTGCACAAAATACACTTGAGCAAGATTGGCATAATGCAAAAATAGAGGGCGTTTAATTGGGATTATTCCAAGAATTATAATGGACTATTAGAATAACTAAAATACATCAAGACGAGATAATGAAGGAAATGAAAATTTGATAAGATCTCGATTTATGAAATCGACACATGAGAAAAATGAATAAGTAACACAAGTACTTGAGGAGGAAACAAAATTGATGCAACAAGAAAAGGGGGATTAGTGCAAAATACCAAACAAGGCATAAAAAGGGAAAAAAGAAGAAAATAAGGCCAAAAGTGTTGGTCCAAGTCTTGCACCCAAAACCAAAAAGAGAGAAAAAACTTATACCTTAAAATATAACCAACTTTGCTACAGTACTTCAATGTTACATATCCCACAAGAAATGTATATAACTCATATTAAACTCCATGTTTGCATACTAAAAAACAGAGGTGTCAACACCTCATTGGACCACCCTATCACGACTCGAAACCCACCCTATACGGATCTTGTGTCGCGAGGCCGACCCAATATCTGTCCCTTACTTTTTTTATTCTTTGTATCCATGATAACAATATATAATGTAAACTTAATAGTAAATTAATGGAAATCTTAATACAATATTGTTTGACGATTGAAATATGTAAACCGACATAACTTAACATTATGCCACTCTTAGGTGATGAGTACATATAGAGAAACTATATCACTTCTATCATACTCCTCAACTGTCCCCCCATGCTCTTGGACTCCTACTATGGTCCTGCGACATTCTCACCTGAAAAATTAGTAAGTGGGGTGAACTAACAAAGTTCAGTAAGTAAAAGCTCATATTTGACACGGGTTAGAGTTAACATAGAAAAATATGAACTCATAGGGTGAACATGATAGCCAATCATGAAATCAGTTGCAGTTAATGGTAAAATACCACAATGGCCAATGAACAGTAAGTCACAATAAGCAAGCATGAGTAATGGTATAGCATAAATATGGAAAAACTCAATAACATCAGTCAACATAAGAATACTGCCACAATAAATCGTCACAATCAAGTACAATTAATGAGTGAACTGTCAACATAGGATTATTCATAGGGAATGACAACGTCTTATGAATCCAATAAACGTAAACATATCAATCAAACATAAGTAATGCATTTACTCTGTTTAGGGTTTGGCAGACCCTCGATCCTTTAGGGCCGGGCGTACCCTCCTTAACCTCAATGCATATACGATGCCCTCATAACTCAATGCGTAAAACACCATCATTGCCAAATGTCTTGTCAATCGACCCAGAGGTCCTGCACACCCCCCTTAACCTCAATGCATATAAAATGCCATCATAACTCAATGCATAAAAATGTAATCATTGCCATATGTTCGTTCACGGACTCGACCCGTAGGTCCTATCAAATAGCATCGAATGGATATTGTGACTGAGCACAACTCCGGCATTCACAATAAATCATGATTATTTGTGATTCTATAAGAAGAGCATAGAAATAGAATATCATGCAATGGACATATAACAGAAGGCTTTCAAGGCACAATACAACATAACAATCATGATATAATAGTCAATAAACATCCACAAGATAGGACAATATCAATTGTAGAACAATAACAGCTGGTACGTTCAAGAGTACAAAATTGGCAGTACTAGAATGAATGTGGCTTGAAAGACTACATGTAAGAGATAGGAGTTTACTTGCCTTATCAGTGCGTTCTAGTATTCCGTTTCGTTTCTTCTGCTTGTAACCCTCTCCTTTATATGTATTTAACCTACCTTCCATATACTTACATCACATACTTCCCATATATACATATGTACTGCCAGCTATATATATATGTACATCTACATATATACATATATATATATATATATTCAAATTCCATGATTTTTCTTTTTATTTCATTTTTATTTTGATATTTGTTCATGACTTGCTCGAGCATCACTCGGTATCATTCGTACATTTGAAACTATTTAGCTCTCATTTTCATTTGATATCATAACATAAAGCCCTAACGGCTCGGGTTTACATGGGTCGCTCAGTTACAATTTGAGTCAGGGTATTGCACACCCTTTCCTCCAATCACAATTCATGCACAATCTGATATATGTGTTATAGCATCCGACCCGATTATCGGGAATTAAGAAACTAATTTAAATATTAGAGACTTTAAGAAATAAAATGACAATTATGAAAATTAGCCCAAGAAAAATAAAAGCCATAAAATAATAAGGCATAAGTAAAAATACAAGTCCAAGAGAGGAAAAAAATAGAAATAAAGCAAAAATAGGGAAATGGGATAATGCCAAACAAAGCATAAGGAGAAAAAGATTTGAAAAAGGGCCAAAAGTATTGGCCAAGGGATTTGATCCCAAGACCAAAAATGTGGGAGAACTTATATCTAAAACTTAAACCACTTGGGCTGCAAGCACATTTATGCCATATATCTCACTAGATATATATATGTCATATAAAAGCCCATCACACCACCCAACACAACACATGCAACACATTATCATGATGTAAAATATATGTGTATATGTATCTATATATATATGGGCCTGATGTGCATATGACAAAAATGAGTGTGTGCATGTGAGGTGCTCTTAGAAGGAGAGTGAGGCAAAGAAGAAAAAGAAGAAAAAGAGGAGAAGGGAAAGGAGGTTGTGCATACAGTGTTGCTTAAGCCCTAAGAAGCTTGAAAAGATCAACAACAAGCAAGAAGGAGAGAGAGAAACTGCCATTGAAGGTAAAAACCCTAACCCTTCAAGTTTTCTCTCTCTAGAAAACAATGTAGGACCTAATGTTTAAGGGATTTTAAAATGCATACATGTATATGATATTGAAAAAGGAAGAAAAATGGATGAAAATAGCCTTGTTAAACTAGGAGGAAACCCTAGAACTAATAAACCCGAAATAGTGAAAAATAATGTTTTTGTGCAAGCTTGACTTAAGCTTGAAACCACTTACATGGCTAGAAAGAGCATTGAAAATCGATCATACTGAAATTTAAATTGATCAAAAAGGCCAAAGAACAAGATAGAAATAGTAAGTTGCTGGTAGGGTGGATGATTCGGGTAGTGAGAGTTTTTTATGGATTCAATTGCTTTTAGGATCAGGAAAGTGTTCCCCTAACTCCCAGAAGAATGTAGGAAGAAAAATGAAGAAAAACTATTGTTTAAAACATCACGAAATATGAAGGAATTGACTCGCCAGTAAGTCAGGCCCTAGTTGGAGCCCGACTGTGATGCCCTATTTCGAGCTTAGGGAAGAAGCTATTTGAAAAAAAAAACTTCAGTAATGGAAACCTCATGGAATTAGGGTTTGAACCTCATTGAAATTAGGCCGGAATTCCACCGAAAATGGTTGTCGACACCGGAGAAAATGTCGGAACCCTTACTAGAGAAGTGGGAAGATGAACAGTAGTGGGTTGGGTCAGTTTTGGGTTCAGGTCGAAATCCGCCCAGACACAAATCCGGTTGACCAAAACTACGCCGTTTAAGGGTTGTGGGATTTAAATTGAATTGGATTGGGTCTATTTAGCAACAGGGATAGTAAATTAATTTAATAACCTAGGGCAGAACAGGGATATCCCATCCTAACTTTTGCCCCCAGTCTGCTGTTTGGCCTAAAAAAAATGAGAAAAAAATATACAAAGTCGTAACCCCAGAGACTCGAACCCTTTACCACGTGTGTGTGTAAGCCAAAATTCAAGTGTGTGACCACTATGCCAGTGTCACATATGTGAATAATATGGGCTGCATATATATATATATATAATATAAAATAAAAGAATTAAATAAATTTAATTTGGTAAAATGACTCTGATGCCCAAATAAAATAAAAAGATAGTGTAACCCAATGTTTTTGAGCATTCCGAACTCAACAGCGGAGTCCAATTTGTGAGATTAAGTTCGAAAAAATTAAGACACGTAAAATTTAAAATTATTATTTTACCCCTAATGATACCCGGAGCCAATTAAATACAAAAGGTAGTCTATCTTGACTATTTCGGACGTTCCGAACTCAATGGTGAGGTTCGTTAAGCCTAAATAAGTTTTGAAAAATATGAAACAATAAATGAGGTAATACCTACTACGTCCCAAGCAATTATTTAGCTATTAAATGAAATTAGAAAAAGAAGGCAGGACCTAACTTTAAGTCTAAGGCTACAAAATAATAAGAGGCCAATAGTAATGCCATGGTTATATTCTAATGTATATTTGACTTATGATCTAGGAACTACAGAGAAAGGAAAAAGAGTTAGCATAGTTGACTAAAGGTTTGAGGTGAATAACCTTGCACCCTAAATCAGTGTTATTTCATCTTCTACTTGAAAAATGCTAAGTGTTTTATACCTTGTTCAAATGTCTATCTCGTGATTTTTATACCTGTTCAAATGTTTATCTATACTTTGTGAAATATTTAGAAACTATGATCTTCATGACTAGATTTTGAAATGGCATTCATGTGTATCGATCTAAAAAATGTTTGTAAACCATGGCACCCCTTTAATGAGAAATAAATGATTTGTGTGAACCCATTTGACTACGAAACCTAAATCATATCTGTTTTGAATCTGATCATGTGTCTGTTCTGAGGCTTACCCATATGGTGCTCCGACGCTTGATGAAACTTACCCACATGGTGCTCTGACTTGATTTCTTGTGTTTGTCCTAAGGCCTACCTATGTTGCACTCTGACTCTTTTGAGACTTAGCCACATGGCGCTCTAGTTCGATTCTTGTGTCTGCATGAAGTTTACCCATGTGGCGCTCTGACTCTTTTGAGACTTACCCACATGGTGCCCTAACTTGTTGTGGATTTCATGTACGAGACTTACCTACGTGGCACTCTGACTCTTATGAGACTTACCCACGTAGTGTTCTAACTTATTATGTGAATCTTTGATGTGTGTAATATGTGTCTGTTATCCGTTATTCAAATCAGATTTTAAAAGCTCCCTCTTATGTGTATTTATCATTCGTTATCATGTTATCTATTTTGTAACTTATTATCTAAATTATGTTTTAAGAATTGCATATGCGAATCTACGATTTGTGAACAACTTTTTACCATATTTGTTTTGTGATTTGATATTCAATCTATGTTATTAGAAAATAACGTGTTTTAGAAATACTTCCGCTATGTTCTGTAACACCCCGACCTTGCGTAATTAATAATTAGTTGTTAATTATTAATTAGCACTGACTTAATAAATGATTAAGGGAATTAATCATAATCCCGACGGTCATGATAGACCGATTAAACTAATTAAATATGTCTGGAGAGAATGGTATAATACCCGAACCCGATTACTGATTAATTCGATAAAATAATGCCGTTTTAACACCAACGGAATCCGAATTAGCTAACCCGGGAAATCCCGGATGATTAATAAATGACACGGAACCCCTGACACTGAAGATAACTGAAATAGAAACTGACCGGAAGAAACCGCGTTGAAAAAGGAGCTACGGAATGAAAGTTATGTATCAAACATTGAAACTGAATTAATGCGCAACCAAACAGGGCCTTAGCCCAAAATGTGGAAAAAATGGCCAAATGGGAGGCCAAGGGAATTGAACCCTTGACCTTTGAGTGGAAAGAACTCTTATCCAAAAAAAGTTAACCATGTAGGCTGCCAATGTCTTGTGCTTAGTTATACAACTAAAATGTATATATCTCTAAATTGCCCCAAGCTGCCACCCAAATTGGCCAATGGCCAAACATGCAACACATCACCCCTATGCACCCTAGCCCCCATCATCACCTACCTCAACACTTGATGACCTCTCTTCCAACCAAAATACATGCAAATTAATCATGAGGTTGGGAGATGTATTGGACAAGAAAAATCTGATTTGCATTTACAAGTCTCCATATGTGTATTGGAGGATTGAGAAATCAGAAATTAGTGCATGAGATCTGCTAGAGAGAGGGGGGGCTGTTAGAGGGAGAAAGTGAGAACTGCATGTGTATAACATGGTGAGTGTTTGTGTCCCATGGAGTTGCTCTATGAAGGAAGAATAGAACTGAGGTGCACGACTAGGATTGAGGCACACCTGAGGTGCCAAAGGACTGAACTGAGCCATGAGAGGGAGGAATAATGGCCTAAACCAGAGGTAACACAAAAAACTGTCGAATTTCTGTTCAAAAATTTTAGCACTATTTTTGATAGTTTGGATCTGTGCAAACTGTACATATATACTACTATGAGACCCTAGAACTGTTTTGAATTGATTGGGAGGGTCGGGTAAGCCTTGAAACCCAAAACTGTGACAAACCGCCATTAACGACCTTCCTGTAATAGGTCTGATTCGACCTCCATAAAACTGAAATCCGATGGTCTAGAACTGATCTAGACCCTTTTAGGACCCTATAAATACTGACCCGTGACTTGGAAACACATGGAAGGCCCTCAAAACTGAACTTATTGTCTCGGCCATTGGAACCCAAACTCGTAAATAAGCTCGTAAACTGAAATCTAAAAATGGGATGTTGATCCCCATGGAATTACGGTCACAACAAGCCAAACCTCGTGCGATTTGGTTAAGAAATGGGGCTGTATGACCGAACGGTGCCCCCTCACAATAATCGGTTATGCCGAGCTGGATCTTTGGATTCGAAGCTCGAAATCAATGCAAAATTATTGGTATTACATACAGAAATGTTTTGGAATCAAAACATATCGAAAACAGCCCTTGAAAACCCACGAAATTGAAGAAATAGCAAACCTGCAACTAGGGCAACGGATGGGGAAAAGATGGGGAAGATGGAGTTGACTCGGCCGAGTTGACCGAGCCAAGCCGAGCTGACTCGGACACGTGTCGGCCTGTGAGGATGCCACCAAATTATTGAAACTGCGCCATTTTGGTGTTAAAGGTTTTAAATTAAAACCTGAATCCTGCCTGTTTGGTAACATGGTTAATAAATTGAAACTTGATTGAGGACTGTCCAAACCGTGGATAAGGGCCAAATTGGGGTTAATTGGATTATGCTATTCCGGTTCTGTGAGGTCCAGTGAACCGATTGGTTCACCACATGCCCAATCCGGTCTAGGATTTTGAATTGAAAACCCAATGGTCCACTGTTTGAAATTGAATAACTGAACCAAAACTTTTGTAAATTAGTTTTTGACCCCAACAGTTTTGGATATTGTACTGTGGCCCAGATTTTGGAAAAATTGTACATTTAAGCCCCTGGTAAATTAATTAAATAATAAAATAATTATTTTATTAAATGGGTAAAATTACAATTTTACCTCTGGACATTATATATGTCAAATAGAGTCCAAATAAATTAAATAAATAGTGTATTTTCACTATTTCAAATATTATGGACTCAATGGTACAGTCTAAATTAGGAAATTATGTACCAAAAAATACAGACCTGCAAGTGACACATGACTGTACTGCCCCTGAGGGTACCCAGGCCCAAATAAAAATAAAAGACAGTCTATTCTAATTATGTCGGGCATTCTGGACTCAACAGTGAAGTCTGTTTAATGAACTGAAGTCCCGAAAAATACAGACACATAAATTGTAAAATGACTGAATTACCCCTAAAGATACCCAAGCCCAATTAAACATAAAAGATGGTCCAAGTTAACTATGTCGAACACTCTGGACCCAATGGTGAGGTCCATTTTATGAACTGAGGTTCCGAACAGTTTGGTTATACAATATGTGAAATTACCAAAATACCCCTGATACTGTACGAAGCCCAAATAAAGTCCGAATTGAGCAAAATTAATACCAATTGAAACCCAATTACTTATGGGCTCATATATACGATTAAATTATGATTCGAAATCAGAACATCAGGAAATGTAAAATTACCAAACTGCCCCTGATGCCATACGAAACCTAAATGAAGTCTGATTAAGAAGAAACTGATACCGATTGAAGCCCAGATACCTGTGAAACTGTATACTTGATTAAATGATGAATCAGAGTCAGAATCTTACAAAACGTAAAATGACCAAAATACCCCTGAGCACATGAAGTGCAAAGTAGAGGTGGAATAAAGGTCAAACTGATCTGATAAATTATCATAAGGATAATTATGAACACTGAAAGGCTCAATAAGACTCTGGAACAGTTAACGCGTAAAACAAGAAACGACTAATGTGTCCCGATGACCAAAAGTAGATACCAAACGAAGTCCAAAGGACTTAGAAAATTATATCTAAGATATGTGGACTATTCTGAGGACCACGATAGGGTCCGGGACAAGAATGGACAAATTACTATTTTGCCCCTAAGGCTAAATAAGCACTTAACTGATAGCGACTCAAGTCTAAAAGACTTAGAACTTCATGTATACGATATATGGGATATTCTGAGAACCACGACTGGGTCCGGGGCAAGAATGACAAAATTACCATTACGCCCCTATGGTTAAAATAAGAACCTAACTGATACCGATTGGAGTCTAAAAGACGAAGAACTTTATATTTAAGATATAAAGACTATTCTGAGGGCCTTGACAGGGCCCGGGGCAAGAGTGATAAAATGACCGTTTTGCCCCTAAGGCTGAAAAAGTAACTGACTGATAACGATTGAAGTCTAAATGACTTAAATTATAGTTCTGAAGACTACTAAGCCTAATTAAGGAATGAAATAGCCCCGGATGAAACCCGATGAGAGGGCGATAGGCTACTAGGCTATCTTAGGTAAACCGATAGACACCTAAGATGACGAATAAGGCCTGAATGGATGAATTCTGATCTGTCTGTGATTGATGATGATTATTCAGGACATACATGGAGATGCCTGACGTACTTGGAGGTTATCGGATTGTTTGTGCAAGGAGATAACCGTAACAGTTTGTGAGTAATCCTGACTCCTGAATTGGTGTATAAGTACACTGTCTAGTTACTGTATTTTAAAATACTGTACTGTACTGTTTTATCTGATACACTGATTTCATGCTTTTACCCAAATGCATGATCTTTACTCTGTCTGGCTTCTCTGTTCTGTACTGAAATCGCTGTTTTAAACTGGTTCTGAATGAACAACTGACTCCTGGTGCCACCTCAGTCTTGAGCACTATATGAGCATACTGCACTGTTTAATCTGTGCATACTGTACTGTTTATTCTGTTATACTATTCTGCTCTGCTCATTACTGATCTGTTCTGTTACTCTGATGTTTTAACTGATCTGTTCTGTTACCCTGATGTTTTAACTGTATTGTCGTCTTGAATACTGTTTCAACTGAACGTACTTAACTGTCTTCTCCGAAATGCCTGTTTCATCCATATGCTTTATAAACAACAATGGTTTGAAACCCATGACAGGGAACCTGTGTTACTCGTTGGGCTTTTCGAAGCTCACCCCATTCCCTAACATTTTTCAAGAATGATATCTATTGGATCTGATGGCACTGATCTGTGGAGACTGGATTATTGAGGATTGAATCTGTTTAATTAGGTGAGTGATGTAATACGACTGACCTGACTGATATGTACTAGATATAGACATGGCTCATGGATTTAAACGGTACTCTAGAGGTTATAGTTCTACTCTGTTGTTATATGTCGGATTATAGATATGCTCTGAGGTTAGAATTGTTAGCTGTTGGATTTTAGACTTGCTCTGTGTGATACATATCCTATAGTGGATACATGAGTTGCATTCCCTTGACAAAAAGTTTTTAAATTCCGCTGCATCTGACCCTACAGTCGGAGTGCAATTCACTGGAAAGTTCAGAAATTGCCTTCGGTTGGTCGTGTGGCGGCTGACTGGCATCAAGTCCTCGACATCCGCGTAGGGTGGGGTTTGGGATGTGACATGTTCTATACATGATCCATTTTGAAAGCATGTTTTAAGTTATCCTGATGTTTATGTTATTTGTTTAAGAACTTGGTGTCCATGGTATTTTGTGCAAAACTCTTCCTTGCAAAACCTGTGACAGGATGCAAGAATTATTCACAAGCTTAGTGAAGCTCATATGGATTCATCTAACATATTTCAGGTAATTGAATTAGCAAGGAGGTAACAAGTCCATGCAGAATAGTCGAGAGCGTGAATGAAATGAATCTTTGTACCAAGATCTGGGTTGGATGTGATGTGGAATCTTTTGGGTAATCACATGATGTATTTTTGGTAATTAATGACAACCTAGACTTTTGGGAACTAATATATAATTATTTTGCAATCAATTTCTATTCATACAAAAAAAATTTAAATGCAACTAGCAAATAATTCTGAATACGTACTTGTATACATTTACATGTATATCTATTTAAATTGTATGATATTTCATATATAATAAATATAGAAAAATTTCTTAATAATATAATGTCACCTTTGTAATTTAAAATACAAAGAACATATAAATTATATTATTAATTATTTCAACAAATATAGAAAAGCTTTCAATTAGAATTATCAATCTAATTTAAATAATGATATTTTTCCTACTGACACTAATTAGTATTAGAATTTCATATTAAAGCATTATTATATTCTTACTTTAAATAGTAACATGGCAAAATATTTATATTGATAAATTAAATATTATGCCAAGTTCAAGTAACATACTAATTGTAAAAGCATAAAATTTTCAATATGCAAAAAACTGGAATTAACCAAGTGCTATATTTCACAAGTAAACTTGATATAAATATACACAGATTAAAATTTGTACATTAACAAACTAGTAAATAAAACACAAAATCTGAAATTTTGTAATTTGAATTTCAAGTAATCAAACCAAAACGAATTCTAAAATTCTGTAAATTAGTACAGTATATAAACTGATAAAGATAAAGTTAGATATTGTCTTAAGATTGTTAGGAAAAATTATATTTTATCAGAATACTGTACTTGAAAAAACTTATAGTACTTTAATAAATATTATACTATAAAAATAGGTTGAAAAAATTTCAGAATCATATAGACCAGAAACAGAATTCTCAAAATGCTATAAATACATAAACAAAAATTAAATGGAAATAAACAGAAATTAAAACTTACAGTTTTTCACGAAAATACCAAAAGTAAAGCAATGGTGATTGACTAAGGCTAGTTTTTTACATTATGTTCTTAAGACAATATTGCCCTCGCACTGGTGCTTTCGAGTTTTCAATGGTTGTTGTCTCCTAGGATACAATGGTCATGCACAGTAGATAGAAGCACTCCAATCTGCAAACCGAGTTTTCGGACTATCATTCCCCCTGCCACCCGTCTAAGAGCTCAGGAACAAATCATTGAAACAAAGCCCAAGGTACTCGTTGACCGGTGCACAGTCCCTGTTCCAACGTCGAGCCAAAACCCCAATGCCTTCTCGAGTCCCATTGCAAAAAACTAACGACCCCAGGATATCAAATTTCCATCCTCCCGCCATTAGAAAGGCTTTGTGGAGACAAATATCGAGCAAGCAACCGAGTTTAGGGACTATCATTCCCCACGCCACCTATCTAAGAGCTCGGGGACACATCATTGAAACCAAGCCCTAGGTACCCATTGACCGGTGCACAGTCCCCGTTCCAACACCGAGGCAAAACTCCAACACGTTCTCGAGTCCCATTGCAGAAAACTAACGACCCTAGGATATCAACTTTCCATCCCCCCGCCATTAGAAAGGTTTTGTGGAGACAAATATTGAGCAGACAACCAAGTTTCGGGACTATCACTCCCCACGCCACCCGTCTAAGAGCACGAGGACAGATCATTGAAACTAAGCCTGAGGTACCCGTTGACCGGTGCGCAGTCCCCGTTCCAACGCCGAGGCAAAACCCCAACACCTTCCCAAGTCCCATTGCAGAAAACTAACGACCCAAGGATATCAACTCTATCCCCCTGCCATTAGAAAGGCTTTGTAGAGACAATATCGAGCAGGCAACCGAGTTTCGAGACTATCACTCCCCACGTGACCCATCAAGAGCAAGAGGACAGATCATTGAAACCAAGCCTGAGGTACCCATTGACTGGTGCACAATCCCCGTTCCAACGCCGAGGCAGAACCCCAATGCCTTCTTGAGTCCCATTGCAAAAAACTAACGACCCCAAGATATCAACTTTCCACATCCCCCGCCATTAGAAAGGCTTTGTAAATACACGAGTTTCAGGACTATCACTCCCCACGCCACCCGTCTAAGAGCACGGGGACAGATCATTGAAACAAAGCCCGAGGTACCCGTTGACCGATGCATAGTCCCCGTTGCAACACCGAGGTAAAACCCCAACACCTTCTCGAGTCTCATTGCAGAAAACTAATGACCCCAAGATATCAACTTTCCATCCCCCCGCCATTAGAAAGGCTTTGTAGAGAAAAATATCGAGCAGGCAATCGAGTTTCGGGACTATCACTTCTCACGCCACCCGTCTAAGAGCACAAGGACAGATCATTGAAACAAAGCCCGAGGTATACGTTGACCGATGCACAATGTAAAGATTTGAAATTTTGGGGATAAAATTATTTATTTATTTGTTCTTTTATTAAATTGTTTAGGATTATTATTATCATTGTTTAAATGGTGGTGTATGCATGTAATATGTGTTAACTATGTGCATGTGAGTACATGTATGTGTGTATATGCATATTGTATTATATATTAAAAATATGCATGTGCTTAAATGTATAAATATATATAAATGTATGTGCAGTGGGTATGCAAGTGGGGAAGGTGCAAAATAGTTGTCTGTGTGTGCAAGGTGTATGTGTGTGGCTGTATATGACCGTGTGTGTGTAATGTGTATAATATAATATATATATATATATATATGTATATTATATATAGCAAAAACCAACAATGCAAGCTAAGCATTAAATGCAAAGTTGCATTGCTGCATGAGACAAGAAAGAGAGTCAGAAAAGGGAGTGGGAAGAGGGAGAAAAAGGGGGCTGTTGCAGTGGGTCTGCGTGAGTTGATGTTTGTGTATATCCATGTGTGTGTATTGGGAATGCATACGTTGGGTTAGAGAGAGAAAGGAAACCAGAAAGAGATGGAGGCTGAGTTACAAGAAGCACTGAAGATTGGAGAGGTTCAAACGTAAGCTAAGAGGAGTTACCAAGGAAGAAAACCAGGGAATAGGGACACGAAAAGGGAAGGAGAAAGTGATCTAATCTTTTGCATTCCACTACTAGTTCCACTACACACCGAGTACATCTCCCCGAGTTGGGACTGACCATCAGGTACGATATATTGTGCTAAGTAAGAAATAGAATTAAGTTTAGGAATAACTGCCATGTTGACTTGATGATTCACATGTTTGTTTTATTACTTATATGCTTATGTATTCCCTGTTACCTTTTTGAAAGTTGGTGATGAATGTGAATCATGACTATATGTATATCGCATGTGTTAGCATAGTGTGTGGATTATGTTTTTTTTTTAGAATTGTTGGGATTATGAAACATGTGACTTAAAGCATGTGTTAAATGGACCATGCATGACATGTGACCTTGATGAAAGGATATTCTGATTTGAATGTTGTTGTGTAATATATCATTTAAAGCATACTTCATGTGTGGATATGATGCTTTATTAAGATTGCATTATGGTATAGTGGAATCAAAGCATGTTGGCATAGTATGATTCCTTAGACATGACATGACATGATATGACATGATATTGCATTTGGTACCCGAACTAGCGGGAGCGATCCGCGAAGGGACATGATATTGTGTTTGGTACCCGAACCAACGGGAGTGATCCGTGAAGGGACATGACATTACATTACATTATATTACATTGCATTACATTACATTACATTAGTTGACATGGACATGGCATAGATTTGACATGGTTGTGGCATAGAGTGGTGTGGGTGTTTCATGGGCATTGTCACTACATTGCATGGATAATATGGATGGCATATGAATTATTGCTATTACATGGCATGGACAATTTGGAAAGCATGTGGATTATTGTTACTACATTGCATGGATAATATGGATGGCATATGGATTATTGCTATTATGTGGCATGGACGATTTGGAAAGCATGTGGATTATCGTTATTACATTGCATGGATGATTTAGAATGCATATAGAGATGAATATACACTTGCACATGCCACGCCTTAGATTATGTTAATGAGTTGGATGACATGTAGATTATTGCTAGTATATTGTATGCATGAT
This sequence comes from Nyssa sinensis, assembly GCA_008638375.1. NCBI lineage: Eukaryota > Viridiplantae > Streptophyta > Magnoliopsida > Cornales > Nyssaceae > Nyssa > Nyssa sinensis. The sequence goes on from CM018050.1 coordinate 13,499,600, forward strand.
GTTGAATGCCATGTAGATATAACTGTACACTTGCACATGCCACGCCCTTAATTTTGTTTCTTGCATTAGCATTATATTGTACCAGCAGTTGAGCTGACCCATTCATGGGACAAACATTTCAGATGACGCTCCCGGCACTTGAGACTTGAAGAAGTCTTACAGAGTGGAGGAGATATGAGCTTAGGAGGATATTTGGCCCATGAGGGCATGCTTTGTGATATAGGGCTTAAGCCCGAATGGCATGTTGAATGTTTTTATTGACTGTGCTTTACATGGATGTACATTGAAGGAAATGAATGTAAGTTTGGGTTGAATCCATTAGATTGTCCTTTATTTCTTTATTATTTTATTTTCCTTTTGTCTCGTTAGTAGCACCACGGGTTCGCTGGAATTCGGGGCGTGACACACAATCCCTGTTCCAATGCCAAGGCAAAACCCCAACGCCTTCCCGAGTCCCATTGCGAAAACTATGGCCACATGATATCAACTTTCCATCCCCCACCATTAGAAAGGCTTTGTGGAGATAATATCGAGCAGGAAACCGAGTTTCAGGACTATCGAGTAGGCATCATCATTTATCTCCTTCCTCCAACAACCACTTCCACCCACTCTCTCTTTCACCCTCGCAAACTTTTTTTCTCCCACTCGCTTACCTTTCCACCTATAACAACTTCCATGCTCCCACCCATTCCTTCTTTTGCACAGTGAAACCAAACTTGTCCTTGAACTCTTTTAATATGCAGACTCATAATATGCATGAACTTAATTCTAAAATTCATGAAATTGAATGAATGATGATGACGGCGAACTGGGTTTATATATAGGCGACTTGATGGCTATTCAAACAGACACGAACCTAAATGGTGCATATGTTCACGCGAACAGATATAATGTTTCAATTTGAATAGATGCATCCATTGGTAAACAGACGCACCAATATAAAGGGATGCAACTATTGTTTAAATTCAAAAGGATACACTTGTTCATGGTGACTATTCAATCAAAATTCAAAAACGCAACATTTTGAAAATAAAATTTAAATAAATAAATTTATTTAAATAAATTTTCTCCAAAAAGATATATATATATATATAGATATATATATAGTGGGTCAAGGCCCAAGCCCAACCCAAGGTAATTATATATATGCTTTTTAAAAACTTTGTTCCCAACCTATGTGAGACACAAGCTTTTCACAAGCTTCAAGCTTTGTTACCGTTTCCAAGTGGTGATATTTGGAGTCAATTTCTCATTCACTCCTTGGTAGTTTTGAGCAACCCAATATATATGTTCTTAATCTCCTCATGGATGAGAACATATTTCCATGTGGACCCATCTAAAATAATGTGTGAGGCCCATTTTAATTTTGGCTCAAAGATGGCCAAAAATTATTGCTCAATAATCCATTTTTCCAACACTATTATGTCATGGCCTTCTTGAAAAAGATTATAGACAATTATTTTCATCCTTTTTCAAATAGAGAAAATAGATTTATATTAGGTACCCTCTGAAGCATGATTTATATAATAAAAAATAACTCAAATATCATGCCTCGATTCAAAGTCAAAACTTAGGGTCATTGGAATCATAATGAAAAGGTAATATTGTTCAATTACTAAAAAATATCAGCCAATTTTTATGTGATTAATTTATTTCCTTTTTTATACTTGGGATTTAATAGAAGAAATTATTATTAGGATTAGTCATTTGGGTTCTACCCAGCAAGACAACATGCTTACAATGGTCAAGGTTGTATGCATCCTTTATACATAATGGAAATATCACAATACAACTCTGTGTGGTTTCCATACACCTCCTAAACTGAATGTCATGCCCCTGACTCGTAGGGTCGTATTAAAGAGTCATTAGACCCCGATAAAGTAGATGATAGGACTAACCATCCTAATCAAGTATATAAAATACAAGCTATTTTTTTTAATGATTTTGCTTTAATTGGTTTCAGTTCAGTTTCTTGATTATGATTACTATCACAATATAACTATATCAAATATCCATCAACCGTATTAAACAATTTATATCCAAAGTTGATTCTACAATTCTTATATACATGACATATACATAAATAGTCTAAAGGGTACAGGCACCCTTGATAAATAAATGAATACAATAAATAGGTATCTTTCATCCAGTCCATCATGTACCGCTTCTGCAGCTATCTTTCATCTAGTTAATACCTGCCATTCCCATGAACTGCAGGGGTGAGCCATAATGCTCAGTAGGGTTTCCCAAAACACACAAGCAGGCAGTATGTCAAAAACTAATGCAAGTCTGAAGAGAACACACCTTATAGTCCAGTATGCATAACAAACACACCACATCATCATATCCCAAACTTAAGCATAAGTATAAGTATCAAAAGGGCATCACACTACTACATGTGGTTTGAGAATAATAGGTAGGTAGTCGACATATAGAGGGTCGGACACATGACATAAATATAAACTTATAATTTCATGAAGCACCTTCATTTCCTATTTTAATGCCATAAGAAAAATGTATATAAACATATAACCAATCACAAGATGTAAGTATAAGCTTACAACCCCACGAAGCATTTTCATTTCATGTTCAAGGCCATAAGAACAATGTATACATTCACAGCTAAGCAATCGTCCACAAGTGTCATAGTATCACAAACTGGCAGTATACAATCCATCAATAATCATAAGGAAATATCACATAAGCGTCAAGGAAAATAAACTCAAATAAATCAATTCACAGTAAAAAGGGATAATGTCACAACTCGAAACCTATCTTGTGCGGATCAGGGGCCCGAGATCGGGGGCACGACCCGCTAGTAGTCCCCACTAAAGGATCTCAAAAAATGATTAATTAATCATTAATACATGTCATGACATTAGTTAATTTAGTACCATCATCATAATATAGTTATGCATGCCATGATAAAAGTAAGTGTTTAAATTATAGATCTTTTATACCAGAACCATAGCTAGGACGTGGACACATGGGAGAGATAAGATTACATTATACTTAATCAATTATAATTCATAACAAAAATCCACCATTACATGCGGAAGACTGCTTGTCAGCAAAAAGATGACGCCTGATAGTAGTGAACGTCCTATGGTCCTCCTACAACATCCTTTCCTAAAAAAAATGATAAATCTGGAATGAGTTAACTTAGCTCAGTAAGTAAATTCCCTCGCTTTGTCATGGGTTAGGGTCAGTTTAAACAGAATAATATAACAATGGCAAGCAAAGGATACAATGTCACAATAACCAGTCACCAAAAGTGTGAATCACTAGAAATAACCTATGGGTCCAAAAGGCACATCCTATAGTAGTTTGATACAAATGATGTAAACAGTATAACAAATCAATAATAAGGATTGGCCTATACAACAGTCAGCTGTCACAAATCATAAGATAGCAAATCGAATCCAAGGATAAGATTGCAAACATATCAACAACCAAAGAGTGCATCATCAGATAATCCAAAGATGGGCTTGCAAGGTGTATCAATCACAAGATATCAAATTGAGTCCAAAGATAGGCTTGTAAAGCATATCAACAACCAAAGAGTGCATCATCAGATTATGATTCAATAAAAGATATGAAATGCTAACAAAATAGATGCTATCAACCAAACGGGTCCGGTTACCCTCAAAAACATTCATTCAGGTTCACCCTTCAATCGGGCTCCTGAATAGCACTAAAGCTCTTTACATATATCATGTCATCTATGAACTAAGTGTTGGGCATCATTCTCAATCACCGACCCGTAGGTCCACATCAATATTTATAGAATCAAGATGGACGTTGTGACGGACACAACTCCTAGCGCTCATAATAATATCATGATCAACAGAATTCCACAAGGGGTGTACATATATGTGGAATATCAAATTCTTAATAGTGAGAAACATAGCAATTTTTCAATATCCAAAGCAAGGTATAGAAATGAACAAATAATCACGTTAAGATATTGGCAATCAAATTCTCATCATATCCACAAGGTAGAACAAGCATCAAATTGTTGAAATCAATAATGTCATGTATGTATAGAATACAAATTGGCAGTATAGAGGAAATAAAATTGTGACATGGCTAAGAATTACCACATGTTATAGTTCAGGTTTACTTACCTCAAAAATGGTTTCTCCTCCCTTCAAGAGGAAATCAGACCTCCTTCTCTTTTCTATTTGATGTTCCTATAAATCAAGAAACATTATTTAGTTCAATGTTGTTCATGGACTTAATCTAATTTTATTGATGGATTTATGGTCTTTTAGTTTCATAGGTCGTATTTTAAGTCAATGAACTTATGCGATTTAGGTTGTAACCTAATTGACTCATTTACCCTTCCTTGGTAGTATCGTTGTACCTTTAAAATGTCCTAAAAATAGTCAATTTCACGTATCATTATTTTAGGTATTGGACTTAATCTGATTTTATTGATGGATTTATCGTCTTTTAGTTTCATAGGTCATATTTTAAGTGTATGGACTTATGCAATTTAGGTTGTAACCTAATTGACTCATTTACCCTTCCTTGGTAGTATCGTTGTACCTTGAAAATGTCCTAAAAATAGTCAATTTCACATATCATTATTTTAGGTATTTTATTGGGCAAAACGGACTTTACCATTGAGTCCGGAACATCGAAAAACCTTAAGGTAGGCACTTTCATAATTTTTAGAGGTCCCCTGATGGCTTCATTTAGCCTTTAGGACATTTTTTAAATTAATCCAATTTGTTCGTTCACATTTTTTGAGATTTAATTTTGCAAATTTGACTCCACCATTAAGTCTGGAATGCCCAAAAATATTGGGTTGCATTGTCTTTTTATTTTATTCGAACACCAAAAATATTTTACTAAATTGAATTATATTATTTTATATTATATATATATATATTTGGTTATTATTTTAACAAAGTGCCTTAGTGGCACAGTGGCTAACGCGTGAGGTTTACAACCCTCACGTGCAGATGTTCCTAGGTTCGAAACTGGGGAGCCACAACCCCCATTTATTTTTTGATTTTTGATAGGCCAAACAGCGGACAAGGAATCAATTCAAGGATAGGCTATCCCTATTCTGTTTCTAGTTATCAAATCAGGGATTACTATACTTGTTGCCAAACAATCCAAACCAATTTAAATTTTAAATTTCAAACATTTCAAACAACACCGTTTCATTTAAAATAAATCCATTTTATGTTTGGGTTGGGGCCTAACCCGAATCTGAACCGAGGTCTGACCCAAACGGTGCTTTCTTCCCCCAAACTCCGACGAGGGTTTCGATCACCCTCTCCAGCACCGACGACTACTGTTGATCACCTCTGGTGACTTTTCCAATGGGGTTCAATTCTACATTTTATGAGGATTTCATATCCAGTTTTGGTTTTTTAATTTGGTGATTCCTCAAGCTTGAAATAGAGCGTTACAATTGGCTCCGATGAGAGCCTGTCTTTCCGGCGAGATGTGTTCTTCTTATTTTGTGAGTTTCTAGGTACTGTTTTTGTCACATCCCGCACCCCACCCTACGCGGATGCCGAAGATGTGATGCCAGTTAGCCGCCTTGTCGTTTTCCCAACCGATAATGCGACCAACCAAAGGCAAACTTCTGAATCATACGATGAATTACATTCCTAAAGTAGGGTCAAAACAGCGAAAATTAAAACCCTTTTATCTCGGGAATGCAACTCAACTATATACCACAAGTATGTACCACAGAGCAAGTCTAAAACCAAACAACTAATAACTCTAAGCCACAGAGCACATCCATAACAGATATATAACGCAAAGCATATCAAATTCCTCCAGAGTACCATTACCATGAGCCATGTCCCTACACATCTATTACATATGAATAAAGTCAACTATATCATCACGCTTACCTGAATAGCCAAGATCAATCCATTAGAACCCAAGTCTCTACATATTATTGCCATCAGATTCTCACTTGGGAATGCCTCTCAACCTACTAGTATCATCTCCTTGTGCCTTCTAATCTAATGGAGATACAACCTGAAAAATGTTAAATAAATGGAATGAGCTTAAACAAGCTCAGTGAGTAACATAGTTTCCTGCCATGGGTTTCAAAACCAGTTCATATATATATATGCATGCTCAAATGCAGCTCAAGTAGAACAACGTAACGCAAGAGAACAAATCAGATCAACATAGAACCAAATAGAATGGATCAATACTGAATAGCAATCAAACAATGGTATATCAACGAATGTGCCTGAACCTTCCCCAGGCGATGTGGGATGGCATTACTTCCCATCCACCCCCTTACATGGAGGGCCTTATATCGCACACCTCCGGCTGAGGTCGGTATCAGAGCGGAATAGATACAGCTCCAATAGGACGTATACAACTCAAATAGAATGGATACAGCTCAAAGTGCCTGAACCTTCCCTAGTAATGTGGGATGCCGCACAAGATAATCCATCAGTCACCCACCCCACACATGGAGGCCCATGTCCCCACAGCACACTACAGGATCGGTATCAAACGGAACAGACAGGATTGAGCGGATGCTGAGTTCTGGGCGTCCCACAGAGCCAGCTATCCATCTAGTGATACACTCAATCCCGAGGGCCCAAGACTCAACATGACAAGATAAACACAAATCAGACTCCAATAGCATAGACAAGTTAGAACAATAGACTCCAACAAAATCAGAACATGAGATATCAAGAAGCAGGATAGAATTATGCCAAATGTAGTACAATACAAGGAATATGCCTAAAAGCAAGTGCATTAAAACAATGCAGTGTATAAAACAGTTCAGCATATAAAGCAGTTTAGTATACAGAAAATATACACCAAGTCAGGAGTCCGAGTTACTCACCTGAATATTACGCTTATCTCCTTTCACAGTCAATCTTTGGAGAAATTACAGTCAAGCGTGAACCAAATTCTCGTGCATCCAGAGTTTGAGGTTGATCTTCGGTCCACGGTTCAGCAGCTGAAGAAAATACACCAACAGGTTGATTGAGTCGACCAGCCATTTTAAATCCAGCTTCTTCAGCCTTTTTCCCCCAAGCAGATGATGATCCTGACAGATTCTGTCCCCTTATCATCCCATCCATCAGATCGCTGTTGCTGCTGCTTGGCTTTCGAAGCCAATTCTGTCACTGACCGTCCCTTGAAGCAGCAAGCATGGAACAAGAGGCGCAGGACTAAAACAGCCCCTGTTCTCACCTTTCCTTGGCAACCCTTCGAAACAAACCAACCCCTCACTCGTTCATCTAACAATCAATCCAACATAATCCTGCATATTGCCCAATCCGAACCTCATCGCATCAAACCCAATTTTCTATCAATTCAGACCACAACTCAACACCAACATGCTGCTGTTAAATCAACCAATTTGAATCCTCCAACCAACAATTAATCCAACGTGATTTATCCCCTACAGCGGACTGCTACCCAATTCGATCACTGCCGTCCCCTTCTCTGTACCGCTACAGCCAGTATAATTCCCTTGCTGTGCCCAAAATCACCATAATCCCAACTCAGAATTACTCAACATACAAATACATAAATATACACATACTCTTGCTGCCGCACGCTATTGTTGCATGCCATTGCTCCAATTAATTGGATCCAAGATTTCCAATTCAATCCTCAATTTTTCAATCTGTAACCTCCACCTGCACAAGAAGCCCAACGCCCCTGACAGAGGTCACCAAAACAGGGCAGTCGACCTCAATGCCCATACTAGCCGCACCAATTTCCCTACACCGACCTGCACACGCACCGCTACTCACACAGCCCTCTTTTCTTTCCTCCATTTTCCTTCAATCCAACCCACAACCAACACCAACACGCATGTATATATATATATACACATAAATATTTCCTGCTGCAGCTCCGTTTGCCATGATTTAATCAATGGCGTCCCTGTTCGTGAATCAGCTTCGGTACAGAGAATAACCCACAAAATCCTCTGCACCAACAATTCTGGTTCTGCAGCATCCAACGGCAGCTTCTCTAACCGGCTGAATCAGTTTTCCCCTGCACCGTTACTGCCATCTCACTCCCAAACCCAATCACGTATCAGATTTCTCTCTCAATTTGACCCACAAAGAAACTGAGCTACTCAATCAAAAGCATCATCTCTGTTCCTGATTAGCCGCAGCTCTGTTGCAAGACCAGGGACCACTTTCTCTCCTTTGTTTATTTTTCTTTCACGTTTTCCAGTAGCTTCTCCAAGCTGCACCGACTCTCTACAATTTCTCTCCAACAGCCCTAACACGCACACAACTACACGCATATATATATATACATATATCCTGTTGCACCGCTACCTTTCAGCAGCTTCTACTCCTTTCTTTTTTTTTCTAAGTCGGTTTCTTTTTTTCATGTGACCATTGAACGGTTCTTGGATTCTTTAGATTTCCTAATTTTCTTATGGACAGGGACATATCCAGAGTTGCACCTACCAGAGAATTCTAGAATCCTTTCTTTTCTTATTTTACCTGTAGTTACCTATATATATATATATGCCCTTTTTATTATTTTAATATATAAAAAATACTTCTATATATTTTATATATTCTTAGAGCCAATATCTTAATTATTAATATATATATATATATATATTTCTTATTATATTAATATTTTATTTCATCAAATATTAGATTATAAGATGCCAGCGAATTTGTTGCAAGGTCAGGGCTCGGTTCATTATTATTTATTTTATTCGTATAATTAATATTTTCTGTATCGATCCCATTTATCCATTTCGGCACTTGATCGGCTGGGTTAATTTCCTGAGCATTTATTATTTTCAATGGTCTGGATTAATTTTATATTTTCCAATAATTAATCCCCTCATGGCTTCCCGTTATGGCTTACTATATCTTAAGCTATTTTAAATTATTATGTCACAAAACCTAAATTATTATTAGGTCAGAATATAATCTGAATTATGTCGAATTTCTGGGATATTACAGTTTTCACTCCCTTTTTCTTCCTATGTGTTGCTGTGAGTGTGGGGAGTATTTTCCCATTGCTTAAGCCCCACAAATTGACCAAAATTTGATCACCCACTAAAATCTGGCCATACCTGCAACTTAGCTTTTCTCATTGGTCTCTTGACCATTTTAATTGATCTAAGTTGCAGAATGGTCCACCTTCCATGCTCTTTCAAGCCTTGGAATTTGTTTCAAGCTTTAGCCAAAAATTCTTTTTTTTATAACTTCGGGTCTTAGGATTTTCTTAGGTTTTGCTTAGCTTAAATTATCCCATTTAAATGCTACTCACTTTTATTGTACATTTAAATTACATGCATGTATTCTAATAGGGTGTACGAAAAATCTTGAATTATGTGCCCTATCAAGAATCTCCTTTCTAATCTTAGGTACATCCGGCATGCAGATTCTGCTTCAATAATGTAACACCCCATCTCGGATAGCAATATCCAAATTCTTTCTTGTCTCAACATCTTTACGGAGCTTGGCTAACTTTTCATCCTAGGTCTGCAACTCCGTGATCTTTTCTACAATCATCAGACCAACTATTACATTGGGACACACTGTTTTGGAGCTTGGTAGAACCACTTCTATTTCCATCATCTCTTGCTCCTTCAGTAGCTCTCATTGTGTTGTCAACAGGCAAGCCAGACTCCCTGATGACTTTCTGCTGAGAGTATCTGCCACCACGTTAGCCTTCCCCGAGTGGTACTGCATGTTGAGCTCATAATCTTTAATCAACTTTAACCAGCGACACTGTTGCATATTGAGCTCCTTATGTGTGAACACGTATTTGAGGCTTTTGTGTCAGTGAAAATCTCACTTATTTTTTCGTACAAATAATGCCTCCAAATCTTTAGTGCAAATACAATGGCTGCCAAGTCGAGGTCATGAGTTGGGTAGTTTTTCTCGTGTGGCCTCAGTTGCTGTGAAGCATAAGCTATTACCCTTTCTTTTTACATTAGAATGCACCCCAAGCCTTTGTATGAGACATCATTGTAGATCACAAAGCCTTTTGTTCCATCTGCTACTATCAAAACTGGAGCTAATACCAGATGGTTTTTCAGCTCTTGAAAGCTCTTTTCTCTTTCCTCAGTCCAGACAAATAGAACATCCTTCCGAGTCAACTGGGTAATTGGTGTGCTATCTTGGAAAAGTCCTTGACGAACCTTCTGTAATAGCCAACCAATCCTATGAAACTATAGACGTTTGTAACACTAGTCGGCCGGGGCCAACTAATAATAGCTTTGATCTTTTGGGAATCCACTAAGATCCCCTCGTTCCTAATCACATGTCCCAAAAATGAAATGCCAAGGAGCCAGAATTCATACTTCTTCAACTTAGCATACATTTTCTACTCCCATAACTTTTGCAGAACTTTCCTCAAGTGCACTTCATGTTCCTCTCGGTTCTTAGAGTAAACCAAGATATCATCGATGAACACAATCATGAAGTCATCTAAGTGCGGCTTCAAAACCCTATTCCTTAAGTCCATGAATGCTGTCACGCCCCGAATTCCCGACCGAACCCGGGGACGCGACTGACGAGACAGAAAATAAAATAAATAAAAGGACAAGGTAAATGAATCCACTAAACATGTATCCATTCCCATCAATACATAAGATAACATAAAATACATCGTTCATAGGTCATTCGGGCTTAAGCCCTTACATTACAATATACAAGTCCCATGGACCAAAAATATATGTCACATGCTCCACCCTATCAGAGTATCATGAAGTCTCAAGTAGCTGGAGGGTCCTCATTTGAAAAATGTTGCCCACGAATGGGTCAGCTCAACTGCTGGTATGATGAAGTGCTAATGCAAGAAATAAAGCTAAGGCGTGGCATGTGCAAAGTGTACATTTATATCTAAATGACATTCAAAGCATCGCAGTAATATATATGAATGGTATGCGTGACGCACCCATGCATAACTCTATGCGACAACCCATGTCTCATTTACGGGTACTCCCCGATGGGAACAGAGTACTAATGCAATGGCCAATTTTGGGTTTTTCACCACAGGATCTACACCCTCATAATGCAAAGCACCATGTGCTTACCCACACCATGTTCTCAAAGAATTCATCATATGCCAATATGCCAATGCAATCTCAATGAAACATGGTTTCTATAATATAGCATGCTCGAGACAATAATACATAAATCACCAGCTGATTCCACATGTAAGCATATCTCATAAAATCAACATATACACATGTCATGATTCACGTTCATCATTCACTAAACATTCATAAAGTACAAGTAACATGTAAGCATGTGAACAACCAATTCTAAATCATCAAGTAAACACATTCCACATAAACACATAAGTCATGCCAGTCATTTACAGAACATTCCTAACTTAACTTCATTTCTAACATTAGCAAAACACCATACCTGTCGGGTAGTCTCAACCCTGGAAGATCGTGTACGACACGTGACTGAACTGGTCAATGAAAAGGTAGGAGATCAGATCACCCTCTCCTGTCCTGTCAGTGTCCCTAAAAGCATAAATTACAACTCAGTTTATTTTCATTTGAATTTATGCTATTCATCAAATTTTATGTCTTTTAATTCATAGGTTTCTATTCTGCTAAATTAAACTCTGCCATTGATTCTAGGACGTTGAAGAAAATAAGTTTAGGTTCTCGTAGAACTCAATTCGGACATCTGGGTTCAAAAGGGCAAAACAGTCATTTTGCACTTTTCACGGGTCCTTACATTTCATGACCTATTTTCACAAATCGGACTCCACGGTTGAGTCCGGAATGTTCGAGATAATAAAGTTTCACTATTTGTTTACCTAATTCGGAGTTCGTTTGACTGTACTTCAATTCAGGGGCATTTTGGTAATTTTATATGTTACTACGGGTCTTTTATTTTTTGGGACCCCGTCTCGTAAAATGAACCCCACCATTGGTCTCAGAATGGTCTAGATAGTCAAAATACACTAATAACTTGTCTCATTTGGACTCCGGATTAATTTAGAATATTTAATTAATTAAATTAATTTAATTGATTAATTAATGTAATTAATATTTTATTAATATTTTATTCATGAGGGTCAAAACATAATTATTAACAGTTGGGGGGTCAATTCGTAATTTTCGTAACTTCTTGGGTCAAATTATAATTTCTAAAAGTCAAGGGGGCCAATTTGTAATTTAAGGAAACCTTATTCTCACTATGGATAGCCAAACAGTGGCTATCCCTCAAACCTGGAATAGGATATCCCCATCCCCCAATTCAATTTCAATTTCAATTTCAATTTCTTACCCCAGGAACCAAACAGTCCCAATCTCTTTTTTAATTTAAAACAGGGGAGCGACATGTGGCAGGGGCGGTTCAGCCCCGTCCGAACCAGACCCGACCTGGACCCGAAACCCGACTCGCACAGTGCCCTTCTTCCCCAACTTTCCGGTGAGCCTCCGGTAGGGTTCTGGCGCCTTCTCCGGCGCCGACGACTATTTTCCGGCGAGTTTTCAAAGTGCTAAAAATGCATTTTTCTTCATTTTCTCCCAAGGATTTCATTCCCACCCTTTGTTTTTGGTTTGGACCAATGGATCATCAGGAAATAGGGCTCAAAGGTCCATGGCCGAATCTCCGACCAACTGTAAATTTCTCATTTTATGCTCATTTCCCTACTGTTTTTCATCATTTCTTTTTCATTTAGTTTTCTGCACTCTAGAGGATTATTTCCCTATCATTTAAATGGAGTTCTACACATGAAATGACAAGGTCCAACCTCCATGGCCGAGACCTGCAACTTGGATTTTCTCCCTAGTTTCTCCACCATTTCATCTCATTCTTTTTGCAAAATAAACCCTACAACATGCTCTCTAAGATCATATGCATAAAATCAATTATCATGCTTTAAAAAAAATTGAAACAGAACGGCCACTTACGGTTTTCTCTTGGGTTTCTCTCTCTAGTCGTGCACCTCCTCCACCTTCTGGTTCCAAGCTTAAATCAAGCTTCACAGATCTCTTCTCCCTTCCAGAACTCCCTTCCTCCCTTGCTCTCAGTTTTTCTATCCTTTCTCTCATCCCAACCGAGACTAACCCTTATACACTTCACCCATCAAGTCTCACACGTCTCTCTCTCTCTTTAGCCCCTTTTCCTGACCCTTTTCTCTTCTGTATCAGCCTCCTTGCTTCTCCCCAAATGTAGCTTTGCATTAAATGCAAAGCTGCTCTATATGAGCCTATGTATATATATATATATATATATATATCACTCATCACACACTAGGCACACACACTAAACACACACACTTAGCCGACACCTCCCTCACACATTCTCCAGGTCTGCTACACTCACACACACTGCTACACATACCTATACACATACACATATACATGCACATGTTTCACTCTACACATATACACATTCATACCATACATGCTACACATATACATACATCCATGTATATAATAATAATAATATACATTTTAATTAATAATAATAATAATAATAACCAAGAATAATAATAATTAAAAAAAAAAATTCCATGTCATAACAAATGCAGTTAGGGCATTTGTCACCCCAAAAGTTATCACAAGGAACTCATAGTGTCCATATCGGATTCTAAAACGTCATTTTCTCTATATCAGCAAGCTTGACTTTCAACTAATGGTACCCTGACCATAAGTCAATCTTTGAGAATACTTGTGCCCCTTTTAATTGATCAAACAAATCATCAACTCTTGGCAGTGGGTATCTATTCTTGATGGTGACTTTGTTCAACTCACGATAGTCAATATATAATCACATAGTCCCATCTTTCTTCTTGTCAAACAATACTAGGGCACCCTATGGTGAAGAACTGGGTCGTATACAACCCTTTTTTAGTAGTTCTTGTAGCTACAATTTTAATTCTTTTAGCTCTACTGGTGCCATTTGGTATGGGGTTTTAGATATGGGTTAAGTACTCAGTAATACATCAATATTGAACTTAATTTTCTATCGATAGGCATTCCCGGTAGATCCTCTAGAAATACCTCAGAGAATTCTCTAGCAATAGGGATTTGATCTAATGTGGGCTGTTATGAGCAAGTGTCCAGGACGCTACACAAGAAACCATGACATCCCTTGCGAAGTAGACGTCTAGCCTGGATAAAAGAGACAAAATAGGGTGGAGAAGTTATTCCAGTCCCTTCGAACTTGATGCTCGGCCATCATGGGTTTTGTATAAAGACCCTTTTGGCCATACGATCTATGGTAGCATGATTTGCAACCAACTAGTCCATGCCGAGGATTACATCATACCCATAAATTTGTAAGGGTATCAGATCGGCTAATAACTGTGCGTCCATGATCTGTATCTCACATGTTGTATGTATAACATTCCCCAATAATGACTCTCCCAGCAGAATGGAAACAGTCAATAAGTAGCCTAGGGGTTTGGTTTCTAAGTTTAGTTTAGTAGAAAATGTGGGGGATATAAATGAATGTGTAGAGCCAATATCAAACAGAATATGAGCAGGTTCTGAACATACTGGAAGGTACCTACGACTATCGATGTAGTAGCCTGAACATCTCCTAGTGAAAATATGGAAAACCCTACCCACACATTCCTGCTTGTTCCTTGGCCCATTATTGCGGGTCTGGGATCTGGTCACTAGGGCTGATGGGGTAGGTGCGGTGCTAGTCATGGATCTGTTACTCTAGGGGTAGTCTCTTGTGAAATGCCTAATTTGTCCACAAAAGTAACAAGCATTGGTGTTTTTGAGGCATTGCCCTTTGTGGATTTTCAGGCAAGTGGGGCATTTAATTGTGGCTTCATTGTTGTACTTGGCCATTCTCTAACTGGGCCTTGTGTTTCATAATTTGGCTTCGGGCCTGGAAAATGAGGGTCCCTGCCTTATGTCCTGATTGCCTCCTAGCCTTTGGTTCATCCTTCTTTTGATGAATTCCCCCCCACTCCACTCTATGATCTTTGCAGTTGCCACAACTTCATTGTAAGTGGTCAATCGCTAAGGCTTGATTCTGTCTTTAATGGCCCATCTCAACCCGCCTTCAAACTTCTGGGCTCTCATGTTCTCCGTATTGATGACATTTAGGACAAATCTAGCCAGTTCAGTAAACTTGGCCTCATCTTCCTCCACTTTCATGCTGCCTTGCTATAAGACTAGGAACTCAGCAACCTTCTGATCTTTTACTTCCTAAGGGAAGTACTTCTCGTTGAAGATCTCAGTAAATTACTGCCAGTCCATGTTAGGTTCCTTGGCCTCCTCTAGGAGCCATTACTTGTGAGCAGCTCCTTTGAACATAAATGTGGCGTAAGCCACCCTTTGCACCTCCATACATATCAAGATATGGAAGATCCTATTCATTTCTAACAACCATTCCTCGGCTATTGTGGAGCCCTTTGCGCCTTCAAAAATCGATGGCTTCATCTCTTGAAATCGCTTGTATGGGTATATCTGATCTCTATCATTCCCTTGTCGGCCTCCCAAGTTGACAAGACGCTTCTGCCGTGCTGGTTCACTGGTACTAACCTAATTTCTAGGTAGAGCCTCTATAACTCTTTCCATAAGGCGCTCTAATCTGTTTAATCGGTCCATCGCCATTGGAGTACTTCTGGTGTTAACCATTTACTACAAAGAGATGAATGGTCAGCATTTAGGTAAGAGTCTAACCACTATGACATATGGTCAGCATTTAAATAAGAGTATAATATAGTGGTTAGGCATTATCTATTGACTGACCTTTAAACTTGATAGTTTTAGTATTCTAGTCCTAATCTCTCATGAACCACTAGAACCTAGGGCTCTGCTCTGATACCAATGCTATCACAACCCAAAACCCACCCTCCGCGGATTTGGGATCGCGGGGCCGACCCTCGGACCGTCCCTAACATTTTCTTTTCCTAATATATTCTTTATTTTATTTGTGATTTATTTCATTCACATGCTTTATTCATTATTACATAATTGATTAATAAGCACCTAGTCATAATTAATTAGGAATGATACTCTATTTTCTAATCACTTATTGAAATTAATTAAGATCAATGATTCCTATTTAATTAATTAGGTATAATTAATTAAAAATAATTTACATTTATCTCCATAATTTATTTATTATCTTAAATTTTGCCTCACAAAGAGTCAATCACAGATTAATAATCATAAAAAAATGTTGATAGTTAAAATGATATGTTTATATATGTTTTTATATTTTTATAGTTATGAATGGTGTAAAACCCAAGGTCGCAACTGACTTCTGTGTTGGTTTTATAATTTCAAAAGCGTTCATGTATTGTTCATGACTCAAGTTTGTGTACATATTATGTATATTTATTTATATGAGTACGAGATTTATATTCATGACATTCACATGAGTTCCACGCTCATCTAAATATTTATCAAACATATGCCCAAACACATATGATATCAAACGTTACACAAATATAAGAGTTTGACTGCTTGGGTGATCATAATACATCGGTACATGAACAGAATGTTCTCTCTCTCACTTCCCCCCCTCTCTCTCTCTCTCTCACACACACACACACATATATATCATTAAAACTCAACTGAACAGTACCTGATCAGTTGACGCAACTGTGAAGTCAATAGAAATGAGGTGAGTAATGTAACCATTACCTTTTAAGGTTAAATGTTGATTAGAAAAGCTAATCATCACTTTAAAATAGATTCTTTTTGGTACAACTCATGATAAGATCATAATCAATGAATGTGTAGGGTTATAAAAACAAAAACCAAAATGCAAAAGATAAACAATTTTTTATCTAATTTTTTAAGTTTTAGATAAAAAATTATGAGACTTAATATAATAAATACACGAATGTGAATCTCATCATCTTGTGTCTACAAATGAAGAAATGGAATAAAAAAAATTAGTTATATTTATCATTACTCAAAAATGAAAAAATATATTTATTCCCACTTCCTATTGTAAAGTGATTAATTTGATAGTATAAGAAATGAATGCAATTAGTGGAATCGAGGTCTCATCTGATGTCGCGACCCGCAACCCACCCTATGCGGATCAGGGGTCGTGACCGACACTATCACTTGGACAGGTCGTACAAAATCAAATGAATTGAATAAGAGTGAAAAAAAAAATTATTAACTACGGAAGCTACACGTATGCAACTCATCTGATAACAAATCGAACTCTAACAACCATCAATCAGAATATCTCCAAGTATGATTTTGATCATCATAAATCACCATTTAAGTCTAACATCATGCTTAGGGTTACAATATCTAATATTAAGATAAACTTTACAGAATATATTTTCAATTTATGACTTGGAGTTTTACATTATCAACATTGCTCACAAGCACATCACTAGCTCCACTAGTCGCCATCACTGCATTTTCTCCCATGTGGTATTACCTAAAAAATTGTTATAAATCTAGAGGGATAACATAATTCAGTAAGTAAATTCCCTCGCTCTGCCATGGGTTAGGGTTAGTTTAAATAGAAGAATACAAACAAATGGCAAGCAAAGGATATAACAAAATAGTCAATCACAAGGAAAGTGAATCACTAAGAATGATCTGTGGGTCCAAAAAAGCACATCCCAAAGTAGCTTGAAAAAGGCGATGTAAGTAGTTTAACAAGTTAATAATAGGGATTTAGCATATACAACAATCAACTGCCAAAACTCACAAGATATCAAATTGAGTCCAATGATAGGCTTGAATAGCGTATCCACAATCAAAGAGTGCATCATAAGATTATGATCAAAATATAAGATATATGATACTAACAAATGACTCTAATAGATGCTATCAACAAATAGGATCTGGCTACCTCTAAACAACACTCATTCAGGTTTACCTCTCCTCTGGGTTCTTGAATAGCACCAAGAGTTCTTATCAAATATCGTGTCTTCCATGGACTAAGTATTGGGTATCATTCCCAATCACCGATCCCGTAGGTCCAAATACTATCTAAAGGAATCAAGATGGGCGTTGTGACAGACACAACTCCTGACACTCATAATGATGTCATAATCATAGGAATTTCATAAGAAATTTACATATATGTGGAATATCAAATTCTCAGCAGTGAAAAACATAGGAGTTTTTAATTATCAAAATATTATAGAAATGTGCAAGCAATCACATCAAGATATTGGCAAATGGAATCTCAACATATCCACAAGAAAGTAAGGGTATCAAATTATGGAATCAGATAACTGTCAGATGTGTACATAAAGTACAAATTGGCAGCATCGAGAAAACATAACTGTGACATGGCAAAGGAATGCCACATATTAGAGTTCGAGTTTACTTACATTGGGTTCTTAGCATTGTATTCCCATGCGGGTACCATAATCGCTAGCCCATAGCTTTCTTTTCATTTTTCATCGTTTGGGTGATCCTGTATTCACGGATCAAAAATACATTGCATGATGAATTAGTATTCATTATAATTCCAAACATTGTTATTCAGTGTTTCAGGCTCTTTCGAACTTAGTCTATTCAATTAAGGGTTTTCAAATTCCTAATTTATGGTTCCCTGATGCTTTATAGCTTATTTGGCCCTTTAAGGGGAAATTGGTAATTTACACTTTTTAATGTCCCATATTTTTCTGTACATGATTTACATACTTAGACTTCATTTTGAGTCTATTTGATCCTTATAACATTTATGTGGACTTATTAATTTCATCTATATACTTCTGGTAACTTCATTAAGTCCTAAGGATGTATTCGTCATTTTTTAAGTCGTTACCGAGTCTTATTTTTCTCAATGGGACCTTACCATTAAGTCCAGAGCATCAAATATAATTAATTTAGGCTTTTCTAGATCTTAATTACTGTATATGTGACTTACATTAAGCCTAGGGGCATTTTTATCATTTTATACTTTCGTGTGTCACATTTTTTGATACTTTGTTTGCTGAAATGGATTCCATCGTTGAGTCCAAAATGTCAAATAAAGTCAGAATATGTCACCTTTGACATTTGACTAGCTTTCAGATTACTAAGGGTAAAATGATACTTTTAACATTTTATGTATCTTTATTTCTAAGACTTTGTTTCACTAAACGGATCTCGCCATTGGGTCCAGAATGTCTCAAAATGTTAAAGTATGTATTTTCATAGTCATTGGAGTCCAATTGATAGCTTAATTAATTACTAGGACATCTTTGAAATTATTCTAGTATGTCGTTCATATTTTCGGGATATAATTTCACAAATTGGACTCCGCCATTGAGTCCGGAACACCCAAAAATATTGGGTTGTATTGTTCTTTCATTTCAATTGGCCTTCATTTAGCCTATTTTTGGCCTAAGAGCATTTTGATAATTTCCCTTATAGGGTTATTTCATAATTAAGAAAAAGTTATAGGGGTCTAATTATAATTTTAGAAACTTTTAAAAACAAACCATCATGTCTGGTCCAAGGGTAAGTGAACCGGTCCAATAGACGCATGAAACAATCGATTCATGCAGTTTGTTGCATCATGTTGACATCAGCATAACGTCAGCCCTATTTTTTATTTTTAATTCTTTGGCAAAACGACATCGTTCCAATAATTAGTCAAACCCATTTAATAATTCAATCGGTGTCTGACCCGAATTCAACCCGAGATCCGACCTGTGAACAATTTTTGTCCCCAAGTCTCCGGCGAGGGTTCCGGTCTCCTTTTCCGATGTCGGTGATCGTCGTCAACAACTTTTCGGTTACAGATCAACGGGGTTCAAATCCATTTTTCTTGGGGATTTCATATCTAAGGTGGGTTTTTGATTTCATTGCACTCTTCCCGTCGAAATAGGGAAATACAGTGGCTGCTCCGGTGAGCCACGTTTTTCCGGTGAGCCTTTGTTTTCCTATTTCGAGGCATTCTAGCACTGTTTTGCCTCCATTTGTTTTCCTATAAGTTTCTAGAAGTGTGGGGAACACATTCTTGTTCCTAAAATCAAGTAAATCGATCAAAATTTCAACCACCCAAATTATCCACCCGTACCTGCAATTCAATATATCTCCATAGTTTATTGACCTTTTTTTATGATTTAAATTGCAACATGTTCCTTGTTTCATGGTCTTTTGAGTCTTGTAATTTGTTTAAAGTTTTATTAAAGTTAAATCAAAAACTCAAATTTTTAATATTTCAAGTTTTATGGATTTCATTATTTTCTAAGTTCAAAACTCTCAATTCCTCTTCTATTTTCTTCCCTCTATAATATAAAACACATGCATGTACATTCTAGGCCATAAACAAGCTCAAAAATGAATTTTTGGCAAATTTTCTAGAGAGAGAAAATTACCTCTCTTTGGCTTTTCCTTTCTCTCTACTGTTTCTTTCTTTTTCCTTCTTGCTTTTGGTTTATTCTTTCCCACCTCAGACAGCCATGTGCTTCCTTCTTTGTCTTTTCTTGTTTTCTTATTTTTCCTTCACTCTCTCTCTCTCTCTCTCTCTCTCACTCTTTCCCTCTCTAGTCGACCATCACACACACATGCACACACATAGTTCTGATTTCCTAAACACACACGCATAACACACTCGTTACATATATATATATATATATATATATATATATATCAGATTGTGCATGGATTGTGATTGGAGGAAAGGGTGGTCAATGAAGTGTTGACACCTCAGTTTTTGAGTATGCAGACATGGAGTTTAATATGGGTTATATATGTTTCTTGTGGGATATATAGCACAAAAGTGCTGTAGCCAAGTTGGCTATAATTTTAGGTATAAGTTTTCTCCCTTTTTTGGGTCTTGGGTTCAAGACTTTAGGCTAACACTTTTGGCCTCTTTTTCTTCCTCTTTCCTTTTTATGCCTTGTTTGGCATTTTGCACTTAATCCTCTTTTTCTTGTTGCATCAATTTTGTTTCCTCCTCAAGTACTTGTGTTACTTATTCATTTTTCTCATGTGTCGATTTCATAAATCGAGATCTTATCAAATTTTTATAGCCTTCATTGTCTCGTCTTGATGTATTTTAGTTATTCTAATAATTTATTATAATTATTGGAATAATCCCGATTAAACGCGCTCCATTCGTGCCCTATGCTAATCTTGCTCAAGTGCACTCCGTGCAATAATTTTTTACATTTCCTCGTGTGTTAATTATCGATTAATACTAGTCGTAACTTCTTATCAAGTCATGACCCTTGGCATTAAATTTTATTCTCAAATCGGTCGTCTCTGATTTAGAATTAATTATTTTCATAATTTTTACCTTTGCTTTCGTATTTACGGGTCAATGGTCATAACTAGTGTCGCCCATGGTTATTAAGCAAATTAACTCATCACCATTATCGTTAATTGCTTAGCTTCATTGGGTCAGGATGTTACATCCTATCCCCCCTTAAAATAAGTTTTGTCGTCAAAACTTGGATGTTTATATTTAGGAAGCTCTATTCTCTTTTCATGCCAATTTCATTATCATAGTTTCTTTTAGTTTGTCTCTTAAACTTCCCACTGACATTATATCTTCGAACAAGAAGATTTTTCAAACAAGTTTCACAGTTCTTTTGTACTTTTCTTCGTTTAATTTAATAGAAATCTTGAATGTCAGAGGTTTGACTTTTGACTTTCTTGAGACTTTAAACTTAAAGTCTCCAAATTCTTATATTAGCATTTCAATTCTTATTCGTTAGTTCTAGGACCTGTGGTCATGGTCCACTTTACTTTCATTACTCACTCTAGGTCATCTTTTTAATATCCTAATTATTTTCCACTATTTCCTATATTTTGACTAGTCCCACGTCTAGTCATCATATTAATCTTATTTGACACTAAGTTATGGTCACATTACCATTCATGGTTTCCTAACTTCTGTTGGTGTCGTATGGCATATGATGTGCCAAGTAAAGATATCTAGTACCTTGATCTTTTCTTTTCTATTGGTTGTTTTAGTAGTGGTCATAGGAAGTCTATGGTGTAACTAGACTACACCACTTTCATTGTTTGGAGAGTACTGAATTTCTTTATTCAAGTACGTCATTCTTCATTTAGGACAGAGTCCATGATTGGTTTACACGATTCCACTTGAATTCAAATAGAGGCTTAGAATAATGATCTGGAAGGAAGGGATTGGATTTTTACCTACATGTAGCTTATACGTAGCTTCTTTCCTCTCTAGCCACTTTCCTTTCAATTTCTTCCCTTTTTGTCTATTAGACTTTATTTGATTATGACAAATACTGTATTTCCCTTCTTCTTTTTTTTTTTTTTTTTTTGTATTTTCGGTGTCATATTTCCTTTTTGTGTTCATGAGCATCCTTTGGTTTGTGTCAAGATGGTTCACTTATGTGCATCTTTGTATTACAACATTTTTCCCATGCAAAGGTAACTTAGATTATTCATAACATTTTTTTGTGATTTTCGATCACGTGCCTATTTCTAAGGGTCACTCAAGTTGAAGATTTATCAATCCTCTTTAGTTTTATTTTGTATTAACTCATTGGCATACCTGCCTTTGTTTTCAGATTCGTGTGCATTCATCATTGTTTTTTTGAATTAGATAAGTCGAGGAAATTAGTTCTTTAATTTCTTTCCAATTATTGGTTGGTACGAATACCTTTATTTTTTGCTAACGATTGAGTTTTTCACAGATTTTGATTTCTCATTCCTTTATGGGTTAAAGCATAGTAAGTTCATTCAGTTCATTTCTTCTTTAAGTCTCGATAGACTTACTAAAGATTATTAGGGTATTCTTTTACCCTAATCACTAAGTCTTCATATGACAGTCTACTTTTTGATAGTATTCTTAATTGTGATATCATATTTGGTACACCTTGAACCTTCCACATCATTTTTGAATAATTCAAATCTCAAAATCCTATGACTTTGTAATTGATAGCCATTATTTTTTGTTTTTATTACTTTTGCACAAAGGTTATTCAAATGTCTAATTTCTTATGCCCATTGTCATATTTGGTTTTTCATCATATTACATTTTTTCCCAGCCATTATTCAATTTTTTAAAAAAATTTCTCTTAGAGAACTTATTCAACTATATAAGGAGTCTCTTGTACATTTCATAGCTTTAGAATCACACAGTGAGGTGATTAGTCTCATCTGTAAACAAAGATTTAATCATACTAGCACTTAGTCATTTGCAAGTACTGCTATCCATAATTTTGTCCATTCTGGACTTCATATCATACTTCAAAATTGCTTAAGTCAATTAGTCATCTCATCGTTATTGTCATTACAGTCTACATTTAAGATTTATCAAAATTAAGTAAGGTTTTTCCCACTATGGAAGTTCATAACTTCCTTAGTATCACAAATTTAGTTATCCTTACTTTCTACCACAATCACAATTGTTCTCGTAGTACCTCAAAGAATTATATACCCTTTTATCATAATCTTTGTCCTCACATGTTTTTCTAGGCTTTTTACTACAAGTTCAGTCTCTTTGATCATTAGATCACATTGATCCTAAAATATTATTCAGAATCATTAATCATTTACCTTTTGAAATAACTCAGCTAACTCGATGTAGTATTACTCACAATTGGGTCATATCGTTACCCAGATTAACAAGATTCATTGAATTTTCCCCAATGATCATTCATCATGCGTCAGTCCCCTTTTAGAACCATCACATTTCATAATGTTAACTTTGACAGTCTCACTTATTCAGTAATTGCCTCCTAAGGCTCTATTTCTCTTCACCCTTTTAGGATTTATCTATGACTTACTCAAGAATCTTCATATTTTTAATATATCATCAATCCTTCTAGAGTCTCAAACTCCTTGTGTCACTATCCATTAAGTCTTCCTCAGACTATCTCTTATATAGATTTGTTGTCAGATACACCGACCCTCCCAAAATTTCATAATCCCGACTCTATGTCACCTTATATCTTCCAAAGGAGCATTAACTGTTGCCCTCGTCCAGACTATAGTTTTTTATAATTCACTGATCAATTCACATTTTAATTATTTGAGAGTCATCAACCTCAATACTGGTACAATTCTTCCAAAGAATTCTTAACCTTTGCCCTTAAGCATACTACTATCTTCCAGAATTCACTATTCATTTTATCATCTCAATCGCCTAAGAATCATCAAATTCCATCATAGCGTAGTCTTTCCCAAAGACTATTAACGTTAGTACCTAAACACGCTATCGTCTTTTAAAATCACCGATCATTTAATTATCTAAATCACTCAATAGTCATTAAGTCTAATGTTGGTATAATCTCTCCCAAAGAATCATTAACCTATAGCTCTGATACCACTCTATCGTGACCTGTAACCCACCCTATGTGGATTAGGGGCCGTCATCGACATTGTCACTCAGAGAGACCATACAAAATCAAATGAATTACATAAGAGTGATAATTTTTTTTTATTAAATGCGGAAGCTACACATATGCAACTCATCTGATAACAAATCAAACTCTAACAACCATCAATCAGGATATCTCTGTAATACCCTGACCCGAATTAGGGACTATTAAGCTGTTGTGTTAAAATTGGAAATCGACGCCTTTAGTAACGAGGTCGGTGTCAACCCCGACGCGCGAACTTTTAAGTAAATGTCCTAAAAAGTCAGGACGACTGTACATCACTTTCGTTGCAATCACCAACATGTCGATTCTGTGATAATTATATTTTCACGTCAACTACCGATTATTGATACGAGTATGAGAACTTGACACGTATTACGAGGATACGAAGATTAGTACCAAGATGATACATTTAAGAAAATAATTAATTTTTAAAGTAATTAATTATTTTAAATATTATTATAACAACTAATATATATAATTAAATGCAAAAATATATATATATATATATATACTATATAAATGATTATAACCTTAAATATATATATATATATATAATTATACATGAATATATATATATATATGAGTGTGTGTATGCATGCATGTTAAAATATGAAATGTATGAGATAAGAGGGCATGCTATTGTCCAAAGTGTATAAAAGTGAGTGTGTGTCAAGAGAGGTGTGTGTATTATCCAAGGGTATTAGGGTTAAACCATATATATATACATATATATATGTAAGTCAAACACCACACACACACACAACCGGCCACTCATGGCCTGCCCAACAGTGGCAATTCAGACCCACTCATGAAGAAGCCTGAAATTGGCTAACCCAAATGGAGGGGCAATCAGATTTTCCATGATTCACTCTCCTTATACAATATGCATGGTGCTTGTACACACACAAACACAACCATCCGAGAGTGAGGGAGAGATTGAAGGAGATTCTAGGACATTCAGAAGTGGGAAGCAAGGAGCAAATGAGAGAGAAACAGTTTGGAACAAGGTAAACCCACAAAACACTTGAATTTCTTTCTCTAGAATTTACCTACGTATGAATCTGTTTTAGTCTTTGATTTAATATATATGATGATTAGGATGAATATACATAAATTAGGCATGAAAATTTCGACCTAAAACACCTTAGAAACATCAGCCGTACACAAGGCAGCCATTGAAGACCTTGCTTGAAGCAGGTCTGAACTGACTTTTTCCAAACCCAACTTGGTTTACCAAGACTTAAAGTAGAGACCATGAGGGTTCTAATAAACCCAACACACGACCAAAAACCTAGATAAATGACCCTCAGAAGTCGAGTTGCAGGTTCGGGTCTTGATGACCCATATTAAAAATCGACCATTAAACCTTTTCCTGAGAATGGAGGATGAATCCCATTAACTTGAGGGTCACACAGAACCAAACCACACTAAAAATAGTGAAGAAACAAAGGTTTACCAACCAGTTGCAGGTGGGAATTATCGACCCCCTTCCCGAGCTCGTTGGACCATTTCAAACCCTAAAACGAATGCCAAGTGGATCCTTAGTGCCCCAGAAATCGATTGAGTTAAAAACAGTAGGGTTTGAACAACCCAAAACGCACGAAATAGAAGCTTTTAAGCTTCGGAAATTAGGGCAACAGTCGCAGGTTGACGAGGAAGACGACGCTGAGTCGACTCGCCGTCTTTCGAGTTTGACGGGTTGGCTCAGACGCGTGGCAGCCTCTGGGCTTGCCACCGAATTAATGAGGCGACGTCGTTTTGGGCCTATTACGTATATATATATATATATATATATATATATATATATATATATATATATATATATATATATATATAACGGTTTAAGTTAAAAGAAAAGAGGAGAAATCTCGGTCAGTGGGGTTCGAACCCCTAACCTCATGCGCCCACACGCCCTCTCTTACCACTCGGCCACGCGCTTGCGTGTGTCACTTAAGGGGCAAGATTTATATATATATTATATATTAAATTAAAATCAAAAATGAAAAGAATAAAAAGGTGCATTCTGCACCTAAGAGGATTCGAACTCGGATGTATGGGGAGGGAGGTGACACGCTGGCCAGCGTGCCACCCTATTCAACCTGTCCCTTATTCCCCTTTAAAAATATATATATTACATTTGATAATTTAATTTAATTAAATTAAATTAATTAAATTAAATACTCCGAAATGGCCCGTTGTCCAAAAATTACAAGTCATATATGTAATCTTACTATCTCGGACCTACTGAGTCCATTGGAGAGGTCCTCGACATGAGATGGGGTCCCGAAAAATTTGAGACCCTTAATTATGTAAAAATGACCAAAATGCCCTTCTCCCTAAACAAGTCAAACGAAGTCCAAATTTAATAAATAAGTAGTGAATTTTTACTATTTCAAACATTCTAAGACTGATGGTAAGGTCAATTTTTTGAGACTGGGTCCCGAAAAATGAAGACGCATGAAGGGGTAAATGACCAAAATACCCCTTGACCAAAATTTACAACTTATTAGTGTATTCTTACTATCTTGGATCCTCTGAGTCCATTGGTGAGGTCCTCGACATGAGATAGGGTCCTGAAAAATTTGAGACCCATAAATACGTCAAAATGACCAAAATACCCCTTGTCCAAAATTAACAAATTGTTAGTGTACTTTTACTATCTCAGACCCTCTGAGTCCAATGGTGAGGTCCACGACATGAGATGAGGTTCTGAAAAATTGGAGACCTGCAAAGGGGTAAAATGACCAAATTACCCCTGGTACCCTTAAAGCCAAAATAAAACCGGAGAAGGCCTAAATTGACTTTCTTTGACATCCCGGACTCAATAATGGAGTCCAAATTACGAAACGAAGTACGAAAAATGTGACACGTAAAATCGTAAATGACCATTCTGCCCTTTTACATATAAAAGTCCGAATTAAATTCTAAGAAAGCTTAAACCGACTTTCTTCGACGCTCCGGACCCAATGGTAAATTCCATTCGATCAAAAGAAGTGTCTAAGATAAAAAGACATAAAATTTGATGAATAGCATCAGTTAGATGACTATAATTAAAACATTGCCGAAGTATTAAACTGAGGTAAGTACGGAAAAATAAAGTACGAGAAGACGCGACGCGTTAACATGTAAAGCAAATAACTTTAAATTGAAGTTAATGGAGCTACCAGAAGAGTATAAGTTGAAATAAATTAAGTTTCTAACACATTAAATTGTGTCGTAGGTTAAAGTACTTGTTTAATTAAGTACGTGCGAAGTTATAGGATGTTAGTAAATCGACTAGGATAAAATACGAACTAAGCATAAATTAAGAAGCATCAATAGGTGATATTACAGTAATGTGAAGTTAATGAGATTGTTATGAATTATTCTTAGGAATTACGGAGGAAGTGGGAAAACGCACTTTAGCACTAACCCTAAAGGACCGAGGTGAGTAATCCTGTATTTGAATTGGAGATTTAAATTCATATATTGAAGAAGTTTTAAGTTCAAGTTATTGCAGCCTTTGAATATCAAATTCAGTCTTATATGATTCCGTTCTTTTAAAATATTATGTTACAGCATGCTTTATAAATGTTTTAAATTCAGCTCTTTTCTTGAAAATATTTAGCATGTCTAACTCAAGTGCAAATCTCTTGAATATTCTGAATTTGATTATCACATGTATTTGAAGCTTCATTATAGAAGTTATACCCTTCATGTTTTAAATATTCATGAACGTATCTATCGAAGAAGTCATGTGATAAATGTTTTACAAGATAAACGGTACTAAGTACCACCCCCTATGATGGTTGAAATCCTTCGGGATTCAACAGTACATGCCCGGTAGAAGGATCTAATCCCCCAGGCAAATGAGATATCTCCATCGACAGCATTGGCAGTAAAACGGGAGTCTGGTTCGAAACAGATTCCACCTAATTAAAGAGAAAAGATGACAAAGTAATTTTGAAAATGAAAGCAGGTTTTACCCTCATTTTCAAAATACATACTTATGTGTTTTAAAGTTTATATACTTTATTAACGAAGTACGAGTTTAGCTTGAACACCTTAATTATTTCAAAGCTACCTGTTTTATGAAATGCATATGTTTCAAGTTTTATATACTCTATTTAAGGATGACATGTTATGTTATATGTTTTGAAGTTCATAAGTATAAGCATAGCTTGAATGTTTAAAATGTTTCAAGCCATCCGTTTTGAGAATGCATATATCCTGTATTCTAAATTGTACGAACAATTGGTAGTGAGTATTTTATAAACTCTCAATTGATAAACCACTACCAGTTGAAAACCCCATGACGAATGCAGGAATTACTCACAAGCTTAGATTAGCTTACCCGGACTTTGTTCGGATCGCCCTTTCAGGTAAATGGCAAAAGGCAATTTTTGATTTGAAGACGAAGATGATGGATCTACCATTTTGGGAAGTTATACTTAAGTAGTTTCCTTATGAAGCCATGTGAATTTTAGTACGAACTCCTGTAGTAGTAAACAGTACAAGATATGTATTAAGCCCTCAGGGCAGTGATATGTAATATTATAAAGTCTTTAAGTTTTTAGATATGCTCTGAATGTATGTTTATACATGTATACCGAAATGTGAAGAGCGGCAGTACCGGACGGATGTGCAAATTTTAAATAAAAGAGAAAAAAAAAAAAAAAGTTTTTCACGCTTCCGCAACCACTTGAAACACATCTATCCGATACCGTTGCAGATGCGAGCCTTCGCCCAAGGGTCCTCGGGCCTGAGGGTGGTGGTCGCGATGCGAAATCCGCAGAGGGTGGGTTTCGGGTCGTGACAATCTCCAAGTACGATTTTGATCATTATAAATTACCATTTAAGTCTAACATCATGCCTAGGGTTACAATATCACAATATCTAATATTAAGATCAACCTTACATAATATATGTTCAATTTATGACTTGGAGTTTTACATCACATCATCAACATTGCTCACAAACACATCACTAGCTCCACTAGTCGCCATCATTGCATTTTCTCCCATTTGGTATTACCTAAAAAATTACTATAAATCTGGAGTGAGCTAACTTAGCACAGTAAGTAAAATTCTCTCACTCTGCCATAGGTCAAGGTTAGTTTAAATAAAATAATGCCAACAAATGGCAAGCAAAGGATATAACAAAATAGTCAATCACAAGCAAAGTGAATTACTAAGAATGACCCGTGGGTCCAAAAAGGCACATCCTAAAGTAGATTGAAAAAGGCGATGTAAGAAGTTTAACAAGTCAATAATTGGGATTTAGCATATACAACAATCAATTGCCAAAACTCACAAGATATCAAATTTAGTCCAATGATAGGCTTGAATAGCATATCCACAATCAAAGAGTGCATCAAGAGATTATGATCAAAATATAAGATATGTGATACTAACAAATGAGTCTAATAGATGCTATCAACAAATAGGATCTAGCTACCTCCAAACAGCACTCATTCAAGTTTACCTCTCATTTGGGTTGCTGAACAGTACCAAGAGCTCTTATCAAATATCATGTCCTCTATGGACTAAGTCTTGGGTATCATTCCCAATCACTAACCTGTAGGTATAAATTAGAATCTAAAGGAATCAAAATGGTCGTTGTGACAGACACAACTTTTGACACTCATAATGATGTCATAATCAAAGGAATTCCACAAGAAATGTACGTATACGTAGAATATCAAATTCTCAGCAATGAGAACCATAATAGTTTTCTAATATCAAATCAAGGGTTATAGAAATGTGCAAGCAATCATATCAAGATATTGGCAAATGAAATCTCAACATATCCATAAAAAAGTACTAGTATCAAATTATGGATTCAGATAACTGTCAGATATGTATATAGAGTACAAATTTGTAGCATCGAGAAAACATAACTATGACATGGCTAAGGAATACCACGTATTAGAGTTTGGGTTTACTTACATTGGGTTCTTAGCATTGCATTCCCATGCATGTACCATAATAGCTATCCCATAGCCTTTTTTTTTCATTTTCCATCATTTGGGTGATCCTATAATCACGGATAAAAAATACATTACATAATGAATTAGTATCCATTCTAATTCCAAACATTGTTAATCAGTGTTTCAAGTTTCTTTGAACTTAGTCTACTCAATTAAGGGTTTTCAAATTCCAAATTTATAGTTCCCTGATGCTTTATATCTTATTTGGCCCTTTAAGAAAAAATTGGTAATTTACACTTTTTAATGTCCCATATTTTCCCGTACATGATTTACGTACTCGGACTCTATTTTGAGTCTATGCGTCCTTGTAAATTAATTTCCTGGGTTATTTCGTAAATAACCAAAACTGTTGGGGTTATTTCATAATTAACAGAAGGTGACAAGGTCATTTCATAATTAATAGAAAGTTTGGGGGTCCAATTATAATTTTAGAAACTTTTAAAAAAAACCATCCGGTCTAGTCAAAGGGTAAGTGAACCGGTCTAACAGACGCATGAACCAACCGGTTCATACGGTTCGTTGCATCATGTTGATATCAGAATGACATCAGCCCTATTTTTATTTTTTTAATTCTTTGGAAAAATGACGCAGTTCCAATAATTATTCAAAGCCATTTAATAATTTGGTCGGGGCCCGACCTGAATTCGACCCGAGACCTAACCCGTGAATAGTCTTTGTCCCCAAGTCTCCGGCGAGGGTTCCAATCGCCTTCTCCAGCGTCAACGAGCGTCGTCGACCACTTTTTGTGACAGATCAATAGGGTTCAAATCCATTTTCCTTAGGGATTTCGTATCTAAGGTGGGTTTTTGATGTCATCACTGCACCCTTACCGTCGAACTAGCGAAATACAGTGGTTGCTTCGGTGAGCCATGTTTTTCCTGCGAGCCATTGTTTTCCTATTTCGAGGCATTCTAGCTAGTGTTTTACCTCTATTTTTTTTCTTATAAGTTTCTAGAAGTGTAAGGAACACATTTTTATTCCTAAAATCAAGTAAATCGATCAAAATTTCAACCACCCAAATTATCCACCTGCACCTCCAATTCAATATATCTCCGTGTTTTCTTGGTGTGCTGTCCCAGGCAACCAAAAAATAAAACCTAAGCTCCTAAAAATACATGTAGTAGTGCGAGAAAGGATCGTTCCCACGGATAGTATCTAGCCTAGTTTTATGCTATGTGAACAATGATTGGGGGTTTGAGTATAACGAAAACAATTTTAAGAAAAACAACTAAGGAACAATTCAAATTAAAGTATCAAAATCAAGCAAAAGAACAAACATTGGTCTAAGTCAACATCCACCATCGAAATTTTACAACTGATCATCGATGCAAGTATATATCAATTCACACTTTGAATATTCACCATTGGAACTATTTTCCTATCTCTCCTTAGTCGCAGTTAATTAGAAAACAAACGATCTAATTAACCCTAAATACTAAACAACTCAACACAGGCACTAAAGGTTTAATCTAATAGCAGCCTTAAAAATTAGAGAGATCAATGAAGCTAAACAACACAAGCGCAACAGTTGCATTTAATTTAGTCAAGTGTTCTTCCTAAGATCTAATAATTTCTGACGCAGCAAATCATTAAATCTTAGTTACTTCACAAATTAGAGGGATCAAACAATTACAGTTTTGATATCTAACCTAGTAGTAGATTGCAACGAATAATAAACTAGTAGGCCTCCTAGTAATTAAATGAGACAATTGTAACACCCCGACCCGATTAAATGATAATTAAATCACTAATTATTAATTAGTGACCTTAAAAAGAATAATTAAGAAATTTCAACGAGAAATGGATGACGATTTCAAACTAATTCCGAGACCTTAAAATAATGAAGTCAACTCCGAGAAAATAAATCCAAAATTAAGATTACGATTTCATGAATAACCAAACAATAAATTCAAATACATTAAGAAAATGCAAGAAGAGAATATTGACAAAAACTGAAAATAAATAATAATTTAATTGGCCAAACAAGGCCTAATGCCCAAAATAGGAAAACATAAACCCCAAATTGAGGCCAAGGGGTTTTGAACCCTTGACCCAAAAATAGGCAAAGTTTTAAAGCCCTAAAAATAGCCACTTGGGCTGTTTACTTTTTGTGTCCTAATTTACAACACATATGTATATATGCACATATTATTTTCACCCCACCTCCCAAATTGCCCAATCACCTTTCATGCAAAACCAAAAAGAATTATTTTTACAAGGGAACAACAAAATATAGGTGGTATTATATATCTGTGTTGTGTGTGTAATCTCAAATCAGAAAATCAAATTTGTGAGATAAGTGTAAGTCAGCTAGAGAGAGAAACCTAGAGAGAGAGAGTGAGTTAGAAAGAGAAAGTGAAGGAAGAAGGAAGAAGAAGAAGGAAGAAACGGATGCTTGCATGGCTAACTTAACCTAAGAAGATCACCAATCAAAGAAAAGGAGGGAGAGACACCACTATTTGAAGGTATTAAACACAGACCCAAAGATTTTCTCTCTCTAAAAAGATTCCTATAGACAAACTGTTTTAAACTTTTTCCTTATGCATGTATGATAGTTAAGGTCTGAAAGCATGAATGAAACGTAGGATCGAACCCTAGACAGCTTGAAACAGCCCTAGAACCCTAAACTCGTACACATCTACCATTATTGGACCTCTAAGGTGCAGGTCTGAGATAACCTTCATAAAACATATTTTTGTTGTGTTAGACCTAAAATAGGTCTTATCTATCAAAAACCCTGTCTCATAATCGAGAAGCCTAGAAAAAGACCTCTAAAACCTGACTTGCAAGTTCGGGTCTTGAAGACCAATCTCACAAATCAACACTAAAACTAAAATTTGAGAATGGGGGCTTGAAACCCATGATGGATAGATTTCAACAGAAGAAACCCTAAGGGTTTTGAGCAAAAAATGAGCATATATCATCGAGTTGCAAGTCTTGAGTATCGAACACCAAATCGTGATCCTGAGCCCAATCCGAGCCCCTAAATCAATACAAAAATCTGCCTGAGGGTTTTAGGAAGCTTTTAGGAAATAAAACAGAGGTAATGGGTTCTTAAAATATCACGAAACTGGGCTGCAATAATTAGGGTTTGGAGATGAAAAGTGTTGACCCCGTTGGGGAAGATGACACTGTTTGGGTCAGCATTGGGTCAGATTACAGGTTTGGGTTATAATCGGGTCCAGGGGGTTACGGTTTTAGTAAAAGAGCGACGTTTGGGTATTGGATTCTTTTAATTTAAAACAAATTCGGCGTTGTTTGGTTACGAGAATAAGAAATCGAAATCAGGAATATGGGCTGACCTAAACATGGATAAGGAAACCAGTAAGACTATTGCATTCCGGTTCTTGTAGTTATGTAAATCGGCTGGTTCACCATGCCTTTAGACTGGTTTAGGGTTTTAACCCAAAAACCCACTGGTTCAATAATTAAATTAAAATGAAATAAACCAGAACTTTGTTTATTTACGGTTTGACCCCAAAGCTTTGAAGAATTCTGTTTTAGCCTAACTATTTAGGATTTTATTCAAATAAATCCTTGGAAAAATAATTTTAATTAATTTAATTATTTTATAAATAAGGTAAAATGACTATTTTACCCTTGGGCCATAAATAAAACAAATAAAGTCCAAATTAAGATCTGGAAAAGGTTATCTTAACATTTTGAGCATTCCAAACACAATGAAAATGTCAGATTGGACATCCGGGGACTTCGGGGTGGTCCCACCATAAGAGGTAAAATTACCAAAATGCCCCTAATACAATACGAAGCCCAAATGAAGTCCAAATTAGACGAAATTGATACTAATGGAAGCCCACATAATTATGATGTCTCTTGAATTTGAAATTGAAACATCGTGACTCTTCAATTCAAAATTGAAATGACGTGACTCTTCAATTCGAAATTAAAATATTGTGTCTCTTCAATTCGAAATTGAAACAATGTGTCTCTTCAATTAGAAATTGAAACGTCGTGACTCTTCAATTCGAAATTGAAACATTGTGACTCTTCAATTCGAAATTAAAATATCATGACCCTTCAATTCAAAATTGAAACAATATGTCCTTTCAATTCAAATTGAAACGACATGACTCATCAATTCGAAATTGAAATAATATATCTTTTCAACTTAAAACTTAAATATCGTGACTCTTCAATTCAAAATTGAAACATTGTGTCTTTTCAATTCAAATTGAAACAACATGACTCTTCAATTCAAAATTGAAACAACGTGTCTTTTTAATTCAAATTGAAAGACTATGTCTATTTAATTCAAATTGGTGCATTGGAGACACACACACACACACACATATATATAAAATATTGTGTCTATTTAATTTGAATTAAATACCTTTTAAGTTTGATATATGTATGCAAAAGTTATATGAGAAATGAGTTTTCTCAAAATGAATATTATTACAATTTTTTTTCTAATAATTAAAATATATATATATATGTGTGTGTATATATATATATATATATATCTTCATATGCTTGAGTCATATAAAGTGTGGCAATAATATTATTAACTAAAGAAATTTTATTTATCATTTCTTTATAAATAACATGACACGACCCGAGACCCACCCTACGCGGATCTCGAGCCGCGCACCCGATCCGACATTGGTTGCCGAATCAAGGGTTCTTATCTTGCTACACAATCAGTGTCACTAACATACAACAACTAAATATGCGGAAGACTTAAATAAATATTTAAGTAAAGTTGCATGTTTTACATAAAGTGTTCTCAAAATGTGGAATACAAAAATTGCTTAATACAACTAGTCATTCTAGGATGTGGATAACATGGGAGAGCTATAAGACTATCTGTACTAAGCATTACCCTGGAACTTCAAAAGTATGTCCACTGCTATTTAGATAGCTGCTACTGCTACTGCTGCGGCTCTTCTACAACTTCATTTCCTGAAAGAGGTGGTAAGTTTGGGGTGAGCTAACTAAAGCTCAGTAAGTAATTCTCCTTTGCTCTGTCAAGTGTACAAGAATAGAGGCACTATCCATGAAAGAATTAGGATAAATGCAGATATGCTAGCCAGTCATAAATACTGAACTCATCAATGATCATCAGAGGATAAGAAATTCAAAGACAACAAGAAAGATCTATTTGATAATATAATCATATGTGCTGTATAAAAGCTTTGAAGTTTCAAATTCACACATAAACATGAATATGTTCAAGTTACAAATATCGATAACATCAACAATATAAGATACTGATAGCAAACGAATCTGCGATGCCATGATGCTAGACCCGAAGGTCATATCTGGATCCAAAGTAAATTATGTCTAGACCCGAAGGTCATATCTAGACCCGAAGGTCTTAACTGGCATCAGATGGAAATGTGATTGATCACAAATCCAACACTTAAATATCATCCATGAAGAATAAAGTGAAACTATGATTGAACACAACTATCTGGCCTTTACAGCCCTGAGTACGAATGTACAACAAGAATTCAATATACAAATATACCATCATCATCAAGATATATGTATGAACATCATCAAATGCTTCCCACATGATAGAACAATATCGATGTGGTTCAACAAACACTGATAGCTGTGTAAAGAGTACAATAGGCAATGTATACACAAGGAACTATGACATGGCTTGGAATGTAACACATACAGAGATCAGAGATTACTTACACTTTTTACTGATTCTTAGGACTCAAGCTATTTCCTTTCCTTTATCTTTATACGTGCCTGTCATTTGGAAATAATTTCAGTCTAAAGTTGTAACCGATTTATATTGTATACTCAAATATACTTATCTTGACTATTGATATTTTAATTACTAATTTTAGACTTCGTTATTGTGTCTAGAACGTCGAATAAAAGTGGTTTAGGCTTTTACGGATCTTAAATCGGACTCCTGGATTGAAAAGGGCAAAACTATCATTTTGCACTTTACGTGTCTTTTATTCCCGGGACCCCATATCATAATTTTGACATCACCGTTGGGTTCAGAAGGCTCGATATAATAAAATTTGACTATTTATTCGCTTCGTTTGGACTTCGTTTGACCTAGTTTAGGACTCGGGGTCTTTTTATAATTTTCTCAAAATATTATTTAATAGATTTTTACTGTTTGGGGTTCAATGTAAATATTCAAACCTTTTGGGGCCGGTCTGTTATTTCCAAGAATTCCGGTCTGAACCAGTGGGTTCACTGGACTCAACCCTAAACCGGCTCTAAGACTCACCGAACCAACCGATTCGGTTTAGCTCAACAAATGCCTCTCGTTTTTCCGATCATCAGCTCCGACCACTCGCCGGCGCCGGTGCAAGTTCTGCACCATTTTTCCTTCAAAATTTGACGTTCATTCTTCATAGTTTTTACACCAAAACACTCCTAATATTTTAAAATTAATTCAACTAAATTTTGTCCCTGGTTTCCACCAGTTTTCGAACACCCACGACGAGTCTCCGGCGTTGCACTGGTGAGCTCTATTTTGGCCAGAAACTGGCCATCTCTTAACCATTTCATTCTATTTTAATTGTGTTGGGTTCCTATCGAGCTTGGCCACCCATTTTTAACCCTAAAAGCGTGATCAAATTAACATACAATAATCTGCCATGTTCAACCGTACACCTAGTTTGAGTTTCTTGATTTTTCTTCATGCTTCGGTTGCTTATTTTTAGCATGCATTCATGATAAATTTTAAGAGAGAAGTTTAAGAAACTAACATGGATTAATACCTGTTTGGTTGCTGCTTCTTCCTCCTCCAACTCTCGGTTTCTCCAAACTGCTTCTTTCTTTCTCTCCCTAAATTTCCTGCTTCTTCCGTTTTCTTTCTCTATTTCTAACCTTCTCTCTCTCTCTCTCTCTCTATTATTTCTTACCAACTCCACTGACTTGGATTAAAGACAATGCCACCCGTCCAAAGACAATGCCACCCGTCCATGCAAACTCAACACATCACTAACACTTGTTGCTTTCTGAGTTTTCTCTTGCCAGCGCTAACACCTCATCTTCCACTCGTCAGTTTCCTTTCACAAACGATGTGCTGTTAGCACATGGTTTCTTTACATATATGATATATATATATATATGTATATTTATACTAACCGTATATACACATATATATATCTCTATAAATATATATATATATATATCTAATGTATTTAATAAATATATATATGTTAATAGTTGTTATTTACAAATTTAAACTTGTTTACACGTACTTGCACGTTTTTCCATAACCGAGTTTCCAGTGCGGCGGCACCTGGACACCCGTGACTTCATGCCATTCGTTTCATGTTTGTATCTCATATGTTAAATACGTCGTTTAACCGAGCGTCAATTTTATTTACATAGTAAATTTAAAGTACAGGTTGGGATTACACGTCATGGCCTGGTCCAACCCGGGTGGGGTACTGGCTAACTCGGGTCAGGGTATTACATCCTTACCCCCTTAAAAATAAGTTTGTCCTCAAACTTAGCATGTACTAAGACAGAAATAACTGGGGGTACTTAACTCGCATGCTATCCTCTCTTTCCCAAGTAGCCTCTTCAACTTGACGATTCTTCCACAGTACTTTGACTAAGGGAATTGTCTTGTTCTGCAGCACTTGCTCTTGTCTGTCCAGGATCTGCACTGGCTGTTCCATGTAGCTCAAGTCCTCCTGAACATCTAATGGCTCGTATTCTATCACCTGATCTGGACTGCGTACGCATTTCCTTAACATTGAAACATGGAATACATTATGCACGAGTGCTAACTCCACAGGTAAAGCAAGC
The DNA here is from genome assembly GCA_008638375.1 of Nyssa sinensis. Classification (NCBI taxonomy): domain Eukaryota; kingdom Viridiplantae; phylum Streptophyta; class Magnoliopsida; order Cornales; family Nyssaceae; genus Nyssa; species Nyssa sinensis. The sequence continues at coordinate 13,537,554 of CM018050.1, forward strand.
TGGTATGCAACGGGCCCAATTCTGCTCATGATCCTGAATGGTCCAATGTATCGCGGCCCTAATTTCTCCTTTTTACCAAACCTTACCATGCCCTTCATCGGAGACACTTTCAGAAACACATAGTCACCCTCAGCAAACTCTAGTGCTCTTCTTCGTATATCAGCGTAACTCTTTTGTCTGCTCTGGGCTGTTGATAGTCGTTGCTTGATCAGCTGTATCTTTTCGGTGGTTTGCTCTACAATTTCTGGCCCATAGAGTTTCCTTTCACCCACTTCAGTCCAACATAGCGGTGATTGGCACTTTCTGCCATACAACGCTTCGTATGGAGCCATACTAATACTTGATTGATAACTATTGTTGTACGTAAACTCCACCAAAGGTAAGTGATCCTCCCAACTTCCTTTAAAATCTATGACACAGACCGTAATAAATCCTCCAGAGTTTGTATAGTCCTTTCTGTCTGACCATCTGTCTCTGGGTGGTATGCAGTACTAAGACTCAGCTCCGTGCCCATAGCTTGTTGTAAACTCCTCCAAAATCTGGATGTAAATCGTGGATCTCGATCGGATACTATAGACACTGGAACTCCATGTAGTCTGACTATTTCCTTGACATAAAGCTCAGCTAACCTCCCTAAGCTATGTGTCGTCTTGGTCGCAAGGAAGTGAGCTGTCTTGGTGAGTCTGTCTACAATAACCCATATGCTGTCATTTCCTTTTGACGTCTTTGGCAATCCTGAGACAAAGTCCATAGTAATATGCTCCCACTTCCACTCTGGTATTGGGAGTGATTGCAAGAGTCCCCCAGGCTTCTGGTGTTCAACCTTAATCTGCTGGCATACTGTACAACGTGCAACATACTCAGCTATATCTCGTTTCATTTCGGGCCACCAGTAAGTATTTTTTACATTGTGATACATTTTGGTATTTCCCGGGTGTATAGCAAATCTTGAACTGTGCGCCTCAACCAAAATTTCTTTTTTGATTTCTGGTACATTTGGTACATAGATTCGATCCTGGTAATATAATACTCCATTTCGGATAGCAAATTTCGAGGCCTTACCCATCTCAACTCCTTGACGAAGCCTGGTCAATGCCGCATCTTGAGTCTGCAAGCCCTTGATCTTGTCTATAATAGATAGACTAACTGTGACATTGGCATAAAGGGCTTCTGAGTTAGGCAGAACTAACTCGATCTCCATATCTTCCAGTTCCTTCAACAGCTCTACTCGGGTCGTAACTAAATAGGCTAGACTTCTTGACGACTTCCGACTAAGAGCATCAGCTACCATGCTGGCTTTCCCTGGATGATGGTACTGAATATTAAGCTCATAGTCCTTAATTAACTCTAACCAGCGTCGTTGCCTCATATTCAGCTCTTTCTGCGTGAACAAGTACTTGAGGCTCTTATGGTCCGTGAATATTTCACATGTTGTACCATACAGGTAGTGCCTCCATAACTTTAGTGCAAAAATAACAGCCGCTAACTCAAGATCATGTGTCGGGTAATTCTTCTCATGCTACCTCAACTGCCGGGAAGCATAAGCTATTACCCTACCATTTTGCATCAAAACACAGCCCAGGCCCCTGTATGAAGCGTCACTATAGATTACAAATCCCTCCACCCCGTCTGGTACTGTTAATGTTAGAGCCGTCACTAACCGGTTTTTCAATTCCTGGAAGCTCTGTTCTTGCTCCTCAGCCCAGACAAACGGGGTGTTCTTCTTGGTCAACTGGGTGATTGGCATAGTTATCTTGGAAAAATCTTTAACAAATCGCCTGTAGTATCCTGCCAATCCCATAAAACTCCGCACCTCCGTAACACTAGTGGGACGAGGCCAATTTACAACAGCCTCTATCTTCTGAGGGTCAATGGAAATGCCTTCCTTGCTAATCACATGCCCCAAGAACGAAATACTAGGGAGCCAAAACTCACATTTCTTCAATTTGGCATAGAGTTTCTGCTCCTGTAGCTTTTGTAACACTTTCTTCAAATGTACCTCATGCTCCTCCTGGCTTTTAGAATAAACCAGAATATCATCAATAAACACAATCACGAAATCATCCAAATAGGGCTTAAAGACCCTATTCATCAAATCCATAAATGCGGCTGGGGCATTAGTAACTCCAAATGGCATTACTAAGAACTCATAATGCCCATATCTGGTCCTGAAAGCTGTTTTTTCTATATCTTTTGGTCTCACTTTCAACTGGTGATAGCCAGATCTCAAATCAATTTTAGAGAACACTTGTGCTCCCTTTAATTGATCAAATAAATCATCTATACGCGGCAAAGGATACTTATTCTTGATAGTCACCTTGTTCAGCTCACGGTAATCAATGCACAACCGCATAGTTCCATCTTTCTTCTTCACAAATAGTACCGGTGCACCCCATGGTGATGTACTAGGTCTGATAAAACCCTTATCCAATAGTTCCTGTAGTTGCAACTTTAATTCCTTCAATTCTGCTGGCGCCATTCTATAACGATTCTTGGAAATAGGTAACGTGCCTGGCTGAACCTCAATGGTGAACTCTATTTCTCTGTCCACTGGTATCCTTGGCAAGTCGTCTAGAAAGACCTCGGGGAACTCCCTTACAGTGGGAATCTGATCTAAGGGTGAGTGTTAGGAACGAGTGTCCAATACATTATACAAAAATCCATGACAGCCCTTACGCAATAATCGTTTGGCCTGGATAGAAGATATAAAATATGGTGGGGTAGCTACACCCGTCCCATCAAACTGAATACTAGGACATCCGGGCCTCTGTATATTGACTGTTTTGGCCACGCAATTTATAGATACATGGTTTGCAGTCAGCCAGTCCATACCGGTTATGACATCAAAGCCATAAATATCTAACGGTATCAAATTGGCTAATAAATATGAGTCTCCAATCTGAACCCTACATGCTCGATATATGGTATTACTACAGAGTGATTCCCCTGAAGGCATAGAAATGGTTAACATGTAACCTAAGGGCACTGTTTCTATGTTCAGTCTAGCAGCAAATGCGGGTGATATAAATGAATGTGTGGAGCCAGTATCGAATAGTACTCTAGCATGTTTGGAACAAATCTGGAGAGTACCTGCAACTACTGAGGTGGTAGCCTGCGTATCACCAGGTGTCAATGCAAAAACTCGCCCTGTACGCTGCAACTCAGCTCCTTGTTTACCACCTCGGGGTTGAGTTTTAGCTGCAGTGGTAGCCGCTGAGGCAGATGGAGTGCCAGCCGTACTTCCTATTGTCTGAGTCTTTTGGGGACAGTTAATCTTGATATGCCCTTCTTGACCACATAAATAACAAGCCCGGGAGTTAGCCTGACACGGTCCTCGATGATATTTTTCACAAGTAGGGCATTGGGCTACGCCTTTACCAGTGGAATTGACCCCTAATGATTTGAATCCAGAATTCTTGGATGCTGGTCCTGCTTCTGGTGGGGAAAAAGTGGGTCCTATTCCGCTGCTTTGCCCCCCAGTCCGTCCTTTACCCCGACTTCCTGATGGCTTCGATGTTGAGTTGGCTTTCTTCTTGGCGAACTCCTCGCCGCACTGCTCTATGATCTTTGCAGTGCTTATTACTTTTTCATAGGTGTCTAACTGTAGGGGTTTAATCCTGTTTTTTATGTTCCACCTCAACCCGTTCTCAAACTTGCGGGTTTTCTCATGCTCATCTTCCGAAATAGTAGGAGTAAATCTAATCAATTGTGTAAATTTGGCTTCATACTCCTCCACCATTGAGTTTCCTTGCTGCAAGACATAGAATTCTACAATTCTCTGATCTTTGGCTTCCCTGGGGAAGTATTTTCGGTTGAAGACTTCAGTGAATCTAGCCCACGTCATCTCAGGCTCCCTGGCCTTTTCCAAGAGCCACCACTCATGAGCCATCCCTCTGAACATGAAAGTAGCAAAGGCTACCTTCTGGGTCTCAGTGCAGGCCATCACTTCAAAGATCCTTTCCATTTCAAGTCTCTAGTCTTCAGCTGAAGTAAGGCCTTTGGTGCCGTCGAACGTAGAGGGTTTTAGTACTTGGAATTCCTTGTAAAGATGAGCCTGACTCCTCTCGTTCTCCTGACGTACTATGTGTACCACTGGTGGTTCATGTCGCTCTGATCCAGTTGGAGTGCTGGGTCCCATTTGATTTTGAACCGTATTCTGAATAAGCCTATCCACTAGCCGCTCTAACCGGGCTATATGGTCGTTAGCTTCATCCAATGGTGTGGTAGTACGCGTATGTACCATTTTTTGCAATGATCAAAGATTAGTTCATATATTTAAGAGTCTAATTATAGTATGTCAGTTCCTATATGCTAACCCTACTTGGACATTTCTAATATTAGTACCTTAGTCTTATCTCCCATGAACCACTGTGTTACCAAAGCTCTGATACCAATCTGACACGACCCGAGACCCACCCTATGCGGATCTCGAGCCACGCACCCGATTCGACAATGGTTGCCGAATCAAGGGTTCTTATCTTGCTACACAATCAGTGTCACTAACATACAACAACTAAATATGCGGAAGACTTAAATAAATATTTAAGTAAAGTTGCATGTTATACACAAAGTGTTCTCAAAATGCGGAATACAAAAATTGCTTAATACAACTAGTCTTTCCAGGACGTGGATAACATGGGAGAGCTATAAGACTATCTGTACTAAGCATTACCCTGTAACTTCAAAAGTATGTCTACTACTATTTAGATAGCTGCTACTGCTACTGCTGCGGCTCTTCTACAACTTCATTTCCTGAAAGGGGTGGTAAGTTTGGGGTGAGCTAACTAAAGCTCAGTAAGTAATTCTCCTTTGCTCTGTCATGTGTACAAGAATAGAGGCACTATCCATGAAAGAATTAGGATAAATGCAGATATGCTAGCCAGTCATAAATACTGAACTCATCAATGATCATTAGAGGATAAGAAATTCAAAGACAACAAGAAAGATCTATTTGATAATATAATCATATGTGTTGTATAAAAGCTTTGAAGTTTCAAAGTCACACATAAACATGAATATGTTCAACTTACAAATATCGATAACATCAACAATATAAGATACTGATAGCAAACGAATCTGCGATGCCATGATGCTAGACCCGAAGGTCATAACTAGACCCGAAGGTCATATATAGACCCGAAGGTCATGTCTAGACCCGAAGGTCATAACTAAACCCGAAGGTCATATCTGGATCCAAAGTAAATTATGTCTAGACCCGAAGGTCATATCTAGACCCGAAGGTCTTAACTGGCATCAGATGGAAATGTGATTGATCACAAATCCGACACTTAAATATCATCCATGAAGAATAAAGTGAAACTATGATTGAACACAACTATCTGGCCTTTACAGCCCTGAGTACGAATGTACAACAAGAATTCAATATACAAATATACCATCATGATCAAGATATATGTATGAACATTATCAAATGCTTCCCACATGATAGAACAATATCGATGTGGTTCAACAAACACTGATAACTGTGTAAAGAGTACAATAGGCAATGAATACACAAGGAACTATGACATGGCTTGGAATGTAACACATACAAAGATCAGAGATTACTTACACTTTTTACTGATTCTTAGGACTCAAGCTATTTCCTTTCCTTTATCTTTAGACGTGTTTGTCATTTGGAAATAATTTCAGTCTAAAGTTGTAACCGATTTATGTTGTATACTCAAATATACTTATCTTGACTATTGATATTTTAATTACTAATTTTAGACTTCGTTATTGTGTCTATAACGTCGAATAAAAGTGGTTTAGGCTTTTACGGATCTTAAATCGGACTCATGGATTGAAAAGGGCAAAACTGTCATTTTGCACTTTACGTGTCTTTTATTCCTGGGACCCCATATCATAATTTTGACATCACCGTTGGGTTCAGAAGGCTCGAGATAATAAAATTTGACTATTTATTCGCTTTGTTTGGACTTCGTTTGACCTAGTTTAGGACTCGAGGTCTTTTTGTAATTTTCTCAAAATATTATTTAATAGATTTTTACTGTTTGGGGTTCAATGTAAATATTCAAACCTTCTGGGGCCGGTCTGTTATTTCCAAGAATTCCGGTCTGAACCAGTGGGTTCACTAGACTCAACCCTAAACCGGCTCTAAGACTCACCGAACCAACCGGTTCGGTTTAGCTCAACAAATGCCTCTCGTTTTTCCGATCATCAGCTCCGACCACTCGCCGGCACCGGTGCAAGTTCTGCACCATTTTTCCTTCAAAATTTGACGTTCATTCTTCATAGTTTTTACACCAAAACACTCCTAATATTTTAAAATTAATTCAACTAAATTTTGTCCCTAGTTTCCACCAGTTTTCGAACACCCACGACGAGTCTCCGGCGTTGCACTGGTGAGCTCTATTTTGGCCAGAAACTGGCCATCTCTTAACCATTTCATTCTGTTTTAATTGTGTTGGGTTCCTATCGAGCTTGGCCACCCATTTTTAACCCTAAAAGCGTGATCAAATTAACATACAATAATCTGCCATGTTCAACTATACACCTAGTTTGAGTTTCTTGATTTTTCTTCATGCTTCGGTTGCTTATTTTTAGCATGCATTCATGATAAATTTTAAGAGAAAAGTTTAAGAAACTAACATAGATTAATACCTGTTTGGTTGCTGCTTCTTCCTCCTCCAACTCTCGGTTTCTCCAAACTGCTTCTTTCTTTCTCTCCCTAAATTTCCTGCTTCTTCCGTTTTCTTTCTCTCTTTCTAACCTTCTCTCTCTCTCTCTCTCTATTATTTCTTACCAACTCCACTGACTTGGATTAAAGACAGTGCCACCCGTCCAAAGACAATGCCACCTGTCCATGCAAATTCAACACATCACTAACACTTGTTGCTTTTTGAGTTTTCTACTGCCAGCGCTAACACCTCATCTTCCACTCGTCAGTTTCCTTTCACAAACCATGTGCTGTTAGCACATGGTTTCTTTACATATATGATATATATATATATATATGTATATTTATACTAACCGTATATACACATATATATATTTATCTCTATAAATATATATATATATATCTAATGTATTTAATATATATATATATATATATTAATAGTTATTATTTACAAATTTAAACTTGTATACACGTACTTGCACGTTTTTCCATAACCGAGTTTCCGGTGCGGCGGCACCTGGACACCCGTGACTTCATGCCATTCGTTTCATGTTTGTATCTCATATACTAAATACGTCGTTTAACCGAGCATCAATTTTATTTACATAGTAAATTTAAAGTACATGTTGGGATTACACGTCATGGCCTGGTCCAACCCGGGTGGGGTACTGGCTAACTCGGGTCGGGGTATTACATAACATATTCAATTATATGCTGAAATAATATTTTATTACGATGTGATTATCCAATATTTGTAAATTTAGAATATGATGATTATTCTTTAAAGTCATGTTTGATCTAGATATATTGCATTAATTTTTATATGCAATTCCTTATTGAATTTATTAGAAAGATTTCATTTACTACATGTGGTAGATATTCGAGAAAATCTTAAACATGGTTTATTGTTGAGTTAAAAAGGCAAAACGAAATGTTTAGATCATTATTAAGCATTTAGTTATTTGGCATGACATATTATGTGTGGAAATAAAGTTTACAATGACTTTTTTTCAATCTTGAAAGAAGCATTGGACCTTTAGAATTAATTCAAATAATTGTGATTTGAAGGTATGTTAAAACTAGAGGTGGTAAGAAATATTTTCTTACATTTATTAATGAGAGTACAAGCTACTGTTATGATTACTTGTTGAGAAGTAAAGATGGAATCTTGAAAATGTTTACACATTATAAGAGTGATGTTAAGAATCAACTTAATAAGAAGATTACGGTGTTAAGAAATAGTGAACACAAATCACTCCTTGGTAAGTTTTGTTATAATGTGGTACTATTTTACACCTTAGTCATCTTAGAAAAATGAAGTTGATGAAAGAAAAAATAGAACTTTTGAAGATATACTTGATACTATGTTAATAAGTTCTAGATTATCTCAGAATTTGTGGCGAAACCTATGTTCTACACAAATTATATTTTCAACCAAATACCTCAGAAAGAAAATCAATAAAACCCCTTTTGAATTATGGAAAGGTCGTAGACTTTCTTACAAATACTTAAGAAATATGGAGGTGCTTGGCTAAAGTAGTGGTTCCTATTCCTAAAAGGATTTAGATGGGACCTATAATAGTTAACTTTGTATGTTAATTATGAAATTCTTGATATGCGTGTTAATATTATTATTGAATTAAGAAATGCATGGTTCTTTGAACATGTATTTACTTACAAATCCACACAAGAGATGAGTTCTTTTAAAGTAACTCATGATACTACAAATAGTAATAGTCAAGACCAAGAGAAACAACAAGATAATGATGAACCTAGACGCATCAAGAGGGCTAAAACATCAAAATCTTTGATCGAGATTTTCTAACTTATATGTTAGAAAAATGAACTTCAAAATTTTTAGAAAATGATATCCAGTTTTGAAGTTCTATATTGGAAAGAGTTAAGTGCATGTATCTCAAAGATGATGAAAATGACTATGTCATTAATTGTCTCTATGTTGGTGATTTGCTCATTATGGGTAGCAAAAATGAAGTCATTAAAGTTACAAAGAGAATGTTGAACAATAAGTTTAACATAAAATGTATAAGTGTTACTGATGTCATATTAGGGATAAAAGTCTCTAGAATATTGGATAGACTAATATTAACTCGATTGTTTTATATTGAGTGAATACTTAAGAAATTTAATCAATATGACAGTGGTCTAGCGAGAACACCTGTAGATGTAAATCTACGTTTATCTAAGAACAATGATAAAGGCACCTCTCGATTAGAGTATGCAAGAATAATTGACAGCTTAATGTATGTAATGAATTGCATTCCTCCATACATAACATAAATTATCAGTAAGCTGAGTAGATACACAAGTAATCTAAGGCCAGATCACTTGAAGGCAATAGTTAGGGTTTTAAGATATTTTCAATGCACCCTAAGCTATGCATTGTATTACTCAAGAAATCCAGTTGTGCTTGAAAACTGGATATTGAACACCAAAGACTTCAAAGTCTATAAGTGGTTATCTCTTTACACTTGAAGGAGGAGTAATATCTTGGAAATCTTCTAAACAAAGTGCATTGCTAGATTCATAATAGAATATAAATTTATTGCACAAAGAAGCTGAGTGGCTTCGTCATCTCTTAGAAGATATTCCAAAGTGGTCAAAATGTGTGCCCGCAATTTGTATACATTGTGATAACCAATTTGTAATTGGGCAGGCATAAAATCATATGTAGAACGGTAAGTCTTGCCTTAAACGTCGAAGATATAATACTGTGTTGTAACTACTCTCTAATGGTATTATGACAATTGAGTACATAAGGTCAAAAGTCAATATAACAGATTTGTTAAATGAAATATTTGACAAGAGAGCAAGTAAATCGAGGGGAATGAGTTTAAAGCCAATACATTAAGAGTCGCCATAATGGCAACCCAACCTAGCTGACTATAGATCCCAAGATCTAGTTCAAAGGGACAACCAAATTATGTGTGACTCATTGAGATCACTATGGAGATAATATCTCTTACTCATTCCTATGATAAGAAGAGTGATGCCTGCAGCGTTGAACAGGAGAAACTAAACTTTTAATAATTCTTATACCTTATTAACACAAGTGGGGTATAGCAGAATACTCTTAATAAGAAATTGCCTATATGAGTGTGAACTGGGCCGGTTCTATGAGAATGATAAAGGCTAAATTCTCTAATAGCACTCATGAAACTAGGAATTGTTTAAGGCCAAAATGAACACAATTATGAGAACCAACTGTGTAAGGAAAGATTCTGTGTGAATGCTATTGTCTTGGTTTACACAAACGGTTGAACGGTTCAAGACATCATGTTCATTGATCAACTAGTAACCCCGATAGTATTTCACAAGGAAAGGTTCAAGGCCACAAACTACCTTTCTCTATACAAGAGATTTCCAAATGAACTCTCTTAGTGTTTGCATATCACTTGCATTACTTTCAGTCAATTTCATTCATATAGGGGATTGTTGGAAAAATGGATTATTGAGCAATAATTTTTAGCCATCTTTGAGCCAAAACTAAAATAGGCCCCACACATTATTTTAGATGGGTCCACATGGAAATATGTTCTCTCATCCATGAGGAGATTAAGAACATATATATGGGGTTGCTCAAAACTATCAAAGAGTGAATGAGAAATTGACTCCAAATATCACCACTTGGAAACGGTAACAAAGCTTGAAGCTTGTGAAAAGCTTGTGTCTCACATAGGTTTGGGAACAAAGTTTTTAAAAAGCATATATACAATTACCTTGGGTTGGGCTTGGGCTTTGACCCACTGTATATATATCTTTTTGGAGAAATTTATTTAAATAAATTTATTTATTTAAATTATATTTTCAAAATGTTACTTTTTGAATTTTGACTGAAACTATGAATAGGTGTATCCCTTTGAATTTAAATAATAGTAGCGTCCCTTTAGATTGGTGGATTTGTTCACCAATGGATGCATCTATTCAAATTAAAACATTATATCTGTTCGCGTGAACATATGCACCATTTAGGTTCATGTCTGTTTAAACAGCCACCAAGTCGTCTATATAAACTCAGTTCGCCCTCAACATCATTCATTCATTCAATTTCACGAGTTTTAGAATTAAGTTCATGCATATTATAAGTCTGCATATTAAGAAAGTTTAAAGACGAGTTTTGGTTCGCTGTACATATAAGATTGGAGTGTTTCCATCTATTGTGCGTGACCATTGTCTCTTAGGAAACAACCGCTATTGAAAACTCGAAAGCACCATTGCGAGGACGATATTGTCTTAAGGACATAGTGTAATACATTAGCCTTGGTCAATCACCATTGCTTTACTTTTGATATTTTCGTGAAAAACTGTAAGTTTTAACTTCTGTTTGTTTTCATTTAATTTTTGTTTTTGTATTTACAGTATTTTGAGAATTCTGTTTATGTTCTATATGATTCTGAAATTGTTTCAAACTATTTTTATAGTATAATATTTATTAAAGTACTGTAACTTATTTTCAAGTACAGTATTTTGATAAAATATAATTTTTCTTAACAAATAGTTCATATTTTAAAGCTAGTAATTTGATATAATATTTTATAAATATTTTATATTATTAAATTAGAAATACTATTCTTGATTTCATTACTTAATGTTTTTTTATTAGGTTAAATATTTTATAAATGTTTTATATTATTATATTAGAAATAGTAGTATTGATTTCATTAAATCAATGATGTCCAATAGCAATCATCCAATATTTTCTTTTTTTCATATGAATTGTCTCTTTTTTGTGTGCAAGTACCAATTATTTTTTCTAAGTAATTAAATGTTCTATTCTAGTACTTTGTGCTTCAAATGGAAAAAATAATTGTACATCTCAATTTGAATCTACTAACTTACTGTATTATATTATTAATGCAATAGGCTATATATATATATATTTCATTTGACCTTTATTTATTTTAATGCAATTAAAAATTATGTAAATTATTTTAATTAGTGTTTTTTTATGTCTTCATCAACATCTAATTTTTTAAACTTATATACCACAATATTATTAAAAATGAAAAATACTAGAGATCTCTAATTTATATCCACAATGTGATGTGTCAGGATATGATGACTTTGAGTTTCACATGATATGATTTTATAGTCACAAATCACATAAGATACAATTGAAAATATAAATTGGATATATCTAACATTACTTATTTAAATATAAATCTTATTTATAATACATTGGCTCAAAATAATGCATTAACATCCAAACTACTACTTCAAAAAATTTTATTCCAAATTTTCATAATTTAATATTAATATCTATTATTTTTTGAAAAAAAAATCGTGATATTGATATGTAATTACCATATATGAATTGATATATTAGTATTTTTTTTAGATATCTAAAAAACTAGGATAAATTTTTTATTTTGCCAGTAGAGCACTATACATGCACTGTTTGTTGTTAGGGCGTTATACACGTATCATTTAGGCATAATTCATATTTATTAGCATAATTTGAGTATGACATAGAAGAGAAACATGCTTAGAATGATAAAATACACCTCCTGTGAAAATGTGAGCTAAATCGGAGACAATTTGAAAAATGGACCATAAAGAGCATCCCGGGTGGCCAGGGTGGGCCCGGCTGAAACCGCCAACGGGCGAGAGTACGTTTTTTGAAAAAATTTTGTTTAAAATAATTTTAAGAACTTTGGCTAAATCAGAATGTCGAATTGAGGCGTTTCGGGACGGGTTGTAGTGTAACAGGGTCCCGAACTCATTAAGGGCAAAATGATCTTTTTGCCCCTTAGCCCCTTTAGTATAAATACAACCCTTTAGAGATAAAAATATCAGAAATGGTATGTAGAAACACAACAGCTCGTGCATGGAGAGAAAAGTGAAAAAAACCTAGGGTTTTCCAACTTTCAAGCCTTCAAAACTCATTTCTAGGCTAAGATTCTCACAAGGCATCCTTCTAGGAAGTTGTTCCCCACGTCAAGGGCTAAATTCTTACTAATTGGTTTGGCAGCACAGTGAACACAACTCCCTAGGGTTGAGAAAAACCCTTTTAAGTATAATATTTTGCTAAGTTAGGAATAGAGTTAAGTTTCTTTGCTTTTCTATAAGTTAATTGAATGATTTATATGTTTATTTGCTGTTAGAAAGTTACTTAGGATGTAGTTTCTTTGAAAACTTAGAGTTGGTTATTTGTGTACTTGTGTGTTCTTTGAGTTCTTTGAGAATTCGTCAAAATGATGAACATGTAACTTGAATATATATTTGATTCATTACATTGTGACTTACGTTCATGTGAATAGACCTTGTGTTTTGGAACATATGATTGTTTAATGCATTGACGCTTTGTGTAATTATGTGTTCTTTGAGAATTGGTAATATAGTGAACATGTAACATGAGCATGTGTTTAAATTGATTGTATATAGCATATGTTCATGTGGAAGAAGTTGTGTGGTTCGTAAGTTAGAATTTATTTTATGGATGATGCATGATTTTAAGGTGTATACTATGTATTTGATAAAATGCCTCATTGAAATTGTATAGAAAAATCAAAACATATTGTGATTCTTTGAGAACATAGTGTGGGTTGAGCACTTGGTGCTATGCATTATGAGGGTGTAGATCTTGTGGTGAAAAACCCAAAATTAGCCATTGTATTAGTGCCCGCTAATCCAACGGGAGCGATTCGTGAAACGGGTGTTGGTACTCGCTGATCCAACAAGAGCAAGCCATGAAACTAGACATGGGTGTGGTATAGAGTTGCATGTGTGTGTCACGCATATTGCCATTGCATAGCATTGAGGGATTTGAGGGTTATAACTTATAAATGTACACTTGCACATGCAACGTCTTAACTTTGTTCCTTGCATTGGCACTATGTCATTCCAGCAATCGTGCTGACCTTTTATGGGATATCATATTACAGATGAGACTCCCGGTACTTGAGACTTGATGAAGTCTTGAAGGATGGAGGAGAAGTGGACTATGAAGGACATTTGGCCCTTGGGGCACATTTTTGCATGTATGAGGGCATAAACCCTAAGACATGTGTATCTACTTGTAGAAATCTTGTATAGTATGAAAATAATGGGAAATGCCCTAAAATTATAATGACCATGAAGTTTGTAACATTTAAGTTTAAAGTATATATGTATGTATGGTGGATTGTGTGTTTAAAGTAATGCATAAATGTCTAGTTGAATTAAAGGATGCATTTAGGTTGCTAGTTGAAAAATGCTGGATTGTGTTGTGGAATATTAGGTGGAAAAGGCTTAGAAAACAAAGGATACCATGCTAAAATTTTGTGAAATCAAAAGGTTAGTTAGGTGTGTAAAACACTCTAAATATAGGTGGAAAAAGTGCCAAAAAGGGGGCGGGGTTAAAAACCTTGAAGAAATAGGCTAAAAATGGGAAAAAGTAATTTGCAACACTTTGGAAAAAAATTTGAAAAATAGAGAAAATCAACTGCTGGACAGAGAAATTCAGTTGCAGTCGAAACACTGTTGCTTCAGTGAACTTGCAGGAAAATAGCCCTAGCCAACCCTTGCTTTGCCGCGCACCCCACATGCATTCGTTTGCTGCTTGCCCTGCACACACACACGCCCTACGCCTTGCTGCCCTACTGCTTGACAGCCCATGGCACCCAGCCTTGACAGCCCCTTGACACCAGCCCTTGGTCACCCTTTTGAGCCATGTTTGACCACTCTCATGGGCCATGTTTGACCACTTCCTTAGACAAATTTTGGTAGACCTTTTGACCTATTCTTGGCCTATGTCTTAGGGCATTTGGGGCCCACTTGGGTCATTATTTCAAGACATTTTTAGAGACGTTTTGGGACTATTTTGAAAACTATTCTTGAACATGACTTAGACCTATTTTGAATAGTGATTAGGAAAGATATTTAGTTGGTATTAGAAAACCATTTTGGTTAAGTCTAATAGCAAGTTCTCATTTTAAATTTTGAGAAATATGAGAAAATTGACATGAAATCAATTAAATCCATCTTAATGGCCTTTTATTTATTTTTCTTATTTCATTTCACTCACTCCCTGAATTTGTAAAAATTCAGGGCGTGACAGTTTTTGACTTGCATTATATAAATTTTTATCTGATATTTTATTTCTTAATTTTAATACATCATGGGTAATATATATAAAAAAAAGTGTTATATCACATAATAGATTCAATAATAATAATATAGGACACAATGCATTTTCATATCTATTGAAATAGAAAAACTTTTTTTTCATATATTAAAAATGTAGTGGTGGTTACACAATAACAGAGAGAATTATCCTCTCATAATGGGAGAGCCAGAATTACTATAATTTTGAAATAAAAAGTAATACTAAATGTTATAAATTTTTGTATCAAAATTTATATTTTAAATAATATGAAAAAAAATTATTAAAAAATATTTATAATATATCAAAAATTATTATTAATAATTTAATATTACATAATTTGAAATGTAAAATTTGATATAAAAAGTTAGAATATAAAGTATTATTGAATATAAAAATTAGAATTTCTCCGTAGAGATCCAACAAGTATACGATATTAAGAAAAGATGTAATCTTTGTCTTTCATGATCATGTAATCTATATAATGTTCTCTGAGCTTCTTGATTGTGTTATGGCCACATGATTAGAATAAAAATCATACTTAAATACAAACCAAGTAGTTCTTACCCGTCGTAATATTAGCCTTCTATGCACTTTTCAATGTAGATCTACACCCAATGTCAAGCCCCATTAGAACTACTGAACCAACAATATATTTTATCAATATCAATCATATGCTAAGAGATACACATGCTATCATTCGGTTATTACATAGCGATAAAAATATTAAAAATAAAATTTAAGTGTCTCGAATTCGATTTTTTTTTGCGTTGATCATTAAAAGATAAATCTGACTGCTATGAAAAGAGAGATACAATTTGATGTGTATAAATTTGACACAAATACCCTTAATTGATTCATAAAAAAAAAAAAAGATACACATACTCTTTTTTTATGTTTTTTTTTTTTCTTACTATGTTCCTTTAGATTTACAATTACTTATCTTAATTAGGGGAAATCAAAACTATAAGATCAAAATGCATATATACCAGATTTAAGTATCCAGATCCATTAGGTATGATCATGGAGGCCTTCCTACTTCGAATTCGAACCACATTATAGATAGGGTGAATTGAATTTATAAACTAAATCAAATATTATCTTCTTAAAATTACAGAACTCTTTTTCACGGAATTTCTCTCGTATTGTATTTTATGTGGGAAACTTCCTAGAACTTTCGCACTCAGATAGTACAAAAATTAGCTTCGGGAATTGTCGTTATATCAATTAATACAAGACATATGATCAAAAAGGACAAACGTATTAACCTGGACTAGGCCAAAGTGGTGGAAGGTAGTCACAAGTTTCCATACTCTTTTTTAAGTGTATTTAAAACCAACCCTTCATCAGGCCTATAAATTGCGTATCCAAATTCCCTACTTTTAAGTGTTTTTAGCTGCCCCATTTCTTACTTCCTTTTCGTGGGTCTATCAAAGATTTTAGTCTATTTATATTTGTCCTCAATTTTACAAATTATCTCTCCCTATTTTCGCTTCTTCTAAAATATAATTATAATCTTGAACTCTTGCAAACATTTGCTTTTATCTTCTCTTTTTTCTTCTTCCTAATTTAGAAGCAAAAAATTATTATTATTATTATTATTATTAATTAGGGTTCAACTCATAAATTTGTTTTGTAAATTAGAACAAAATTTATTACAATGGAAATTGGTATACATTTCATTCGATTTTCTTGAAACGTTTTTTCAATTTTGTATAAAAAATTTACAAGTAGTCAGTTTTCTTTTAATCATCAAGGAAATTCTTACATCCTCTTAGAAACTGAATTTGGTCGGCATTATGACGAATTTTTTTACCATAGCAGCCATTATCAAAGTGGTCATTACTTGGTGTAATGGTCAAGTTGATATTCGAATTTATTTAGTTTAGTTAGTCCTCATACTTTTTCTCATAAAGGAGGTCGTAAGTTCTAATCTCACTCGTTAATTAAAATAATATAAACATTACTTTTGACAAATTAGTTTTCAATTGATTAATTGATTATAATTAATATATTATAATACCCCGTTACTTCTTAAAATAAAAAAGTCACTTTAATTGTCTTGGTCTACCATTTTCTAGCACGTTATTTAAGCGGACCAACATAAATAAGGTTGCATATTATACACCTTAATACTTCAATGTGGTATAAAAATTCTCTCTTTTTGCAACACAGAAAAATGGTAGTATCAGAATGCTGTGATCAATTCAATTCAAGCATGCATCCCACTGGAATATTATGCAGTCATTTTTCTGCCAAATCCTTTTCCATGCTATGGGACCGAAATGCTAATGCAGTTCCGTCAGATTACTTGAATCCAAAAACACCCTGACTTGGAAAACAGTGCCATGCATGCTCCGTTATCTAGCATAAAAACAACAGTCCTCCGAACAACCGTGCCCACACCACTGAGCATGTGTCAGCCGCAACCCTAGCGCTGGCTTCCACGAAGCTTCGTATATCGACTTCATCATATCAGGGCCACACATATTTTGGGCTGTGAGAGAAGTCCTATAATTGTGAACAAGGCCAGTTGCTTGCTGCACCATCTTGTAATATCGCGAGGCCGTATGGTTTTAGTTTGTGACATCCATGTGACAGTGTTTACGTATATTATTAGTACAATCATATATATATATATATATATGTATGTACGTATGTGTATGTGGTTCTTAATGTCCTATGCGCTTTTCACACACATATGGTGTTTTCAAAATATAGGTATTTATGTTTGAAAAGCAATGATAACGAAAAGATGGCAAGGCTTCGACCATACAGAGCCACTGAGTACCATTGATATTTAACAAGATTGATCGTTACAACACAAATTGTCATGAGCCGATATCTGGAATCATGATCTAGGGTCATTGGATATGTGGAATCATGATCTAGGGTCATTGAACCTCTATTTGGCAAGTAGTCTTAGTTCAATTAATTAAACGTTAACTTTTTTTTTTTTTTTACTAGTATAAGAAAAGCCTTTTCCTTTCTTACATTTGTTCAAGTTCCACTACAAGAAATGAGATTTTTAGCTACGCACATAAAAGTGTCACTATAGTATTCTTTAGCAACACACAAGGTGTGCATCGCAAAAAAAGGCTAAAAAAATTACATTTCACGTGCAAAATAGGTGGTGGGATAGTTTTGATGACACAAAAGGCATTATTAGTGATGAAGGTGGTCATCACTAATAATAAAACTTTTAGCGATGCACACACATGCTTTGCTAATAGTTTTGCTGTATGTACATGGACAATTAGTGATGTACTATAAACTAATTAGTGATACACGAGTGTGCGTCGCTAATAAACTTATATAACCCAGAAGCCCCAAATTGACCTCTCTTTCTCTCACGCTCCATCTCTCTGTCTCTCTCTCACTACAAGAAACTTACTTTTTTTCGACACCTAAAGGCGTTGCTGATACTATTGATTGAGTTACTAATCTTTATTTGCGACACATACAGAGGCCCTATAGTACTACATTTCTACAATTGGTGTAATTACATCTACCAAAAACCATGTACCTTCTTGAATCGATCATGATTCTTTCTGCACTTTTTCTTATGATTTATACTTGATTAGATTGTGAATTTTTCGTGCAGCAACCATGACTAAATGGCATCAACTAGCTGATTATCAGTTACATGTATCTGGGGAATCCTCTCGCCAATGTGACCTTTAAGACCTATGGTTACATAAGTATGTCACAAGCAATAACGTTTCTTTTGGATTTCAAGCTAGGACATAATATGAAAATCCCTCCAAAATCCATGTTTGTAGGTAATCACAAAGCTTTACAGTACCATTATCCTTGATAAAGCTGGGGCAGAAAGTGAAAAACCAATATGCTAATATATATTAATTTATGGCCTTAAATGGAGCTAGTGGGAACAATAGTTGCATCCTTAGTCTACTTTGGCACGGCTTGGTGGCACCTGCCCACAGTGGATGACATATGCAACCCATCTAAACTACCTAAAAGAAGCCTATGAACATGTCCTGAAGATGATGTATTCTACAATGCCTCAATTATATGTGGTGTTGCCAGTCCCTCCACATGTTTGGCCAACTTGGGTTGTACTCTAAAATGAACTATTTTTGGTAGGCCTTCTTGAGCCTCTACTTGTTTGGGTCTTCTCCATCAAGACAACCATGCCCTTCCAGTCTTTTCTTTCTTTGTTGCAAGTTGGACATGACTTTATTCATTTGAGACATTTTATTATTTATCTAGTGTGGAGACATTATGGATAATAACATGTAATGTCAACTTATTTTGACTATGTAATGAAAAAAAATTATGTTGAATTTATATTCTTTTAAAATAGAATGATATGATTTTTGTTGATAGCAAAAATATTGATTATTATGATTAATGAAATTTGAGCAAGTTAATTGTTACAAAAAAAATTAAAAATTAAAATGCAAAATAAAAAAACCACTATTAGCTCGCTAATAATAAAAAAATGCTATTAGCTCGTTAATTGTTACAAAAAAAATTAAAATTTAAAATACAAAATAAAAAAAAGCACTAGTAGCTTGCTAATAACAATAAAAAATGCTATTACGTAGAGCTATTACTGACATTGTAGGGTGTCACAAATCAAAAACTTATCAATGACACATCTTGGGCACACATATTCTACAATTAGTGATGAAAGCATCAACGACGTTACAGAAGTGTCGCAAAAGAGGTAAGCATTAACGACACTTCTTCTTTCTGACTCCTATTATTACCGACGCCTTGTAAAACTTTTTGCCACTCCTCAAACGTCGCAAATAATGTATTACTTGTGACATACTTATGTAATCATAGGTCTTAAAGGTCACATTGGCGAGAGGTTTCCCCAGATACATGTTACCGATAATCAGCTAGTTGATGGCATTTAGTCATGGTTGCTGCACAAAAAATTCACAATCTAATCAAGTATAAATCATAAGAAAAAGCACAGAAAGCAGCGTGATCAATTCAAGAAGGTACATGGTTTGTGGTAGCTGTAATTACACCAATAGGTACTTCAAATGACTCAAGTCTATCTTGCAATAAAGAAAGAAAAAACCAGAAGAACATGTCTGTTAGAATATAATTTATTCACTATTTCTAAAAAAATATTAAAGATGAGCTAATAAAGATGATGATGACAACAAGTGAAGTGAGAAATTATTATTTTCAACTATTGAAAGAAAAAGCATTAAAAACAGTTAAATTCTTTTGTGCCAAAAGAGAATCATAGAACTTTTTAAGGTAGTTAATTAATATGTTAATATGTCAAGTGTTTTTTCATACGATAAAGATTGATGAAATCTCTCATTTAACAAATTCCTTAAGCAAAATCGTTTGAAAGCTGAGCTAATAAAAATGATGATGACATGTAAAAGAGACATTGATGAATCTTACCCTCCATCTATAGTAATCATATAGTCTACAACAGAAATTTAAATAAATTAGGAATCTGTAAATAAATCATTATTTTTGCCTCAACATTGAGCTGGTATCAAAACTATTTCTTATTTCCTAATAATCTTTTTCTCAAAGAGCCTCTGAAGTGCGAAGAACAGAGGATCTAAATATAATAATCTACCTAGTCATCTATGTTATAACATTAACATTATTTTTTACTATCTTAGAGAGAAATGCAGTAAAGCCCTGGACCAATGATCGTTTAATCAATAGTGCCCACCAACATGGACACAACACTTCAGCTGAATTAATCCCTTCATTTCCACTTCTTTCTTCATCTTTGTTACATGAAAAATATGGACCCCTGAGCTTTTTCACCTCCTTTACTTGCTAAAAAATATTATAGCCAAATGTAGTTAGTCAACTACACATGTCGGACAATCTATGAATGATAGCCTACTTATGAATCTTCTAATGATTAGTTTACTAAGCTCGCCATTAATATGTGATAATCATTAGATGGAAAGACACTAACCTTGATTTGCTACTATTTGTTGTTACATGATGTTTATTGATTCTTGTAAGAAACTTAGGACCATGAAGAGTTTTGTTGTTAAAGGATGTTTATTGATTCGTGCTAGAAACTTAAGGTTATGAAGAGTTCAAAGGCAATAGGGCTATATACTTCTCTTTAAATGGAATGGTCCGTCATGCTCTTTGTTATTCCATTGTATATTACTTTCTTCATGAATTAGGGTTCTGATGCTGCTCCTTTATGATTAAAAAGGCTTTCCGTCCTTCACTACTTGTCAATAATTCAGAATCAAAGGGTAACCGGGAAGGCTCTGGTGGTAGCCGCTCTGATGATAAAATTAGTAGAGAAAATAAAGCTATAATTAAAAAGAAGAATTGAACATAAATTGTAAGTGTACCTTATGGTCTAATTTATAGGTTGTAGATCTCTTAAGTTGAGTAGGATTAGGAGTCGTAAAAGTAAGAATTTGATGATATCTGAAGATAATAGTTGTCATATTGAACTCTGTTTCTTTATTTTGAGGTCGGTACGATATGGAAGGCAGTGTTATGTTCTGAACCAAATACTTCTAAACCCCCCGTGCTTGTTTGATCTGGATAATACAATCCTTTTTTATTTGTACCCAAAAGAGCTCTATACATCCACGTGTCATGCTTTGAATATATTTGTCACTTGATGGTCTATCAACTACTCCCTCCCCGAGCCTCAGTTCTGTAGGACCTGTGCAGAGCTGAGGTTAGGGTTTCTGAAGAGTCACACGTACTCAATGATTCATAATATACAAACCTACAACACTTGCAAATGAAACAAGGTTTTTCTAAAGGTTTATAGAGTGAGAAAAATGGACTAGACCTATGATACTTGTATTGACCACTAGTCCATTAGGGATCTGTACATTGAGTGAAATGGACCAGACTTGTCTGTAGCACTTGTAATGGATACAAGGCTTTTAGAGGTCTGTTTATTGAGTGAAATGGACCAAACCTGTAACACTTGTAATGAATACAAGGATTTTTAAGGTTTGTGCATTGATAAAATGGACCAGACCTGTAGCACTTGTAATGGATACAAGACTTTTACTGATCTATGCATTGATAAAATTGATCAAACCTGTAGCACTTGTAATGGATACAAGACTTTTAGGGGTCTGTACATTGAATGAAATGGACCAGATCTGTAGCACTTGTAATGGATACAAGGCTTTTAAGGTTCTGTGCATTGATAAAATGGTCTAGATCTATAGCACTCGTAATAGATACAAGACTTTTAAGGGTCTGTACATTGAATGAAATGGACCAGACCTGTAGCACTTGTAATGGATACAAGGCTTTTAAGGGTCTGTGCATTGATAAAATGGACTGGACTTGTAGCACTTGTAATGGATATAAGACTTTTAGGAGTCTGTGCATTAATAAAATGGGCCAGAGCTGTAGCACTTGTAATGAATACAAGGATTTTTAAGGTTTGTGCATTGATAAAATGGACCAGACATGTAGCACTTGTAATGGATACAAGACTTTTACTGATCTATGCATTGATAAAATTGATCAAACCTGTAGCACTTGTAATGGATACAAGACTTTTAGGGGTCTGTACATTGAATGAAATGGACCAGATCTGTAGCACTTGTAATGGATACAAGGCTTTTAAGGTTCTGTGCATTGATAAAATGGTCCAGATCTGTAGCACTCGTAATAGATACAAGACTTTTAAGGGTCTGTACATTGAATGAAATGGACCAGACCTGTAGCACTTGTAATGGATACAAGGCTTTTAAGGGTCTGTGCATTGATAAAATGGACTGGACTTGTAGCACTTATAATGGATACAAGACTTTTAGGAGTCTGTGCATTAATAAAATGGGCCAGAGCTGTAGCACTTGTAAGGGATACAAGGCTTTTAGAGGTTTGTACATTGAGTGAAACGCACCAGACTTGTAGGACATGTAATGAATACAAGGATTTTAGGGGTCTGTACATTGATAACAAACTCTAAGGTGAATCATAAGTAGCTTTGTTTATTGATAATATTTGCATAAGTGTTCGATGTTTCAAGGTCTGGGTACATGCTTCCTAGTTGAATCTTCCAACCAATAAGTCGTAGGTCTGACAATCTTTTGTAAGGTCCAAATTTTCTACAAGCTGTTGGTTATTAGCCTTTTGGTCAAAGCAATCTTTTTTAAGGGTTGGCATGCTAATTTTGACAAGAATGATTGCCTCGGTGCCATAGTATGTCTTCAACATTACTATACTTTCGTAATCATTCCATGAGTGTTGTTATATCGATGGGAGGATTCTTGGTCAGGAAATCCTAGAAGCGTCCAGGCCCAAGGGCTGAAGTGAGGGCAACCACTAGGAAACTTGGATTACAATCGATTATCTTTGGGAGCTCGGTATTAAAATGAGCAATGTACTCCTGAATTGATTCTCCATTTGCTTGCTTCACAGTTAGCAAGAATTCTGGTCCCTTTCTTAACTTCTTGCTTGTTAAGAATTGTCAAGAAATAGCCTACTGAGCTCATAAAAATTGCTGATCGATTTTTAGGAAAGGCTATGGAACCACTTAAGTGTAAAGATTTAAAAAAAAAATTTAGTGGAATAATTTTTTTTTTTTAAATAAATGTATGTTATGTGTGTGTAGGTATATATAGTGAAATATATATATATATGTGTGTGTGTGTATATTATACATGTATGGTAGGTATGTTATGTGTGTATATATATAATGCATTTAAATATATATATATATATATCACGTGTGTGTGTGTGTGTGTACTGTGTGCGGTTGTGTGTGTGTGTATGTGTGTGGGTTGAGTGTGCAGCACACAAAGAAGCATGAAGGGGCTGTTGTGTGTAAGGGAGTGGGTGGTTGATGCTGTGTGTAAGTAAGTGTGTACTGTGTGTGTGTGCATGTTAGATGGGTTGAGTGTGTGCAGGCCAATTCGTAGGGAGAGAGAGAGATATGGAGAGACGGAGATAAGGCAGTGTGTGTGATGTGTATTCATACACATGTGGGTTTGAGAAAAAGGAAAAAAATTAGAGAGGGAGAAGACCAAGGGGAGCAAAGGGAGAACTTAGAGCATTGGGGGAGAGGCCTAGAAGTTAAGCTAAGAAAGAAAGGAGGACGGAGGTTGAGACTGCACCAGAAAAACCCAGGATATTTGGTGAGTGGCTCAGTTCTGTTTTTAAATTTTTTTAGCATGATAATTGGTATGGTTCATGGGGTCTTGTAGAGCATGAAATGTAGGTTAATTTACAAAAAGAATCAAGTCAAATGATGAAGAAATGAACTAGAAAAGAGGAGTTGCAGGTCTTAGAGGATAATTCGGGTTTGGAAAAATTTGTAAACTAAACCTAGTTTAAACTATGGGAAATTGATCCTCTTAAGTGCAAAAAACAAAATGAAGGGGAATGGTGAAGAAATAGTGAAGAACTAAGCTCGAAATAACAAGAAACCAGTTGGCCGGAGCCACAGTTCTTGGTTATTTCATGGGGTTACAATGGGTGAAATGGAAAAATAAACTTAGGGGTGAGATCTAAATGAAAAGGGGAAGAGAATGGCATTTGAGAAACCTATAAAATCGACCGGAACAGTGTCGTCGGCACTGAAGAAGATGCTGGAACCTCGCCGGAACCCTGCCGAAAAATCGGGGAAGAAAAAGTACTGTTCAGGGTTCAGGTTCGGGTCGGGTTAAGACCGACCCACCCCCCACGTGTTAGCCGTAGGTTATAAACTTAAAAATGGGATTGGGGGTGTTTGGCTACAGGCTTAATAAATTAGAAATTGAAATTGAAATTGAGACTGGGATATCTTATCTTTGTTTTGGGACTTAGCCACTGTTTGGCTATTCGGATTAGGAATAGGGAATTTTAAAATTCTGATTTAACCCAAGAACTTCTTAAAACTCTAATTTGACCCCCAGAACTTTTAATTATTATAATTGGATCCCCTGAATAAATTTTTAATAAAATATTAATTTAATTATTTTAAATATCACAAAAATGGTCCAGAGTCCAAATGGGACAAGTATTAGTGCATTTTGACTATCTCGACCATTCTGAGACCAATGATGAGGTTCGTTTTACGAGAAGAGGTTCCAAAAAATAAAAGACCCATAATAACGTTAAAAATTATCAAAATGCCGCTGAATTAAAATGCAGTCAAACGAACTCCGATTTAAGTAAACAAATAGTGAAATTTTATTATCTCAACCATTCCGGAATCAACCATGAAGTCCAATTTTTGAAAAGAGGCCTCAGGATGTAAGGACCCGAAAAGAGTAAAATGATCGTTTTGCCCCTTTAGTACAAAAGTCCAACTTGAGTTCCGCGAAAGCCTAAACCAACTTTCTTCGACGTTCCGGACTCAATGGTAGAGTTTCTTTTGGCTAAATAGAAACTCATAAAATAAAGACATAAAATTTGATGAATAGCATAATTCAAGTAGCAAATGAACTGAGTTAGATTTTATGATTTTAGGGACACCGAAAGGCAAGGAGAAGGTGGTCTGACCTTCTACATTATCACTATTAGTTCAACTACACCGCGAGCAAGATTTCTTAGGGTTGAGACCAACTCATCAGGTATGATATATTGTGCTAAGTAAGAAATAGGATTAAGTTTAGGAATAATTGCCATGTTGACTTGATGATTCACATATTCGTTTGATTGCTTATATGCTTATGTGTTTCTTGTTATTTTTTTGAAAGTTTGGTTAAGTGAAAAATGTGGATCATGACTGTATGTATATTCCATGTGCTAGTACAATGTGTGAATTATATTCTTCGAGAATTGTTGAGATTATGAAATATGTAACTTAAGGCATGTGTTTAAATGGACTATGTATGACATGTACCCTTGATGAAAGGATTTTGTGATTGGAATGTTATTGTGTAATACATTGTCTAAAGCATGCTGCATGTGTGGATAAGATGCTTTATTAAGATTATATCATGGCATAGTGGAATCAGAGCATATTGGCATAGTGTGATTCCTTGAAACATGGTGTGAGTTGAGCACGTGGTGTTGTACATTATAAAGGTGTAGATCCTGTGGTGAAAAACCCAAAATCGGCCATTGGTACTCGCATACCAATGGGGTTCGGACCATGAAGCGAGATATACTGTGGTACTTGCAAACCAGCGGGGAAGGACTGTAAAGCGAGACATGAGTGTGGCATGGAGTTTGCATGGGTGCGTGATGCATACTGTTCATGTATTGCATAGATGATATTGGATGACATTTAGATCTAAATGTACACTTGTACATGCCACGCCTTAATTTTGTTTCTTGCATTAGCATTATATTATACTAGCAGTTGAGCTGACCCATTTGTGGGATACCATATTACAGATGACACCCCGGCTACATGAGACTTAGTGATGTCTTAATAGAAGAAAGAACTTGGAGTGTTTTAGCCCTTAGGGCATATTTTGATGTTGTACAAGGGCATAAGCCCTAAACTATACATGTTTATCTGTATGTTATGAAACAACAGGCGAGGCCCAATGGATTAGTATCAGAACAAGGATTGGGTTATGTTATGACATGGAATTTTTTATTATTATTATTATTATTCTTGTTTTATTATTCTTGGTTGTTAAAATTTTTTTTTTTTTATTATTATTATTTTTTTTTTTTAAAATGGAATGTATGTATGTGATGTGTATAATGTATGCATGGATATAAGTATGTGTATATATAATATTTAATTTTGTGTGCATGTATATGGGTATGTGTATAGGTAAGTGTAGCATGTATGTGTGTGTGAAACAATTATGTGTATGTGTGTATGTGTGGGGTAATGCAAGTGCATATGTATGTGGGTATGTATATGTGAACATATATATATAATAGTGCAGTGTGTGTGTGACAGACCTGGAGAGTGTGTGTGTGAGGTCTCGGTTAGGTGTGTGTGTGTGTTTAGTGTGTGTATATGTGTGATGAGTGATATATATATATAGACTTGTGTAGGGCAGCTTTGCATTTAATGCAAGCTGCATTTGGGGAGAAACAAGGGGTTGAACAGAGAAGAAAGGTCAAGGAAAGGGGCTGTCAGGTCTGATAGTGTAGAAAGAGAAAGATATAGAGAGAGAGAGGGAGAACATAAAGTGTGGGTCTTGATTCTTAGAGAAAGAAATAGGAAGAAAGAAGTGGGGGAGAGATCGTGGACATTGAGAGGAACATAGAGGGTGATCCAAGAGGTGAAAGGAAGAGGGGAGGAGCCACAACTGTGAGAAATCAGAAACTGGGGTAAGTGGCTTAGTTCTGTTTTATTTTTTTTTAAAGCATGATAATTTATTTGATGCATAGAATCTTAAAGAGCATGTTGTAAGGATTATTTTGCAAAAAGAATGAAAGAAAATGGTTGAGAGATGAGGGAGAAATGGGGATTTACAGGTCTCGGCCTTGGAGGTTGGACCTTGTCATTTTATGTGTGGAACTCCATTTAAATGGTCCTAAAATAATCCTACGAAGTGTAGAAAGAGAATAGAAAAAGAAAGAATGAAAAACAGTAGGGAAATAAGCATGAAATAGGAATTTTACAGTTGGCCGGAGATTCGGCCATGGGCCTTTGAGCCCTATTTCATGATGATCCATTGGTCTAAATTGAAGATGGAGGGTGGGGATGGAATCTACGCGAAAAGCCCTAGAGGATCACATTTTTAAAACCCTAAAAAGTCACCGGAGATCTGTTGCCGGCGCCGGAGAAGGCGCCGAAACCCTACTGTGTATCGCCGGAAAATCGAGGGGAGAAGAAGACTGTTCCGGGCCTGGGTCGGGTCCGGTTCGGGCGGGGCTGAACCGCCCCTGCCACGTGTCGTACTGATGTTTTAAATTAAAAAGGGATTCGGTCTGTTTGGTTACGGACTTAAGAAATTAAAAATTTAAATTGAAATAGGAACAGGGATATCCTATCCCTGTTCTGGATAAGTCCCTGTTTGGTTAACCTGATTGAGAATAGTAAATTTAATTAATTACAATTTGACCTTAAACCTTTTGAAAATTGAACCTTGACCCAGAACTTTCAAAAATTACAAACTGACCCCCCAACTGCTGGAAATTACACTTTGACCCACCTAATTAAATTATTAATAAAATATTAATTAAATTAATTAATTAATTATTTAATTTAATTAATTAAATATTCAAAAATATCCCGGAGTCTAAATGGGACAAGTCATTAGTGTATTTTGACTATCTCGACCATTCTGAAACCAATGGTGAGGTCCGTTTTATGAGACGGGGTCCCAAAAAATAAAAGACACGTAGTAACATATAAAATTACCAAAATGCCCCTGAATTGAAGTACAGTCAAAGGAACTCCGAATTAGGTAAACAGATAGTGAAACTTTATTATCTCGAACACTCCGGACTCAACCGTGGAGTCCGATTTGTGAAAAGAGGTTACGAAATGTAAGGACACATGTAAAGTGCAAAATGACTGTTTTGCCCTTTTGAACCCAGATGTCCGAATTGAGTTCTACGGGAACCTAAACTTATTTTCTTCAACGTCCTAGACTCAATGGCAGAGTTTAATTTAGCAGAATAGAAACCTATGAATTAAAAGACATAAAATTTGATGAATAGCATAAATTCAAATGACGATAGACTGAGTTATAATTTATGGTTTTAGGGACACTGACAGGCGAGGAGAAGACAGTTTGATCCTTCCACATTCTCACTACGTTACGAGTGTAGTTTGCTTGGGTTGTGACTGACCCGTCAGGTATGGTGTTTTGCTAATGTTAGAAATGAAGTTAAGTTAGGAATGTTCTGTGAATGACTGGCATGACTTATGTGTTTACGTGGAATGTGTTTGCTTGATGATTTAGAATTGGTTGTTCACATGCTTACATGTTACTCGTACTTTATGAATGTTTAGTGAATGATGAACGTGAATCATGACATGTGTTTAAGTTGATTATATGAGATATGCTTGTATGTGGAATCAGCTGGCGATTTATGTATTTATTGTCTCGAGCATGCTATATTGTGGGAACCATGTTTCATTGACATTGCATTGGCATATTGGCATATGATGAATCCTTTGAGAACATGGCGTGGGTAAGCACATGGTGCTTTGCATTATGAGGGTGTAGATCCTGTGGTGAAAAACCCAAAATTGGCCATTGCATTGGTACTCTGTTCCCATCGGGGAGTACCCGTAAATGAGACATGGGTGTGGCATAGAGTTAGGCATGGGTGCATCACGCATACCACTCATATATATATTACTGCGATGCTTTGAATGTCATTTAGAAATAAATGTACACTTTGCACATGCCACGCCTTAGCTTTATTTCTTGCATTAGCACTTCATCATACCAGCAATTGAGCTGACCCATTCGTGGGTAACATTTTTCAGATGAGGACCTTCCAGCTACATGAGACCCAATGATGCTTTGATAGGGGGAAATACTTGTCATATTTTTGGCCCGTGGGACCTATGTTTTGTAATGTAAGGGCTTAAGCCCGAATGACCTATGAACGATGTATTTATGTTATCTTATGTATTGATGGGGATGGACTCATGTTTAGCAGATTTATTCACCTTGTCCTTTTATTTATTTTATTTTCTGTCTCGTCAGTCGCGTCCCGGGTTCGTCGGGAATTCGGGGCGTGGCAGGTTAGTGTTTGGAAATGCATGTAATTGTCCTTTATTATTCCTTTTTGTTTATTTCACTCACTCCCCGGGTTTGTAGAAATTCGGGGCGTGACATTAAGGGTGGTACCCTTGAGGCTTATCATGAAAGTTTGGCACATGAAGGCATCAGTAGCTCCATGGAGCGCCATTGTGTGTTGGTAGTGAGATAGGTGGTCCCCAGGGTCCTCAAATCCGTCGTAGAGGGTGAATTTTAGGATAATGAACTTCTTTGGCCGTTCTTTTATCATTATGGTACAGGTAAATGGCATGGAGAACCTACCGAGCAATTTACTTAGCTTGTCTTGCTCAAGAGGGGCATGAAACCCTCTAATTGAGATCGTTTGATCCTGGGTGTCTGCTATCTCCTCTACCCTCTAAGGGGCTTTGGGTAAGACTTGTTGCACGATCGGTACCCGTTGTTGATCTTGTCTTGCACCTCTAGATCCTAGACTCAAGGAAGGAATTTTTTCGGTGTTAGCAAGAGGATGCTGCTCTCCCAAGATTGGAGAGACTGGAGTTTCGGGAGGTTGGAATTCCTGTGGCGTTGGATTAGCTTCAGAGGCCATTGGAGTAAGAATCCTTATTCTGTTCTGATAGTGAACAATTGGATGAATCGTGGGCATCCCTCTCCCAATAATTGTTGACGTCTAGGGATCAACCCCCGTATGAGCGATACCTTAGGGGTGTACTGGTTGCAAGTCAAGCAATCCCTTGTTGTGAGATCCTCCACCCGTGGAGGTAGCCGGAGGCTAAGGCCCTCCGTCAACACTGTTAGTAGGATAAAGAGGAGGGTTGCTTTGTTGGCTCTAGGCCAGTGAAGTTGGACCTTGTGACATGGCAGTCAGTTATTCCTGCATCTGATCAGACAGTCATTGAATCCGGTCAAGTTGTTGTTGTAAATGATTAGGTGTTTGTCCCATTTCTCTTCTAGGAGGGTTTTGAGAATTCTTTTTGGGATGAAGGCTGTGAGCCATTTTCCTTTAGAAGAAAAAGTGAAAAGATTTGTTGTTTTGAAGAAAAGATAACAAGAATGATCGTTGTTCCCACAGACAGAGCCAAGAATTCAGGATCAGAGGGTCACCGGGAAGGCTCCAGTGGTTGCTGCTCCGATGATAAAGTCAATAGAGAAAATAAAGCTATAATTGAAAAGAAGAATTGAATATGAATTGAAAGCATACCTTATGGTCTTATTTATAGGTATAGATCTTCTAAGTTGAGTAGGATTATGAGCCATAAAAGTAGGGTTTGAAGATATTCAAAGATAATAGTTGTCATATTGAACTCTGTTTCCTTATTCTGAGGTCGGTAGGAGATGGAAGGCAGTGTTATGTTTTGAACCATATACCTCTAAACCCCCCGTGCCTGTTTGATCTGGATAATACAATCCTTCTTGATCTGTACCCTGAAGAGCTCTGTACATACACATGTCAGCTTTGAATATATTTGTCACTTTATGGTATATCAGGTTCTTAATTCATTATTTCTACATAACCATCATAAACTAGAAGGTCTGCTTCCTTTTTTGACTTCTTATCTTTTGAATCGTTAACCCATATACATGTTTTGTTTTAATGACATTTTCTATTTTGATGGTGTCCTTACTCTTTGTCAAAACCTGTTTTAGATTATCAATTAAGGATTAGCACTTCTTGGCCATCTCATATACTTTCATATTGATATATATATATATATATATACACATGTATATACATATGCAACAAACAAGCTAAAAACATTGAACCCAATTCAACTACTAGTTCCTCATCGTAAGAATCTGATAAGGAATGCTCCAATTAGCAATGAGACATTTATTTTCTATTTTTAACTCAACAAAATATATGGCATTAGCAACAAGAATTTCGATTCTCCATCCGATCTATGTCGAGAAATAATTTTTGTTAAATCATATGCCATTGTGATTTTTCTTTCTTCCTCAATTTTGTGGAGCAAATTTTTTGAATCTCTAAATAATGGAAAAACTTAAGGTTAGGGTTACGAGAGGTACTAAATCGGAGCACAAAGAGGGAGATTAGATCTATATCGATGGAGAAGAGGGAGAGTAGACCAATATCGACAATGTCGTTGATACGATCATTAGAAATTTATGTTTTCTATTAGAGAGTAAAATTTCAGATTGCAGACAAAGAGCCCTTGCTTCAAATTGATCATATATGAACTTTTCGCAAGAAGAAATATATACATTTGGCAATGATTTTTGATGGTCATTTTGGCACTAAGGTTCAAAAATTGGAGAGGGAATGTGATTGGGGAGGGACCAGACACACTGATTCTTGGCACAGAGAGGGAGATTGGCGCAAAAACAAAAAGACACTTTGAAGGATCACCAAAAATTGAGGCAAAAAGGATCTTTTGGACTTATTTTCCATGCCTCATATGCGTTGCCAATAAACCTTAAATATTTGCAATGTGCATCGTTAAGAAATATTCGAGTAATTGTAGTGCGAACTAAGGGTTACCAATAAGTTTATGCCAACATTTTCCAACAAAATCAAATCATCATTTTTTGATGCATTCTACGTGTTGGTAATTCTTTTCTATGGCTGTAACACCCCAAATTTAATTCCCGATTAATTAATGTAATGAAAACTCTTTTTGGAATCTGATGTGGCTTTTGACTGGTTAAACCCCATTTTTAACACTAGTGAAACCCGTCTTAGCTAATTATAAAAATTCCAAGAGAATAATAATCGGCACTAGACCCTGGACACTGAAGCTAACCTAAATAGGTGTTGACCAGAAGAAACCGCGTCGAAAAATAAGAAATAGAAGGGAAGCTAGGGAGGAAATAGCCAAAACTGATTTCTGTGACAGCCAAATAGGGCATAAGCCAAATAAAGGGAGAAAATGCCCAAAATAAGGCCAAGGGGATTTGAACCCTTGACCAAGTAAACTAGATTCTAAACACCTAAAAGATTACCAAGTAGGCTGTTAGTGTTTTATGTCTAAATATGCAATGAATTGTATATAACCCAAAATCTGGTTAGGCCACCTCCCAAATTGGCCAATGGCCATGCATGAACCACATCATCACCACCTCACCCTACACACTTAGGTTATCATATCTCTACATGCACATGATTACATCTTCCCCCAACCAAATTACATGCAAAATAATCATGAAATGAAGGGAAGACAAAAGGGCAACCTGATTATATACACATGAGATTATATCGGTATAAGAAACATTGAAGGGAGATCAGATTTGTGGTTGTCCTGTATACTGATATATATATATATATATATATATATATATATATATATATATATATATAGAGAGAGAGAGAGAGGGGGTTAGAGAGAGAGTGAAGGAAACACATTGTGTGTGTGTGTGTGCTTGTGCGTGGGTTTGGACATTGGAGGAGCAAGGAAGAAGACTGAGGACTGAGACTGCACGACGGGGACGAGCCAACCCACTGAGGTCTCTTCTTGAGCCACGAATAGAAAGGGATTCACTGTACAAAGGTAAACACCCAAAAAACCCAAGATTTCCCCTTCGAATTTCCCTACTATTTTAGTGTATTTTTGGACTATTATTGCATGCATCGTAGTTAGACAGTAAGTTATGGATTAATTCTTGAGTTTTAGAACATCAAAATTGCCTAAAACACCAAACAAAACCAAAACCGCCATTGATGACCTCTGACTGAGATGGGTCTGAATCGATTTACACCGAACCTAGTTTGGTTTGTTTAGACTTAAACTAGACACTTCTAGCATTCCAAGAACCTACCTGCGCGACCCCAAAGACTCAAAATCGACCCTTAAATCACAAGTTGCAGGTTCGGGTTTAAAACCCAAACTCACAAAAACCTCGATTAAACTGGGATTTTTGGACAGAGACTTAAACCCCACGATGCAAGGGTCACAACGCAAGAAACCCCATGAGCATTGGACCAAAAAATGAGTGTTTGGGAACTAGTTGCACGTTTCGGCTATCGTTTTGAAATAGAGCCATTCAGCTTGATTTGGTGCCCTAAATGAATGTAGGATTGTTGGTATAAGTTCCAGAAGACGATTGAAATAGAAAACAGTAAAAATGGATGCATGAAATCCCATGAAAAAAAATGAAGAAAAATCTCTGAAATTTTAGGGCTACAGTAACCCTAGATCGTTGGGGACGATGAACAGCACGGGTCAGGTCATGGACCGAGTATCGGGTCGGACCCCGACCCAATCGAGAAACGGTTAAACCGTTTAAATCAAAACTGCGCCATTTTGATGTAAATAAATTTAAAATTTAAACCTTAGGGCTGACGTCATCATGACGTCAGCATTGTTCCTTGAATCGGTTAAAACCGGATTGGTTCAGTCCGGTTCACTTAAGTGTGAACTGAACCCTTTGGTTCAGTTAGATATTTTGAGAAATTTACAATCTGACCCTAACAGTTTTGGGGAATCCTATTCTGGCCCAGTTTCTGAAATATTATTTCATTTATGCCCCTGAAAATTTAATAATTAATAAAATAAATTATTTTATTATTTTATTAATTAAATAAAAACGACCAATTTGCCCCTAGGTCATTAATAGGTCAAACGAAGTCCAAATTTAGTAAACAAATAGTGTAATCTTACTATTTCGGGCATTCCGGACTCAACA
This sequence comes from Nyssa sinensis, assembly GCA_008638375.1. NCBI lineage: Eukaryota > Viridiplantae > Streptophyta > Magnoliopsida > Cornales > Nyssaceae > Nyssa > Nyssa sinensis. Next base: position 13,571,494 of record CM018050.1, read on the forward strand.
GTAGAGTCCAATTTGTGAAACCAAGTTTCAAAAAATACAGACACATAAATGGTAAATGATTGTACTGCCCTTAATGATACTTAGGACCAAATAACACTGAAAGATAGTGCATTTTGACTATTTTGGACATTCTGGACCCAATGGCAGGGTCCATTTCACGAGATAGGACTCCAAAAAATTAAGACACGAAAAGTATAAATTACCAAATTGCCCTTGATGTGCCCAAAGCCAAATAAAAAGCCGAGGGGTCTAAATTGACTTTCTTTGACGTTCCGAACCCAACAGTGAGGTCCATTGTCACGAACCGAAACCCACCCTGTGCGGATCTCGCATCGCGACCGCCACCCTTAGGTCCGGGGACCCTTGGGCGAAGGCTCACATAGGCAGCGGTATCGAATAGATGTGCAACATACGTTTTGCGGAAGCGTGAAAAACTTTTTCTTTTCTTTTCTCATTTTTAAATTATGCACATCCGTCCGATACTGCTGCTCCATACATAGCATACATGGTTACACATTCAGAGTATAACGAAAACTTAAAGACTTAATACATTAATACAATACATATCCGGTTGCCCTGAGGGCTTATTACATATTCTTACATTGTCTACTAATACAAAATGTATTACTAGTGTTCATAGGTTCTTTAAAAGAAACTACTAAAACATATCCTCTCAAAAAAAAAAATAGCTAGACTCGTCGCCATCATCCTTAAGACCTTGTCTGCTGAATCACTTGAAAGGGGGGTCTGAACAAAGTCCGGGTAAGCTAATCTAAGCTTGTGAGCAATTCCAGTATTCGTCATGGGGTTTTCAATTAGCAGTGGTTTTTAGTACATAAGAGTTTGTAAAATAATCACCGCCAATTGTTCGTATACTTGAATACAGAATATATGCATTCTTTAAAAACATATAGCTTTGAAACATTTAAAGTATTCAAGCTAAACTTATACATATGAACTTCAAAACATATAACATATCATGTATTTCTTAAATAGAGTATATAAAACTCAAAACATGTGCACATTGAAAATGAGGGTAAAACCTACTTCCATTTTCAAATCATTTGTCATCTTATCACTTCCATTAGTGGAATCCGTTTCGAGCCGGACTCCCATATTACTTATAAATGGAGATATCTTATGCCTGGGGGATTAGATCCTGCTACCTGGCATTTTATAGGGCAATTGAGTTCCATACAACCCAAAATCCTGCCTATTTTATAAGGCAACTGAAAACTCAGAATCCTGTCTAAGTGCTTATACACCATTCATCTTGCATTTAAAATACATTTAGCATATGAGTACATCAAAATAGATATTTCTCGTGAGTACTTAAAAACATAACATTCATAACTTCGTGATAAACATTCGTATACTTGAAATAAGCAAATTCAGAATATTTAACAATAATTGCATTTTAACTAGACATGCTGAAAAGTATTTAAAGGAAAACTATTGCAGAAACCAATCACTGAGCATGTCACCAAGGGTTTATAAAACAGAACAATTTTAAAACTGAATCATGTAAATACTGAATTTGAAATTTCAAACATTTCATATCTTTGCATTTAAAACCTTTTCAAATCCATGGAGTTAAATCTCCACTTCAAACACAGGGTTACTCACCTCATATACCGTAGACCCTACTGAGGAGTCTTGCCCTTATCAGCCCTTATCCTCTTGACCCACTCGCTTAAGGTTTCGGTATTTTTTTTTTCTTCCTCTTTTCTTTTCTTTGCTTCCTCCTTCTTTTTCTTGGCTTCAGCTACCATTTCCCTGGTGGGTGATTTATGGATAAAGGGTCTAATCGAAATCACCTCAGTGGCCTTGGTGATTCTTATGTGCCTTTCAATTACCTTTTGTTGCCATAATAGGTCCTTCATGAAAGCTTGTTGCTTTGGATCTTTGGCCCTTTGGGCCTTATTCATGATGGTGAATTTCTTTGGTTGCGCTTCCATGTTTATCACCTAAGAACAACTTATGAGTTAGAAATTTTATTCTAAGGTTGATGTGTTGTCATGTCTTTTCGTATTTTATTTTCTTCGTACTTGCCTTAGTTTAATACCTCGGCAATATTTCAGTCCATAGTCATCTAACAGATGCTATTCATCAAATTTTATGTCTTTTTATTTTAGACACTTCTTTTGGTCGAATAGACTCTATTATTGAGTCCAGAGCGTCAAAGAAAGTTGGTTTAGGCTTCCTTAGAATCTAATTCGGGCTTTTATATGTAAAAGGGCAAAATGGTCATTTACCGTTTTACGTGTCATATTTTTTTGTACTTCGTTTCATAATTTGGACTCCATTTTTGAGCCCGGGATGTCAAAGAAAGTCAATTTAGACCTTTTCTGATTTCATTTTGGCTTTAGGGGTACCAGGGGTATTTTGGTCTTTTTACCCCTTTATGTGTCTTTATTTTTCGGGCCCCATCTCATAAAACGGACCCTTCCATTAGTCTCAGAATATCCAAAATAGTAAGGATACACTATTCATATGCTTAATTTGGACTTCATTTGTTCTATTTATGACCCAAGGGTAAAATAGTAATTTTACTTATTTATTAAATAATTAAATTTATTATTTAATTATTTTTCAGGGGCTTAATTGCATAAATTCTTCATCAGTTGGGCCACAGTGAAATTTCCCAAAACAGTTGGGGTCAATCCGTAAATAGGAAAAGTGTTGGTTTATTTGATTTAAATTAAAACCAGAAAACCAAAGGGTTTGGTCCAAGTATAAGTGAACCGGTCCGGTTCAGTTGCAAACCAACCGGTCTATCCGGTTTTGTGCGTGTTGCTGACGTCATGATGATGTCAGCCCTACCGTTTTAAAATTTTAAAACAGGGATGAAACGCCGTCGTTCCATTTAATCGGTGGCAAGCCCAGAGGCTGCCACCTGTCCGAGTTGACTCAGCCTCATTTAAAGGCCGAGTTGACCCGTCTTCTTCTTCCCCACGAGACCCGACTGAAAACCCTAATTACAGTTTTCCATTTCCCTCTATTTCGTGACTTTCTACTCAACCAATCTCTACTGTTTCTAACCTAATCCATTTCTGGAACATTGGTTAAGAGTTTGGCATTCATTTTAGACTTTAAAATCTCTTCATATGTTCGGTTTAGGACTGGATAATCCAAACTGTAAGTTGGTGGCAAATGCTCATTTCTTGGTGATTTTTCGTGGTGTTTGGCTTGTTTAAATCCCCTCTTCATGGGGATTCAATTTTCATTCTTTGTTGTTGATTTAAACTGAGTTTTAAAGGGTTGGGGTGTAAACCCGTAACCTGCAACTGGACATTTGAGGGTCGGTTCTTTTGAGTTTTGATCGTGGATGTATGTTTTTAACATGCTTATAGGGTCTACGTGAGATCTCTATACACCAAAAAAAGTTTGGTTGCCATGGGTTCAGACCTGCTTTAAGCAAGGTCCTCCCATGGCAGTTCTTCATGGGTTTACGTTTTCTTGGTGTTTTTGAAGCCTAAGATCATGCTTGACAGTCTTGTACATATATATCTAGCATTATATGATCACATATAACTCAAAAACAGTTCATATTCAAGCTAATTTCTAGAGAGAGAAAATGATAACTTTAAACATTTCTCACCTTTTTGTTACGATTTTCCTTCTCTTTCTTGCTCTAAAACCTTCCTTCTATCTCCTCAGTTCCTTAGCTTTTCTTTTCTTACAAAACATGCATGCAATGCATGCTTGTTCCTTTCAAAGAAAAGGCAACCGACCTCTCTCTCTCTCCTCCATTCTCTCTCTCTCCTTTCTCTCTCTCTTCATTCTAATCTCGTAGCCCTACATAGCCCTCACTTCTCATTAATTTTGTTCTTCCCAAGTTTTTGCTTTACATTAAATTTTTGTGATATTTATACATATAATATATACATATATTTACATATACACATATATACAAGACAACACACACACACCTGCCGACACACACACACACCATTCACACACTGTTCACACTTTTACATTTATTTACTTATATATTTTTAATTTAATTATATACATACATGCATACATATTGGATCACATATATATATTTATGCATACATGATACACCTTCCATGTTGCTATAAATGTGTGTTAAAATATTTATTTAATTATAATTAACACTAATTATTTCATGTAAATAATTAATTAAAATATTTATTTAATTAATTATTCTCTTTGAGTGTAAATGTTTTTACACTAATTTTCTTTAATCTCGAAATACGTGTCATATGACCCGGTATCCTAAGTCGGGATATTACATCCATAATACCAAAATAAGTACTGAAAGATAAGTCACGTGAAAAATAAAACTCATTAAGTTACCACAATAGACCGATGGGACCGACTCTAAGAGAGTAGGATACGTCAGGCCTAAAATTAAATGAAAGAGTATCAATAGGTAATAATTTAAAGTAAATATGAAATTGACGAGTTCTTTATAATTTTCTTAGGAGCTACAAAGGGAAAGGATAAGCCCATTAGTAGTACAAGTCCAGGGGAGCAAGGTGAGTAATCCTGTACTTTGAAGTGGAGGTTTTAATCTCCATGGATTCTGAAGTGATTTGAAGTACAAGTATTCTGAAGTGTTCTTATGAAAATATCTGCTGTATTTTAAATTTTAAATTCTCGTATTTATATGCTCTATATTTCAAAGTACTGTCGTATTAATTATCAATCTACCATGGCATGCAAATTCATTTATGATATTCTGACAAATGATACGTTTATTTTCTGCATGTCCATGTGAATGCCAATTTTATTAAATGCCTTTTAAATTAAATGTTTTTGTTCTGTCCAAGCTTTAAATTCCTGTGCATCGTGATTTAAATTCCTGAAGCTCTTATGACAAACTATTCAAGTATTGTCCTCCAAATATTTAAAAGCCCTCTTAAATTGTCTGTATTTTGAATACACACGAAAAATTCATTCTTTTATTTAAACCATGTTTTCAGAGGTTCATCAAAAGAATCTCTTGAAGAAATCATATTTTAGTACTCATGAAAAGAACCTATTTGAAAAAGGCATGTTTCAAACGCTTATGAAAAGCTTATATTTAAAGAAATCACGTTTTCAATACTTATGAAAATCCTTTACTCGAAGAAGTTATATTTTGATGCTTTTTGAAAAGCATCCAATGAAGAAGTCATGTTTTTTTTTTTTTAAATGCTCATAAAAAGCATTTTATGAAGAAGTCATATTTTTACAAGATAATGATGCATAAGCATCACAAATTATTGAGCTCCATTCGGGTTCTCAATTCAGAAGAATGCCCGGTAGCAGGATCTGATCCCCCAGGCATGAGATCTCTCAGAAGTAAAATTAGGGTCTGGTTCGAAACGGATCCTTGAGTTAAAAAGTGAAAAGATGAAAAGGTTTTCAGAAATGGTAGCAGGTTTTAAAACCCCATTATCTCAAACGGGTTTTTATATAACCCTTTGAAGTTTTGAAGAAGAAGAAATTTACATCCTTCTATTTTCATGGAAAGGATTTCAAATTATTTCCTTGGTCTTCAAATGGCCACTCTGCACATGTTTATAAATTTTGTTGCATATTAAATGCTTTATTGAATGCATTAAAAATGCATCATGCCACGTGATTTGATGAATTCTTATATTCTGCGATCATTGAAGTACGTGCCTAGTTTGAATGCCTTGTATGCTTCACGCTATCTCTTTTTGAAGAATTCTATCTTTTGTATCTGAAGTATATGTACAATTGGTAGTGTATGTTTATATGAAGTCTCTCTTGAACTAACCCATTACCAGTTGAAACCCATGACAAAGTACTGGAATTATTCATTGGGCTTTTCGAAGCTCACCCTATTCCCTAACATTTTTCAGGTGACGACAATGAATGGGAGCCTTGCCCAATTTGGGGATAGGAGATTGGCAGCTCCATTTTGTCAAGGACTTTTGGAATATTAGGACCCGTAATTAGTCAATTTTGTTGTAGTAACTTTTGGACAATAATGTATTTAAGCCCTAAGGGGTAAACGGATATGTATTATGTAAAACTTTTAAATTTCTAGTATGCTCTGAATGTATGTTATTTGTTTACCACTCCAAAGAAGAAGAAAAAGAAGCAACGGTACTGAACGGGCGTGCGAAAAGAAAAGGTTTTTCACACTTCCGCACTTTGCCAGTTTTGGCCCTATCGCACAGTCGTCCGGCACCGTTGCTTTCGTGAAGCCTTGCCCGTCGGCCCCCGGGCCGAAGGGCGGCGGTCGCGATACGAGATCCGTAGAGGGTGGATTTCGGGTCGTGACAATGGTTACTTTTTGTGATGGATATCATGGTGTTGCAAATACTATGTCGCAAAAGCAAAGATTTTTGTATTCTCTCTCTCTATCTCCAAGTGATCCTTGCCGCCGATAAAACCTCACTACGGATGAAGCTCAACGGCCACTACCTGCCGATGACAAAGCCTTCTTAGCCACCATCTGTGCTCATCTCACCATCTATTATTCACTATGCTTGAGAAAATGTTTGTGTTTCTTAAAAATCTACTTTTCATCTTTATTTGTTATATACATATGTGGATTTTAGTATATTCATGTGATTGTAATGTGCATGTACATGTATATATATATATATATATATAAATGATAAATATAATATAGATTTCAATATAATATGGTGATATACATATGTGTTGTGTAATGTGATTGTAATATGCGTGTATATTTAACTATGATCCATTATAAATGTGTATTCATGTGAATTTTGGATGGCGATTTTTAATTGTGATTCATTATAATGGATGTATTAGGATGCATCAATTTTGGTTTATTTGGGATTAGGGCTCATTCTCCACTTGACCTTCATGAGGCACAATATGTCTCAGTGATTGTTTAATTGTATATTAATATTTGGACATTGAGCATATGAACTGATATTAGATGTCTTTGTTTTATTTATCATATTTTTATGTGTATATGTTAGCTATCAATTGTTAATTTTGTTATTAGAAAAAGTAAGACACTATAAAATAAAAACAATTAGTTGAAAAACTGAAGTTATACACGAAGTATATATTAAGACTATTTTTTGGAATCATAAGAAATTAAAAATTAGTTAGAAAAGGAAAAGAAATATAAAAGTAAATTGTTAAAACCGTAAGCAATGACTTTATCATTTTCTAAGCCTTTCTTACAAAAACAAATTAGACACATACACATGGAACCATAGATATATATATATATATATATTATATAATTCATCTAATTGAGTCTTGTTCCCTCACTTCTCTCCTAGACTAATTTTTCCCACTTATTTCAGACCACCCCTATAGTTCATAGAATTTAGGTTTTTGTAACGTTAACGGGCAGAACAGTTCACATAACTTATATTTTTTGTGCCTTTAGTAATTCTTTTAATTTTTAGGACTTGGGCTTGTGATAGGTTCCGCTAAAAATCATTGAATCTCAAAATTGCATTCATGTATCCCTATCTCTGTTTGAGAGTTATATTTAGAACTTTTGAATCTCTTCGCTTAATCCATTCGCGATTGGACTCATGTATATGAAAAAAATGATTCTTAAATTGTCTATAGTTGGACAGTTTGGGAATGCATAAATTTGCATTGCCGGTTGATTTTACTTGGAGAAAATTTTGACACGATCTCTTATTGTTATTTGAGTATATATTTAGGCATGATAACTCCTATTTTGTGTACTTGGAGAACTATAGGGAGATGTTGGTGAAATTTTCGTGGAGATAGAATAGAGCATTTAAGCTATTGTTGATTGTAATATAGATTATGCATTCCTAAATGGGATAGGACCATTTTACCCTTTAGATAGAAGCTGAAAGTGTTAGGATTTTTGTTTCAAATTTATAATGAGCAACGTGTTTGACTTGTGTTAGGTGGACGAAAATAGATAAAATTTGGATGGACCTACAGGGTAGTCATTTGCCCAGGTATGTGAAAAGTATTAATGATTTCACTGAGTTATGTCACAATATGCAAATTTGAGCAGAAAGATAAGATGTCTATGTAGGAGGTATAATAATAGGGATTATATGTATATAGATGAGGCCAAAAAGCACCTACTTGTGTCACGACTTGTGATTGCGGAAGCGTGAAAAACTTTTTCTTTTCTTTTCTTATTTTTAAATAACGCACATCCGTCCGGTACTACCACTCTTTACATAGCATACATGATTTAACATTCAGAGTATAACTAGAAACTTAAAGATTTATAAACAATACATGTTTAGTTGCCCCGTGGGGCTTATACATAACAGGGTACCACTTTACTAATACAAGATTTCATACTTAATGTTCGTAGTGCTAGACAAAAATTTCTTGAACATAACTTCCAAAAATGGCAGATTCTTCATCATCGTCTTCTAATCAAAACTGCCCTTAATCACCTGAAAGGAGGGTCCGAACAAAGTCCGGGTAAGCTAATCTAAGCTTATGAGCAATTCCAGTATTCGTCATAGGGTTTCAATTAGCAGTGGTTTTTAGTACATAAGAGTTTGTAAAACATTCACTGCCAATTGCTTGTATACTTGAACATAAAACATATGCATTTCTTAAAACAGATAGCTTTGAAACATTTAAAGTATTCAAGCTAAACTAGTATTTCGTCAAATAGAGTATATAACTCGAAACATATGCATTTCATAAAACAGATAGCTTTGAAACATTTAAAGTATTCAAGCTATACTTATACATATGAACCTCAAAACATATAGCAGAACATGTATTTCTTAAATAGAGTATATAAAACTCAAACATATGCATAGTGAAAATGAGGGTAAAAACCTGCTTCCATTTCAAAATCATTTGTCATCTTATCACTTTCATTAGTGGAATCCGTTTCGAACCAACTCCTATTTTACGTATGCGTAGTGAGATAACCTTACTGAACCGATCAGGATCATCTTCCTGGTCCCTAAAAGGTAGGTATGACTCATTCCTTGACAGAACAGATAGGGTTTCTCGAGATATCTCATGCATGGGGGATTAGATCCTGCTACCTAGCATTTTGACCATCAATTGAGTTCCGTGCAACCCAAAATCCCATCATGTTTTTACAAATTAATTGAGTTCCGTACAACCCAAAAATCTGTGGGTGTTTTACAGGGTAGCTGAGTTTTGAAAACCCAAAATCCTGTCTAAGTGCTTATGCACCATTTATCTTGCATTAAAATACATTTAACACAAAAGTATGTCAAATAGATATTTTTCGTGAGCACTTTAAAACATAACATTCACAACTTCGTGATAAACATTCGTATACTTAAATAGGCAAACTCAGAATATTTAACAAAATTTGTATTTTAACTCGAACATGCTGAAAACACATTTTTAAGAAACTGTAAAGAAAACATTTACTAAGCATGTCATAATAGGGTTTATAAGAACAGAAATAATTTAAAACTGAAACCATGTAATATACTAATTTTGGAATTCAAATACTTCGTATCTTTTGAACTTAAAACCTTTTTAAATCCATAGAGTTAAATCTCCACTTCAAATACAGGGTTACTCACCTTGGTCCTTTAGGGTTAGTGCTAATAATGCACTTTCCCACTTCCTTTGTAGTTGTAATACCCTGACCCGGATTAGCACATAAACCGAGGTAGACCAGGTCAGACAGCGTACTATAAATTGTAAATCGAACTGTTTAAGCTCTATATCGTATCACCAATTTCACTACATGATTTTGGAACATAAATAATATCAGTTATATAGCCAGCACCGAGCAATACCCGAGCAACCCAGAACCTTGCCTCAAAAAGCGTGTATGCACGTAAACCCATGCATGCATACGTACGTATACATGAATAGGCCTCGAAAAATTAGTGTATGTATATATGATAAAAAATAGATTTATGTGCCAACATATGGATATACGTTCATGTATAAAAAATGTATTTTCTATATATATATATATGTATAACATGATGTATGATACGTATATATGAGTATATATATATATATATATAAGAAATTAAAAAGAAAAGAAAAGAAATAAAGGAAGGAAAGAAAGGGATAAGGCATGCAACAAGTGCATGCATATAAATATTTGTGTGTGTAAGTATGTGTGTGTTAGTGTGTGTATACATATTAGATACATATAATATATAAATGTCCTATAGGAATTGAATGCAAAGCTGCATTCTTAGAAAAGAGAAAAAGAAGAATTGAATAAGAGCAGAAAGGGGAGTCAAGGAAGGCTGCAAGGAGAGAGAGGAAGAATAGAGAGAGAGAGAGAGAGGAGAGAGAAGGGTCAGTTTCTTCTCTTTAAAAGCAAAGCATGCAAGCATGCTAGCCTCTTACGAAAGAAACCAAAAGAAGAGAAACTGAGGTGAATAGAGGAAGAATCAGAAGTAGAACAAAGAGAGAAATCATTGTTGTCATGACCTGAAACCCGCCCTGTGCGATCCCGAATCGCGACCACCGCCCTTCGGTCGAGACCTTAGGGCAAGGTGAAACATAAGCAATAATATCGGACAGTAGTGCGACCAGTGGTTGTGGAAGCGTGAAAAACTTTTTTCTTTTCTTTTCTTTTTAAAGATTACGCACGTCCGTCCGGTACTGCTGCTCTTTACATTGCGGTATGCATTATAATACATTCAGAGCATAACTAAATCTCAAGACTGTATAATATTACATGTCCAGTGCCCTGAGGGCTCAATACATATTCCTATAATGTCTATTAATACAGAATGTACTACTAGAGTTCATAAGGTTCCAAAAAGCCTACTTCATCATTCTCCCAAAATGACAGATTCATCATCATCGACTTCAAATCAAAACTGCCGTTGGTCACCTGAAAGGGTGGTCCGAATAAAATCTGGGTAAGCTAATTTAAGCTTATGAGTAATTCCTGCATTCGTCATAGGGTTTCAACTGGCAGTGGTTTAGCACACGAGAGTTTATAAAATACTCACTACCAATTGTTGGTATGTTCAGAATACAGAATATATGCATTCTTCATAAGGATAGCTTTGAAACATTTAAAGTATTCAATGTAACACCCCAGACTTAATTATTAAATTATGTAATGAAAACTCTTTCTGAAATCTAATTTGGCATTTAACTGTTTAAATTCAACTGTTTAACACTGGCAAAACCTATGTTAGCTGATTTCAAAATTCTGAGAAACTGATTACTGACACTGAGCCCTTGGACACTGAAGCTAACCTAATTAGGAGTTGATCGAAAGAAATCGCGTCGAAAAATAAGCTACAGAATGAAAGTTAGGTAGGAAACAGTGAAACTGCATTAATGCGCAGCCAAACAGGGCCTAAGCCCGAAGTATGGAAAATAACCAAAAATGTGGCCAAGAGGATTTGATCCCTTAACCAAATTGGGTAGAATTTGGTTTACCAAAAAATTACCAACTAGGCTAGGAGCATCTTTGTGAACAAATATACCAAGATATATATATATATATATATATATATGAGTATAAATCTGATTTGGCCACCTCCCAAGTGGCCAATAACCAAGCATGCAATACATCAGCATGCATCACCCTATGCCCCCCTAGATCATCATGCCTATGTACCCATGATTACATCTCTTCCCAACCAAATTGCGTGCAAATCCATCATGCACTTGGGGAGATGAAACGCCAAAGACAAATCTGATTTTTAGATAATCTCCATATATGCATGGAGGGAAATCAGAACTGTAGAGGCCGTGTATACTGACTTTTAGAGAGAGAGAATCTTAGAAAGAGAGTGTGATATACACAAAGTGAAGACCTTGTTGTAAGGGTTATAGAGGACCAAACTTCGTGCAAAATGGTTGAGAAACAAGGCCGTATGACCCAACTGAAACTCTCCACGATAATCGGTTGAAACAGGCCCCCATTGTTGAATTTGAAGCTTGAAACTAATGCCAAAAGGTTGGCTTTACTCCCAGAAGTCGTTTAGGAACGAAACCTGTTGAAAACAGAACCTAAAACTCCACGAAATCGAGGGAGAAAATTCTGCAATTTTCTAGGGCAACAGTAGCCCTAGACTGGTGGGGACGATGAACAGTGTTGGGCATGGATCGGGTCTTCAGGTCGGGCCCCGACTCGAATAAGAAACGGATAAAACCCATAAACCAAAATTGCGTCGTTCTATTAACTGATTTTTAAATTTTTAATTTTAGGGCTGACGTCATCCTGACGTCAGCACAGTACCTTGAACCGGTTAAAATCGGACTGGACCGGTCTGGTTCAATTGCATACGGACTGAACCCTTTACTTCAGTTTTAATCTTTTGAAAAATTACAAAACGGCCCCAACAGTTTTGGGAAATTCCACTCTGGCCCAGTTTCTGATATTTTATTCCTTTTATACCCCTGATAAATTAATAAATAATAAATTAAATTATTTATTTAATTTATTAATTAAATAAAAATGACCAAATTACCCCTAGGTCATAAATAAGTCAAACGGAGTGCGAATAAATCAAATGAATAGTGTATTTTCACTATTTCAAGCATTCTGGACTCAATGGCAGAGTCTGATTTGGGAAATTAAGTCCCGAAAAATACAGACCCGAAAAGGGAAAATGACTGTACTGCCCCTAGTGACACTTAGGACCGAATTACACTAAAAGATAGTCCATTTTGACTATGTCGGATATTCCAGACTCAACGCTGAGGTCCGTACTAGCAAATAAAGTACCGAAAAATATGACGCATGAAATTACCAAAATGCCCCTAACACTGTTTAAAGCCCAAATGAAGTCCAATTGAGACGAAACTGAAACCAGTAGAAACCCTGAAACCTGTAAGGCTGCACACGTGATCAGATGATGAATCGAAGTCAAAACTTCACAACTGTGAAATGACCAAAATACCCCTAACCCTGTATCAAGTCTAAACAATATCCGAATGAGCCAAAAATTATCCCAATGAAAACTTAGATAATTCCATGTCTATGCACATGACTAAATGACAGAACTACCTAGAGGTGGTACATATCCTGACATCTTGGGATTATGTTATAGGATAAAAAAAAAAACTCAAGACTGTCATGGAGAGAAAGGGTAAGGAACCAAAGAAGTTTACTATCATGACTAAAGCCGAAAGAGCGGTTGACAAGAAACAGTAGGAGTTCATGCGAGAACTATTATGGCAACAAAAGATGATTGAATGAAATATAAGGATAGCCAAAACAACCGAGGTGGTTTCTGTCCGGCCTTTTATGTACAAAATGCCCACCAAGGCAATGATTGCAGAAGCTAAGTTAAAAAAACAAGAAGACACTGAAACCCTGAAAGAATGGATACAAAGGTAATTTTCAGTTATCATGAAAACACATAGACAGCAAGATAGTCTAACTCAGGTTGAATTTTGAATTCAAATGGAATCAAGTTAAATTTCATGTGAGATTTATGAAATGTTCATAAATTTTTTAGGATAAAGAAGGATAGAAAGAAGAGAAAGGCTTCTCAGTTAAGTCCCATTACCGCACAAGGTGAGTAACCCTGACTCCTGAATTGGTGTATAAGTACACTGTCTAGTTACTGTATTTTAAAATACTGTACTGTACTGTTTTATCTGAGACACTGATTTCATGCTCTTACTCAAATGCATGATTTTACTCTGTCTGGCTTCTCTGTTCTGTTCTGAAATAAACCGATCACTGTTTTTTTAACTGGTTCTGAAAAGAACAACTGATTCTTGGTACCACCTCAGTCTTGAGCACTATATGAGCATACTGCACTGTTTAATCTGTGCATACTGTACTTTTTATTCTGTTATACTATTCTGCTCTGCTCATTACTGACCTGTTCTGTTACTCTGACGTTTTAACTGTACTCCTGTTTTAATATTGTTTCAAATGAATGAACAGTTTGTGAATAACCCTGACTCCTGAATTGGTGTATAAGTACACTGTCTAGTTACTGTATTTTAAAATACTATACTGTACTGTTTTATCTGATACACTGATTTCATGCTCTTACTCAAATGCATGATTTTACTTTGTCTGGTTTCTCTGTTCTGTTCTGAAATAAACCGATCACTGTTTTTTTTAACTGGTTCTGAAAAGAACCACTGATTCTTGGTACCACCTCAGTCTTGAGCACTCTATGAGCATATTGCACTGTTTAATCTGTGCAAACTGTACTGTTTATTCTGTTATATTGTTCTGCTCTGCTCATTACTGATCTGTTCTGTTACTCTAATGTTTTAACTGATCTGTTCTATTACCTTGATGTCTTAACTGTTCTCCGATTTTTAATACTGTTTCAAATGAACGTATTTAATTACCTTCTCAGAAATGCCTGACTCACCCACATGCTTTATAAACAACAATGGTTTGAAACCCATGACAGGGGACCCGTGTTACTCACTGGGCTTTTTAAAGCTCACCCCATTCCCTAACATTTTTCAAGTGAGGGACCCAGCAATCAGGATTAGCGGGTTGGAGACCCGGAGGAATTATTTTGAAGAACCTTATGATCTAGTCATTTTTGTACTAAATCCCTATTTCTGAATTTGATGTATCTGAAACCTAAGACTCTTATCTTTTGTAGAACAATGATGTAGTAGATAACTATGGATGTATTAATGGCTCAGCCAAGGTGTTATGCATTCTCTCATTTACGTTGCATACTTATATGGATTGAATGCATTGTACTTGGATGTTACCGGTGAATGGCCTGTGGTTAGGATTACCGTCGGCATTTGATTTTTTTTTTTAAAAAAAAAAAAAAAAATCGATGGGTGCCAAACTGGCCAGTCACATGCCCCAAATCCGCACATGGTAGGTATGGGGGATGTGACATTCAAGCTAAATACACATTTCTTCAATAGAGTCTATGCATTTTAAAACATGCATAATCGAAAGAGGTAAAACCTACTTCCATGTTTAATAGTATGATTTCCAATGATAGCTTAAAAACATTTATAGTGATTAGAGGTTGGTTGAATAATACAAACGTGTGGTATAGATATTATATCATTACATAAACTATAAATATATATATATATATATATATATATATATTAAACTACATAAGGTTGGTATAGTATATATATATGGAAATGAGAAATTAAATAGGACTCAGTAGGGAGTGAGAAGCAGTGGCTACCTACGGCTCTAGGCGCTGCTCTCCATATCTGCCATGTGAACTACAAGGGAAGTGGGAAGCACAACAGTAGCTTCAACCTAGACGTATAAGGTGAGTAACCCTGTGTTTGCAATGGAGATTTAACTCCATGGATTTGAATCATGTTTTAAGCAATTGAATATCAAATTTAGTTTCTTTCATGGTTCCTGTTTTCAAAAATATTTTGTTATAACATGCTGGTTAAAGGTTTTTACATTGAGTTCTTTCATCGAAATATTGAGCATGTCCGATAGAAATGCAAATTTATTTCATTATTCTGTAATCTCACGACCCAAAACCCACCTTGTGCAGATCCCGAATCGCGACCGCCGCCCTTCGACCGAGGCCTTAGGGCAAGGCGAAACATAAGCAACGGTATCGAATAGATGTGCGACATGTGATTGCGGAAGCGTGAAAAACTTTTTCTTTTCTTTTCTTATTTAAAAAATTGCACATCCGTCCGGTACTGCCGCTCTTTTCTTTTCATACATTCAGAGCGTAAATAACATTCTAAAGTTTTATACACAATACATATTTGTTTGTTCTTCAAAACTTAACTACATAATATACATAACCAAAAATGACTAACTATTAGTCTGGAGTTTTCCCACATCTCTTAGTCCTGCACTGAGCTCCCTACGCCCTTCCACAAAATGAGCATAGGTTATACACTTTCTTCATCAAAACCTCAACTTGCCTCCTATCACCTGAAAGGGGGGGTCCGAACAAAGTCCGGGTAAGCTAATCTAAGCTTGTGAGTAATTCCTGCATTTTTCATGGGGTTTTCAACTGGCAGTGGTTTAGCACGTGAAAGTTTATAAAATACTCACCACCAATTGCTCGTACATTCAGAATACAGAATATATGCATTCTTCATAGGATAGCTTTGAAACATTTAAAGTATTCAAGCTAAACACACATTTCTTCAATAGAGTATATGCATTTTAAAACATGCATAGTAGAATGAGGATAAAACCTGTTTCCATCTTTCATAGTATGACTTCAAATGATAGCTTAAAAACATTTATAGTTAATAAGCTAAATACACATTTCTTCAATGGAATATATGCATTTCAAAGCATATCAACGTACATAATCAAATGGGGTAAAACCTGCTTCCATTTCCAAAAACGTTTGTCATCTTTTCTCTTTGGTTAGGTGGAATCTGTTTCGAACCAGACTCCCGTTTTACTGCAATGCTACAATGGGAGATATCTCATTGCCTGGGGGATTAGATCCTTCTATCGGGCATTTCAATGGTTGAATCCCGAAGGATTTCAGCCTCACATGGGGTGCTTTAACACCATTTATCTCATAAAATATTTGTCATATGGTTTCTTCGATAAATACCTTTCATGAATATTTAAAACATGAAATGTATAATTTCTACAATAAAACTTCAAATGCTTGAAATGGTCAAATTCAGAATAATGAAATAAATTTTCATTTCTATCAGACATGCTCAATATTTCGATGAAAGAACTCAATGTAAAAACCTTTAACCAGCATGTTATAACAGAATATTTTTGAAAACAGGAACCATGAAAGAAATTGAATTTGATATTCAAATGCTTAAAACATGATTCAAATCCATGGAGTTAAATCTCCATTTCAAACACAGGGTTACTCACCTTATACGTTTAGGTTGAAGCTACTGTTGTGCTTCCCCCACCTCCTTTGTAGTTCCTAAGAATAGTTCATAAATAACAGTCTTATTAACTTCACATCTACTATAATAACACCTATTGATGCTACTTAGTTCGTATTAGATCCTAAAATGATTTCATATGTACTTAATTTGACTCGTATTCTTAACCTATGACACAATTTAATGTGTTAGGAATTAACTTCATTTTAGCTATACTCTCATGGTAGCTCTAGTAACTTTAAGTTAATTTATTTACTTCATATGTTCTCGTGTCACGTCTTCTCATATTTCCTTTCAACTGTGTACCGTACTATTTAGTTGGTACTTCGAGCAGTGTACTAATTTATAGTCACTGGACTTATGCTATTCATCAAATTTTATGTCTTTTTATTAGACATTTCTTTTTGGTCGAATAAACCTTACCATTGAGTCCGGAACGTTGGAGAAAGTCAGTTTAGGCTTTCTTAAAATTTAATTCGGACTTTTGTATGTCAGAAGGCAAAATAGTCATTTACCCATTTACGTGTCGTATCTTTTCGTACTTCGTTTCATGTTGTGGACCTCTCCATTGGACTTAGAAGGTCCGAAATAGTAAGAACACACTAATAACTTGTTAATTTTGGACAAGGGGTATTTTGGTCATTTTACCCCTTTACGTGTCTTTATTTTTTGGAGTTCCATCTCGTGAAACGGACCCCGCCATTGGATTTAGAATGTCCAAAATTCTAAATACACATTTCTTCAATAGAGTATATGCATTTTAAAACATGCATAATCGAAAGAGGTAAAACCTACTTCCATGTTTAATAGTATGATTTCCAATGATAGCTTAAAAACATTTCTAGTTAATAAGCTAAATACGCATTTCTTCAATGGAATATATGCATTTCAAAGCATATAAATGTACATAATAAAATGGGGGTAAAAACCTGCTTCCATTTTAAAAGTGTCATTTCAAAACATTTAAATCTGCATAGTGAAAATGGGGGTAAAACCTGCTTCCATTTTCAAAAGCGTTTGTCATCTTTTCTCTTTGGTTAAGTGGAATCTGTTTCGAACCAGACTCCCGTCTTACTGCAATGCTACAATGGGAGATATCTCACTGCCTGGGGGATTAGATCCTTCTACTGGGCATTTACTGTTGAATCCCGAAGGATTTCAACCTTCATAGGGTGCTTATGCACATTTGGATGCCTTTTTCACGAGCATCAAAATACTGTTTCTTCAATAAATGCTTTTCAAAAACATTTACAATATGACTTCTTCAAACATATGCATTTATAGCATTTGAAATATGACTTCTTCAATAGATGCTTTATAAGCATTTAAAATATAACTTCTGAACAAGAAACTTCCGAATAAGTAGACATGTCAACTACTTTTAGAGAAGATAGTAATAGAAATTAGTCATTGAGCATGTCATAATAAGATTTATAAGAGCAAAATCTTTAAAACATGAATCACGAGATATTGAATTTAATACTCAATACTTCAAATCTTTTGGAATTTAAAACTTCTTCAAATCTGTGGAGTTAAATCTCCACTTCAAATGCAGGGTTACTCACCTTATACTCTAAGCTCGGCGTTTACTGCGACGCCTTCCCTTTTCCTTTTGTAGTTCCTAGAACAATTCATAAATAACAGTCTCATTAACTTCACATCTACTGCAATAACACCTGTTGATGCTACTTCGTTCGTATAAGATCCTAAAACGATTTCATAATTTCATATGTACTTAATTTGACTCGTATTTTTAACCTATAACACAATTTAATGTGTTAGGAATTAACTTCATTTTAGCTATACTCTCCTGGTAGCTCCATTAACTTTAAGTTCATTTATTTACTTCATATGTTCTCGTGTCACGTCTTCTCATATTTCCTTTCAAATGTGTACTGTACCATTTAGTTGGTACTTCGAGCAGTGTACTAATTTATAGTCACTGGACTTATGCTATTCATCAAATTTTATGTCTTTTTATTAGACATTTCTTTTTGGTCGAATAGACCTTACCATTGAGTCCGGAACATTGGAGAAAGTCAGTTTAGGCTTTCCTAAAATTTAATTCGGACTTTTGTATGTCAAAGGGCAAAATAGTCATTTACCCATTTACATGTCGTATTTTTTCGTACTTCGTTTCATGTTATGGACCTCACCATTAGACTCAGAAGGTCCGAAATAGTAAGAACACACTAATAACTTGTTAATTTTGGACAAGGGGTATTTTGGTCATTTTACCCCTTTACGTGTCTTGATTTTTCGGAGTTCCATCTCATGAAACGGACCCCGCCATTGGATTTAGAATGTCCAAAATAGTCAGAATCCACTATTGGTTTACTTTATTTGGACTTCATTTACTCCATTTATGGCCCAAGGGTATTTTTGGAATTTCTTTTATTTAAATATTATTAATTTATTATTAATTAAATTTCGCCTGGGCCATAGTAGAATTTCCCAAAAGTTTTGGGGTCAAATTCCAATTTTGAACTCTTCCGGTTTGAACCAGTGGGTTCAGTTTTAATTTAACTGAACCGGTCTGGTTCTCCTTGAACCAATTCGGTTCAACACCTCATGCTGACGTCATCATGACATCAGCCCTACTATTTTAAATCTTTAAAACATAACCAAAACGTCACCGTTCTCTTAATTCGGTGGACTTGCCCGTTTCTTGACACGTGTCCCGAGTTAACTCGAGTGACTTGATTCAATAGCGAGTCGACCCGTCGTCTTCCTTCTTCGTTACCCACTGTAACCCTAATTTTCGAAGCTTAATAGCTTCAATTTCGAGCCAATTTATTCGGCTAAACTCTTCTGTTTCCTCATCAATCCCTCTCTGAATCTTTGTTCAAGAGTTTGGCAATGGTTTTAGGCATTAAAACTCGTTCGTGTGTTCGGTTTTAGTGTTTGATAGCCGAATGAATAATTTCATAATACATCCTCATTTTATCACTATCTTTTATGATATTTGGCCCTGTGTGATCCTTGTGACATGGGGATTAAATCCCCATTCACAAAATCAGGTTTAGATGTCTACAACTGAAACTAAGTTTCTCAACTTAAACCTGCAACTCGTCTTTAAAGGTCATTCCCTTGTGTTTTAGAGTCGCGGTCTAGGATTTTTAAGGTCCTAGAACAGTCTAGTTTAGGTTCATATAACCAAAATTTGAATTGATTATGGTCGATTTAGACTTGTTTCAGATCTTTCCGATTATCGTTCCAACTGTAACTTGATTTTTCATAGTCGATTCTTGATCATTCTTTATCATTTCTTTTGCAATTTACAGCTTATATTATGCAGAATAAACCCCTACTATTACATGCTTTAAATTTGTACACAATTTAAACAATTTCCAACGAAATCTTACCTGTTCAAGTTGCTTACAGTTTTCCAACTTTTCTCCTACTTTAGTTCCTATCCTTCAATTTCTTGCTACTGCTTGCATACGTCTCCTCTTCCGTTACAAGTTCTCTTTTCCTTTTATTTCCCCTTCATTTACTCATGCAATCGGTGGCCTTGCCACCTGTTGGTATCAAAATTTGCATGGCACACAGCCATGGCTGCCACCTCCCTTCTCATCATTATTTTTCACAAGTAGCTCACATGGGAGAGGCATGGAGAGTAGTGCCCACCGCCTCCCTTTCTTCTTAATTGTATTATATTAAACACAATTTCATTCTTTTGTTTGTAAGTATATATATATATATATATCATATTATATATAATATATCTTTATATGAATTTGAATAGTCACTTATTAATTTAACATGCATATTTATGTATGCATATACATCAATATCTATATTTCACAATTTCTCATATATAAATATATTTATATATTTATATATCCATGTTCATACTTTGATAATCTACCCGACGTAGCAATCTATTTTTTCACTTCTCGATTCGAGGTTGGCTTCCAAAATGAAAGTGTACAGTCTCAATGGGATCAATAGAAACAAGTTGGTGATTGAAAACCAACCTTGTTACTTCAGGTCTCAGTCACTGGTTAATATTTAGTGACTTGCTAATTCTTCATCAGGTCGGGGTGTTACAATTGTAAACAGGTAAAATTCCAACTTTTTATATTTTTCTCTCTCTAAGATATCTTACATGTATGTAAGAAAAATCGACTGTTTCATGTGTATATGATGTTTAGACTATATTTAGACTTGTTCAGGAATGATTTTAGGCCATGAAAACACCTAAAAACACCAAACCCAGAAGAGGCAGCCATTGAAGACCTTGCTTGAAGCAGGTCTGAACCGACTTCCCCCAAACCCAATTTGGCTTATCAGGACTTCAAGTAAACCTAACAAGTATCCCAAAAACACCTGACCGCGATCACAAAGCCTAGGAATCGACCTCCAAATATCGAGTTACAAGTACGGGTTTGGAAACCCAACTTCACAAACTCATTGTTAAACCTATCCTTGTTAATGAAATATGAAACCCCTTTAACTAAGGAACAAAACAAGCCTAACCTCATGAAAAATAGTCAAGAAACAAGCACAAACAAGCTAGTTATAGGTTCTGTTTATCGACACCCAAACTGCAACCTAGAGCTACATTCGAAGCCTAAATCGATGTAAAAACTTGCCTTAAGGTTTTGGGAAATTATTGGAGAAGAAAACAGAGGAAATGAGTGCTCAAAATGCCATAAAATCAAACTGAAAAATTTAGGGTTTTGATATGAACAGTGTCGACTTCGTGGGGAAGATGACACTGTTCGGGTAGGATGTACTGGTCAGTTACAGGTTTGGTTAAATTCGGATCCAAATGGGTTACGGGTTTACCCAAACGGCGACGTATGGAATTATGTTATGTTTTAAAATAAAAACATTAGGGCTGACGTCATCATGATGTCAACATCACGTGCGAAACCGACCAGACCGGTTGGTTTACAAAAAGACCGGACCGGTTCACTTTAAATTGAACTGAATCCACTGGTTCAAATCGAAATTGTGGAAAATTATGAACCGACCCCAGAATTTTTAGGAATTTTCACTGTGGCCCAAACAGAAAATTTGTAAAATATTACTTTATTTAAAAAATACCCCTATTTCAAATATGGGTCAAAGGAAGTCCAAACGAGGCAAATGAATAGTCAAAATTTATTATTTCAGACATTCTGAGTCCGATGGTACGGTCCGTTTCACGAGACGGAACACCGAAAAGTAAAATACATGTAAAAAATGACCATTTTGTCCTTTATAGTAACAATGTCCAATTTAAACATATGAATAGTGTATTTTAACTATCTCGGACATTCTAAGACCAATGGTGAGGTTCGTTTAGCAAGACAAGGTCCCAAAAAAATAAAAGACCCGTAAAAGTGCAAAATGACCATTTTGCCCTTTTTAGTATAGAAGTCCGAATTGAATTCCGCGAAAGTCTAAATCGACTTTGTTCGACGTTCCGGATTCAATAGTAGAGTCTAATTTAGTAAAAGAGGAAGTAATAGTAAAGAGACATAAAATTTGATGAATAGCATAACTTATGAAAAGGTAAACTGAGATATACTACCTATTGATGAATAGGGATTTCAAAGATGAAGGAACAGTGACGTGGTTTTATTGTGAAAGAACATAAACGGTTTAAAAGGTAAGTAATCTCTGATCTCTGCTCATGTTACATTCCAAGCCATGTCAACAGTTTTTCCTATATCACTTATTGTACTCCATACATACCAGAACGTTTATTAAGTCCACGTTGATATTGCTTTATCTTGTGGAAAGTATTTATTGATTGTTGTATATCTTGGTCATGATTTCTGTACGCTTTGTACATAGGCCTCAAGGGGCAAGATCTCAGCAGCCTAGTTTATATTGGCCTGTTAAGGCAACAGTTTCTTTTCGCTGTTGAGATGGTGTTATTGCATTTACTGTTTATTGGATTTGGCATGATCTTGATATATTATATTGTAGCCGAATTTGTGCCCAATCACAAACTCCATTTGATGCTTACTAGACCTACGGGTCAAGAAAACGGAATAAAAAGTGGTATTTAAAATGGCAGCTAAAGTGGGATCTGCGAGGCGAGTACTGAACCGACGGGTTAGTGCTTGGCTGAGAGATCGAGGAAAAAGGGAATAAAATGAATTAAGGGGTATGCCAGGCCCCAAGTTAAAGTGCATCCACATTGTTGTTATCAGTATCTCTTATTGATTATCATAGCTTGATCATGTTATACCATTATGAATGATCATGAGATTTCACAGCTTTTTGAGTGCATATGATTATACTTGAGACAGCTCATGACTGTAGCTTGTATGATTATATTATCAAACAGATTTCATTGCTTTATCATTTGATTTTCTATCATCTGATATTGAGTTCTATATTCATTGACTGGCTAGCACATCTGCATCTATCCTAGTTCTTTTATGGATAATGCTTTCTATATTCATGTACACATGACAGAGCAAAGGAGAATTACTTATTGAGCTCTAGTTAGCTCACCCCAAACTTACCACCCTTTTCAGGAAATGAAGTTGTAGAAGAGCAGTAGCAGTCAACTAGATAATAGTGGACATTACTTTTGAAGTTTCAGTGTAATACTTAGTACAGACAGTCTTATAGCTCTCCCATGTTATCCACGTCTTGGGGATGAACAGTTGTATTAAGAAATTTTGTATTCCGCATTTTGTAAACATATACATATGTATCACATGCAGCTTTTATTTATTTTCTTCCGCATTTAGTTATTGCATGTTAGTAGCACTAATGTGTTGCAAGTTGAGACCCTTGGTTCGACAAGCAGCGTCAGACCGGGCATCGGGACACGAGATCTACATAGGGTGGGGTCTCGGGTCGTGACAGTAGTTCCTAAGAATAATTCATAATAACCTCATTAACTTCACATTCACTGTAATAACACCTATTGATGTTGCTTAACTTATGCTTAGTTCGTATTAGATCCTAAAATGATCTCATAATTCATATGTACTTAATTTAACTTGTACTTTTAACCTATGTCACAATTTAATGTGTTAGAAATTTAATTTATTTCAATTTATACTCTTCTGGTAGCTCCATTAACTTTAAATTAAATTTATTTACTTGTCATGTTAACGCGTCGTGTCTTCTCATACTTTATTTCCTCGTACTTGCCTTAGTTTAATATTTCGGCAATACTTTAGTTTATAGTCATCTGACAAATGCTATTCATCAAATTTTGTCTTTTTATTTTAGACATTTCTTTTGGTCGAATAGACTCTAACATTGAGTCCGGAGTGTCGAAGAAAGTCAGTTTAGGCTTTCCTAAAATTTAATTTGGACTTTTGTATGTAAAAGGGCAAAATGGTCATTTTACCTATTTATGTGTCATGTTTTTTCGTACTTCATTTCATAATTTGGACCTCACCATTGAGTCCGGAATGTCAGAGAAAGTCAATTTAAACCTTCCCTGATTTAAATTTGGCTTTTTGGGTACCAGGGGTATTTTGGTCATTTTACCCCTTTACATGTCTTTATTTTTTGGGGCCCCGTCTCGCAAAACGAACCTTGCCATTGGTCTCAGAATATCCAAAATAGTTAAAATACACTATTCATATGTTTAATTTGAACTTCATTTGCTCTATTTATGACTCAGGGGTAAAATAGTAATTTTACTTTATTTATTAAATAATTAAATTAATTATTTAATTATTTTTTTAGGGGTCTTATTGCATAGAATTCCCATCAGTTAGGACACAGTGGGATTTTCCAGAAGTTCTGGGGTCAATCCGCAAATAGGAAAAGTCTTGGTTTATTTATTTTAATTAAAATAAAAAACCAATGGGTTCAGTTCAAATCTAAGTGAACCTGTCCGGTCTCCCATTGAACCAACCAGTTTGGTCAGTTTACCACGTGATGCTGACGCCATGATGACGTCAGCCCTAATGTTTTAAATATTGAAAACAAAACGTTGCCGTTTAAATAACCTGTGACCCATTGGATCCAGATTTAACCCAGATTCGTAACTAGCCCATAGTCCAACCCGAACAGTGTCATCTTCCCCAACGAAGTCGACTCTGTTCATATAAAAACCCTAATTGTTACATTTGAGATTCGTGGCATTTTACGACTCCATTTTCTCTGTTTTCTTTTCCAATAAACTCCTAAAACCTTAAGGCAAGTTTTTGCATTGATTTAGGGCTTCGAATATAGCTCAGGTGCTCGGTCCAAGTCGCGATAACCAGACCTGTAAACCGACGGTTCATGCTCATTTCTGAGCCAAATCACATGGGGTTTGTTCTGTTGTGATCCCCTCTTCATGGGGTTTCATATTTCATTCATAAAGGTAGGTTTTGGTTCAAGTTTAAAGATTGGGTTTTACAACCCGTAACTTGTAAGTTAGTTTTTGGAGGTCATTTCTTGGGTTCTGTGATCGCGTAGTAGGGTTTTTAGAACCCTCTTGGTCTCTGTTTGAAGTCTCGGTAAACCATAACTGGTTTGGTAGAAGTCGGTTCAGACCTGCTTGAGCAAGGTCTTCAATGGCGGTTTGTTCATGGGTTTGGTGTTTTCAAGCGTTTTTAAGCTCTAATTTGATGCTTGAACAGGTCTAAATATATTTTAAACATCATATATACATAAAACAGTCGATTTTACTTACACATATGCAAGTTATTTTAGAGAGAGAAAAATAACAATTTAGGCATTTTCTCACCTTTTTCACTGTTTTTCACCTTCTTCTACTTCTGATTCTTCCTCTATTCTCCTGAGTTTCTCCTTTTTTTGATTTCTTTCGTAAGAAACAAGCATGCTTTGCATGCTTTGGTTTTAAAGAAAAAGCAACCGACCTCTCTCTCTCTCTCTCTCTCTCTCTCTCTCTCTACACGTTTGCAGCCTACTCCTAGCCTTCACTTCTCATAAATTTCTCTTACACTTCATTTAATTCTGCTTTTTCTCTGTTTGCTTTCCATTAAATGCTTGTGTGATATTTGTAGTATATATGTATATTATATATACACACACACAACTTACATGTGAACACACACACACACACACAGCCGACACATACACACTTACTGCTTGTACACTTACACACACAAGGTTATTTAATATCATTCATTACATATGAAATTATATATATATATATATATATAATTATTCCTATGTACATACATGTATATACATGTATATATATATATACACACATGTAGACATGGTTGGCCATATACTCACACAAATACACTTACCATGTGTGTAAGTGTGTGTTACACTATTAAATTTTATATTTAATACATAATTTTCTTATATTTAAAATAATTAATTATTTTAATAATTAATTATTTTCTTAAGTGTAAAATCTTACACAATTTTTCTTAACCTCGTAATACGTGCCATATGACCCGATATTTTTGGGTCGGGGTATTACAACTTGAGTACGAGATAAAAAGACATATACGTGTTAGGATCTTCATGAGGAACACTATGAAGTATGAGTGGTAAGTGAGGATGAAGAAGAAAGCGATGATTATGACTTAGGTAAAAATGTTAGTTTTCGTTATGATGGATTGCCACACATACTGGTAAACTTGTAGGGGGCTACGACTAACAGTCATGGTCCCAAGTGTGATAAAGGAGAATCAGAAGTAGTAGATCCCTTGTTGAGAGAAGCAAGACAATTGTTATATCCGGGTTGTCAGAATTTTTCTGTAACACCCGACCAAATTATTAGGTAATTAGGTTCACTAATTGAATATTAGAATACTTTAATATGTAAAATAATAGTTAGGAAATAATTAAACCCAAATTAGAGTAAAAGGATAAAGACTAATGAAAATAATGAAATTATGACTTCACCTACTAGTGAAGCTAACACTTGTAAGCTGAATAATGCTAGCAAATTAGCAAACAAAAATTTAATGACAAAGAAGACTTAATGCATGATAAATAAAAGAAAAGAGGAAAAAAAGACCAAAAGAGGTTGGCCTCAGTACTTGAACACAACACCTTAATCCATAGAGAGCCTTATCCAAAGAGAAAACCCACTAGGCTATCAACACTTTTGTGCTATGATGGCCAGAAAAAATATACATAAAATGGAAGTAAGTAGGGAAAATCCATAAGAAGGTGATGTGTCATCATCCTAATGCATCACCACTCTAGCCAATAGAAATTCATGCAGTAGGATTCTCTTGATTCATATTTAGGCCATGAGTATGAGAGGCCCCCAATCTTAAACATGCGAGAGAGTTGAGCAGTATGTTTAGCAAGAGAGAAAGAGAGAAGAAGAAAAAGAAAAAGAACAAGGCGGAGGAGGAGAGAGAAAAGAGTTTGCAACAACCATGAACCTGAGCTTGAAGATTCAACTGGGAGCTTAGAGGATCCAAAATCGAGCTTAAGAAGAAAAGACACTGGCATTAAGAAGGTAAACCTTAAAACCTATAACTTTCTCTCTCTAAAATTTTAAGAAGTTCTTGTTTTAAAGCTCCACTACTATTTATATATCCATGCAATGATGTATATATGTGTTATATGTAAAGAAAACTAGTAGGAAAGACCCCAGAACAAGGTACCACGCTAGAACTGTAACACCCCGACCCAATTAAATGATATTTAGGTCACTAATTATTAATTAATGACTTTAAAAAGAATGCAATAAACCATGATGGGATTAATTAATAGAAAATATGAAATTAATCTAGACCACTAAAATGGTGTATGCCCGAAAAATTGACAACCCAGTCAACCGAGTGCCGAAATGGACAATACGGGATTGATACGAAGAATTCAATATGAAAATAATGTAAATATCATATGAGACACGAACGGAGACTCACTATGGGCTACCATGGTTTATAATATATATATATATATATATATATATATATATATATATATATATATATAATGCAAGAAGCTGGAAGCTTCTCATGGAAGCTGCTGATGGATTGATATATATAAATGAAATGGAAACTATTAGAGGTTATGTCGGTGTGCAGCTGATATGTTACTATATAGATATATATAAATGTGGACAGGTGTATGGTGAAGTGGTAACAAGTGGTATGTATATATATATATTTGTGTTTATGTGGCAATGCGACAAGACGGACACGTGAGGCGTTGAGAGAAATGGTTGGGTCGGTGGGAACAAATATACATATATATGTATGTAGCAGTCCTAAAGGGAATGCCAGAAACTTCCATAAGTTTATGTATGTGGACGTTAAAAGGAGAGAGAGAGAGAGAGAGAGAGAGAGAGAGAGAAATAGATGAGGCGGTGAAGGAGGGATGTTTCCAACTTTCATTCAGCAAGGTCTTGTGGGCGCCGTTGGTCGCTAAGTTGGATCTCGAAGTTGGGATCTTTGCGGCTGAGTCGGTCTGACGAATTGAAATTGAGCAGGTTGAATTTGCTGAACCGGTTGTGTTTGGAGACGATCGTTAGGCCTTATGTCGTGCGGAGTGAATTTGTGGAATACAGGGGCTAATGCAGTTTATTGTACAGAAGTGCAGTAATTGATTATAATATGCCAAAGAAATGGGGTTCAGGATGTTGTGATTACTGTGATGAATTAGGGGAAATTGTAGAGAGTCGAGAAGGGTATATATTTTTGTGCGTGTTGGTGTAGCTAGTGACAGCAGGGGCGAAGGCTTGGGGCGACTCGTCACCTAGAGTAGAGGGCAACACATCAGGCTGGCTTCACAGAGCAACGACTACCTCCGCTCTTGACAGTGGACGGATATGTTGGCTGTTGAAAGAAATGAGATCGGATGATGTAGGAATGAAGCTATTAGGTATTGCCATGATTTCTTATCTACACTTTCAATTGCTACTGCTATTGGAATTAGGCATGGAAGCAATGATTTGAAGCTAAGCAGTGAAGTCGGGTATGTGAAAGTTGGAGTCCATAAAGAGTCAATTAAACCTGTTGCAACAAATTAGAGGTGGTAGATATTTGATTGCTATGGAGATATAAGAATCAGTGAGTGGATTGAATTCCAGAGGATTAGTGACTGGTTGATCAACTTTATCATGTTTTAATTTTGATGATGTTGGTCATGTTTATGTTGACTTTAGTAAGGTCTTGGAAGCTAAGTGTGAAAAGCTTTTTGACCTGCATATGTAAATAGAAGGGATGAATGCAAATGCCAAGGCCCTGTTAATTGGTTCTCAATTTGATACTCTCATTGATGCTAACATTAAGAAAGCTACCCAGTTGAAAACTGGAGCAAGACACATGGTTGGGACTTGTGGCACTCGACTACAAATTTTCCAAAAGTTGGCGGTTGGAGTGAAAGTGTACAGTCTCAATGAGATCACCAGAAACATTTCACTCAAAAGAGAAATTTCACTGAGTTCACATGGATGGAATTCGAAATGGAGATAAGTGTAACATGGAGGTAACGTTTATTTTTAAGCACTACGAATTAGGCAAATTTTAAAGAGTATTATTTTAAAGGAAATTACAAAACTTACCCCGAGTACTACAACAAGTCAAATGAAGTCCAAATAGAATAAAAAAAGTGTATTTTAACTATTTTGGACGTTCTGGACCCAATGGTGGAGTCCGTTTCACGAGACAAGACTCCAAAAAATAAGACACGTTAAAGTGTAAATTACTAAAGTGCCCCTAACATGCCGAAGTCAAATAAAAAGCCGGGAGAGTCTAAGTTGACTTTCTTCGACATTCCGGACTCAAATGTGAGGTCCATACTATGAAATGAAATACGAAAAAATATGACACGTAAGTATGTAAAGTAATAAAATCAAACCTTATGATTTAATGAAGCTACCAGAAGAGTATATTTAAGAAATATACGCCTAAGATAGAAATTAGAATTTAATTACAATTTAAGCATAAGTTAAGATCACTAATAGGTGGTATTGTAGTGACTATGAAGTTAATAAGACTACTTATGAATTGTTCTTAGGAACTACAAGGAAGTGGGAAAGCACAACAGTAGCTTCGACCTAAGCGTATAAGGTGAGTAACCCTGCCTTTGAAGTGAAGATTTAACTCCACGGATTTGAATAATGTTTTAAGTTCAAGTTATGTGAAGCATTTGAATATCAAATTCAGTCTTTATATGATTCCTGTTTTAAAATATTCTGTTATGACATGCTCCGTAAATGTTTCTTATACAGTTCCTTTCTTAGAAATATTTAGCATGTCTAAGTAAAATACCAATTTCCTTAAACATTCTGAATTTGATTATTCCAAGTATTTGAAGTCCTATTACAGAAGTTATATATTACATGTTTTAAATACTCATGAAAAGTATCTATTTGAAGAAGCCATGTGATATATGTTTTGTAAGATAAACTGTGCATAGGAACAACATTCGACGTTGAAATCCTTCGGGATTCAACCATTACACGAATTCGACGTTGATATTCTTCGGAATTCAACTATGACACAAAGAAATGCCCAATAGCAGGATCTAATCCCCCAGGCAATGAGATATCTCCATTGTAGAAGTAAAACGGGAGTCTAGTTTGAAACAGATTCCACCTAAATCAAAGTGAAAAGATGACAAAGGTTTTTCGAAAATGGAAGCAGGTTTTACCCCCATTTTCACTATGCATGTTTATCTATTTTGAAGTAATGCTTTTGAAAATGGAAGCAGGTTTTACCCCCATTTTCACTATGCATGTTTATATGTTTTGAAGTAACGCTTTTGAAAATGGAAGCAGGTTTTTACCCCCATTTTCATTATGCATGTTCATATGTTTTTGAAGTGCATTTACTTTACTTGAAGAAATGTATGTTTAGCTTGAATACTTTAAATGTTTCAAAGCTATCTATTTTAAGAATGCATATATTCTGTGTTCTAAATGTACGAGCAATTGGTGTGAGTATTTTATAAACTCTCATGTGCTAAACCACTGCCAATTGAAATCTCATGACAAATGTAGGAATTACTCACAAGCTTAGATTAGCTTACCCAGATTTTATCCGTCCCACTTTCAGGTGATAGAAACTAAGTCCTGGTTTTTTATGAAGAAGGTGTTTGATCTATGCTCATTTTGTGGAAGGGCAGAGGAAGTTCATTGCAGGATTAGCTGATTTTGGGAAGCACCAAGACTAATAGTTAGTCATTTTTGGTTATAGACAGTATGTAAATGTTATGTAATTAAGTTTCGAAGGAAAAATGAATATGTATTATGTATAAAACTTTAGAATTTTGTTTATGCTCTGAATGTATATTCATGTGTACCGCTATGAAGAACGTCAGTACCGGGCGGACGTGTGAAAGATTTAAATAAGAAAAGAAAAGAAAAAGTTTTTACGCTTTTGCAAAACACAGGCCGCACCGCTGTCCGATACTGTTGCTTATGTGAGCCTTACCCTAAGGCCTCAGCCGAAGGGTAGCGGTCGCGATACGAGATCCGCACAGGGTGGGTTTCGGGTCGTGACAAGAACCGCCATTCTTAGAGCATAGAGGTGGGTCTGAACTAAATGTAACAAAAAAAGGTTTCTATGGATTGGGGTGTGAACTAGATGTTATAGGGGTTCCAAATCCATAAAAATTAGGTCAAGAACGTCATAGACGAGGGAGAAAATGAAGGTTTGACATTGCGGGTCAACAATCGAGATTCACAATTAGAGCTTTAAGCTTGGATTTTTAAATAGGAGATGAATCCTCATATTCTATGGGTCACAACAGGCAAAACCATGCTTAGTTTGGTGGAGAAACAAGTCCAAACCAAATCTATGACAACCATTTTTATCAAGCTTTAACAGAGCTTTTAAGCTCATTTCAAATCCTCAAATGAATGGCAAAGTGTTCCTTGATCTTCTAGAAATCCATTAGGATAAAAAATAGGAGAAGAAAATGCCAAGCAACCCATAAGTTTAACTCTAAAAATTTTGGGATTTAGGGTTACTGTTAATCATCTTAGGAAGACGATGAATAGTAACAGGCCAGGTCAGTTTTAGATTCGGGTCCGGGTTGGAGCCCACCTTGACGCAATTGGGTTAGCTCGAACCTACGTTGTTTTTGAAAGATTTTTAAAATTGGATACCGGGTGTTTACTTACAGGGATAGGCATTGATTCTGATATCCCCACACTGAACAGGGATTCCTTATTGTTGTTTTAATCCATTGTTCGTTGTTTGGCTTTCAAAAATTCAAAAAAAATAAAGGAGAGCACAACTATAACACCCCAACACAGTTATTAATAATTAAGTCGCTACTTAAACATTAGCGACTTTAAGAAACAATATAATAGTTAAGAAAAAGTTGATCAAGAAAAATAGAAGTTATAAAATAGCAAGATTTCGATGTATGAAGTTGACACATGAATGAAATAAATGAAAATACAAGTACATAAGAAGAAAAATGATGCTGCACTTTTTGACTCGCAACACGTGAGGGCTCCGTGACCTGTAGAACACTCAGAAAGATGATCAGAGGACCACCGGATTGGCTCCGGCGGTAGCCGCTCCGATGCTTAAGTAAGTAAGGGAATTGAAAGACTGTATTGAAAGTCAAAGAATGAGCATAAGAATCCAAAGTGTAACTCTAGGGTTTAATATATAAGCCGTGGTTCTCCTAATTTTGATTAGGTTTTGCCGCCACGAATATCGGGATTTGATCATCAGAGATTTGCAGTTACCTTGTGGAGCATTGAATCGTAGATGGAGATAACCATAGATAATAGTTTCCGTGTTGAAGGCTGTTTCCTTATTCCCCGCTTAACGGCTGTTAAGGAAACCATATATGCAGTGTCGAATAAATACTGTCCAGAACAGGAGGTCTGGACGATGTACATGAGAATATCCTGAATGCTCCATCTGTACTGTATGACCGAGTTCATCGGTTCTGAATGATATATAAATAAGAATGCCCCGAAGGCTTATGGCTGCTCTGTATGATAGACATATATGAGAATACCCCGAAGGCTTGTAACTGTTCTGTATGACCGAAATATACGAGCTCTGTAGGATCGAGATTTGTTAATCTGATAGGCACACGTGTCTCAAACTGATTGGTGTGTCTGTTTATGGTATATCAGCTATTCCCCCCCCCCCGAGCCCTTGTCAAAAGCTAGGGTTTTAACTAGGGTTGAGGGTTTTGTGAAGAGTCATACGTTTTGCCTTCCTATTTCTCAAGACGCCGGTTTAACGCGTCATTTATTGCGCAGCCGGTACTCGAGAACTCATCATTACTTTCAACCGTTGTGTCGGCTCGTCTTGGAAGGCTCATATTTCGAATGTGTATATAGAGAGAGGGAAAAGCCTTTCATACCTTTCTTCTGCATTTACTTCCACAGTACCAGACCGCCATTCGACATATCTTGAAGTTTTGGAGGATCCCCGGTGTTCATAACTCTTTCTTGGTTTCAGGTTCGACTTTTAGTCCCCTTCTTCATTCCTTCTTGTTTGTTTCATCTCTTTCTCTTGTTCGCCATGTCTGGCTTAGAATCACACTCTGGTTTGGGAAGTCCTTCTGAGACTGATCCTCAAATGCAATTAGTGAATGTTGATGAAAATAGAATGGTAGTTCCTCCCTCTAGTCCGGGGGTCAGGATTGTCGATGCTTTTGATGATCCCCCGAACAGGGCTGGCGAAACCTCTGGTCGGTCTGATCGCAGAGAAGAGGGTGAGAGTGTAATTACTGAAAGTATGCTGAAGGAGTTATGGGCGAAGTTCAAACTTCCCAAAAATGTCGCTTTCAGGGTCCTAGATTCTCAAGATCGCCCGGGCGATGTTAGAGATGGAGAAATCTGTGCCTATCTGGCCTGGTTTGAACTGGGTCTTACACTCCCCTTTCCTGATATAATAAAACAATTCTTTTGTTGGTTTGATCTGTGCCCCGCAGACCTGAACCTTAACAGTTGGAGACATCTGTTGAGCTTTATCGTATTAGGGCATATGAATAATGTCGAGGTGTCCCTTGACCTGATCCGTAGCAATATGGATCTAAAACTTCAAAAGGCGGAAGGCCTTTATTACATGTCTTTTGATAGTGGGTTCAGACCCCTTACTTCTGTGCCCTCCTCCAACAAGACCTGGAAGAAATGGTACTTCTTTATTAAAGGAGGATGGGAATTCAAGAACTTCGAGGGTCAACCTTCCACATTCCCTCGAACCACTAGGCCAAGGGGTGAGGTTTAACTTTTCCGTGGCTGCGTTGACTCTGTTTTGTTTGCCAATTTGTTGAACTGATCAATTTCTGTGTTTGCTTTGCAGTTAAGAGTGCGTGGAAGAGACCAGATTTCTCTCCCGCAATTCAGAAGCAGTATAAGAAGCTTTTGAAGCCCAGTATTAGGGATCATTCTTCCATTGTCAACCCTGATAAATTAATGGCTGCCAGGGGTAGTGTCGAGGAGATAGCTGATAATGTGATGGCTCAGTGGGAGTCCGGGCCATCACCGCCTGCGGTGGGGGAGGCTTCTTCTCCAGTGGTCCCTCCCGTTCCGAAGAAGCGGAGGCTGATTTCGTCCTCTCCCGGGCCTGCTGAGAGGGAGGAAGAGGCTCCCGTCCCTATCACGGTGGTTCCTCCAATCCCGTCTCGTCGAGCGGGTAAGGAGGCATCATCATCGGTGGCTCCTGACGTTGCTGGTCAGGGAGCCAAGAAGATTCTGAGTGAGTTCTGGGCCAAAGGCTCAGTTAAAATTAAGCCTCAGGCGTCTGGGAAGCTGCTTGCTGACTTGACCGCTCTTCAGGTTAAGGTGAGCTCGTTAGGACCATATTTTCCTTACCTTTAAGCGTTTCTACTGGTGTTTGAGTCGTTTTCCTTGTGTTATGCAGACCTTGCATACCCTTTCTGCTTTGGTGGAGGTTTCTCCATCTGTGGAAGAGCTCGACCGACTTAGGGCCAATCTGGACGAACTGGGACTCCAGTTGGGTACTGCTCGGTCGGAGGCTCACGATTCTGCGGAGAAGTTGAAGGAGTGTCAGAACTCCTTGATAGTGATGGAGTCGGAGAGGAACCTTGCCGTTGAGCGGGCGAGGAGGTTGCAGGTGGAGATGAACGGCTTGCGGTACCAGCACAGTAGGCAGCTCGATGCAGCCGTGGAGCAGGCATTGGTGGACAATGAGGAAGAGATGAGGTCGAAGCTGGAAGGAATGGCCCATCGTTTGATTACGTTTGGGTTTAATAACTTCCGCTCTCGGCTTCTTGCCAAGTTTCCTGACCTAGACGTTTCCTCCATTGTGCCGCCTGGGTCTGAACCTCCAGAGGTCAACCAGGACGAAGTGGCTGATGTCCTCCCGGCCGATCCCACGGAAGTGGTTGTACCGACTCAGGTGGTTGATACTGTACCTGCCGAACCTTCTCCTGTCGTTGATCCTGTTCCTGCTGATCAGGCTTAGGATCCATATTTTGTTATTTTTCAATGTACTTGAGACATACATTTGTTTAATGGAACAGTCTTTTGGTTAATGCTCGCCTCTTTGGTTATATTGCTCTGTAGCATTTGTGCGTATCTTTGAGTTATGTAGCTCTGTAGTGCCTTAACGTGTAGTTGATGGTAATAATTGTTGTAAGTTACCCTGCTCTGGAGTTTAGTGTATACCAGATCAGGTTTTCTTCTGGAGGAAGCTGTGTTCCGAACTTCTTTACTTGCCTTAGGCCAGTAATTGGAGACTTCTGTTTTGAAGTATTTCAAAGCTGACCGTTCTGAATTCGGGGACATAATAATAAGTGGATATCTTTGCGGTTGTAGTTTGGTTGATCAGATCTTCTGTCTCCAGATCTATTAGAAATCAAGAAACGTCATAGTTGATGGACCTCTGTTGTACACGTGGTCCTGTAAGTGTTAATGACATGGAGAAACCGTCACGTCACATACATGGGAAAGATTAAAAGCCTGTGTATTACGTGTATGGCCCTGCCTTTTGTTTCTCCCGAGAAGGTGGTTTAATACTCCATTTATTGCACCTCCGCCGTTTGGGATTTCGAAGCTAGCACTTCGCTTAATCGTTGTGACGGTTCAACTGGGTGGCCTTTGGTCTTCCAGTGTCTATATATATGGAAACGAGGGCATATGGTTGTGCTCAACCCTTTTGCTCCCCGAATTGTTTGTAAGAGAGGTTTTTATATGCTGCCGGAGTTCTTCCACTCGTCCGGAGATGATGGATGATTCCTTGCCTGAGTTAGGAATAATTAAACTGTGGCCAAAAGTTAACCCTCCCCTATTTTCAGTCTCCAAGGAAGGATTGAAGGAGGCACAAGTCTTCTTGTTTCCTCTAGTATCTAGTCGAGATTTCTCCAATTGGTGGTGGCCCCTCCCTGATTCAACCGAGGCCTGGAGCGTTGGTGATGAAGACGAAGGTGAGTTGCCTCCTCTTCCTCACGCCCTGTCAGAGACCCTTGCTCCAAGTGGCTGGGGTGAAACAGACGGTGTGAAGAAGAAG
This sequence comes from Nyssa sinensis, assembly GCA_008638375.1. Classification (NCBI taxonomy): domain Eukaryota; kingdom Viridiplantae; phylum Streptophyta; class Magnoliopsida; order Cornales; family Nyssaceae; genus Nyssa; species Nyssa sinensis. Next base: position 13,607,511 of record CM018050.1, read on the forward strand.
ATTGAAGGTGGGTTGCCTCCTCCCGCTTATAACTCGGCAGTGACAACTACTCTGAGGGAGATGAATGGGGGCCGCCTCCTCCCCTTTGTGATTTGGCAGGAACCCTTGCTTCAATTGGCTGGGGCGTTATGCCGATTACAAAGGTGGAGAATGAAAAGTCTCATGAGGCTCAGAGTCCTCATCATCCGTTGGTCATGGGACCAGTGATAGTGATGATGAAATGGCCTGGGCGCTACTTGATGCAGACTGGGGTTCAGGGTTCCTTCCTTTCAAATGGAGCCGATGAAGGCGGTTTTGAAGGTTTTGGATCTTGTGCCCCTTTATCATCCCAGGAGAAGAGCCATTATGTTGCCAAGCATAGCTTTTGTAATAGCTTCTGTAATAGCTTCTGTAGTAGCTTCTGTAGTAGTGTCTTTGTACTGATGTAAATCTTTTGAGTTATCAATAAAGTTGAATTTCTTCTTCTCAGATCTGATATTTTCTGTGAATGTGCTCTTTTGAAACTTAAGCATCTTCTAATGCATTGCCGATTGTTCTGAAAATAAATCAAAAATTTAGAAAAATGCCAGAATCGAAGTACTTCACCTTTGGTTGAAACCATGGTGCTGGTTTGTTTGACAGATAAGTCAAATAATGTAAGTGTCAGATCCGAGGTATTCCGTTCTAGGAAACTTTAGTTGACAGATGCTCGGAACTTCTGCCTTTGGATAGACTGGATCACAGAATCTGCTAGTTGAAGATGGACCAGGCTCTGAAGGCCTGTGCATTAATAGACGGACCAAGTCATAAGACTTGTGCATTAATAGATGGACCAGGCTCTGGAGGCCTGTACATTAATAGATGGACCAGGCTCTGAAGGCCTGTACATTAATAGATGGACCAAGTCATAAGACTTGTGCATTAATAGATGGACCAGGCTCTAGAGGCCTGTACATTAATAGATGGACCAAGTCATAAGACTTGTGCATTAATAGATGGACCATGCTCTGGAGGCCTGTGCATTAATAGATGGACCAGGCTCTGGAGGCCCGTGCATTAATAGATGGACCAGGCTCTGGAGGCCTGTGCATTAATAGATGGACCAGGCTCTGGAGGCCTGTGCATTAATAGATGGACCAGGCTCTGGAGGCCTGTGCATTAATAGATGAACAGTTTTAAGGAAGTAAAAGAAAAAAAATCTTCATTGATAATACTTCCGCAAGTGTTCTACGTTCCATGGCCTAGGAACAGGTTTCTCAGTCGTGTCTTCAAGCCAGTAAGTGGTAGGTCGAACGACCTTCGTTACTTTGTAGGGGCCTTCCCAATTTGGTGACAACTTTCCCATGGTGGGATCCTTGGTGTTCTGAAAGACTCTTCTTAAGACGAAGTCTCCAACTTGAAAGCTGACTGTCTTGAGTCCTATCCTGGATTTATTGACCATTCTTTGTTGGTAGGCTTCCATCCTGATGCTGGCCTGATCCCTTCTCTCTTCGAGCAAATCCAAGTTCTCCATCAGCTGCTGATCATTGGATTCTTGCTCAAAGGCCTCAGTCCTCAGAGTTGGCATACCGATTTCAACCGGAATTACTGCTTCTGTCCCATAGGCTAATGAGAAGGGTGTTTCAGAGGTGGGAGTTCTTCTGGTTGTACGGTAGGCCCAAAGGACTCCTGGGAGCTCTTCTGCCCACTTCCCTTTGGCTTGTTCCAACCTTTTCTTTAACCCATCAAGGATTGTTCGGTTGGTGACCTCTGCCTGCCCATTTGCTTGTGGATGGCCTGGAGAGGCAAAGTGCTGCCTGATGTTGAGATTTTCGCAGAATGCCTTGAAGCCTTTACTAGTAAATTGTGTCCCATTATCCGAGATAATTACACGTGGTATGCCAAACCTGCAGACAATGTTCTTCCAGGTGAAGCTTTCGACTTCCTTTTCTGTAATATGCGTTAAAGGCTCGGCTTCGGCCCATTTAGAGAAGTAGTCGATAGCCACCAAGAGGTACTTCCTATTTGGAGGTGCTCGTGGTAACGGGCCCACAATGTCCATTCCCCATTGAGCAAAGGGCCAAGGACTAGGAATCAGGATGAGCTCGTGCTGAGGCTGGTGTTGGTACGAGGCGAATCTTTGACATTTGTCACACTTCCGAACATATTCTTTAGCCTGTTTCAGCATGCCGGGCCAGTAGTAGCCCTGTGATAGAGCTCGGTGGGCTATAGTTTTGCCCCCATTGTGATTCCCGCAAATTCCCTCGTGAATTTCAGCCAAAACATATTGTGACTCTTCTGGAGCCAAACACTTTAACAGAGGTTGAGAATATGACCTCCTGTAAAGTTTGTTGTTCAGGATCAGGTACCGAGCCGCTCTGATTCGGATTCTCCTGGCTTTGTTTTTATCCTCTGGGAGGAGCCCGGATCTTAGATACTGGAGGATTGGGGTCATCCAGCTCTGGGTCTGTTCATCAATTTGAGCAACTGATGCTTCTTCAATGCTGGATCCTGGCTGAAAAGAGATTTTAACGGTGGAGTCTGTTTCAGACTTGAGGCGGGAGGCCATGTTAGCCAGAGCATCTGCTCTGCAGTTCTGACTTCTCTCAATCTTATGGATAGTGAAAGTCTGGAAAGAATGCTTTAAATGGTTCACCAGTTCGGAGTACCGAAGCATCCTGTCATCCTTAATGGCAAACTCTCCCAAAACTTGGCTTACTACCAGTTGGGAGTCAGAGAAGACATCGAGGTTCTGAGCCTCGCATTCCAGGGCAAGCTTCATCCCTAAGATTAGGGCCTCATATTCGGCTTCATTATTAGAAGCTCTAAATCCCAGGCTGACTGCTTTTTTCGATGTAAGTCCATCAGGGGACTGTAGTACCAGTCCTACCCCTGATCCTTGATCGGTTGACGATCCATCAATATTCAGCAGCCAGGTTCCTGTAGTTTCGGCGATTTGCGCTTCGTTCTGCAGTGCCGGGGTGAACTCGGCTACAAAGTCAGCTAAGGCCTGCCCTTTAATGGAGTTTCGGGGTACATATGCTATGTCAAACTCCCCTAGCTCCACAGACCACTTGACCAATCTTCCCGATACCTCGGGTTTCCTCAGTATTGACTTTAGAGGATAGGCAGTTGGAATCTCAATTGGATGGGCCTGGAAGTAAGGTCGAAGCTTCCGGGCTGATATGACCAAGGCATAGGCCAGCTTCTCTACTTCTGGGTATCTTTTCTCCGTGTCAAGTAGTGCCCTACTGATGTAGAATATAGGCCTCTGTACTCCTTTGTCCTGTCTGATTAGTGCGGAACTGACCGCGTTCTCCGAGACTGCTAGGTACAGGAGCAGCTTTTCTCCTTGTACAAGTTTTGACAGGAGCTCTGGAGAGGCTAGGTATTCCTTTAGTTCTTGGAAGGAATGCTCGCATTCTTCTATCCATTGCAATGCCTTGCTGCCCTTTAGAGCTTTAAAGAAAGGTAGGCAGCGATCGGTGGACTTGGATATAAATCTGCTTAATGCGGCGACTCTGCCGTTCAGTGCCTGAATCTCCTTTCTGGTCTTTGGCGACTTCAGTCCAATCAGGGCTTGGATCTGAGTGGGATCTGCTTCGATACCTCTTTGAGAGACGATGTACCCCAAGAATTTTCCCTTCGTAACTCCGAAGGTACATTTCGAGGGGTTGAGCTTCATCTTGTGCTGTCTGAAGATATCGAAGGTCTGGGCTAAGTGCTGGAGGTGGCTGCCTTTCTGGAGGCTCTTTACCAGCATGTCGTTGATGTATACCTCCATGGTGCTGCCAAGCAGTGGGCTGAACATCTTGTTCACCAACCGTTGGTAAGTGGCTCTAGCATTCTTCAAACCGAAAGGCATCACTCTGTAGCAGTAGAGTCCTCTTTCGGTTATGAAGGCAGTCTTTTCCTGATCTAGAGGGTACATCTGGATCTGGTTGTATCCAGAGTAGGCGTCCATGAAACTCATAAGCTCATGCCCTGCAGTGGCGTCAACCAGTTGATCTATTCTCGGCAGTGGAAAGCTGTCCTTGAGGCATGCTTTGTTGAGGTCTGTATAGTCAACACAGACTCTCCACTTGCCGTTCTTCTTCTTGACGAGCACAGTGTTGGCTAGCCACTCGGGATAGAAAACTTCCCGTATCATCCTGGCGTCTAGCAGCCTCTGGACTTCTTCGTCTATAACCCGATGCCATTCGGGAGCGATCGGTCTTCTCTTCTGTCTGACTGGGGGGTGATCTGGATCTACCATCAGTTTGTGAGTTATTAGATTAGGATCTATCCCCTCCATGTCCCTGGTTTCCCAAGCAAAGATAGAGAGGTTGTTCTTCAGAAACCTGACTATCTTTTCCTGCTCGGCGGGCGTAAGGTCTGGGCCGATGTACAAATAACGCCCCTCTGCTTCTGAACTGACCAGTATCTTGATGGGCTCGCCAACAGGCTTGGCTCGGCTATCACGTCCCCTTGGGCTCAGGGGCTCTTCAACGCCGGATGGGCAATCTTCCACCTCGGGAGTGTGAGTGAAAACCGGATCTGCACAGTCCCGAGTGTACTGTAATTGCTATTTTGGAGCTGTCTCCTTGAGGGCAATAGCGTGACATTCTCGTGAGGTTGGCTGACATCCTCGGACCGAGTGCACGCTCTGATTGTGGACGTACTTCAGACACTGATGAAGGGTCGAAGTGACCGCCCCTATCTGGTGTAACCAGGGTCTCCCGATGATGACGTTGTATGGAGACTTCATGTTCAACACCATGTATTCAGAGATGGTGGTCTTCTGCCCTTCACCTTCCCCAATAGTGGTAGGAAGGTCAACTCTCCCCAGGGGGGTGCTGAGGTTGCCATCAAAAGCTGCCATTACGGCAGTGGTGGGCTTGACGTTGTCCTGGTCTATGCCCATCCGCTTAAGCGGTTCATAGAATAGAATGTTGAGTGAGCTGCCAGTGTCGACTAGGACTTTTCTAGTTTCGAAGTTGGCGATTCTGAGGGTGATAACAAGGGCATCACTGTGAGGGCAGTGTACCCCTGCTAGATCTTGCTCGGTGAACTGGATCTCTGGCCCTAGCTTGAGCCTCTTTTCGACGTTGGAGACCTGCAAGATGTTTGGGGCGGTTCTGGCCTCCCGAGCATATCTTTTTCTTGCCCTGTTGGACATTCCTGTAACAGGGGAGTCAGCATGGAGGACGTAGATAACATGGTTGTTCTGCCTCTGAGGCTCGTTTCGTCCTTCCCGCTGCTCTTGCCTCTGTTCGGGCCTCTGATCTGGCCGCTGCTGAGGCTTGTCTTCTTGGGGGTTCTGCCTTCCGTCTTGTTTGACGAACTCCCGAAGACGTCCCTTCTTTATGAGCTGTTCTATCTCATATCGGAGGGTCCTGCAAGTGTTAGTAGTATGCCCATGATCTTTATGGAAATTGCAATACTTACTTTGGTCCCGCAGGCTGGGATCTCCTTTGATCGGCTCTGGCCACCTCAGGTTCTCCCGATCTCGGATCTGCCGGAGTACCTGGTTCGGAGTGGTGTTCAAAGGCGTGAAGTTGGTGAACTCCCTTGGTGCGGAGTTGTACACAGCTCTGGGAGCTGTTTTCTTCTCTGGGCTTCTGACCCTCTTTTTGTTGGAGTCTTTTCTGTGATCCTCCTTCCTATGGTCCTCCCGCTTCGGATTATCCCTCTGGGTCTGATCCTTGCCCTTCTGGGCTGAGCGGTTGGCTTCTTCCAGGTTGATGTATTTTTTGGCCCGATCCATCAATGCTGCCATATCGGCCGGGGGGCTCTTTGTCAAGGAATCTCTGAAGCCACCTTGGGCAAGCCCGGCAGTAGGGGCCGCAACAAGGAATTTCGGGCTGCAATCCGTGATCTCAGTGAGCTCGGTGTTGAAGTGGGCAATGTAGGCCCGGAGGGATTCCTCCCTGGTCTGCTTAACATTCAGCAGGAATTCTGGCCCCCTTCTGAGCCTCCTGCTGGTCATAAATCTATCCAAGAACTGTCTACCGAGCTCGTAAAATGTGATATCCCGACCCGGGATACGACACGATTACCGAGGCAAGTCGACTGAATAGCATAACCTGAACTGCCTTAAACTTTAAGTCACAATAATTATGGAACTGAACCTAATTTCAAAAGATAAATGTTTTGATTAGTAAATCCAGTGTCGGGTGGTACCCGAGTAACTCGGAACCTTACCTCGAAAAGCGTGCATACATGCAACCCATGCATGCATACGTACGTACACATGCATAGTTCATGGAATATTAGTATATGTGTACGTGATTAAAAATATCGTTATACGTATATATATGATTATAATGATATGTATAAAATATGTATTGTATAGGTATATATATATATATATAATATAAATGTATTATGTATATAATGTATTATGTATATAATGTATTATTAAATGAAGAAAGAAAAAGGAAAGGAAGCTTCCAATACAAATATCAGTATGTGTGTGCATCACTGTGTGTGTGTGTATGCATCACTGTGTGTTTGTGTGTGTTTGGGAAACCCACCAACCGACCTTGATAAAGGTGGTGGGTGTGTGTAAGTAATATATGTATATATGTATATTGGAGGGTACGTGGATGGAGGAGATTAAAGGGAGGGTTCTCTGCAGTCATTCTTGACTGAAAGAGAGAAAGAGAGAGAGAGATAAGGTAGAGAGAGAAGAGGCGGTGGGTCTTTGTATATATATATATATATATATATGCACGGGTTTGAGTGATGAGAGGTTAGAAAAGAAAAGGGAGAGTTAGGAACTGAAGGAGAGAAGAAGAGAGAAAGGTTGAAGCAGAAACAGAAAGGTGGGAGAGTCACAGTGAGCTCAAAAAATCCGAAACCCAGGTAATTGATTTCAGTTCTGTTATTTCGATTTAAAGCATAGAGCTTAGATATAATGGTAGGGTCTGAACAAGCATGAAATATAGAAATTATTGCAAAAAGAATGAAGCTAAATGGTGTAGAAACCATAGAGAAAATTGGAGTTGCAGGTTCGGGAGGATAATCGGGTTCCATGAATTTTATGGTTAAAACTTGTTTAAAAGTTTATGAAAACTATCCTTATGCATGCAGAAAACTATAAGGAACAAATTAGATCCAAAACAGTTGAGAACCGAGTGTAAAATAAGAAAAATACAGCTCACCGGAAAACCGGCCGGAGCTATAAATCTCTATATTCGAAGAGATTAGAAAGGGTATGAAGGAAATGGAGAATAGGGATGAGGTCGTGGGGAAGAAAGGAAGAAAATGGCATTCAAAATGGGGGGAGAAGCCATCGGAAATAGGTTGCCGTCACCGGAGATGGTGACGGAACCCTAATACAGTTCACCGGAGACGTGAGGGAGATGATCGGAAAATCGGGGGGGTCTACCGGGTTAAAAGAAACGGGTCTGGGTCGGATCCGGGTCGGTACCTGTAACACCCCAACCCTGTATAATTAATGATTAATTATCTAATTATTAATTAATACCGGCTTACAGAATAGTAAAGGGAATTAATGATAATCCTGACGGTCATGATAGGCCGATGAAATAATTAAATATGTCTCGAGAAAGAGGGTATAATACCCGAACCCAAATTGCTGGTTAAATCGATAAAATAATGCCGTTTTAACACCAACAGAACCCGAATTAGCTAACCCGAGAAATTTCGAATGATTAATAAATGACACGGAACCTCTGACACTGAAGAATACTGAAATACAGAACTCTCGGAAGAAACCGCATCGAAAAAAGAGTTACGGAATGAAAGTTATGAAGGAAACATTGAAATCGAATTTATGCGCAGCCAAACAGGGCTTTAGCCCAAAATGGTGAAAAATGGCCAAATTGGTGGTCAAGGGGAATTGAACCCTTGACCTCTGGTGGAAAGAGATTCTCTCAAAAAACTTACCAACTAGGCTGCAGACCACTTTGTGTGTATATACACCAAGATTTGTATATAACACTGCATCGCCCCAAGTTGCCTCCCAAATTGGCCAATAGCCAAGCATGCAACACATCAGCCATGCATCACCCTACATCCATAGATCATCATGCCTATACACCTTATGATTGTACGTTCTCCCAACCAAAATCCATGCAAGTTAATCATGAGCTTGGGGAGATGAAGCATCAAAGAAAGATCTGATTTTATTTACACATCTCCATATATGCAATAGGGGGGAAACAGACCTCCAAAAAGGTCCTGTAAACTGATATTGAAAGAGAGAATGGAGGAGTGTGAGAAACACCATAGAGTGAGCTTGTGTGTGCATGCGTGTGAGGGATAATGACATCTCCATTGGTGGTGCACAAGGGAAGGAGGTGAACTGGACTACACACGGACCACAACCAAGGCACTGAACTGAGCTGAGAGGGAGGAACAGTGGCCGTTTATGAGGAAAGTACCAATAAATCAAAATTTTCTGTTTTGATTTATTGGTACTGCTCTGATTATTTTTAATCCATATGAATCATATATACATGCCCCTGAGAGACCCTAGAACTGATCTGAGCTAATTGGGAGTGTCGAATAGGGTAGAAACACCCAGAACCCGTGAATAGCCACCATGGATGACCTCAAATGTGCAGGTTTTAAACAACTGTCATAAAATAGACTTCTGACCCTTGGGGCATAATCTAGACGCCAAGGGGATTCATTTTCAAGTTGAACGGACCAAAATGGTCCAAAGATGAGCTAGATATGGGCAGTTGCAGGTGCGGCTGACCCAAAACGATAATCCTCCAATCGATTGGTTTTGTAGGATTTTAGCACACCAAACTGTTCCTAAGAGTTCCAAAAGGTCCCTGTGGTCGAAAACAGGGGTTAAAACAACCCAAAAACGCACGAAAATGAAACGGAAACGTCGCCGGAAAACCGGCCACCACCGGAGCCGCGACCTGTAACCCACTATTCGACGGCCAAAACCTAACCTAGGACGGAAATCGACACCGGGGATGGGAAGATCACGGAAATCCCTTTCAAACCCCGTTGGACCGAACCCACGAAGTCACCGGAATTATCCCACCGGCGCCGGAGAAGACCCCTGTAGGTCACCGGAGAAGACAGAGACCATTTTGGTCTCGGGTGGGTCTGGATAGGACTCGGGTTGGGACCCGACCCGTTGAAAAACCGGATAAGTGGCACGTCGCCGTGTCAAGGTTAAATGTTTTGATTTAAAAACTGAAATTCGGACTGTTTGGTTCTTGGAATAAGAAATTAAAATTGAATTGGGCTTAATCCTGAACACGGATAAGGGGGCAATTGAGGTTAAATGGAATATGTAATTCCAGTTTTCTGAAGGGTCAGAACCGGTTGGTTCACTGGAGTTCTGGACCGGTTCAGTTTCTGAACCCTTGAACCCTTGGGCTTGAACCCCTAAAGAATGAAATTAGTTTTTAACCCCTGGAGTTTTCTAATATTACGAATTAAGCCCCAACATTTCTGAAAATTATACAGTGGCCCAGATTCTGGGAAAATTATACATTTAAGCCCCTGCCAAATTAATTAAATAATAAAATAATTATTTAATTATTTTATTAATTAGGTAAAATTACGATTTTACCCCTGGACATTAATCATGTCAAACGGAGTCCAAATAAAGCAAATAAATAGTGTATTTTCACTATTTCAAGTATTCTGGACTCAATGGTACAGTCCAAATTGGGAAATTATGTACCGAAAAATACAGACACGTAGGTGTAAATTACTGTACTGCCCCTGATAGTACCCGAACTCAAATAAAAATAAAAGACAGTCTATTTTGACTATGTCGGGCGTTCTGAACTCAACGGTGAGGTCCGTTTAACGAACTGAAGTCCCGAAAAATACAGACACATAAAGTGTAAATGACCATACTGCCCCTGATGCTTCCCAGGGTCAATTGAATATAACAGATAGTCCAACTTAATTATGTCGAACACTCTGGACCCAATGGTGAGGTCCATTTTATGAACTGACGTGCCGAAAAATATTACACGTAAAATTACCAAATTACCCCTGATACTGTACGAAGCCCAAATGAAGTCCGATTGGGACGAAACTGATACCTATAGAAACCCGAATACTGGTGAGACTGTATACCTGAATAAATGACGAATCGGGATCAGAATCTTACAAAACGTAAAATGACCAAAATACCCCTGAGCACAGTAAGTGCAAGTAGAGGTCAAATAAAGGTCAAACTGATCTGATAAATTATCATAGGGATAATTATGAACACTGAAGGGCTAAATAAGACTCCGGAACAGTTAACGCGTAAAACAGAAAATGACCGATGTGTCTCGATGATCAAAAGCAGATACCAAACGAAGTCCAAAGGACTTAAGAATTTACATATGAGATATATGGGACATTCTGAGGACCACGACAGGGTCTGGGGTAAGAATAGCAAATTACCATTTTGCCCCTAAGGCTAAGTAAGCCCTTAACTGATAGCGATTCAAGTCTAAAAGACTTAGAACTTCATGTATACGATATATGGGATATTCTAAGAACCACGACTGGGTCCGGGGCAAGAATGACAAAATTATCATTATGCCCCTATGGTTAAAATAAGAACCTAACTGATACCGATTGGAGTCTAAAAGACGTAGAACTTTATATTTAAGATATAAAGACTATTCGGAAGGCCTTGACAGGGCCCGGGGCAAGAGTGATAAAATGACCGTTTTGCCCCTAAGGCTGAAGAAGTAACTGACTGATAACGATTGAAGTCTAAATGACTTGGGTTATAATCTTGATGACTGCTGAGCCTAATTTAAGAATAAAATAGCCCCGGATGAAACCCGATGAGAGGGTGATAGGCTACTAGGCTATCTTAGGTAAACCGATAGATACCTAAGATGACAAATGAGACCTGAATGGATGAGTTCTGATCTGTATATGATTGATGATTATTGTTCAGGATATACATGGAGATGCCTGACGTATCTGGAGGTTATCGGATTGTTTGCGCAAGGAGATAACCGTAACAGTTTGTGAGTAACCTGGAACTTCTGACTTGGTGTATAAGTACACCGTCTAGTTACTGTATTTTGTTTTACTGTACTGTTTTGTATACTGTACTGTCTGAATGCATACTTTTTATACTGCATTACACGTAACATGATTTTTTACTGTCCTGCTCTCCTGTTCAGTTCGGGTCTGTCTTTTTCTGTTGTATGGGCTGTCCTAGTTTTATTCTGTACTGTGGCGTCTTGTGAGTAAACCTGACTCCTGAATTGGTGTATAAGTTCTATCTAGATACTGTATTTTGAAGCACAGTACTGTTTTGAACGTTATACTGTTTAAAAAAGCATATATTTAAAGTAGCATATGCCTTGTCCTGATTGATATTGTTTCGTTTGTTTCCGTCATGTTCAGTTCCGATATGACTTGTCCTGATTGATATTGTTTCGTTTTGTTTCGTCATGTTCAGTTCCGATATGACTTGTCCTGATTGATATTATTTCATTTTGTTCCGTCATGTTCAGTTCCGATATGACTTGTCCTGATTGATATTGTTTCGTTTTGTTCCGTCATGTTCAGTTCCGATATGACTTGTCCTGATTGATATTGTTTCGTTTTGTTCCGTCATGTTCAGTTCCGATATGACTTGTCCTGATTGATATTATTTCATTTTGTTCCGTCATGTTCAGTTCCGATATGACTTGTCCTGATTGATATTGTTTCATTTTGTCCCGTCATATTCAGTTTCGATATGACTTGTCCTGATTGATATTGTTTCGTTTTGTTCCGTCATGTTCAGTTCCGATATGACTTGTCCTGATTGATATTGTTTCATTTTGTCCCGTCATATTCAGTTTCGATATGACTTGTCCTGATTGATATTGTTTCGTTTTGTTCCATCATGTTCAGTTCCGACATGACTTGTCCTGATTGATATTGTTTCATTTTGTCCCGTCATATTCAGTTTCGATATGACTTGTCCTGATTGATATTGTTTCGTTTGTTTCCGTCATGTTCAGTTCCGATATGACTTGTCCTGATTGATATTGTTTCATTTTGTTCCATCATGTTCAGTTCCGATATGACTTGTCCTGATTGATATTGTTTCATTTTGTCCCGTCATATTCAGTTTCGATATGACTTGTCCTGATTGATATTGTTTCGTTTGTTTCCGTTATGATCTGTCCGAATTCTTGACTTGGTATATAAGTTACTGCATAGATACTGTATTTTGATGCACTGTACGGTTTTAAAAGTTATACTGTCTGAATGCATGTTTTTAAATGCAAACTTTTATACTGTATTGTACGCGGCATGATTTTGTCCCATCCTACTATTGTTTTGTTCGGTCTGTCTTGTTCCGTTTTATGGTCTATCTGATTTTGTTCTGCTATGATGTGTCTGACTCTGGGTACCATTCTGTTTATGAGCGGTTTGGCATAAGTAGGCTTGATTACGCGCCTAACTGATATATTATTGATATGCCCTGTTATGTTCCGCTCAGTACTGATCTGTTCTAATATTTGAACTAATTGCCTATACTCTCATTGATATTGACATCATGCACTGTTTCGTCTGTTCTGATTTGTTGTTCCGTTTAGTTCAGTCCTGCTTTATACTACTAAAACTGCATTTAAAGTAGATTTATAAAACTGCTGTTCCAGAAATAACTGAACTACCCTTGTGCTTTGTAAACAAGAAATGGTTTTGAAACCCTTGACAGGGAACCTGTGTTACTCATTGGGCTTTTCGAAACTCACCCCATTCCCTAACATTTTTCAGGAATGATATTCGTTGGATCTGATGGCACTGATCTGTGGAGACTGGATTACTGAGGATTGAATCTGTTTAATCAGGTGAGTGATGTAATACGACTGACTTGACTGATATGTACTAGATATAGACATGGCTCATGGATTTAAACGGTACTCTAGAGATTATAGTTCTGCTCTGTTGTTATATGTCGGATTATAGATATGCTCTGAGGTTAGAATTGTTAGCTGTTGGATTTTAGACTTGCTCTGTGTGATACATATCCTACGGTGGATACATGAGTTGCATTCCCTGGACAAAAAAAAAAGTTTTAAATTCCGCTGCATCTGACCCTACAGTCGGAGTGCAATTCACTGGAAAGTTCAGAAATTGCCTTCGGTTGGTCGCGTGGCGACTGACTGGCATCACGTCCTCGACATCCGTGTAGGGTGGGGTTCGGGATGTGACAGTACCCGACCGGACATAAACGGTTAACCGAAGCTGTGTCGTTTTGGGGTTTTAAATTAAATGAGATTGGGCTGTTTGGTTGCATGGATAAATAATTGGAATTGGGATTGGGTTAACCGAACCCTGGATAGGGATAGGAAATTAGGTTATTGGAATCCGGTTTTTCAAATGAAGTGAACCGTTTGGTTCAGGGCAAGGACTGACCGGTTTAGGGTTTTTAGGTCTGAACCAACTGGTTCAGACCGCAGCTTATGGGATTTATGAACCGGCCCCAAATAGTTTGGAAAATTACACTGTTGCCCAAGTATAAAAAATTAATTAAATATTAATTTTACAATAATGCCCCTATTTCAAAATTGGGTCAAACGAAGTCCAAACGATACAAATGAATAGTCAAAACCTATTATCTCGGACGTTCTGAGTCCAATGGTGGGGTCCGTTTTACGAGACAGAACCCCGAAGGATAAAATACCGCAAAAGTGCAAAATGACTATTTTGCCCTTTTTAGTACAAAGGTCCAAATGGAATTCCGCGAAAGCCTAAACCGACTTTCTTCGGCGTTCCGGACACAATGGTAAAGTCTAAAATAGTATTTGAAATACTTATGATAGGAAGGTATAAAATTTGATGAATAGCATTTATTCTGAAACGTACTCACTGATATATAGGGAACTCGAAAGGCAAGGGTACCTTCACGAATTTCTGAGGTAGAATCACGATAGAGGTAAGTGGATCACTTTCTCTTCCATATGGTGTTTCTAAAGCCAAGTTTATTCTCTTTACTGCCAAACTTGTACTCTTGAAAGTACTTCACGTTATTGTTATCCACAATGCGATATTGATCTATCTTGTGGACATTGATTGACTATTGTGCTACTGTTATCGTATTGAACCATGCCTTGAAAGGCTTACTGTTATGCTTTACTGTATATATGATATTCCATTTTCATACTCCTTATGGAATCACAAATGATCATGCTATGTCTATAAATGCTAGAATTGTGCTCAGTCACAATATCCATCCGATGCTTCTGTGACGAACTAGTCCGTGAACGGACGTGTGGCAAAAGATGTGAGTTTAACTGAGAGGTATGCCGGGCCTCGAATTACGCAGAGGGGTTGCCATTCCCTACTACAGATTATAAGCATCTCCATTGGATTATTGTTATGGATATATTGTTGAATGGCTACTGTACCTTATGGATTACTGTTTCTTATGGACTACTGTTTCTTATGGATTACCTTACATTGTTCATTGGTTTGATTGAAATCGATTTATTGTGGCAGTATTCTCATTGTGACAGGTTATTGTTGAGAAACTCTTATCACTGCTTATTCAATACTTCTGACTGTATATTGTGCCCCACTACTTATTGGCCATCATGGCAACTGTTCTCATTGGCTATCACAGCATCTCCTTTCTTATGATTGGCTATCATATTTTATTCATGGATTCACGTTCTTTATAATCATCGATACCAGTGTCGGAGATCTGGTTTACTTGCTGAGCTTCATAGCTCATTCCACCCCACTTACCCCCATTTTAGGTGATGACGCTGCGAGACCCCAGTAGGAGTCTGAGAGCGTAGGGGGACATTTTGAAGTACTGATCAGTCTATGTTAGTTCTCCCATGTATTCACCACCCCCGGGTGCTGGTTACGGATTAGTTCTCATTTTGTATTATGTAGAACTATGTCATGTATTTAATAGACTTCCGCTGTTTAATGTATTTAAAGAGACTTCTGCTGGATTACTGTAATTGATAAAGGCTTCCGCTGTTCATTGTTTAAAATTTTTAGTACATTGCATATTAGTACTATGATACAGGAATACAAAAAGTAGGGACGGCTTTCGGGTCGGCCCCACGACACGAGATCCGCATAGGGTGGGTTTCGGGTCGTGACATAAAAGCTGGCAACGGAGTTCGGAGGGAGGTTGTGGAACCACTTCAGAGCTGTTCCCTTCAAGCTGGTGATGAACGTTCGGCACATGAAAGCATCTGAGGCTCCGTGAAGGGCCATCGTATGTTGATAATGAGATAGGTGATCCCCTGGATCTCCAGATCCGTCATAGAGAGTGAATTTGGGCACCACGAACTTTCTAGGCCTCTCTTCGGACATGATGGCGTGGGTGAACGGAGTGGCTAGTCTTCCGAGCAGCCTGGCCAGTTCGTCTTGCTCTAGAGGGTTCTGAGGTCCTCTTAAGCCGATTGTCCGGTCCATAGACTCGGCAATCTCCTCTACCCTTCGCGGGTCTCTGAGTCTGACATCTTGTGAACCCTGCCTGACAGCCTCGGCTTCAGGGTAGTAGGGTGGAGTGCGCCCTTCGGATGGAGGAGGAATTCGAACCGGTGGGACTGGCGCTGCATGATAAGGTTCCTGTGGTGCCGGGGGTGCTCCCGAAACCCTAGGAGTTGGGGCTCGAGTAGTGCTCCGGTAATGCACGTCGGGGACAAAAGCGGATGTTCCCCAGCCAGGGACTGTTGATGGCTGTGGATCTCGGCCAGCGTGAGCGATGCCTGAGGGGTGCCCAGGCTGGTTAGTGGGGGCCTGCCCACGAAGTTCTTCATTCTCCGTGGCAACCGGGGGTTGCGTTCCTGCAACGAAGTTGACCGGTGGGCTAGGAGAAGCCGCCGCTTGGTTCTGCGTGAGCGTTGCCAGCGTTCTAGTAATGGCTAGCAACTGCTCCTGCACCAGTTCATTGTGTCGTTTTATTGCTTCGATCTCTTGTCGCATAGGGTTGGCCGCTGGTCCCCTTGTGCGTGGAGCATGCGGTTGACGCTGAGCGTTTTGCGAACTCTGAGTATTCTGTCGGGGTCGGAGATTTGGTGCCATGGTTTTCCGGTGGGGAAAAAGATGAGTTTACGAATAAAGCACGTAGAGATTAGTCGTTCCCACAGACGGCGCCAAACTGATGCTGCACTTTTTGACTCGCAACACGTGAGGGCTCCGTGACCTGTAGAACACTCAGAAAGATGATCAGAGGACCACCGGATTGGCTCCGGCGGTAGCCGCTCCGATGCTTAAGTAAGTAAGGGAATTGAAAGACTGTATTGAAAGTCAAAGAATGAGCATAAGAATCCAAAGCGTACCTCTAGGGTTTAATATATAAGCCGTGGTTCTCCTAATTTTGATTAGGTTTTGCCGCCACGAATATCGGGATTTGATCATCAGAGATTTGCAGTTACCTTGTGGAGCATTGAATCGTAGATGGAGATAACCATAGATAATAGTTTCCGTGTTGAAGGCTGTTTCCTTATTCCCCGCTTAACGGCTGTTAAGGAAACCATATATGCAGTGTCGAATAAATACTGTCCAGAACAGGAGGTCTGGACGATGTACATGAGAATATCCTGAATGCTCCATCTGTACTGTATGACCGAGTTCATCGGTTCTGAATGATATATAAATAAGAATGCCCCGAAGGCTTATGGCTGCTCTGTATGATAGACATATATGAGAATACCCCGAAGGCTTGTAACTGTTCTGTATGACCGAAATATATGAGCTCTGTAGGATCGAGATTTGTTAATCTGATAGGTACACGTGTCTCAAACTGATTGGTGTGTCTGTTTATGGTATATCAAAAAATAACAATAATGCAAAAAGAAAAATGGGATAAAATAAAAAATGCCAAACAAGGCATAAAAAGGAAAAAAAAGGAAGAAAAATAGGCCAAAAGTGTTGGCCCAAGGTCTTGAACCCAAGACGAATAAAGAGGGAAGAAATCTATGCCAAAACAATTAGCCAACATGGTTACAACATTTTTGTGCTATATATCTCAAAAGATATATATATATATATATAAACTATATAAAACCCCATTGCACCACACCCACACCCAATCAAATTTCATTCAACACCTCACCTAAAATATATATGTATATGTATATGTATATATATATGTGTGTGTGTGTGTGTGTGACATTACGTAAGAGTGAAAAAAAATCGGAAGTGTGCGCATGTGTGTGTGTGTGCGGGTAGAGAGAGAGAGTGAGAGAAGGAAAGAAGGAAGGAAGAAGAAGAAAAAGAAGAGAGGGAGAATGAGAAGAGCTTGCACTGTTCAAAGCTCAAGGAGTTTAGGGGACTCAGAACCAAGTCGAGAAGAAGAAAACACTCCACTATAGAGGTAAAATACCAAAACCTAAAATTTTTCCTCTCTCTAAGAAAGTTATGGCTACATACTTTTAAATGAAAAATAAGCACATGCATTTGCATGAGATGATATATATATATATATATATATATGTGTATTACATAAATAAAATAAGAAAGGACAAGTCAAAATACCCCAAAAACTGAAATCCGTTATTATTGGACCACCTTGAAGGTGGGTTTGAATCAACTAATGAGAAACTGATTTTTACTACATGGAGTTTAAACTAGAATCTATAAGGATCAAGAATCCACCATGACCGCATAAAAAGGACCAAAAAATGAAGGAGCAAAACCTTGTTGCAAGTTTCAGATTTCAAACCCAACCTCACCAAAAAAGCTTTAAGTTTTATTTTTAGAACAGGGATTGAATCCCCATGATGAGACAATCACAACAAGCCCAACCCATTGATTTTGGTGAAGAGATGACAATGAACGAGCTTTATAACTCCTAACCGAGCCCTCGAGCTCATGTCAACCCCTAAAACTAATGCCAAAAGATTCTCCTAACTCTTTTCAATGTATTAGAGAAGAAAACAGAGGAAATGGGCTCCTGGAATGCCACGAAATAGGCCTGCAAAAAAACTAGGGTTTCGGATGACTAGTGTCATCCTTATTGGAAAGACGACACTATTTGGGTGGGTTTTGGGTCGGGCACGGGTCGGGTTCTAACCGAATACAAAATAGGTGATGTGAACACGTGAGATCGAAATCCCTTGAGCCCACAATCAAATTGAAACTACCCAAGAAAGCCAAGAATCAAGTCAAGATGATCTAAACCCGTTGAAATCTTGTTTCAAGAATCTAGATTTGATAAGAATGTCTTAAAGGATTTGCCTTTGATAAGTTCTTATTTCAATCAAGAACAAGTAGAGAAAACTGAAAATTCTCTATGAAGAAAGCTTCATTCACTTTCAACTGCCTCCAAATTATGGCTACAATTTTTTTTAAAACTCTCTATGAAACTCTAGGGCCAAATAAGGCCTACATTACTATAGCTAATAAAAGAAATCCACTTAATGAATTAAATAGGCCCAAACGTCTACAACCATAAAAACATAAAATAGGCCCACGCGCCTATACTTAATAAAATAAAGAGCCTACACAAAACCACTAGGCTATGCCACCCCCCTCTGTACCTTGTATCACATGGATTAAAGTTGGTTCTTCTTCTTTCAAGCCCATCTTAAATGTTGGGGTCTTACTCGATGAATTTGCAAACTCGGCCCAAGTGGATTGCACCAATCCTTGCATTGTTTCCTTGATCTTCTTAGCTATTGACCTTGTGATTGGCCCATCTGGAACTTGTAAGGGATCTTTAAGACTCGGTCTGTAACACCTTGACCCGAAATATCGGGTAATAGGGCACGCTTTACGAGATTTTAAAACGATTGTTAAAAATTAACTACGAAAAGACCGAGAGTCGAGAAATATACAAATAAATGTGTTTCAATATACGTTATGTTATGATGTGTGTACAAGTATATAGTAATATACATATAATTATATATGTATATTAACACATGTAAAATACACACACTAAGTGTGTATAGCCAAACGTATATATATATATATATATATATATTTATATACACATGTGAACAAATACATATACATATATAAATAGCTATATATATATATATATATATACACTAAAGTGAGTGTGTGTGTGTGCAAAATTGAAGAAAAAGAGAAGGCCATGAAGTGTCAGCTGCATGTGTGTGTGTGTGAGAGTGTGTGTTAGTATATAATACACATATATAACAAAAAATATCAAGAAATCATTTAATATAAAGCTAAAAAAGAAAGTCAAGGAAAGGAGGAAGAGAGAGAAAATAGAGGGAAAGAATAGAGAGAGAGGGGGGGTGACCATGTGATAGCCCTATATATATACATGCACTGGATGTGCATTTAGAGGAGAGAAATTGAAGCTAAGGATTTGGAGTATTCAGAGGAAGAAAATCAGAAGAAGAAGGAGGAGAAAAATCACTGTTAAGAGTTGAACTCACAAAACCCATGTTTTCTCTCTCTAAGGTTTTTGCTCATTTACAAGTTGTTTAAGTCTTTGTTCATACATGTATGATATTTAGGATCTATATTCTTAAACAAGGCATGAAAAATGGACCCTAAACACATTAGGAAACCCAAGCCGTACACCAAACCACCATTGACAGACCTTGGTGGTGCAAGTCTGAGATGACCTTTATAGAACACATTTCTGTTGTTCTAGATCCAGAGTAGGTCTCATGAGGGTATCAAAAACCCTGTTGCGCGATCAAGAAGCGTAGGAAAAGACCTCCAAAACTTAAGTTACAGGTTCAAGTTTTGAAACCCAACCTCAGAGACTTACACTAAAACTTGATTTTGAGAATAAGGATTTGAAACCCCTTAAACAAGGAGCAAAACAAAGCCAAGAATCACTTGAAATGGTCCAAAAAAAAGCATAAACAATTGAGTTACAGGTTTGATTATCAAACCTTTAACTGAGTACTTGAGCTCGGTTTGAGCTCTTATATGAATGCCCAAACAGTCCTTGGTGTTCCAGAAATAGTTTAGGGTTGAAAACAGAGAGATTGGACGATCCAAAACCCACGAAATTGAAAGGAATGAAGGTCTGAAATTAGGGCAACAGTAACTTAGTTGATGAAGAAGACGATGAGTCAACTCGCCCAACTCGTTTTGAAACAGGTGTGCTGGCTCAAACACGCGTAGGGTGGCAGGTTAGCCACCGCATAAATGAAACGATGCCGTGTTGTGTTCATATAGGACTATACTGTGTCGTTTTGAGTGTGTTATGTTTTAAATTAAAAACAGAATGGGCATGTTTGGTTACGGAGGTAGAGTGCCTATTCGATATTCCCTATTGGAACTAAATAACCTATTCAGGTTTTGGCTACCTATCCGTTGTTTGGCTTGATGAAAATCAGAAAAATAAAAAGGCCCCTTGGAATCGAACCCTCAACCGCCCAACACATATAAACCCTAAACCCTACCCCCAACCCATTGTGACAGGCACGACCATGGGAAAATATGGGCATAAAATATATATATATATTATAAATGAAATTTTTATTTAATTAAATTAAATTAATTAATTTAATAATGGTGAAATAGTCCGATGTCCAAATAAAACATATGAATAGTGTATTTTAACTATTTTGGACGTTCTGGACCCAATGGTGGGGTCCATTTTACGAGATGGGATCCCAAAAAATAATGACACTTAAAAGTATAAAATGACCATTTTGCCCCTAGTGCCCTAAAGCCAAATAGAAATCCAAGAGGGTCTAAATTTACTTTCTTCGATGTTCCGGACTCAATGGTGAGGTCCAAATTATGAAATAAAGTATGAAAAAATATGACACACAAATATGTGAAGTTATGAAAGTAACTTTAAAATTAATGAAGCTACCAGCAGAGTATATTTAAAAAGTATAAGCCTAAGATGGAAATTAGGGTTTAATACGATCTAAGCATAAGTTAAGAGCATTCATAGATAATATTGAAGTGAATGTGAAGTTAATAGACTCTTTATAAATTGTTCTTAGGAACTACAAAAAAAGAGGGAAAGCGCACTAGTAGCACTGACCCTAAAGACAGAGGTGAGTAATCCTGTATTTGAAGTGGAGATTTAATTCTATGGATTTGAAGAAGTTTTAAGTTCAAAATATCTAAAGCATTTGAATATCAAATTCAGTATTTACTTGATCCCTGTTTTAAAGTATTTCTGTTCTTATAAACCTTATTGTGACATGCTCAGTAAATGGTCTCTACTACAGTCTTCCTTAAAAATATATTTCAGCATGTCTAAGTTTAAAATGCCAAATCTTTTTAAATATTCTGAATTTGCATATTCCAAGTATTTGGAGTTCCTATCATGAAGTCATGAACATTATGTTTGAATGCTCATAAAGCATCTATTTGAAGAAGTCATGTGTTAAATGCATTTAAATGCAACTTCAAGGAGGCAAAGTTTAATGCTCTTAAATATCATATACTTGTAACTATTTTATATATCTCATGTTGCCACTAGTAATGCAAGACAAACTGTGCATAAGCACTATTTGTGATGTTGGGTTCCTTTGGAACTCAATCATGACATGAAGCAATGCCAAGTAACAGGATCTAATTCCCCAGGCATGAGATTCTCCACAGGAAGTAAAACTGAAATCTGGTTCGAAACGGATTCTACTAATGAAAGTGATAAGAAGTTATGTTTGAAAATGAAAATAGGTTTTACCCTCATTTTTCTAGACATATCTACATGTTTTGAAGTCTCTTTTGATACATTTGAAGAAGTACATGTTTAGATTGAATTCGTTAAATGTTTCGAAGCTATTTGATTTAAAGAATGCATATATTTTGTATTTGAAGTATTCGAGCAATTGGTAGTGGTTGTTTTCTAAAATATTTTGTACTAAACCATTGCCAATTTAAAAACCCATGACAAATGCTGGAATTACTCACAAGCTTAAATTAGCTTACCTAGATTTATCCGACCCATATTACAGGTAACAGAAGGGATTCTGACCCTATTTGGTGATGAAGATGGTGAGAGCTTTGCCAATTTTTGTCAAAGGGCATAGGAAGCTCCTTACAGGGTTAGGATGGAAGTAGTAGGACCATATGTTGGTCACTTTTATATTGGCGGTTTATGGGATGTACCAAGGATTGTAGTTAGTCGCTTTTGTTATAGTGAATGCTAGAATGTTATGTAACTAGGTCATAAGGGACAATTGAACATGTATTGTTATAAAGTCTTTAAGTTTTTATTATGCTCTGAATGTATAATCATGTGTACCGCTTTGAAGGGCGGATGTGTGAAAAATTTAAAAGAAGAAAAAGGAAAGAAAAATTTTTTCACGCTTCTGCAAACACAGGCAGCACCGCCGTCCGATGCTGTCGCTTATGTGAGCCTTACCCGACAGCCCCCGAGCTAACAGGTAGCGGTCGTGATTTGAGATCTGCACAAGGGTGGGTTTCGGGTCGTGACACGGTCTACCATGGTACCCATCATTAGGTGTGGGTTTTATTAGCACGGCGTCATTTACGGAGTTTTGGGTTTTAAATTAAAACAAATATGGGTCTATTTGGCTATAAGGTTAGGACTTTGATTTAATAACTCCATGCAAAACAGGGATATCCTATCCCTAGATTTCTCCCTTGTCCATCGTTTGGAAACCGAAAATCAAGAAAAATAAAGGGGAGCCACAGCTCCTCAGACTCGACACGTTGACCTCGCGCATGTGAGAATCCTCAACCCCCACGCGTGTGCCACTGTGCCACCATGGCACTTGTGTTATTATATAAACATAATATATATAATATTATATTAAATAATTAAATAAATTTAATTATAGTAAAATGTTCCATTACCCAAATAAAATAAAAGGGCAGTGTCACGACCCAAAACCCGCCCTGTGTGGATTAGAGGCCCACGACTAGGGGCAGCGGCGGATCTCAAACACCAATTAATTAATCAGTAATACATGTCATGACATTAGTTAATTTAATACCATCATCAAAGTATAATTATACATGCCATGATAAAAGAAAGTGTTTAATTTATAGATCCTCAATACAAAAACCATAGCCAGGATGTGGACACATGGGAGAGATAAGACTACATTACACTTAGTCTAATTACAATTATAGCAAAAGAGTCCACCATTACTTTCAAGGGGCAATCTGTGGGCAAAATGTGGCGCCTACTCGTAATGCATGCCTTATGGTCCTTCTGTAGTATCTTTTCCTGAAAACAAATGATATATCTAGGGTGAGCTAACTTAGCTCAGTAAGTAAATTCCCTCGCTCTACTATGGGTCAGGCTTAGTTTAAATAGAAGAATACAAACATGCCAAGTAAAGGATATAATATCACAATAGCAAGTCACCTGAGAGTGTGAATCACAAGAAATGACCCGTGGGTCCAAAGGGCACATCTCATAGTAGTTTGATACAATTGATCTAAACGGTATAAGAAATCAATAATAGGGATTGGCCTATACAACAATCAACTATCACAAATCACAAGATAGCAATTCGAGTTCAACAATAAGCTTGCAAAATATATCAACAACCAAATAGTGCATCATCAGTTAATCCAAAGATAGGCTTACAAGGCATGTCAATCAAAAGGGATCGGCTACCCTAAAAAACACTCATTCAGGTTTACACCTCTATCAGGTTCCTCAATAGCACTAGAGCTCTTTACATATATCATGTCCTCCATGGACTAAGTAAATTAGGCATCATTCCCAATCACCGACCCCGTAGGTCCACATCAACATCTGTAGAATCAAGATGGACTTTGTGACAGACACAAGTCTAAACACTCGTAATAATGTCATGATCAACAGAATTTCACAAGGGATGTAAATATATGTGGAATAACAAATTCTTAGTGGTAAGAAACATAGTAATTTTTCAATATCCAAAGCAAGGTATAGAAATGAACAAGTAATCACATTAGGATATTGGAAATCGAATTATCATCATGTCCAAAAGGTAGAACATGCATCAAATTATGAAATCAATAATGTTACGTATGTATAGAATATAAATTGGCAGCATCGAGGAAACAAAATTATGACATGGCTAAGAATTACTACATGTTGAGTTCGAGTTTACTTACCTCAAAACGGTTCCTCATCCCCTTAAGAGGAAATCAGACCTCCTTCTCTTTCCTTTTTGATGTTCCTATAAATCAGGAAATATTATTTAGTTCGATATCATTCATAAACTTAATATGATTTTATAGATGAATTTATGATCTTTTACTCTCGTGGGTTGTATTTGAAGTCTATGGACTCATGTGATTTAGGTTGTAACCTAATTGACTCATTTACCCCTTTCTTGGTAGCATCGTTGTACCTTTAAAGTGTCCTAAAAATATCCAATTTCACATATCAGTAATTTAGCTATCCTATTTGCAAAACGGACTCTACCGTTGAGTCTAGAACATCGAAAAACCTTAGGGTAGGTACTCTCATAATTTTTGGAGGTCAGTTTGATGGCTTTATTTAGCCTTTAGGACATTGTTTGAATTAGTCCAGTTTGTTCGTTAACATTTTTTGAGATTTAATTTCATAATTTGGACTCCGCCATTGAGTCTGAAATGCCCAAAAATATTGGGTTGCACTATTTTTTTTATTTTATTTGGACACCAGGAATATTTTACTAAATTAAATTAAATTATTTTATATTATATATATTCGGGTATTATTTTTAACAAAGTACCTCAATGGCATAGTGGTCCATGTGTGGGGTTTAAGTCCCTAACGTGCAGATGGTCCTAGGTTCGAAACTGGGGAGCTGCGGCTCCCCTTTATTTTTTTTGATTTTTCATTGGCCAAACAGCGGACAGAGAGTTAATTCAAGGATAGGCTATCCCTATTCCGCCTAAGGTTATTAAATCATATCCCAAACTGTGTAGCCAAGCAAACCTGTTCTATTTTAATTTAAAAATAAATAGCCTAAAGACACTGTCCCACTTAACCAATTGTGCGCTTGGGCGGGTTCCGACCCGAACTCAAAACCCGAGCCCTACTTGCAGGTTTTACATTTTTTCTATTTCGTGACTTTTGGGTTATCCTTTTCCTCTGCTTTCAATTCCTAGGGATTCCTAGAACATTAGGGAATCGTTTTGGCGTTAGTTTGGGAGCTCAAATTGAGCTCAAAATCTCCTTTGGGATTTTGATTCCTCTTCAGTTATAGGGTTCATACATAGTCATTTCATGACCAAAACTATTGGGGTTGAGCTCGTTGGGTTTGTCTCACCATAGGGGTTCATCTTACGATCACAAAAAAAGGTTTAAGGTTTGTTTTGAAGGAATTAGTCTTCATACTTGTGACTATAACTTGAGGATTAGGGGTCTTCCTTTGGGTGTTTTGGTCGCAGACTAGGGTTTTCGTAACCCTTGTTAGGTCTATTCCAAGTCTCAAGTGAACGAATTGGGTTTAATGAAGGTTGGTTCAGGTCTAGGGTTTTGGAGGTCCATTAATAGCGGTTTTCATGTGGGGGCAATTGTTTTGGCTCCCTTGGGTCCCTTTTTCACTTTCAAAGTCTAAAACAACCTTATCAAGGACTATGCATGCACTTAAACTCTGTTAAACATTAAGTTCTTTATAAAATTTTCTAGAAAGAAGATCTTAGATAATTTAGGGTTTTTTATTTTATACCTTCCACAGTGAGCTTCTTCTCTATCTCTTGGTTGAATCTACACTTCCTAAGCCTCTTGGGTCTTGATTGATGCTTTCATACAAGCTTCCTCTCTTCTTCTTCTTCTTCATCTTCTTTTTCTTTCTCTACCTCATTCTCGTTCTCTCTAGTTGCTCAATACACACACATGCATAACACTTAGTGTTTGATTCACACATGGTCATATATATATATATATATATGAAATGTGATTGGTTGTGTTGGGTGGTGGGATGGGCTTTTACATAGTATATATATATATATATATATATATATCTTATGAGATATATAGCACAAAAGTACTTGTAACCCAGTTGGTAATCTTTTCCCTCATTTTGGTCTAGGGTTCAAACCCTTTGGCCAACATTTTGATGTTATTTTCTTCCCCTTTTTTCTTCTTATGCCTTGTTTGGCCTTTTGGGTATCGTTTGTTAAATTTTTGAAGTTGTGTTTTAATTGCTTTAAAAAACTCTTGGTATTCTCACCTTGTTTTTTTTTTATTTATTTATTTTTTTATGCTTCCTTTTATGTCATTAAATTTTATTTTTGACACGTTACTTCGTGTTTTATTTATACCAAAAATATATCGCATTTATTGAAAAATCCTTCATTAATTTTTTTTTATTCGCGCATTGTGTTAATTCGCTCAATTTCTCTTCGTGTACTAATTCTTAACATTTATGGGCTACCAATTTTAATTTAAAATTTCTAATTAATTAATATATAATTAATTTCATAAAAATAATATTAATGTAAATTACTTTCCCTAAGTGGGTCGGGATATTACAGGGAGTGCATTTTAACTTTTTCTAATGTTCTGGACCCAATGATGAGGTCCTTTTTATGAGACGAGATCTTCAAAAATTAAGACACGTAAAATGTGAAAATTACCATTTTACCCTTATTGATGCCCGAAGCCAAATAGAGGATCGAGAGGGTCTACATTGACTTTCTTCGACGTTCTGGACCCAACGGTGAGGTCCATATTATCAGATTAAATACTGAAAAAAGACATGTGAAAATGTAAATTTATTAAATTACTCCTAAGTGTCTGACTTGATTATGAATAGTCCGATTTAAAGGAAATAAGGCCTATCCTAGGAAATTAGGATTCACCCAGTCTCAGAATAAATTAAGAACACCAAATAGGTGGTGATTTAAGTTAAATGTGTTATTAATTACATTCTTCATAAATTGCTCTTAGGAAAGAAAAGGGAAAGGCACACCAGTAGCACCAACTCGAAAAATCAAAGTGAGTAATCCTGTACTTTGAAGTGGAGGTTTTAACTCCATGATTCCTGAAGTGTTTTAAGTTTCCTTGTATTTACATGGCTCATGATTCAAATGTATTATTGCTTCCATTTTTAAATACTATCTTGATATGCGAGTTAGCTTGTTTAAATTGTTGACTGATTGTAAGTTTGTACCATAACATGTCTATGTCTAATTCAAAATTTGTATTAAATGTCTCCCTAAAAATAAATATTTTTCATTCTAGCCATGTTTTAAATATTTCTGAACAATGTGATTAAATACTCTGAAGGTTATGTCTTAAATGTTCCCGAATTTTATGTTCCAAATGTTTTGAAGGCTCTTTTAAAATACTTATGAAAAGTTATGTTAAATGCTCTTCAAAAGCATATATCTAAAATGCCATGTTTTAATGCTCTTGAAAAACATCTGTTTGAAAAGTTATGTTTTAAATGTTATTAAAATGTATCTACTTAGAGGTTATGTTTAAATGCTCTTGAATAACATCTATTTGTAAAGAAATATTTTTAAATGCCTTCTGTTTGTGAACTGGTAATACAAGATAATTGCGCATACGCATCACAAGCTTGTGAGGCCCTATAGGACTCACATACGAGAAAAACAACTGCCTGATAGAAGGTTTATCCCCCCGAGCATGAGATATCTCTAGGAAAAGTTAAGCTTAGAGTCTAGGTTCGAAATAGATTCTTATGTTAAAAAGTGAAAAGATGTTACGTTCAAAAATGGCAGAAGGTTTATCCCCTATTTTTCTAAACGTGATTTATATATTCTGATTTCATGATCAAATGATTCATGTTTTCATAATTAATGGTAGAAGGTTTTCAAACCCCCATTAACATGAAAAGGGTTTTTAAAATGGCCTCACTTTTAAAATAATAAAGGGTCATACCCACCTATTTACAAGAAAATGATTTTATCATCCTGTTTAACAAGTAAAGGATTTAAATTTCCTTGGCCACCAAATGGCCATTTTGTATATGTTTACACGTTTTCCTGTTGCATATTAAATGCTTACTCTAATGCTTTAAATGCTTCGTGTTACATATTTTTGAAGATTCCTGTACTCTGTATACGTGAAATAACTGTTTTACTCGAATGCCTTGAATGCATCGTGTTTCATGTTTTGAAGATTTATGTATCCTATATGCAATGAAATAACTGCCTTGCCTGAATGCCTTGAATGCTTCATGCTATCTATTTTAAGATTCTTGTATTTTGTTGCTGAAGTGTACGAGTAATTGGTAGTGACTGTTTTATGAACTCTCTTATAACTGACCCACTATAAGTTGAAAATCCATGACAAGGTACTAGAATTACTACGAGCTTTTCATAAAGCTCACATGGATTTGATACCCATGACTCTTTCAAGTACTGAAGATGGCTGGGAGCCTTGCCCATACTAAGGAAGGGCAGTCGGGAAGCTCTGCACTTTAAATTAGCATTTTTGAGAATGATAAGACCAATAGTTGGTCAATCTTTTGTAACATTCTATGTTGGTTAAATTATGTAATTAAGTCCCTAGAGACAATGACCATGTACTGTCACGACTCGAAACCCACCCTATGCGGATCTCGAGTCACGAACCGGCCACCCCAAGACCCGAAGGCCTCGAGACAAGGCTCGCATTAGGCAGCGGTATCGAATAGATGTGCCTCATGTGGTTGCGGAAGCGTGAAAAAAATTTTTTCTTTTCTTTTCTCATTTTAAAATTTGCACATCCGTCCGATACTGCCGCTATTCACGATGGCACACAAAATCATACATTCAGAGCATAACTAAAAACTTAAAGGCTTTTATAATAGATACATGTTCAGCTGCCCCTTGGGGCTTAATACATAACAGTTCACTACCTTACTAATACAAAATTTCATACTTAATGTTTGTAGTGCTAGGCAAAAAACTACTTGAACATAACTTCCAAAAATGGCAGATTCTTCCTCGTCGTCTTTTAATCCAAACTGCCTTGCTAATTACCTGAAAGGGGAATCTGAACAAAGTCC
Source organism: Nyssa sinensis (assembly GCA_008638375.1). Classification (NCBI taxonomy): domain Eukaryota; kingdom Viridiplantae; phylum Streptophyta; class Magnoliopsida; order Cornales; family Nyssaceae; genus Nyssa; species Nyssa sinensis. The sequence continues at coordinate 13,636,247 of CM018050.1, forward strand.
AGGGTAAGCTAATCTAAGCTTGTGAGTAATTCCTAGTATTCGTCATGGGGTTTTCAATTAGTAGTGGTTTTAGTACATAAGATTTTGTAAACACTCACTGCCAATTGCTCGTATACTTGAACATAGAACATATGCATTTCTTAAAACAGATAGCTTCGAAACATTTAAAGTATTCAAGCTAAACTCGTACTTCGTCAAATAGAGTATATAACTCAAAACATATGCATTTCATAAAACAGATAGCTTTGAAACATTTAAAAGTATTCAAGCTAAACTCGTACTTCGTCAAATAGAGTATATAACTCAAAACATATGCATTTCATAAAACAGATAGCTTTGAAACATTTAAAAGTATTCAAGCTAACATATACTTCTTCATATAAACTTCAAAACATATAACATAACATGTATTTCTTAAATAGAGTATATAAAACTCAAAACATATGCATATTGAAAATGAGGGTAAAACCTGCTTCCATTTTCAAACTCATTTGTCATCTTATCTCTTTCATTAGTGGAATCCGTTTCGAACCAAACTCCCATTTTACATATACGTGGAGATAACCTAACTGAACCGATCAGGATCGTCTTCCTGGTCCCTAAAAGGTAGGTAAGACTCATTTCCTAACAACAGATAAGGTTCTTCGAGGTATCTCATTACCTGTGGGATTAGATCTTGCTACCAGGCATTACACATAATAGGTCAATTGAGTTCCGTACAACCCGAAATCCTGACTATGTGTTGATGCACACGATAGGCCAATTGAGTTCCGTACAACCCAAGACCTACCTATGTGCTTATTATTATCTTGCAAAACATTTGTCATATGACTTCTTCATATTGATACTTTTCATGAGTATTTAAAACATACAGCATATAAATTTTACAGTGATGCTTCAATACTTGCAATAATCAAATTCAGAACACTTTACATAATTTGACATTTAAAACTTTAGACATGCGGAAATATGTTTAAAGAAAACTATGGTCCATTCACTAAGCATGTCATAATAGAGTTTATAAAACAGAACAATTTAAAACTGAATCATGTAAATGCTAAATTCAGAATTTCAAACACTTCATATCTTTGCATTTAAAACCTTTTCAAATCCATGGAGTTAAATCTCCACTTCAAATACAGGGTTCTCACCTTGGTCCTTTAGGGTTAGTGCTAAAAATTGCTCTTTCCCACTTCCTTTGTAGTTCCTAAGAACAATTCATAAACATCTCATCAACTTCACATTCATTGTAATGTCATCTCGATATTCCTTAACTTATGCTTAAATCGTATTAGATCCTAAAACGATTTCATAATTTCATATGTACTTAACTTAACTCGTACTCTTAACCTATGACACAATTTAATGTGTTAGGAATTGAATTTATTTCAATTTATACTCTTCTGGTAGCTCCATAAACTTTAATTTAAATTTATTTACTTCACATATTTACGTGTCGTGTCTTTTCGTAATTCATTTCCTTATATACGCCTTAGATTAGTACTTTGGCATTACTTTAATTTATAGTCATTTGACAGATGCTATTCAACAAATTTTATGTCTCTTTATTTTTGACATCTCTCTTGGTCAAATAGACTCTACCATTGAGTCCGGAGCGTCGAAGAAAGTCGGTTTAGGCTTTCCCAGAATTTAATTCGGACTTTCATATGTAAAAAGGCAAAATGGTCATTTATCGTTTTACGTGTCACATTTTTTCGTACTTCGTTTCGTAATTTGGACTCCATTAGTGAGTTCGGAAGGTCGAAGAAAGACATTTGAGACCTTCTCTGGTTTCATTTTGACTTTAGGGATACCAGGGGTAATTTGGTCATTTTAACATTTTTACGAGTCTCCAATTTTTCGGGACCTCATCTCATGTCGTGGACCTCACCATTGGACTCAGAAGGTCCGAGATAGTAAGAATACATTAATAACTTGTTAATTTTGGACAAGGGGTATTTTGGTCATTTACCCCTTTAAGTGTCTTTATTTTTCAGGCCCCGTATCGTAAAACGAACCCTACAATTAGTCTCAGAATATCTAAAATAATAAGGATACACTATTCATATGTTTAATTTGGACTTTGTTTGACTTATTTGTGACCTAGGGGCAAAATAGTCATTTTACTTTATTTATTAAATAATTAAATTAATTATTTAATTATTTTCCAGGGGTCTAATTGAGTAAAATTTCCCTTAGTTGGGCCACAGTGTAAATTTTCAGAAGTTCTGGGGTCAAAATACAAATTTTTGCAACTTCCGGACTGAACCAGTGGGTTCAGTCACATTCCCAGTGAACCGGTCCAATTTTAACTAAACCAATCCGGTCTGGTTGGGTTTATTACGTGATGCTGATGTCATGATGACGTCAGCCCTAATGATTTAAAAATTTAAAAACATAAGGCAAAACGACATCGTCCCACTTAACCGTTTTATGTGATGGGTCGGGTTCTGACCTGAACCCGATTTAACCCGCTTAACCCGAACCGTCACTATTCATCTTCTTCCCCAGTGTTGCCCTAGTTATAGTTTTCCTTTCTCTTCAATTTCGTGGACTTTGGTTCAGTCATTTGCTGCTGTTTTCAACCTAAAGTGTTTCTAACATCTTAAGGATCATCTTGGCATTCATTTGAGAGTTCAAAACTGCTTCATGTGTTTGGTTTTGGGTTTGATAATCCAAACCTGTGTCTCGGTCGTATATGCCCATTTTTGAGCCAAACTCGATGGGGTTTGTTCTGATATGCTCCATTTTTCATAAGATTGAAATCCCTAATCACAAAAGTCGTTTTAACAGTGTGTTTAAAGGTTTGGGTTTTAAACCCGCAACCTGCAACTCGATTGTTGGGGATTGTTTCTTAAGATTTTCAGTCGCGAACATGTGTTTTGGGGATGCTCTTGGGGTTTACTTTTAGTATCTATAAACCAAATTTGGTTTGGTTTCCATTGGATCAGACCTGCTATAAGCAAGGTCTCCAATGGTTGCCTTGTGTACGGTTGATGTTTCTGAGGTGTTTTAGGTTGAAATTTTCATGCTTATCATTGTTTAAACATTCTTTAAACATCATATACACTAATTCAAAGCTTAAAACAGTTCATACGTAGAGAATTTCTAGAGAGAGAAATTTAATAGTTTTTGATGTTTTACCTTCAACAGTGGCTTTCTCCTCTTTCTTCTTCTTCTGAGATTTCCTTCCCTCTCCTCAGAACTCTCTCTCTCTCTCTCTCTCTCTCTCTTTCGTGTGTTGTAATGAGGTGTGTATATGATTGTGTACATATTGTATAAGGATATATAGCCCTCATTTCACTCCCATTCTCCATCAAATCAGCCCATACCTCCCATACTTTCTGATTTGGGGCCATCCCTCCTCCCATCCCTCTTTCAAATCAAGCCTCACCTCCCCTCACTTCCCACCATACCTCTTTGTCTCCATGTATATATATATATATATATATATATATATATATATTATACACTATGGACACAATATATATATATGTACACTCACTAGCCGTACCATATATATATATATTATATTTATTTTATTTTATTTTTCCTATATCCAAATATTACATGTATAATTATATATATCTATATAATTACTTTCACATGCTTGATCACATAATACACTTTTATGTGTGTATTTTAATTGATAATAATTTTCATAAATTTAATTAATTAATTATTTTAAATTAATTAATTGTTTTCCTTAAGTGTAGGTATTTTTTACACTAATTTTTCTTAACCTCGTGACACGTGTCCTATTACTCAATATTTTAGGTCGGGGTATTGCATGTACTATGTATAACTTTTAAAAATTTAGCAAGCTCTGCATGTATGATATTGTATCGTTCTGAAGAGCGATAGTTCCTCGCAGATGTACGAGAAGAAAAAGTTTTCACGCTTCCGCAAATTACATTTATTGCCTCACTACTGTCCGGCTCCGTCGTTTCGGGGGCCGACGGGTGGAGGACTCCGGGCCGAAAGGTAACGATTGTGTCCTCGTAATCCACATAGGCCGGGTCGCGGGTTGTGACAATAGCCCCCTAGTTTTGAACCTAAGACCATTCAAACCCAAGAATTGTAGGCTCAGTTGACTACCAATATACCACTAATCACCTTGTGTATTTTTCTCATAATATATATATATATATATCTAATTAATTTAACTAAATCTATTAAACCAATTAAATTAAATGCTACCCATGTCGAAATAAAATAAAATGATTGTTTATTGACTTTCTTCGACGTTCTGGACCCAATGGCGGGTTCATTTTACGAAATGAAATCTAAACAAATAGGGCATGTAAAATGCAATAATAACCATTCTCTTTAATGATGCCTGAAGCCAATTAAATGTCAAAAATGGTCTATTCTGACTATCTTCGACATTCTAGACCCAGCAATGAGGTCCCTATTGCCAAATTATATAACACCCCGACCCAATTAATGGGAATTATGTCACTAATTAATATTAGAGACCTTACAAAGCAAAATTGTAATTAAGAAAATTAACCGAGAAAAATATAAAGGCTTCAATAATAATAAGACCCTAATTATCAAGGGCGACAGATAAAGAGAAAAATCAAAACCCTAAGACTCTGATTCGCGAAATCAATACGTGAAAAATGCAAGTACACACGAAGGAAAATAAAAGTAAAGCACAAAGGGAAAAATGAAGTAAAATATGTAAAAATGCCAAACAAGGCAAAAGAGGAGAAAATGAAAGAAAATGAGGCCAAAATGTTGGCCAAGGGATTTGATCCCAAGACCAAAAAAGGTGGGAAGGATTTATATATAAAAAAAAAAAGTAAACCAATTTGGCTGCAACACTTTTGTGCTATATATCTCATTATATATATATATATATATATATACAATATTAAACACCATCTCACCACCCACCTCAACTAATCAAAACACATGCAACACCTCAGCCTACATAAAATATATGAATATATGTATATATATATGTATATATATATGTATATGTATATATGTGTACAAGAAGGACAGAAATGTGTGTGCATTTGTGTGTAAAGTTAGAGAGAAAAAGAGAGAGAGTGAGAAGGAAGAAGAAGAAAAAGAAGGAGAGAGGGAAAACTTGAGGCAAGCTCTAAGGAACTTCAAGAAGCTTAGGACTAAGCTAAATAAAAGGGAGAGAAGCACCATTGTTGAACGTAAACACACCAAATGTCGCGACCTGAAACCCGCCCTATGCGTATTAAAGGCAACAATTGACACTACCACACGGACAAGCCATACAAAATCAAATAAATAATCATATCAGTAAATCATAAATCAGTAAATTATTTAATGCGAAAGCTACACCAAATGCAATTCACCTTATCAAAAGCTCATCTCCAATGACCAACAATTAGAATATCTCCAAGTATGATTTAATCATGGTGATCCAACATACTAGGCTAACCTCATCACTAATGATGCAATATTATAATACACAATTTTGAACTTAACCTTACAGAGTACGTGGTCAACTTTGACTTGGAGTTCATATCATCAATGTTAATCATTTGTGCTTTACTAGCTCCACTAGTTATCTCATTGCATATCATCCCTCATAGGGCCACCTGAAAAATGGTCATAAGTAAGGAGTGAGCTAACTTAGCTTAGTAAGTAAATTCTTAGCTTTTCCATGGGTCAGGGTTAGTCCACAAGAATATAGAAGAAAAAGATATCATATAGCCAGTCACCAAGATAAAGCAATAATGACCTGAGGGTCCAAAAAGGCTTATCCCACAATATGATACAAGAAAGTGATGACAAAATCATCCAAAATGGGATCTAGCCTAACATGGCCACATACAATACGTTAGCTAATCGAGAGTGTTTCATGCTTGTAAATATTATAATCATCCATTGGGTATAGAATATGATCATCCAACGAATGCAAAAAAATGTCATTATCGAGTTCTAACAAAATAGATGCGTAAACAAAATGAGGCCCGGTATACCCTCAAAATGCACATTCAGGTTCACCTCTCTCTCTTGGGCTTACTGAATAGCGTAAGAACTCTTTCACCTCAAGTCTTCAAAGGACACAAATGACCATACAGGTCCATAACGCAATCTGTGAATCAAAACTCCACACGACATGTACAATCGTATGAAACAACCAAAATCTCAATCAATGAGACATAAAGTGTCTAGAACAAACAAACTCTCCATCAATGAGATATATCATAAGATCATGGCATGGTATAATAAATGAAGGCACAATTATTCTCAAGTATTGGTAATCAAGTTCTCAAAATCATATAGGCAAGCAAATTGAATCTGAAGTACAGGCATAAATAAATAATCACAAGTCGATTGGCAACAAATCGGAGAAATCAAGTTCATTAGGTAAGAAATAGACTACAAATTTTGGTAGCATTTGAAAATAAATGTGACTTGGCTAGGAATAACCCATATTAAAGCATAGGAGTTACTTACCTCAGTTTCATAGCATCGTATTCTCATGGGGGTTACCACTATTGTTAACCCACAGCTTCTTTTCATTTCCATCGTTTAGGTGATCCTATAATCATGGATCCAAAATGTTGCATAATGAATTAGTACCCATTTTAATCCCAAACATTGTTGTGCAATGTTTTAAGTTCTTTTGAACTTAGTCTATTCAATTAAGGGTTTTTAATTTCCCATTTCAGGGTTCCTTGTAGCCTTATAGCATATTTGGCCCTTCAAGGGCGATTCAATAATTTATATTTTTTAGTGTCCCATTCTTTCTCTTTCACAGTTTACATATTCTAACTCCGTTTTGAGTTTATTGGTCATTGCATCATTTTTGTAGACTTATTTATCTCATTATTACTCTCATGGTAACTTCGTTGTGTTCTAAGGACGTATTCATCATTTTCTAATTTGTTACCGAGTCTTATATCACTTTTCGAGTCTTTTGGATCTCATTTGGTATCTATTTTCGATTATCTGGACATATCAGTCATTTTTTATTTTATACTTTGACTGCTTCGGAGTCTTATTTCGACCTTCAATTTTCATAATTATGCTTATGATAGTCAATTATATCAGATTGACCCTCTTTTAGAATTTATTCGGCCTTTACTTTGTATTTTATATGCTTAAGGGTATTTTAGTCATTTCATATTTTATACAATTCTGACCCTGAATCATTATTTAGTTATTCATACAAGTTCATAATTATTTGGGCCTCTACTGGTATCAATTTCATCCAATTCGAACTTTATTTGGGCTTCGTATTGTATTAGAAGTGTTTGAATAATTTTACATCTTATGGTGGGACCACCCCAGAGTCCTTGGATGTCCAATCTGACATTTTCATTGTGCTTGGAATGTCCAAAAATGTTAAGATATCCATGAGTGAATCAATCATGTACGTCTAGTAGCTCTCATCCTCCTCTTCTGGCTGTTTTGCAATATGGGAGATATTCACCTCGAGAGTCATGTTTCCAAAAGACAGCTTCATGAGCCCATTCCTATAATTAATAAGAGCATTAGTAGTGACAAGGAAAGGCCTACCTAAAATCAAAGGAATTTTTTAAGTAGAATCAACAACAGAGCTAGTGTCAAGGATTATGAAATCAACAAGATAATAAAATTTATCAATTTGAATCAAAACATCCTCTACCACACCCCGTGGCACTCTGACTGAACGGTCAGCCAATTGCAATACCACAGAAGTTGGTTTGATTTCTCCCAACCCCATCTGTAAATAAATAGAATAAGGCATTAAATTCACACTAGCTCCTAAATCAAGCAAAGCTTGCCCAAAATCATGATTTCCAATGCTGCATGCAATGGTTGGACAACCAGGATCCTTGTACTTGGGAGGAATCCTCTGCTCAATTAGAGCACTAACTTGCTTTGTCAGAAACGTTGTCTTCTTCACATAGTGCTTCCTTTTAACTGTACACAAATCTTTAAGAATTTTCGCATAAGTAGGAACTTGTTGAATCACATGCAAAAGAGGAAGATTGATTTTTACCTGTCTGAGATTCTCTAGGATTTCATTGTTAGGATCCAAAGTTCGCTTGGTTGATTTTAAAGCTTGTAAAAATGGTACCTTAACAAGGCTCTTTGTCACTTTTAGTTCCTTGGGCAGCTCGGCATTACTACCATCTTGATCCTTTTCCACATCCCCCGATTTGTCCATTGTTGGGATGTGTAATAACTTACCACTTCGAGTCATAATGGCGTTCGCATCCTTCAAATTCTCTTGCACCATGTGTTGACCATGGGGTGTGGACTGAGCTTGGGAAGGGAATCTACCTCACTCATTCACACTTAAAGAGCTCATCAATTTGGACACTTGGCTCTTTATCTCCTTGTTTTCTTCCACAACCTGCGTAATCAAAGATTCAAAATTTTTATTAGTCTTACCCTGTGCTTCAATAAAAGCATGAAAAATGTCTTTTAAAGAATTCCTAGAAGATGAAGATGCATGATATAGTGTAGAGTATGATCTAAGGGGTTGTACAGGTGGCTAGTTTTCAGACTTCCAGTTAAAATTAGGGTGATTGCACCACCTTAGATTGTAGGTCTCAAAGAAGGGTGTGAAAGGCTTCTTATACATACCTAAGGTATTACATTGGTCCTCATACATCCCTCTCATCTCAGCTAATGTGGGACACTCTTGGGCAAGGTGATCTACCCCGCCACACACCGAACATGGTCTAAAAGACTCTGCAGGATTAGCCAAGTGTGTTGGATTTAAGTCCCTAACCTTTAACACCTCTAACTGCCTGGTGAGTATATCCACCTTAGCCTTCAAGTTGTTCTCCTCCCTGAGTTGGTAACTTCCACCACCATTTTGGTTCCCTATAGGTCGTGACCTATTTGTGCTCTCAAGAGCACTAGGTCCTGTCCAAGTGTGAGCTTTTTTAGCAAGCTCATTAAGGTACTCTATGGCCTCATCAGGATCTTTCTGCAAAAACTCACCATTACACATTATCTCTAGAAATTGACGTTTTCTAGGTGTAAGTCCCTCATAGAAGTAACTCACTAGACGCCAACTCTCATACCCATGGTGAGGGCACACCCTCAATAATTCCTTAAATCTCTCCCAAGACTGATACAAAGTCTCACTGTCCTTTTGTGCAAAGGTAGAAATCTATCTTTTTAAAGCATTGGTCTTATGTTGGGGAAAGTATTTAGTAAAGAAAATTGAGTCATCTCATTTCACGATCTAATCGACCGTGGTCTCAGTGAGTATAATCAACTCTTAGCTCTATCCTTCAAAGAGAAAGGAAAGAACTTAAGTCCGCAATGTCATTTGTTTCATTTTGACTATGGAAAGTCGCAACTACCTCTTCAAACTCCCTAATGTGCACCTATGGATTTTTGTTTTCCAAACCATGAAATGTAGAGAGTAACTGTATCACCCCCGTTTTAACATCAATTTTACAAATATTGGGTGGAAACATGATGCATGATGGTGTGGCTGTGCGTGTAGGGTGGAGGTAATCCTGAAGGGTCCTAGTGGGTTGATCCTCGTGTTCACTCATATTTTCAGAATTAGAAGAATTATCGAACAAAAAATTATAAAAATAAGAAAAAATAGACTCTAAATCTGGGTCTAACACAGGCCAACAAGCAAATCGACCTAATGCATCCCTATACCTATTATGCATGCAAGATAATGAGTAAAATAAATAAATAAATAAATAAAATAAAAAATAATGCAGCAAGTAAAAAGAGGGGAATGAAGTTACCGCCTTTACAAACTGCTGAAAAGAAAAACTATCTAATGATTCTTCTACCGTCTCCCCGGCAACGGTGCCAAATTTTGATTACACCCAAAGAATAACGCGATAGTTGTAGTATAGCTTTGGGGTGTTGATTCCACAGGGAGACAGATTAAAAGAATAATAGACAGAATAAAGAAGCTGAAGAAAATATTGAATGATTAATGAGAAAATAAACGGTGATTTTAAATGCAAATTAAAATTTAAACAAAGTGATTAACGGAAAAAAGTACTCAAATTAATGAACAGTAGAGCGTTGGGAATCCCTTGCACATATCCGGTATGTTAATTATTTTTAATTCACTGATAACTTAATTGAGAATTTAGTTCTAAAAATCCCAATCTGAAGATATAGAATTATAAACCAAAATTAAACCAAATATAACCTTTTGAAAAATCATTCATCACTTTTAAATCACCAAATTGTTATCCACATTGAGAAAACCCTACGACGACAATATACCTAGGGAGCAATATTGCAACAAATAATTAAATCAATATAAATAATCAATTGATCCAAAAATAAACAAAGAACCAATCTTAATAGAAAAAGCATGACTGAATCTATAAACGGAATAAACTCTGTAATTATTCAGAGAAGAAAATACCAACAATAAATTGAGAATGATAAAACCGAAGAATTTTTGTAGAGACCTGAAAAATTGAGGATAACTTTTTCGTTTTGCCGGTAGGGTTGTAATACCCTGACTCGAGACATGGCATGTAAATCGAGATAGACCGGGTTGAGTAGTGTAATACCCCAAAAATTTGACTTGACCTAGACGACACTCCGACCAAAAAAAAAATTAAATAAATAAATAGGCTTTGTGACATTAATGATCCGAACTAGTTCAAAAAGGAAGTGAGCCATAACAGGATTATTTTTTGAAAAGATAAAATAAATATAAAACACCAATAATAATATAAGACACGAACGGGCACCCAGAGACGATAAAATAAATAATACTGATATTGAGCCGGCTTTATGCCAACTTTATTGACATTCATAATTAATATTTCATGAAAAATAAAATATTATTAAATATAGTAAAAGATACCCCAGCTTAATGTGAAATTTACCGACATGTCAGAACTTAATATTTTAAGGAATAAATATTAATAGAGTAAGATATGTTATACATATCGAAAAAAAAAAAAGAATAGAAAAGAAAAAGAAAGGAAGTGTCGGTGAGAGTGACTGTAATTAGTGTATGTGTTATATTATATACGTATAATATATATACAAATCTGGATACAGTTAAAGAAAAGAAAAGGCAAGCAGAAAAGAAGGAAGTGGCAACAAGCAATCTAAAAGTTGCTGAGGGGAGGAACAGTGGAGTTGATGGATAGGTGAAACATGATACATATATATATATATGCATTACGTGAAGGTTTGTAGAATCAGAGCATTGTGTGTGTAAGCTTCTAAGCTCAACCAGTAATTAGTGTGTGCTGTGACAGACCATGATGTGTGTGTGTGTACATGTGAGTGCATGCAAACGAGAGAGGGGGGCGAGCTAGAGAAAGAGAAAGAGAGGAATGTAAAGAGAGAAAGAGAAATCAGTTGAGAGGAAACCAAAGGAAACAAAGGAAAGATGATGAGAAGGTTTAGAAGGATTCAGAGATTTCAGAAGTGAAGAAATAGAAGAAGAATGAAGGAGAAATAGAAAGAAAAAGGTGAGAATTTATCATTTTTTGTAGAATTGCTTAAAGCTTATAAATAATTACATGGTTTTAAAGAGCATGAAAAATAGGTGAATTTAGGAAGAAACCGCAACTCATTTGGTGAAGAAACGAGTGAGAAAAACCAATTTAAAGTTTGAAGAAAAAATTTCGGGTCACTGAGTTTTTGATAATCTAGCTAGTTTTATGAATTGGAAATTGTTGCCCATAAGTACAGAAACTTGTAGGTGAAATTTGGGCTCAAAACAATGGCTAAAAAGCCATGAAAAAGTAAAAATTTAGCTCGCCGGAAAATTGGGACAGCTTGCCGGAGTTAGCTGCAACTCCATTTTCTAAGGCCTTCTGGTGATGCAAACTGAATTCCGAGAGTAGATATGGAAAGACCATGAGGAGTAGAAGAGGACCCAAGTGGTCGGACGTCGAAACATCACCGGAAAACAGCCGCCGTGGCCGGAGAAGATGACCGGTGCACGACTGGACTGCGCGTAGTGCGTTGCTGCGTTTTGGGTTTTTTTGTGTTTTTGGGCCATGGGTCGGGTCGGGTTGACCCGCCCAACCCAATATGGGTTAGACCCAATATAGGTACAGCTTTGGGTGATTTTTAAAAAGTGATTTGGGGCTGTTTGGATACAAGAATAGTAGATAGAAATTGGGTTGAAATTGAGAATAAGGATAGCTTATCCAAGTTTAGATTTAATCCCTTGTTTGGCTATTCCAAATTGGAATAAAACTTTGTGAAATTATAAATTTTACCCAAAATTTATAATAATTATATTTTGACCAAAAGTGAATAAAATATAATTTAATTAAATAATTATTTAAAGGAGAAATTATCAAAATGCCCTTAAGTCCAAGAGTAGTCAAACGAACTCCGATTAAAATAAAAGAATAGTGAAATTTTATTATTTCAAATGTTTTAGACTCAATGGTGGAGTCCAATTTATGAAAATAGGTCTCAAGAAGTAAGAACTCGTGAAAGTGCAAAATAACCATTTTGCCCTTTTTAGTACAAATGTCCAAATTGAATTCCGCAAAAGCCTAAACTGACTTTGTTTGACGTTCCGAATTCAATGGTAGGGTATATTCAAGCAAAAGAGAAACCACTATTAAAAAGGCATAAAATTTGATGAATAGCATACACTCATGTAACTATAGAGTGAGATCTATTTGTGAATCTTAGGAACACCAAAAGGAAAGGAGAAGGTGGTGTGATCTTCTAGACAGATACAGTAAAGAGGACTGCGTTCTCACCAGTTGGTTCGGCTACATAGCGAACACAACTTCCTAGGGTTGAGACAAACCCTTCTAGGTATGATATTTTGCTAAGTAAGGAATAGGATTAAGTTTAGGATTGATTTTCATATTGATCTCATGATTCATATATTTATTCAATTGTTTATGTGCTTATATGTTCCTTGTTATTTCCTTGGAAGTTTGGTTGAGTGATAAATGTGGATCATGATTGCATTTATATTTCATATGTTGGCACAGTGTGTGATTGGTATTCTTTGAGGATTGTTCAGATTAAGAATGTGTAACTTGAACATGTGTTTAAATGGAATATGTATAGCATATGCATTTGAGGAAGGAATTTTGTGATTTAAATGTTATTGTTTAAAGCATGCTTTATGTATGGATAAAGGGCTTCGATGAGATTGCATTGTTGCATGGTGGAATCAAAGCATATTGACATAGTGTGATTCCTTGAGACATAGTGTGAGTTGGGCACTTAGTGCTATACATTATGAGGGTGTAGATCTTGTGGTGAAAAACCCAAAATTGGCCATTGGTACTCATGCCAGCAGGGACAGACCGTAAAGTGAGACATACAGGTGGTACTCATGCCAGCGGAGAAGGACTGTAAAGTGAGACATGGGTGTGGCATGGAGTTGCATGGGTGCATCACGCATATTGTTTATGTACTGCATTGATGATATTGGATGACATGTAGATATAAATGTACACTTGCACTTGCCACGCCTTAATTTTGTTCCTTGCATTAGCATTGTATTATACCAGCAGTTGAGCTGACCCATTCATGGGATATCATATTACAGATGACGCCCCTGCTACATGAGATTTGATGAGATCTTGACAAAAAGAAGGGAAAAGGACTTTAGAAGTGTATTTGGCCCTTGGGGCATAATTTGAGATGTAAGGGCTTAAGCCCAACTAATATGAACAATATGTCTATCGAATGTACTTTATGTGTATATGTTGGAGAATTGAATGTTTTTCTAATTGAACCCTTTAAATTGTCATTTATTTACCTTTCTTATTTTATCTCGCTCACCCCCGGGTTCGTGGAAATTCGGGGCGTGACAATTTTAATAAATGAAAATCCCGTACATGAATCAAAAATAAATTAAAAATATCATCTAGTGCGCAAGTTCATCAGCCCTACTTGGGAATTTAGTTACCCATATATACGATGGACAACATAAATCTCAAGGAAAAGAATTGTGCCATGAAGTAGCCTGCGGCTATTTTTCCTCTTTCTTTCTGCCGTCTCAAAACAGTCCAGCCGCTTCTTCCCTTCATGTTCTTCTTCCCTCTTTTTTTTCTTTTTTTTTTTCTTCCACGCCTGGACCCCACTTTTTTCTGCCGCACGCTCCTCTTTTCTTTTAAACCTAGCGCCTCATGCCCTTTTTTTTTCCTAGCCCACCTTTTGACTTTACCTCCAAGCCAAACCGCACCTTTCTTCTCTTCAACTTTTTCTTTTATTTTTTTCTACTTCGCCTTGCACTTGGCAGCCCACCTTTTTGACTTTTCTTCTTTTTTTTTTTATTTTCCTTTTATTTTGCTTTCATGCACCTTTTCTCTTCAGCACCACGCACAAGCCTTTTTTTCCTTCTTTTCTTTGGTTGCTTGGCCTTGCTCTCTCTAGCGCGCCGCACATTTTTTTCTCTTTTTTTTTCTTTCGTTTGCCTTTAATGCTTCCCTAATTCAATAAATAAATTAATTAGTTCACTTAAACAAAAAATATGTCTTAAAACTAAATATATCATAAAATAATGCTCAAACATATATCACTGTATGTAGAAATTAAATTAAATAATATCAATTATATCCCAACATTTCTCTTCACATTTTAGCATTTTAATCTAATAATAGGGTATTTAGAGTGCACTTTCGTGCACTCATTAGGGCCTGAGATACCATTTCATTCTTACAGCACAGCGCTTTCAGACTTTTCGTGTCCTCCAGGACCCAAGTTGTACGTCATGCCTCGCATGACTACGTGTCGATCATGCGATGTGACACTCACAATCACGCATAGACTATCAACATCTTGTCCCTAAGGACTGAAGTGTGTAACGTGTCAAATACTACCACGGATAAGAATTAGGTGATGCACATATAATGCACAAATTCGTGGAGTAATATTTTTCTTAACAATGTGTGACATGTACTGTTCAGTATCCAAGCATCATAGAAATACGCATTAATCATATCAGGATGTTGACATGCAACAACTCAACAAGTCCACAAGATAGAACAATATCAATTGTGAAAATCAAAACATATCAGATAATAGAGTACAAGGTGGCAGCATGAAGAAATAATTGTGATATGGCTAAGGGAGGACCATATAACAAAGTTCGGGTTTACTTACCTTAAAAAATGGTTCATTTTTCCCTTTTAAGAAGAGTCACATCTTCTCCTTTCCTTTGATGTTTCTATAAATCAAGAAATATTATTAAGTTATTGACATTTATTTAACCTGATTTATTTACTAATTACCTATCATTTAGTTCGGTACGCCGTATTTTATCTCATAGGCTTAATTTCCCCCTTTTGGTAGTGTCGTCGTATTTATAACGTGTCTTAAAATTAGCCTCATTTTATATATCAATACTTTACATATTTTATTTGGTGAAACAGACTTTGCTGTTGAGTTCGGAACATCGAACAAAATAATTTTAGGCTTTTACAAAATTTCATTTGGATTCGGGAATCTCTAAGGGCGATATGGTAATTTTATATTTTTATAGCTTAATTTTTTGGGACCTCAGTTCATAAAATGGACCTCACCATTTGGTCTAGAATGTCTGACATAATTAAAATAGACTATCTTTTATGTTTAATTGGCCTTGGGTATCATTAGGGCAATATAGTCATTTACAATTTACGTGTCTATATTTTTGGGACTTAATTTGACCAATTGGACTCCACAATTGAGTCTGGAATGTCTGAAATAGTAAAAATACACTATTTAATTTTTTTATTTGGGCTTTGTTTGACTTATTGAATGTCCAAGGTAAAATGGTCATTTTATCCAATTAATAAAATAATTAAATAAATTATTTTATTACTTTATTTTTTTCAGGGGCTTATTTGAATTAATTCTTTAAAATCTGGGCCATAACAGAATTGTTGGGAATTGTTAGGGTTAAATTCGAATTTCAAAAAGTCTTAGTTTTTCACTTTTAATTTAAAACATTGAATCACTTAGTTCAGTTAACCTAGCCCTAAAACGATTCACTATTCCCCTGAACTAACCTATCTAGGCTTCCTAATGAAACGAAATTAAATATTCTACTTAACCCCTTTATCCACGGTTGGGTTACCTTATTCTCAATTTCTAATTCCTTATAGCAGCAACCAAACAACCCCAAAACCAATTAAAAATTAATTCATTTCCCACAAAAATGGTGTCATATCCAGAGACCCACATGCTTGTGGTCGGGCGGGTCTGACCCGACCCAAGCCGCCTGACCCTACCCATCAATTGCACAATGTCATCTTTCATGTTTCTCCAACACTTTCTCCGGCGTTGGTGAAGGTTTTTCGATGAGCTTTCAAACTTCTAAAAAAAAATGGAAATGCTCCATTTTTTCCTAGGATTCCATTTTTTTTGGCCAAAACCACTTTTGGACAACCCGACGACCATTGAACTACCACTTCCAGTGGCTATTCGGCGAGAAGCCATTTTTCGGCGACTTTTTATTTTGATTTTTCTCGCTATTTTTACACTCATTTTTCATATATTTTATATTAAAATGACTCTAGGGACCTCACTAATTCATTTGGGTTTGTTTTTAGCTTCAAACATGACTCTTTTCTTCCACCCAACATTTTTGGCCTCTTTTCTCTCTCTACATTTTCTCTCTCATTTCTCCACAAAAAAATACTCTCGTTTCTTCCTAAATTCATCATTTTTCCTACTCTTTTAAACCTATGATTCTTTGGGCATTTAGTTTTAGTTTTTTAAAAAAACTAGTAAACAAAGTAAGAAAATACAAAGAAGAAAAATGGGAAAAAGGTTTACCTCTTTTTTCCCTTCTTGCCTCTGATCTCCTTTCTTCCTTTTCTTCTTCTCCTCCTCACTCACAGCAGCTTTCTCTCTCTCTCTCTCTTTCTCTCTATATATATACATATATATATATATATATATATATATATATTTTTTTTTTGGTGTGGCCGAATGGCTTGTGTGTGTGTGTGTATATATAAATATATATACAAGCAATTCAGATTTTTGTTTAATTGCTCCTTGTACTGCACCATCTAGAATCGTCTAGCTCTGTTTATCATCCAACCACACGTACACACACATATATTTAAATACCTTGTGTAATATCCCGACCCAGGATACCAGGTCATATGATACGTATTTCGAGATTAAAGAAAATTAGTGTAAAAACATTTACACTCAAAGAGAATAATTAATTAAATAAATATTTTAATTAATTATTTATATGAAATAATTAGTTTTAATTATAATTAAATAAATATTTTAACACACATTTATGGCAACATGGAAGGTGTATCATGTATGCATAAATATATATATATATGTGATCCAATATGTATGCATGTATGTATACAATTAAATTAAAAATATATAAGTAAATATATGTAAGGTGTGAACAGTGCAGTGTGTGAGTGTGTGTCGGCTATATAGTGTGTGTGTCTTTATGTGTAAGTGTGTGTATTATATTATATATATAAATGTATACAAAATATCTTGCAACAATTTAATGCAAAGCTGAAAGGAGAAAAGTAAAATTGATGAGATGGGAGGGCTAGTGTAGGGCTACGAACCAGAAAGAGAGAAAGAGAACAGTAGAGAGAGAGAGGTCGGTTCTCTCTTTAAAAGCAAGGCATGCAAAGCATGCTTTGCTTCATACGAAAGAGATCAAAGAGGGAGAAACTGAAAAAAACAAAGGAAAGGAACTGAGGAGATAGAAGAAGAGATTCAGAGCAAGAAAGAAAGAGAAAACAGTGGTGAAAGGTGAACCCACCGAAAACTTTTAAAATTCTCTCTCTAGAATATTTTGCATATGTTAAGAGATTTAGGTTATGTTATGTATATATGATGCTTAATATATGTCTAGACGTGTCACGACCCGAAACCCATTCTATGCGGATCTCATGTTGCGGGGCCGACCCTAAGGCCGTCCCTACTTTTTTCATTCCTGTATCATAGTACTAATCTGCATAGTACTAAAATCTTAAACAATAACAACAGAAGTCTTTCAATACACAATGTCAGCGGAAGTCTTTACAATACATAATATGGTTTTACAGTTAAACAAAATAAGAACCATACATAACCAGCACCCGTGGGTGGTGAGTACATGGGAGAACTAAACATAGACTGGTACAGTTCTTCAAAATGTCCTCCTATGCTCTCAGACTCCTACTGGGGTCTCGCGGCGTTAGTACCTGAAATGAGGGTGAGGAGGGTGGAATGAGCTACGAGAGCTCAGCAAGTAAAAATAGATCTCCGACACTGGTATAAGAATATGATAAAAGAGATGCTGTGATAGCCAATGGGAATAGTTGCCATAAGGGCCAATAAACGATGGACACAATGTATAATTAGGAGTAATGAACATAACATCAACATGAAACTCTCAACAACAATATATCAATATGAAGGTACTGCCACAATAAACTGATCACAATTGAATCGATAAGGAAATATCTCTCAATACAAGATAATGATAAGGAATAGCATAGCTCAGTAGTTGCAATCAAACAATCATATAAGAGATGCTTTTATTCCGTACAATGCCAGTAAAAATGCAAATGGAATGCTAGTGAAATGTCAATGGAAATGCCAGTAAACATGCCAATAAAATTGTCGGTGGAAGCCTACGAGGAATTCATTCCTGCCACCTGTTCGTTCACGGACTCGACCTTTAGGTCTCCAGTCAAACAGAAAGCATCGGATGGATATTGTGACTGAGCACAAATCCGGTGTGTATAAACATATCATGATCATAAGTAATTCCATAGAAGTATAAAATGGAATATCCTATATACAATGGAACATAACAATAGGCTTTTCAAAGCATGGTTCAACATGATACTAATGATACAGTAGTCAATCAAAGCCCACAAGATAGAACAATATCACATTGTGGAAACAATAACGTCAGGTACGTTCAAGAGTACAAGTTTGGCAGTACGAGAATAAACTTGGCTTGGACACACCTTATGGAAGAGAAGGTGAATTTACTTACCTCTAATCATGCATTCCTAAATCAGTCTCCTGCGAGTTTGCCTCTTTCTTGTCGTGTTCCCTATATATCAGTAAATGCGTTTCAAATTAAATGCTACTCATAAAATTCTATGCCTTGCTTTGATAAGTATTTCTAATACTTATTTAGACTTTACCATTGAGTCCGGAATGCCGAAGAAAGTCAGTCTAGGCTTTCGCGAAATTCCATTTGGACATTTGTACTTAAAAGGGCAAAATGGTCATTTTACACTTTTACGGGTATTTTATTTCTTGGGACTCCTTCTCGTGAAACGGACCTCACCATTGATCTTAGAATGTCTAAGATAATAAAAATTGACTATTCATTTGCCCCGTTTGGACTTCGTTTGACCCATATTTGAATTAGGGGTATATTTGTAAACATTAATATTTTATTACTTTTTCTGTTTGGGCCTTAATGACATTATCCATAACTTCTGGGGTCAAAGTGTAAATACCCAGAGTTGCGGTCTGAACCAGTTGGTTCACAACTAGAAACCCTAAACCGGTTTAATTCCACACTAAACTAACCGGTTCAGTCTGATCTTGAGAACCGGATGAGCTAACCCATTTAATTCCGGTCGGGTTCCGACTGACCCGGTCCGACCCAAACCCGGTTCCGTTTTAACCCGAAGAACCCCAGATAATCTGGTCGTCTTCTCTGGTGGATTTTTTCGGCCACAGTCGCCGGAACAGTGAAATTCCCTACGAACCTTAATGATTTCATGTCCATTTCTTACTGTTTTTGTTCCAAATGAAATCTAGGATTTAAAGAAACGTTTTAGGACTAATTTTGGCTCTCCATGTCATTGGTTTTCCAACACCCATTCCCAGTTTCCGGCGTTGCACCGGTGAGGGAATAACTGGCCACAGAATGGCCATTTCTTGACCATTTAAACTGATTCAAAGCGTTTTGGAATCCTGGGGCAGTGTATTACTCATATCGTGGTTTAAATTTTCATTTGGTTTCACCTATGTTTAATCACCATTTCCAACCGTAAACCCAGTTCTGGTTTTCTTATTTTTCTTTCCTATTTCGAGTCCTACCAATTCAGTAATCAATTCTATGATAACAGGGAGTAAAACTAAAGCGATGAAGATGAAATAGGTTACCTATCCTTAGCCAATTTCCTGAACTTTAATTTCAGTCCTTCCTTTCTCTATTCTCTTCTTCTCCCTCCTGCTCTTGCGATTCAGTTTTCTCACTCTTCCAATCTCTTTCTTCATTCCCTTTAACCGATCCCTTGTCGGTGGCTTTTGCCACCTGTAGCTGCAGTGACACCACACACATGCACACCTGCACACATGGCCTTCTCTTGACTGATTTTCAGTCGGTGGCCTTGCCACCTAACACACACCTGCACCGCATGTTGCCACCACACATGACCCACATGCAGTTCACTACTTCCAATTTGATTTCCTTTCTTTCCATTTTACTTCCTTTCATTTAATTATATTGCATTATAATATATATATATATATATATATCATCCAACCGTATGTATATATATGTATATATAATATTCATAATCATTTCGATTTACCTTAAATATTTATACGTCTATATTCACTTGCATGTTTTTCAATAAACTCGGCTTCCGGTGCAACGACACCCAGACACCCGTGACTGTTTGCCTCTTGTACCTATGCATCGTAATTAAACAATACAGTCTATTACGCATCCAGTTTTATTTATGTCATACAACGGCTTATAATTCGGGATTACATTTTATAGCCCGGTCTAACCTGGTGTACATGCTATATCCCGAGTCGGGATATTACAAGACGTGTATCAAGCATGAAAATTGGTTATGAAAACGACTAAAACCATGAAACCCAGAAGCATTCGCCATTGAAGACCACGCTATAGCAGGTCTGAAACAATGGAAGCCAAACTCTTTTTGGTGCATATGGACTTCAAGAAGAAGTCACGAGGGTCATGAAAACCTATACCCGCGATCATAAAACCCAAGAAAAGCCCTCCAAATATCGAGTTGCAAGTTACGAGTTTAAGACCCAATCCTTTAAACTCTGTGTTAAATTGATATTTAAGAATGAGATATGAATCCCCATGAAGAGGGGATCATAACAAACGAAACCCCATGAATTTTGGTTCAGAAATGAGCATGAACGACCGACTTACCGTTTGGAATATCAAACCTTAAACCATATGATTTAAACTTCGTCTAATCTCTAAATGAATGCCAAATCAGTTGTTAGCACCTTGGGAGTGTTTATGACTAAAAATAGTGGAGTTTCCTTGGTTGAGACTCCACGAAAATGAGAAGAATGGAGGTTCGAAAATTAGGGTTACAGTGGGTCGAGATGGGGAAGACGACGCTGAGTCGACTCGTCGTCTCTTTCGAGTTGAACGGGTTGACTCGGACGCGTGGCACCCTCTAGGCTTGCCACCGAATAAATGAAACAACAGCATTTCAATAAGGTTTTAAAATCTTTTAAACGGTAGGGCTGACATCATCATGACGTCAGCAACACGCACAAAAGTAGATAGACCGGTTGGTTTACAACCAAACCGGACCGGTTCACTTATTCTTGGACCGAACCCTTTGGTTTTCTGGTTTTAATTTAAATCAAATAAACCAACACTTTTCCTATTTACGGATTGACCCCAACTATTTTGGGAAATTCGACTGTGGCCCAACTGATGAAGAATTTATGCAATTAAGCCCCTGAAAAATAATTAAATAATAAATTTAATTATTTAATAAATAAGTAAAATTACTATTTTACCCTTGGGTCATAAATAGAGCAAATGAAGTCCAAATTAAGCATATGAATAGTGTATCCTTACTATTTTGGACATTCTGAGATCAATGGTAGGGTCCATTTTATGAGACGGGGCCAGAAAAATAAAGACACGTAAAGGAGTAAATGACCAAAATACCCTTTGACCAAAATTAACAAGCTATTAGTGTATTCTTACTATCTCGGACCTTCTGAGTCCAATAGTGAGATCCACGACACGAGACGGGATCCTGAAAAATAAAGACACGTAAAAGGCTAAAATGACCAAAATACCCTTGGGACCCCGAAAGCCAAAATGAAACCAGAGAAGGTCTAAATTGACTTTCTTTAACATTCCGGACTCAATAATGGAGTCCAAATTACGAAACGAAGTACAAAAAAATGTGCCACGTAAAACGATAAATGACCATTTTGTCCTTTTACATATAACAGTCTGAATTAAATGTTAGGAAAGCCTAAACCGACTTTCTTGGACACTCCGGACTCAATGGTAGAGTCTATTCGACCAAAAGAAATGTCTAAAATAAAAAGACATAAAATTTGATGAATAGCATCTGTCAGATGACTATGGACTAAAATATTGCCGAAGTATTAAACTAAGGCAAGTACGAAGAAATAAAGTACGAAAAGACACGACACGTAAACATGTGAAGTAAATAAATTAAATTAAAGTTTATGGAGCTACCAGAAGAGTATAAATTGAAATAAATTCAATTCCTAACACATTAATTGTGTCATAGGTTAAGAGTACGAGTTAAGTTAAGTACATATGAAATTATGAAATCGTTTTAGGATCTAATACGATTTAAGCATAAGTTAAGAAATATCGAGATGATATTACAATGAATGTGAAGTTGATGAGATGTTTATGAATTGTTCTTAGGAACTACAAGGAAAGTGGGAAAGCGCATTATTAGCACTAACCCTAAAGGACCAAGGTGAGTAACCCTGTGTTTGAATTGGAGATTTAACTCCATGGATTTGAAAAGGTTTTAAGTTCAAAGATATGAAGTATTTGAAGTTTCAAATTCAGTATTTACGTGATTCAGTTTTCAATTGTTCTGTTTTATAACTCTATTGTGACATGCTCAGTGATTGGTTTTTCCCACAACAGTTTTTCCTTCAAATATATTTCTGCATGTCTAGTTAAAATGAAATTATTGTTAAATATCCTGAATTTGCTTATTTCAAGTATACGAATGTTTATCACGAAGTTATGAATGTTATGTTTTAAAGTACTCACGAAAAATATCTATTTGACATACTCATATGTTAAATGTATTTGAAATGCAAGATAAATAATAAGCACATAGGTAGTGTTGTGGGTTGTATGGAACTCAACAGACCTATCATGTGCATCATCACATAGGTAGTAAGGAGGGTTGTACGGAGCCCAACGGACCTATCATGTGAAATGCCCTGTAGCAGGATCCAATCCCCCAGGCAAATGAGATATCTCCATTTATAAGTAAGATGGGAGTCCGGTTCGAAACGGATTCTACTAATGAAAGTGATAAGATGACAAATGATTTGAAAATTGGAAGCAGGTTTTTACCCTCACTTTCAATGTGCATATGTTTTGAGTTTTATATACTCTGTTTATGAAATACATGATATGATATATGTTTTGAAGTTCACATGTATAAGTCTAGCTTGAATACTTTAAACGTTTCAAAGCTACATGTTTTAAAGAATGCATATATTCTGTATTCAAAGTATACGAACAATTGGCGGTGATTATTTTACAACTTTTATGTACTAAAAACCACTGCTAATTGAAAACCCCTTGACGAATACTAGAATTGCTCACAAGCTTAGATTAGCTTACCCGGACTTTGTTTGGACCCCCCTTTCAGGTGATTCAATAGACAGGGTCTTAAGGACGATGGCGATGAGTCTAGCTGTTTTTGGAAGGATATGTTTAAGTAGTTTCTTTTGAAAAACCTATGAACACTAGTAGTATATTTTGTATTAGTAGACAATGTAAGAATATGTAATAAGCCCTCAGGGCAACCAAATATGTATTGTATTAATGTATTAAGTCTTTAAGTTTTTGTTATACTCTGAATGTGTAACCATGTATGCTATGTATGGAGCAGCAGTATTGGACAGATGTGCATAATTTAAAAATGAGAAAAGAAAAGAAAAAGTTTTTCACGCTTCCGCAAAACGTATGTTGCACATCTATTTGATACCGCTGCCTATGTGAGCCTTCGCCCAAGGGTCCCCGGACCTGAGGGTGGCGGTCGCGATGCGAGATCCGCACAGGGTGGGTTTCGGGTCGTGACAACATGGTATCAGAGCACTAGGTATTAGGTCTGTTGGGAAAAGACCGAGTTAAAGTTTAAGTTAAGAATGATTAAGATTAGTTCTAGGTTGACTAAGATCAACTTAGTGGCGATAGAAGATTTGAAATAGAATTATGAGTTAGGTAAGTCCTAGGCTACCTAAATATGTGAAGTACGTAATTTGAAATAAAGGCGGGGTATGGGACCCACAATATATGAAATGATTATGTGAAGTATATGTTATGATATGAAGGCGGGGTATGGGACCCGCATTATATGAAATAGATATATGAAGTACATAATGTGATGTAAAAGCGAGGTATGGGACTCGCAGTTCATGAATTAGATATGTAAGTACGTGAAACGTAATGTAATGTAAGGGTAGGGTATGGGACCTATAATAGAGTAAGTAAGTAACTAGAAGTACGAGTTTAGTAAGAAGGCGGGGTATGGGACCCGTGGTTAAGTAAAAGAAATAGGGATAATAAAATATATCCCACATTGAGAACATAAAGTAAATAAAAGTAAATTTTATACAATGAACATGTGATAGAAAACTAATGGATGTGTGTTTTCAGCAAAAATGGTAAATACCAGAAGGACTACGGGAAGTTCTGAGGACAGACTGGATAGGATGGAACATCTTATAGAAGCAATGGCCCGAACAGTGGCGAGTATCCAAGCTCAGGGCCAAGTACCCCAACCAGTCCAAGCTCTTGAACCTCCACTAAATCTGGGACGACCTGCTGAGGCAGCCAACACATTTACTTACTGATATACCATAAAAAGACAGGCCAATCAACACTTGACACGTATGACCATAGTCCGATTTATGTTCAGCTAGCATGATTCTCGCTCAGCCAATGACATCCAGATCATCACATAAGGTCGGAAGTGACCAAACAAATATATCCAGAACTGATCACGGGGTCCAGACCAGAGCTTCAGATCTCGTCACCGCCTTAGCGGATTCCGAGCAGAGAATAGGGAAACAGTCTCCAATACGGAAACTACCATTTATGATTATCTCCATCTACGACTCAATGCCCACAAGGTAACTGCAATCTCCGATGATCATATCCCTATATTCATGGCGTCGAATCCTAATCAACTTAGGAAAGCTTCGGCCTATATATTAAACCCTAGAGGTACGCTTTTAGATTCATGCTCATTTTTTGACTTTCAATACAGTCTTTCAATTCCCTTACTCACTTAAGCATCGGAGCAGCTACCGCCGGAGCCAATCCGGTGGTCCTCTAATCATCTTTCTGAGTGTTCTACAGGTCACGGAGCCCTCACGTGTTGCGAGTCAAAAAGTGCAGCATCAGTTTGGCGCCGTCTGTGGGAACCGACTAATCTCTACGTGCTTTATTCGTAAACTCATCTTTTTCCCCACCGGAAAACCATGGCACCAAATCTCCGACCCCGACAGAATACTCAGAGTTCGCAAAACGCTCAGCGTCAGCCGCCTGCTCCACGCACAAGAGGACCAGCGGCCAACCCTATGCGACAAGAGATCGAAGCAATAAAATGACACAATGACCTGGTGCAGGAGCAGTTGCTAGCCATCACTAGAACGCTGGCCACGCTCACGCAGAACCAAGCAGCGGCTTCTCCTAGCCCGCCGGCCAACTTCGTTGCAGGAACGCAACCCCCGGTTGCCACGGGGAATGAAGAACTTCGTGGGCAGGCCCCTACTAACCAGCCTGAGCACCCTTCAGGCGTTGCTCACGATGGCCGAGATCCACAGCCATCGACAGTTCCTGGCTGGGGAACATCAGCTTTTGTCCCCAACGTGCATTACCGGAGCACTACTCGAGCCCCAACTCCGAGGGTTTCGGGAGCACCCCCGGCACCACAGGAACCTTATCATACAGCGCCAGTCCCACCCGTTCGGATTCCTCCTCCATCTGGAGGGCGCACTCCACCCTATTACCCTGAAGCCGAGGCTGTCAGGCAGGGTTCACAAGATGTCAGACTCAGAGACCCGTGAAGGGTAGAGGAGATTGCCGAGTCTATGGACCGGACAATCGGCTTAAGAGGACCTCAGAACCCTCCAGAGCAAGACGAACTGGCCAGGCTGCTCGGAAGACTAGCCACACCGTTCACCTTCGCCATCATGTCCGAAGAGAGGCCTAGAAAGTTCGTGGTGCCCAAATTCACTCTCTA
This sequence comes from Nyssa sinensis, assembly GCA_008638375.1. NCBI lineage: Eukaryota > Viridiplantae > Streptophyta > Magnoliopsida > Cornales > Nyssaceae > Nyssa > Nyssa sinensis. The sequence goes on from CM018050.1 coordinate 13,662,388, forward strand.
TGATGGATCTGGAGATCCAGGGGATCACCTATCTCATTATCAGCATACGATGGCCCTTCACGGAGCTTCAGATGCTTTCATGTGCCGAACGTTCATCACCAGCTTGAAGGGAACAGCTCTGAAGTGGTTCCACAACCTCCCTCCGAACTCAGTTGCTAGCTTTTACGAGCTCGGTAGACAGTTCTTGGATAGATTTATGACCAGCAGAAGGCTCAGAAGGGGGCCAGAATTCCTGCTGAACGTTAGGCAGACTAGGGAGGAATCCCTCCGGGCCTACATTGCCCGCTTCAACACCGAGCTCACTGAGATCACGGATTGCAGCCCGAAATTTCTTGTTGCGGCCCTTACTGCCGGGCTTGCCCAAGGTGGCTTCAGAGACTCCTTGACAAAAAGCCCCCCGGCTGATATGGCAGCATTGATGGATCGGGCCAAAAAATACATCAACCTGGAAGAAGCCAACCGCTCAGCCCAGAAGGGCAAGGATCAGACCCAAAGGGATAATCCGAAACGGGAGGACCATAAGAAGGAGGATCACAGAAGAGACTCCAACAAAAAGAGGGTCAGAAGCCCAGATAAGAAAACAGCTCCCAGAGCTGTGTACAACTCCGCACCAAGGGAGTTCACCAACTTCACGCCTTTGAACACCACTCCGAACCAGGTACTCCAGCAGATCCGAGATCGGGAGAACCTGAGGTGGCCAGAGCCGATCAAAGGAGATCCCAGCCTGCGGGACCAAAGTAAGTATTGCAATTTCCATAAAGATCATGGGCATACTACTAACACTTGCAGGACCCTCCGATATGAGATAGAACAGCTCATAAAGAAGGGACGTCTTCGGGAGTTCGTCAAACAAGACGGAAGGCAGAACCCCCAAGAAGACAAGCCTCAGCAGCGGCCAGATCAGAGGCCCGAACAGAGGCAAGAGCAGCGAGAAGGACGAAATGAGCCTCAGAGGCAGAACAACCATGTTATCTACGTCCTCCATGCTGACTCCCCTGTTACAGGAATGTCCAACAGGGCAAGAAAAAGATATGCTCGGGAGGCCAGAACCGCCTCAAACATCTTTCAGGTCTCTAACGTCGAAAAGAGGCTTAAGCCAAGGCCAGAGATCCAGTTCTCCGAGCAAGATCTAGCAGGGGTACACTGCCCTCACAGTGATGCCCTTGTTATCACCCTCAGAATCGCCAACTTCGAAACTAGAAGAGTCCTAGTCGACACTGGCAGCTCAGTCAACATTCTATTTTATGAACCGCTTAAGCGGATGGGCATAGACCAGGACAGCGTCAAACCCACCACTGCCGTAATGGCAGCTTTTGATGGCAGCCTCAGCACCCCCCTGGGGAAAGTTGACCTTCCTACCACTATTGGGGAAGGTGAAGGGCAGAAGACCACCATCTCAGAGTACATGGTGTTGAACATGAAGTCTCCATACAACGTCATCATTGGGAGACCCTGGTTACACCAGATAGGGGCAGTCACTTCGACCTTTCATAAGTGTCTGAAGTACGTCCATAATCAGAGCGTGCACTCGGTCCGAGGATGTCAGCCAACCTCACGAGAATGTCACGCTATTGCCCTCAAGGAGACAGACCCAAAATAGCAATTACAGTACACTCGGGACTGTGCAGATCCGGTTTTCACTCACACTCCCGAGGTGGAAGATTGCCCATCCGGCGTTGAAGAGCCCCTGAGCCCAAAGGGACGAGATAGCCGAGCCAAGCCTGTTGGCGAGCCCATCAAGATACTGATCAGTTCAGAAACAGAGGGGCGTTATTTATACATCGGCCCAGACCTTACGCCCGCCGAGCAGGAAAAGATAGTCAAGTTTCTAAAGAACAACCTCTCTATCTTTGCTTGGGAAACTAGGGACATGGAGGGAATAGATCCTAATTTGATAACTCACAAACTGATGGTAGATCCAGATCACCTCCCGGTCAGACAGAAGAGAAGACCGATCGCTCCCGAACGGCATCGGGTTATAAACGAAGAAGTCCAGAGGCTGCTGGACGTCGGGATGATACGGGAAGTTTTCTATCCCGAGTGGTTAGCCAACACTGTGCTCGTCAAGAAGAAGAACGGCAAGTGGAGAGTCTGTGTCGACTATACAGACCTCAACAAAGCATGCCCCAAGGACAGCTTTCCACTGCCGAGAATAGATCAACTGGTTGACGCCACTGCAGGGCATGAGCTTATGAGTTTCATGGACGCCTACTCTGGATACAACCAGATCCAGATGTACCCTCCAGATCAGGAAAATACCGCCTTCATAACCGAAAGAGGACTCTACTGCTACAGAGTGATGCCTTTCGGTTTAAAGAATGCTGGAGTCACTTACCAACGGTTGGTGAACAAGATGTTCAGCCCACTGCTTGGCAGCACCATGGAGGTATACATCGACGACATGCTGGTAAAGAGCCTCCAAAAAGGCAGCCACCTCCAGCATTTAGCCCAGACCTTTGATATCCTCAGACAGCACAAGATGAAGCTCAACCCCTCGAAATGTACCTTCGGAGTTACGAAGGGAAAATTCTTGGGGTACATCGTCTCTCAAAGAGGTATCGAAGCAGATCCCACTCAGATCCAAGCCCTGATTGGACTGAAGTCGCCAAAGACCAGAAAGGAGATTCAGGCACTGAACGGCAGAGTCGCCGCATTGAGCAGATTTATATCCAAGTCCACCGATCGCTGCCTACCTTTCTTCAAAGCTCTAAAGGGCGGCAAGGCTTTGCAATGGACAGAAGAATGCGAGCATTCCTTCCAAGAACTAAAGGAGTACTTAGCCTCTCCAGAGCTCCTGTCAAAACCTGTACAAGGAGAAAAGCTGCTCCTGTATCTAGCAGTCTCTGAGAACGCGGTCAGTTCCGCACTAATCAAACAGGACAAAGGAATACAGAGGCCTATATTCTACGTCAGTAGGGCACTACTTGACACGGAGAAAAGATACCCAGAAGTAGAGAAGCTGGCCTATGCCTTGGTCATATCAGCCCGGAAGCTTCGACCTTACTTCCAGGCCCATCCAATTGAGATCCCAACTGCCTATCCTTTAAAGTCAATACTAAGGAAACCCGAGGTATCGGGAAGATTGGTCAAGTGGTCTGTGGAGCTAGGGGAGTTTGACATAGCATATGTACCCCGAAACTCCATTAAAGGGCAGGCCTTAGCTGACTTTGTAGCCGAGTTCACCCCGGCACTGCAGAACGAAGCACAAATCGCCGAAACTACAGGAACCTGGCTGCTGTATATTGATGGTTCGTCAACCGATCAAGGATCAGGGGTAGGACTGGTACTACAGTCCCCTGATGGACTTACATCGGAAAAAGCAGTCAGCCTGGGATTTAGGGCTTCTAATAATGAAGCTGAATACGAGGCCCTAATCTTAGGGATGAAGCTTGCCCTGGAATGCGAGGCTCAGAACCTCGATGTCTTCTCTGACTCCCAACTGGTAGTAAGCCAAGTTTTGGGAGAGTTTGCCATTAAGGATGACAGGATGCTTCGGTACTCCGAACTGGTAAACCGTTTAAAGCGTTCTTTCCAAACTTTCACTATTCAGAAGATTGAGAGAAGTCAGAACTGCAGAGCAGATGCTCTGGCTAACATGGCCTCCCGCCTCAAGTCTGAAGCAGATTCCACCATTAAAATCTTTTTTCAACCAGGATCCAGCATTGAGGAAGCATCAGTTGCTCAAATTGATGAACAAACCCAGAGCTGGATGACCCCAATCCTCCAATATCTAATATCCGGGCTCCTCCCAGAGGATAAAAACAAAGCCAGGAGAATCCGAATCAGAGCGGCCCGGTACCTGATCCTGAACGACAAACTTTACAGGAGATCATACTCTCAACCTCTGTTAAAGTGTTTGGCTCCAGACGAGTCACAATATGTTTTGGCTGAAATTCACGAGGGAATTTGCGGGAATCACAATGGGGGCAGAACTATAGCCCACCGAGCTCTATCACATGGCTACTACTGGCCCGGCATGCTGAAGCAGGCTAAAGAATATGTTCGGAAGTGTGACAAATGTCAGAGATTTGCCTCGTACCAACACCAGCCTCAGCACGAGCTCATCCCGATTCCTAGTCCCTGGCCCTTTGCTCAATGGGGAATGGACATTGTGGGCCCGTTACCACGAGCACCTCCAAACAGGAAGTACCTCCTCGTGGCTATCGACTACTTCTCTAAATGGGCCGAAGCCGAGCCTTTAACGCATATTACAGAGAAGGAAGTCGAAAGCTTCACCTGGAAGAACATTGTCTGCAGATTTGGCATACCACGTGTAATTATCTCGGATAATGGGACACAATTTACTGGTAAAGGCTTCAGGGCATTCTGCGAAAATCTCAACATCAGACAGCACTTTGCCTCTCCAGGCCATCCACAAGCAAATGGGCAGGCAGAGGTCACCAACCGAACAATCCTTGATGGGTTAAAGAAAAGGTTGGAGCAAGCCAAAGGGAAATGGGCAGAAGAGCTCCCAGGAGTCCTTTGGGCCTACCGTACAACCAGAAGAACTCCCACCTCCGAAACACCCTTCTCATTAGCCTATGGGACAGAAGCAGTAATTCCGATTGAAATCGGTATGCCAACTCTGAGGACTGAGGCCTTTGAGCAAGAATCCAATGATCAGCAGCTGATGGAGAACTTGGATTTACTCGAAGAAAGAAGGGATCAGGCCAGCATCAGGATGGAAGCCTACCAACAAAGAATGATCAATAAATCCAAGATAGGACTCAAGACAGTCAGCTTTCAAGTTGGAGACTTCGTCTTAAGAAGAGTCTTTCAGAACACCAAGGATCCCACCATGGGAAAGTTGTCACCTAATTGGGAAGGCCCCTACAAAGTGACGAAGGTCGTTCGACCTACCACTTACTGGCTTGAAGACACGACTGGGAAACCTGTTCCTAGGCCATGGAACGTAGAACACTTGCGGAAGTATTATCAATAAAAAATTTTTTCTTTTACTTCCTTAAAACTGTTCATCTATTAGTGCACAGGCCTCCAGAGCCTGGTCCATCTATTAATGCACAGGCCTCCAGAGCCTGGTCCATCTATTAATGCACAAGTCTTATGACTTGGTCCATCTATTAATGCACGGGCCTCCAGAGCCTGGTCCATATTATGCCTCCAGAGCCTGGTCCATCTATTAATGCACAGGCCTCCAGAGCCTGGTCCATCTATTAATGCACAGGCCTCCAGAGCCTGGTCCATCTATTAATGCACAAGTCTTATGACTTGGTCCATCTATTAATGCACAGGCCTCCAGAGCCTGGTCCATCTATTAATGCACAGGCCTCCAGAGCCTGGTCCATCTATTAATGCACAGGCCTCCAGAGCCTGGTCCATCTATTAATGCACAAGTCTTATGACTTGGTCCATCTATTAATGCACGGGCCTCCAGAGCCTGGTCCATCTATTAATGCACAGGCCTCCAGAGCCTGGTCCATCTATTAATGCACAAGTCTTATGACTTGGTCCATCTATTAATGCACGGGCCTCCAGAGCCTGGTCCATCTATTAATGCACAAGTCTTATGACTTGGTCCATCTATTAATGCACAGGCCTTCAGAGCCTGGACCATCTTCAATTAGCGGGTTCTGTAATCCAGTCTATCCAAAAGCAGAAGTTCCGAGCACCTGTCAACTAAAGTTTACTAGAACGGAATACCTCGGATCTGACACTTACATTATTTGACTTATCTGTCAAACAAACCAGCACCATGGTTTCAACCAAAGGTGAAGTACTTCGATTCTGGCATTTTTCTAAGTTTTTGATTTATTTTCAGAACAATCGGCAACGCATTAGAAGATGCTTAAGTTTCAAAAGAGCACATTCACAGAAAATATCAGATCAGAGAAGAAGAAATTTAACTTTATTAATAACTCAAAAAGATTTACATCAGTACCAAGAAGCTATTACAGAAGCTACTACAGAAGCTATTACAGACGCTATTACAGAAGCTATTACAGAAGCTATTACAGAAGCTACGCTTGGCAACATAATGGCTCTTCTCCTGGGATGATAAAGGGGCACAAGATCCAAAACCTTCAAAACCGCCTTCATCGGCTCCATTTGAAAGGAAGGAACCCTGAACCCCAGTCTGCATCACGTAGTGCCCAGGCCATTTCATCATCACTATCACTGGTCCCATGACCAACGGATGATGAGGGCTCTGAGCCTCAGGAGACTTTTCATTCTCCACCTCTGTAATCGGCATGACTCCTCAGAAGAATAAAGCAAGGGTCTCTGCCAAGACACATGGGGGGGAAGGTAGTCCACCTTCAATCTTCTTCTTCACACCGTCTGTTTCACCCCAGCCACTTAGAGCAAGGGTCTCTGACAGAGCGTGAGGAAGGGGAGGCAACTCACCTTCGTCTTCATCACCAACACTCCAGGCCTCGGTTGAATCAGGGAGGGGCCACCACCAATCGGAGAAATCTCGACCGGATGCCAGAGGAAACAAGAAGACTTGGGCCTCCTTCAATCCTTCCTTGGAGACTGAAAAAAGAGGAAGGTTAACTCTCGGCCGCAGGCTCATTATTCCTAACTCAGGCAAGGAATCTTCCATCATCTCCGGACGAATGGGAGAAACTCCAGCAGCATATGAGGTTTCTCTCACGAACAAATCGGGGAGCAAAAGGGTTGAGCGCAACCGTATGCCCCGTTTCCATATATATAGACCCTTGAAGTCCAAAAGCCACCCAACCGAACCGTCGCAACGGTGAAAAAGAGAGTGGCCTCAAAAACCCAAACGACGGTCGAATGACTAAGCGGTGCATTAAATAAGCCTCTTCAATATACCAAGAGACAGAGTACAGAATTCTCAAGACAGAGACCGCAGTCCAGTACTTAAGCTCCCAAATCGATAAAGAGGGGAACAAAGTCTAAAGTAAATAGACCCCCAATTCAAAGATTCAGACCTACTGGTCTTAACTATTTCATAACGGGTCAAGACATATAACAAAGACCAAGCAGATCGGATATATCCCAATCCCGAGTACTCAGCATACCGAGCATCATAATAACGAGCACAAGCTGCTCAGTTAACCTCACAGACTCTTAATTCAGAGCAGTCTATCTCAGGGCTCTACAGAGATCCACTCCCGCTTTGTCAGGCTCTATCTATCTGGCTATAACTACTTTCTCGTCTTATTTTAATAAGGCAGATCTATATTCACTATTCAATGACAAATATTGAAGATTAGAAAGCAACTGTTTGATCTAACATGCAAAGGGTTCAGAGCAGCCACACTTGCAACAAAAATCACAAGAGGGAAAAATACAAGCAGAATCTGAAGAAAAGTCAATCTTATTGATCAAAAGGGAAAATATATTCACTACATCAAAAAAAAGAACCAAAAGCCTATAAAGCCTCAAGATTTCCCAGAGGGGCCTGCGTCCTCTTCCAAATTAAGGGCACGAGCCCCAGCAGTCTTATCCGGATCAGGACGAGATGAGATAGGTTCAGGAGGAACGATTGATGACACATCAAAGTCCGGGAACTGAAGTTGGAATCTAGTTCGGAAATTCTCAAAGCCGAGCAGGATCAGGTCATCACCCATCTGATCAACTTCCTCTTTTAATTCCATCTCAGCCTCAGCTTTGGCTTGACCAACTGCCTCCTGAACCCTCTGATCAATGGAACTACGGAGACCAACCAACTCCGCCTCAAGCCTCTCAACCGTCTGAGCAAATATATCCCTCTCAGACTCTGCTACCTTAAGGCTGGTGGTAGCTTTCTCCAGACCCTCTTCAGCAGACTGAATTTTGGAACGGGCTGTTCCGAGCTCCAGTCTCATCTCGTTCACCTCCGTCCTCAGCTTCTCGGCCTCCTCAAGGCCCATGGGGGTCACCATCAGAGCAGCTAAACTATGCATGCTCTGTATAAAGCAAGACAGATAAATTAGAGTGAAATAAATGAGCAAACAAAAGGCCAGGGAAAGGCTTCAGAAGTTACCTTCATCTGGAGAGTCATCATCTCAGTCATCAATTTGGATGGATCATCCCCTCTGTACCGATGTGGGCCCTGAGCCCATATTTGATCAAATGCCTTCTTGGCAATTTGATAATCTGGCTCAACAAATGGCTCAGAAGGTGCGGCAGGAGCTTTCCCCTTCCTAGACCTCTTGCTCGGACCAAGAGGAACAGCCGATACAGGAATGGCAGGCTCGGCTTCCTCAGCCTCGGCAGGGGAAGGCTCAGGGGAACCAGAGATCAATCTCCTCTTCTTCACTTCTAAAGGAGCATCAGGCTCAGCTGGGGAGGAAGACTCCCCCACCACTTGAGGCTTCGGCACTTCCCACCTCGAGGCTAGCCTCCTCTTAAACTCTGCGCTACGGGTGGCCATCACTTGGTCCGGAGTGACGATAACAGTATGAGCCCGGTTAGAAGTTGAAAGCAAAGCCCGGTACTGATCCTGCAGAGCCTTAGTAAACTTGGGCCTCTTCCGAGCACTCTTGACTGCACAAAGGAAATGAAAAATACCGAGTTTGTCAGTTCTGAGGATATAAGCAAAGCTAAAGCAAACCCAAGAGAATAAGTCTCACCCCTATGGCCCGTAACACAAGGAAACGACGAGGTCTCTCTGGCCTGGAAGTCCTTATACTCCCATCCTCCTCCAACGAAGAAGTACCACTTCTTCCACGTCTTGTTGGAAGTAGGAACGGAAGACAAGGGTCGGAACCCCTTCTCGAAGGACATATAATAGAGGCCCTCTGCCTGCTTGAACTTCAGATCCATATTGCTATGGATCAAGTCCAGAGACACGTCCACTTTGTTCAGGTATCCCAGCACCATAAAACCTAGAAGATGCCGCCAGCTATTGAGATTCAGGTCGGCAGGGCAGAGCTTGAACCAGCAAAAGAATTGCCTGACTAAATCCGGCAATGGAAGCCTTAAGCCCATTTCAAACCAGGCAAGGAAAACGCAAATCTCCCCGGCTTTAACATCTTGGGGACGGTCCATGGGTCCTGGAACTCTGCAAGTCACATTTGGGGGAAATTCGAATTTCACCCTCCATTCATCCAAGAGGCTTTGAGTGACGGCACTCTCACCCTCTTCTCTATGAGAAGACCTACCAGAGGTCTCCCCGGCCCTGTCTCGGGGCTCTTCGAAAGCATCAACTATTCTAACCCCTGGACTAGGGGGAGGATCAACAGGCCTCTCCTCAATAATTTTAAGAGCAGGGTTACCTACATCTCCTACAACAGACGGACCAGCCATCTCAGAATGGTCTCCTACTCCCTCATTCACAATTCGAGATTCCGAAGGAACAGACATTATTCTCAAACTCAAGAAGAAAGAAGCAAGAGAGGGGGAAAAATCAGTCGAACCTGTTTTCACTTAGGGGATCTGTATTCTTCAAGGTCGCACGAACCAATAATGGCGGATGAAATCTTCTAGCACAGTAAAAATATCGAGGGAAAGGTCATTTCAAAAATCTCATCCCGTATTTATAAACATGATATCAGAAGGGACCCACCAAGCCCAAACGCCATGACGGTTCAGAACAATGATGCTCTCGAGAAAACCAACTGTCCGCCCAGTGTAATTGCGACCTTGAAAAGACTTAATCGCCGACTACGCAATAAATGGCGCCCCAACAATTGTCTTGGAAGGTGAAAAAGCGAGACACATAACTCTCTTAGCCCTAGTTACTACATCAAACTAGGACTTGGGGGGGGAGTAACTGATATACCATAAAAAGACAGGCCAATCAACACTTGACACGTATGACCACAGTCCGATTTATGTTCAGCTAGCATGATTCTTGCTCAGCCAATGACATCCAGATCATCACATAAGGTCAGAAGTGACCAAACAAATATATCCAGAACTGATCACGGGGTCCAGACCAGAGCTTCAGATCTCGTCACCGCCTTAGCGGATTCCGAGCAGAGAATAGGGAAACAGTCTCCAATACGGAAACTACCATTTATGATTATCTCCATCTACAACTCAATGCCCACAAGGTAACTGCAATCTCCGATGATCATATCCCTATATTCATGGCGTCGAATCCTAATCAACTTAGGAAAGCTTCGGCCTATATATTAAACCCTAGAGGTACGCTTTTAGATTCATGCTCATTCTTTGACTTTCAATACAGTCTTTCAATTCCCTTACTCACTTAAGCATCGGAGCGGCTACCGCCGGAGCCAATCCGGTGGTCCTCTGATCATCTTTCTGAGTGTTCTACAGGTCACGGAGCCCTCACGTGTTGCGAGTCAAAAAGTGCAGCATCACTTACAAAACATTCCAAGGATTCAAACCGCCTAGGTTTGACGGACTGGATACGACAATTAGTGCAGAATCATGGGTAAGAGAGATGGAGTGCATTTTTACCGTAATGCCTTACACAATTGAGCAGAAAGTCTCCTACGCTGCTCTCACTTTTAAGGACGCAGCACACGAGTGGTGGCTTTTAGAGAGAGATAGGGAGCCACCCATGACCTGGGAAAGGTTCTTGGAAGTGTTTTATGAAAAGTACTTTCTGAGATCATTGAGAAATCAAAAGATAGCCGAGTTTGCAACCCTAACCTAGGGAATGATGACGGTGGCCGAGTACGAGACCAAATTTATGAATCTGGCTCGTTTCTCACCACACATGATCCACACCGAGGATTTGAAAGCTAGGAAGTTCGAGTGTGGTCTCAAAGATAACATTAGGTATCGATTGGAACCTTTTGAGCTTCCGACATATAACGCTGTTGTGGACCGTGCCAAAATATTTGAGAGAGCCGAAATAGCCTTGTCCTAGAAAAAGGACAAGAAACAGATGAGCCCCATGCCTCAACAAATGAAGAAGACCAAAACAGGAGGAGGCAGGAATGCTACATCTGTGAATGAGGAGGGCAATGTTAGTCAAAAGACAGTAGAAACTCCCACATGTCCTAACTGCTAAAAGAAACATTTTGCACCTTGTCGGCTAGGCACCGGAGTTTGTTACAAGTGTGGACTAACAGGGCATCGTATCAAAGAATGCCCAAAATTGAGTTTAACTGCCAAAGAGCCTACCGTAGTAGCTTCATCGGCTATGCCACAGGCTCGGACTGCTGAAAAATCAAAAGGAAATCAAGAACCTACAAGGTACAGGCGAGTTTTCAATATATTTTCTGAAGCTGCACAAACCTCTAAGGATAATTAGGTATACGATCAAATATTTAATTTCTGTCATATATGCTTATTGTTTAGATTTGAACTCTAGACATGTTAATGTGAAAAATGATGTAATGTTGATTGAGAAGCTTTCTAATCTTAAGGATTAGGAACAATCGAGTTTTGAGGACAAAACTCTTATAAGTAGGGAAGAATGTAATATCCCGACCCGGGATACCGGGTCATATGACGTGTATTTCGGGATTAAAGAAAATTACCGTAAAAACATTTACAATCAAAGAGAATAATTAATTAAATAAATATTTTAATTAATTATTTATATGAAATAATTAGTTTTAATTATAATTAAATAAATATTTTAACACACATTTATGGCAACATGGAAGGTGTATCATGTATGCATAAATATATATATATGTGATCCAATATGTATGCATGTATGTATATAATTAAATTAAAAATATATAACTAAATATATGTAAGGTGTGAACAGTGCAGTGTGTGAGTGTGTGTCGGCTATATAGTGTGTGTGTCTTCATGTGTAAGTGTGTGTATTATATTATATGTATATATGTATACAAAATATCTTGCAACAATTTAATGCAAAGCTGAAAGGAGAAAAGTAAAATTGATGAGATGGGAGGGCTAGTGTAGGGCTACGAACCAGAAAGAGAGAAAGAGAACAGTAGAGAGAGAGAGGTCGGTTCTCTCTTTAAAAGCAAGGCATGCAAAGCATGCTTTGCTTCATACGAAAGAGATCAAAGAGGGAGAAACTGAAAAAAAAAACAAAGGAAAGGAACTGAGGAGATAGAAGAAGAGATTCAGAGCAAGAAAGAAAGAGAAAACAGTAGTGAAAGGTGAACCCACCGAAAACTTTTAAAATTCTCTCTCTAGAATATTTTGCATATGTTAAGAGATTTAGGTTATGTTATGTATATATGATGCTTAATATATGTCTAGACGTGTATCAAGCATGAAAATTGGTTATGAAAACGACTAAAACCATGAAACCCAGAAGCATCCGCCATTGAAGACCATGCTATAGCAGGTCTGAAACAATGGAAGCCAAACTCTTTTTGGTGCATATGGACTTCAAGAAGAAGTCACGAGGGTCATGAAAACCTATACCCGCGATCATAAAACCCAAGAAAAGCCCTCCAAATATCGAGTTGCAGGTTACGGGTTTAAGACCCAATCCTTTAAACTCTGTGTTAAATTGATATTTAAGAATGAGATATGAATCCCCATGAAGAGGGGATCATAACAAACGAAACCCCATGAATTTTGGTTCAAAAATGAGCATGAACGACTGACTTACAGTTTGGAATATCAAACCTTAAACCATACGATTTAAACTTCGTTTAATCTCTAAATGAATGCCAAATCAGTTGTTAGCAACTTGGGAGTGTTTATGACTAAAAATAATGGAGTTTCCTTGGTTGAGACTCCACGAAAATGAGAAGAATGGAGGTTCAGAAATTAGGGTTATAGTGGGTCGAGATGGGGAAGACGACGCTGAGTCGACTCATCGTCTCTTTCGAGTTGAACGGGTTGACTCGGACGCGTGGCAGCCTTTGGGCTTGCCACCGAATAAATGAAACGACAGCGTTTCAATAAGGTTTTAAAATCTTTTAAACGGTAGGGCTGACGTCATCATGACATCAGCAACACGCACAAAACCGGATAGACCGGTTGGTTTACAACCAAACCGGACCGGTTCTCTTATTCTTGGACCGAACCCTTTGGTTTTCTGGTTTTAATTTAAATCAAATAAACCAACACTTTTCCTATTTACGGATTGACCCCAACTGTTTTGGGAAATTCGACTGTGGCCCAACTGATGAAGAATTTATGCAATTAAGCCCCTGAAAAATAATTAAATAATAAATTTAATTATTTAATAAATAAGTAAAATTACTATTTTACCCTTGGGTCATAAATAGAGCAAATGAAATCCAAATTAAGCATATAAATAGTGTATCCTTACTATTTTGGACATTCTGAGATCAATGGTAGGGTCCATTTTACGAGACAGGGCCAGAAAAATAAAGACACGTAAAGGAGTAAATGACCAAAATACCCGTTGACCAAAATTAACAAGCTATTAGTGTATTCTTACTATCTCGGACCTTCTGAGCCCAATAGTGAGATCCACGACATGAGACGGGGTCCTGAAAAATAAAGACACGTAAAAGGCTAAAATGACCAAAATACCCTTGGGACCCCGAAAGCCAAAATGAAACCAGAGAAGGTCTAAATTGACTTTCTTTGACATTCCGAACTCAATAATGGAGTCCAAATTAAGAAACGAAGTACAGAAAAATATGACACGTAAAAGGGTAAATGACCATGTCTAGTTAAAATGAAATTATTGTTAAATATCCTGAATTTGCTTATTTCAAGTATACGAATGTTTATCACGAAGTTATGAATGTTATGTTTTAAAGTACTCACGAAAAATATCTATTTGACATACTCATATGTTAAATGTATTTGAAATGCAAGATAAATAATAAGCACATAGGTAGTGTTGTGGGTTGTATGGAACTCAACAGACCTATCATGTGCATCATCACATAGGTAGTGAGGAGGGTTGTACGGAGCCCAACGGACCTATCATGTGAAATGCCCGGTAGCAGGATCTAATCCCCTAGGCAAATGAGATATCTCTATTTATAAGTAAGATGGGAGTCCGGTTCGAAACGGATTCCACTAATGGAAGTGATAAGATGACAAATGATTTGAAAATTGGAAGCAGGTTTTTACCCTCACTTTCAATGTGCATATGTTTTGAGTTTTATATACTCTGTTTATGAAATACATGATATGATATATGTTTTGAAGTTCACATGTATAAGTCTAGCTTGAATACTTTAAACGTTTCAAAGCTACATGTTTTAAAGAATGCATATATTCTGTATTCAAAGTATACGAACAATTGGCGGTGATTATTTTACAACTTTTATGTACTAAAAACCACTGCTAATTGAAAACCCCATGACGAATACTGGAATTGCTCACAAGCTTAGATTAGCTTACCTGGACTTTGTTTGGACCCCCCTTTCAGGTGATTCAGCAGACAGGGTCTTAAGGACGATGGCGATGAGTCTAGCTGTTTTTGGAAGGATATGTTTAAGTAGTTTCTTTTGAAGAACCTATGAACACTAGTAGTACATTTTGTATTAGTAGACAATGTAAGAATATGTAATAAGCCCTCAGGGCAACCGAATATGTATTGTATTAATGTATTAAGTCTTTAAGTTTTTGTTATACTCTGAATGTGTAACCATGTATGCTATGTATGGAGCAGCAGTATCGGACGGATGTGCATAATTTAAAAATGAGAAAAGAAAAGAAAAAGTTTTTCACTTTTCCACAAAACGTATGTTGCACATCTATTCGATACTGCTGCCTATATGAGCCTTCGCCCAAGGGTCCCCGGACCTGAGGGTGGCGGTCGCGATGCGAGATCCGTACAGGGTGGGTTTCAGGTCGTGACACCTTCGCCCATGCTGCTGCAGCAGCACATATATATATATGTATCTATATTTTATGATTATTTTTCATTCTAAGTTATTCACTTAGCAACACACACACACACATTTATATATATAGATATCTATATTTTATGATTATTTTTTGTTCTAAGTTATTCACTTTATGTATATATATATATATATATATATATAAATCATATATAACATATATCACAAGATGGTTGGTAGCCCAAATGGTATTTTTTTTTTCAGCACTTAAATGCTTCATTGGTTTTGGTCAAGGGTTTAAAACCCATTCATTGCATTTTTGGCATTTTTGCTATGTTCTTGCCTTAAGGCTTTGTTTGGCTATCAGAAATACATATTTTGGCTTTTTACCTTTTAGCTCTCTTTTTATTTCTCTTTTTGCAAAGTAATTTCTTTTAGTAGTTTCCTACCTGGGTTGGCCTCGATATTCTAAGCTTTGCATCGTATCTATTTTCCTTGTGGTTCTCGAGGCGTGTTATTTCATAATTACGATATTCAAATTTTGCTACAAACGATTATATTAACATTTTATTTATGCTATATGTTTGAGAAACTTGTTGCCCATGGTATTTTGGGCAAAACTTTGGTTTGCAAAACTTGTGACAAGATGTAGGAATTATTCACGAGCTTTATGAAGCTCACATGGATTCATCCAACCTAGTTCAGGTAATGGACTCAGCAAGGAGATAACAAGCATATGCAGAATAACTAAGGTGTGAATGTGATAAATCTTTGTTCAGAATCTAGGTTGGATGTGATGTGAGATCTTGTAGGTAATCATATGATGTTTTTGGGGACTGATGACAATCTAGATTATGGGAACTATCTTTTGTACTTTTGTGGATATATATATATATATATATATATGATATATATGTAATGTTGATGACTCGTGTTGGATAGTGGTGATAATGATCTTATCTTGAGCAGATTTTATAAATGACTCATATAGAAATGGTTATCGAATGAATTGCATTTGGTGTAGCTTCCGTATTAAATGATTTAATGATTCATAATTTATTGATATGAAGGAAAGAAAAATTTATTTACCATACTATGCAATTCATTTGATTTTGTACGGCCTGTTCGAGTGGCAGTGTCAGTCACGAGTCCTAAATCCATATAGGGTGGGTTTGGGAGTCGTGACAAAGTGGTATCACAGTTAAGGTTTGTAAATATTTAAGATCTACTGATACAACAAAGCGGTATCAGAGCAAAGGTTAATGGTCTTTGGGAAAGACTAAGTTGTGATTGAAGTTGATGATTCTTAGATGACTAGGATGATCAAATGATCAATAATTTTTGGGAGACACTAGTATGATTATGAGAGAAGTTGATGATCTTGAGAATTTCAGGACATAAGAAGATTGATTTTAAGGAGATTATGAATGATGTGAAGTTTATGGATATTGACTCTAAATGTTGTGAGAACTAGGACTGACATATGATTAAATGACTTGACTTATTTATTTAAGTTTACATGACTATGAGTAAGTAATATTGTAAGTTATGTTAAGAACTCAAGGATACTGACATATTGTTTTCTAGTGAATTTTTTAGGTAAGGATGGCAGGGAATAGGAACAACACACGTGCAGTTGGGGCATGTATGGATCGAATAGAACGAGCACTAGAAAGAATGGTGGCGATAATGAATGACATTAGAATTAATCAGGATCTCCCGAGAGCACCCTCGGATGAAAGAAGAGAAATTGTCACCTACAAGCGTTTTCAAGAGCTCAAGTCTCCTTCATTTAAAGGTACCATGAATCCGATAGAGGCAGCGTGATGGGTATTAGAAATGGAGAAAATATTTAGAATACTGCCTTGTACAGAAGAATAAAAGGTTGTATTTGTAACATTTGCATTCAAGGGTGCCACTCATCGACGGTGGTTACTAGAACTAGAGAGAGAGCCTAATATGGTTTGGACACGATTCTTAGAAGTTTTTTTATGAGAAGTATTTCCTTACATCAGACAGAGACCAGAAGATTGCTGAATTCTTAGTTCTAAAGCAAAACAATATGACAATTGTAGAGTATGAACTCAAATTTACTGAGCTTGCTCATTTCGCCCCTTATGTGATACAGACAAAGAGTCAAAAGGCCCGTAAGTTTGAGGGTGGCCTGTACTGGGAGATAAAAGGGAATGTGGAGGCACTCCCGCTTGCCTACCTATGCTGATGTAGTGGATAGAGCAAAGATTTTTGAAACAACATTGAAAGAGAAATTCCAACGCGGGGAAAAGTTTAAAAAGGGATTGAGTAAAGAATAGAACAAGAGGCCAGTTTCAAAGAAGACCAGAAGTGAAGGATCAGTTGTAAAAAAAGGAGAAAATACCGAAATGACTAATAACACCGAACCCCGCTCCATATGCCATAATCTTCACAAAAGTCCATGTCGTCAAGGTACTGGGGCATGCTACAGGTGTGGTGAGAAGGGTCATTTCATTAAAGATTGTCCAATGCTTAATTCTAAGGACGTGAATACTCCTGCACTTGAAAAGACTGTTCAGAAGTCAAAACTAGGAAGGAGTAACCAACGGAGTCTAGGTATTTTAGTTCTTTGAAATTTAATATTAAAAGAGTTATGTTTAATGATATATAAATACTTAGGCTATGAAATTATGTAATGATACCATAAGACATGATATGTGGAAAGTAGTTACATTGTCTAAAGATGACTGTTCAAGTTTTGAGGACAAAACTCTTTGAAAGAGGGGAGAGTATAACAACTCGACCCGATTTTTGGGAATTAATTTACTAATTTAAATATTAGAGACTTTAAGGGCTAAAATGACAATAATTATGAAAATTAGAACCAGGAAAAAATAAAAGCCATAAAATAATATGAGAAAAATAGAAGCCATAAAATAATGAAGCCAATTAGTGTTGGCCACGGGATTTGATCCCGAGACCCAAAAAGGGAAATGACTTATGTTTAAATAAGCCAACTGTAACACCCTGAACTTTATTTTACTATTTAATTAATGTAATGAAGTCTTTTGGGAATCTAATGCAATGATCTAACTATTTAAGCCCTATTTTAACACTATTAAAACTCGAATTAGCTAAGTTTGAAAAACACAACGACATAAAAACTAGCACAAGGCCTTTGATCTCGAAGCTAACCTAAATAGGGAATGACCAGAAGAAACTGCTTTCTAAAAAGAGCAACAGAAAAGAAAATATTAAGGAAATAGCTAAAATTGAAATCTGTGCCAGCCAAACGAGGCATAAGCACAAAATAGGAGAAAAATGCCAAAAGTGAGGCCAAGGGAATTTGAACCCTTGACCAAGTGGGGCAAGATTCTAAGCACCAAAAAATATACCAAGTGGGCTGCCAGCACTTTTGTGCTTAATTCTGCAACAAAAATGTATATAACCTCAATTTAACCAAGCCTACCTCCCAAATTGGCCAATGGCCATTCATGCAACACCTCATCCTACATCACCCTATGCCTCAGCCCTCATCATCACACCCCAAACCCTAAGAATGCATGCATAGGTGTAAATATATCGTAGTATAATTATATATAGGTCACATTTCTTTTTAAGTAATTCAAGTGTAAGTGTGTGCTGTGCATTTAGATAGTGTGCGAGTGACATTGTGTGTGCGTGAGTGATAGAGAGAGAGAGAGGGACATTGTGTTGTGTAAGCTTGTGTGTGAGAGTGCGTGTCCATCGGAGGTGCACAAGGAGAAGAAGGAGAGTGGTCTTGTATGTGCAGAACTAGATTGCACTAGGGGTCTCACCTCAAGCCAAAAGATGAGGAGGAACGGTTGAAGGTATCAAACATCAAAAGGAACTCAGTTTTTTTTTCTTCTTTTGATTATTTGCTCACTGTTTTAGTTTCATTTGGCATCTAGACTGCATACATGAAGTACTACAGTTTTTAGGAACTTTCTTGAGTGAACTAAGAGGGCCGAGGGCTTGAAAAACCCTAAAACCATGCGTGGCCTCCATTGTTGGACCTCCAACAGTGCAGGTCTGAGTCGACCATCAAATAATTTGTTTTGGAAGTTTCAAAGTTAAAATAGACCTCATAAGCAATTGAAAACCACCAAGCCACGACTGAAAACCTCAAAGGAAGACCACGAAAAATGAAGTAGTAGGTTTTGGGTTTGGAACCCAGTCTCTGAAATAGACTCTTAACCCCTGTTTTAGGAATGAGGATTGAACCCCCTTGCCATAACGGTCAAAATGAGCCAAACCTCGCAGGATTTGGTGACAAAATGAAGGTTTACGACACAATTACAGCTCAAGACCTCACAACCCACCATGGCTCCTAGAGCTTGATTCGAGCCCTAACACGAATTCCAAAATGTTGCCTAGACCCTCAGTAATCGACACCATTCAAAATAGAAAGAAAAGGCATCCAAAAAATCCACGAAATTGAAAGGATTTGGAAACTGAAATTAGGGCAACAGTAGCTTATGCGATGAAGAAGATGACGAGTCGACTCGCCCAACTTGTTCGCGACAAGCGTGTTGGCTCGGACACGTGTAGGCCTACGGGTTAGCCACCGCATTAATTAGATGACCTTGTTTTGTGTGTGTTATGTTTTAAAATTAAAACAAACCTGGCTGTTTGGTTACTGAGATAGGAAATTAAGTTGATAACCCCGTGCGGAATAGGGGTATCGTCCTATCCTTACTCCTGCTTGTCCGCTGTTTGGACTAGGAAACCTTTGAAAAAAAAGTGAGGGGAAACCTGCTATTCTGCTGAATTGAACCCATGACCCTCGCAAGCCCAAACCCTAAACACAAGGCCAAGAACCACTGTGCCACTGTCCCTTACATAATGTATACTGCAGTAATGACCTGGGAATTTTTTTTTTTTGGAATAAAATATTTGTTTGTTTATTT
Organism: Nyssa sinensis; assembly: GCA_008638375.1. NCBI lineage: Eukaryota > Viridiplantae > Streptophyta > Magnoliopsida > Cornales > Nyssaceae > Nyssa > Nyssa sinensis. The sequence goes on from CM018050.1 coordinate 13,681,889, forward strand.
ATTTATTTATTTATCTTTTGGAAATGTATGTGTGTATGTGATGTGTGTAAATAATGTATGGTGTATGTATGCATGTGTATGTATTTATATGTTATATATATATATATATGTATACGTGTGTTTAATAATATATATATATATATATGTATATATACATATATATGTGCACAATGTGCATGCCAGTAGTGTGTGTGTAGGCTGCACTGTGTGTGTGTGTGACAGACCGTGTATATGTGTGTGTGAGGTGTAATATATATATATATGTATATATAGATAGGGAAAACCAGCAATGCAAGCAATGCATTTAATGCGAAGCTGCATTGCTGTATGGGATAAGAGAGAAAGTTAGAAAAGAGAGTGGGAAGAGAGAGAAAGGGGAAATGGAGAGATTGGACTGGGCGCCTGAGAGTTGATGTGAATATATGTATGTATACGTTGGGTTTTGGTGTTAGAGAGAAAACAAAAAAGGAAAGGCCAAGGGGAGGAACTGAGAGTGCATTGGAGAACTGAGGAAACTTAGAGGGTGAGCCAAGAGGAGGAAAGAAGAGGGGAGAAGCTACAAGAAGGGGAAACCCGAAAATAGGTATGCCTAGGCTTAGCTTCTGTTTTAATTTTTCAAGGCATGATGAGTAGTTTTGGTTATAAGGTCTTGTAGAGCATGTGAAATAGAGTTAACTGCAAAAAGAATGAACTAAAATGGTCCTAAAACAAGGGACAAAAGTGGAGTTGCAGGTTTATGTAGATAATCGGGTTCCAAGAATTTTTTTTGTTTAAAGCTTCGTTTAAATGGAATGGAAACATTCCATTATAGTGCAGAAAACGATTTGGTGAGGAAATGGGTTAAAATAATGGACTTTGAGGCATGGAATAGGGAGGAAACCAGTTGGCCGGAGCCACTGTTTTCCCTCTATTTGTGACATTTGAGTGGCCCAAGTCGAAAACAAAGGTTAGATATAAGATCTTTGGAAAAGAACGAAGAAAACTGCATTTTTAAAACATGAAAAACTGGCCAAAAAATAGTCGTCGGCACCGGAGAAGGCTCCGGAACTCCGCCGAAACCCTACCAAAAAATCGGGGAAGAAGGGGCACTGTTCAGGGTTGGGTTCAGGTCGGGTTCGGGTCAGTTCGGGTCAGGTTAAGAACGACCCACCCCACGTGTTAGCTGTATGTTTTAAATTTAAAATGGGATTGGGGGTGTTTGGCTATAGGGTTAAGAAATTGAAATTGAAATTAAAATTGAGAATAGGGATATCTTATCCTTGTTTTGGGAATTAGCCACTGTTTGGCTATTCGGATTTGGAATAGGAAAATTTGAAATTCTGAATTAACTTCTCAACTTTTGGAAATTCAACTTTGACCCCCATAAATTTTAATAATTATATTTTGACCCCCTTGAATAAAATATTAATTAATTAAAAATAAAAAAAATTACAAAAATGCCACTGAGTCATAAAGCAGTCAAATGAACTCCGATTTAAGTAAAAAATAGTAAATTTTTATTATTTCGAGCATTCCGGACTTAATCGTGGAGTCTGATTTTCAAAAAGAGGTCTCGGGATGTAAGAACCCGTAAAAATGCAAAATGACCGTTTTGGCCTTTTTAGTACAGAAGTCCAAATTTAATTTCGCGAAAGCCTAAACCGACTTTCTTCGACGCTCCATACTCAATGGTAGAGTCTATTTTAGCAAAATAGAAACTCATGAAATAAAGATATAAAATTTGATGAATAGCATAATTCAAGTGGCAATAGACTGAGTTACATTTTATGATTTTAGGGACACCGAAAGGCAAATAGAAGGTGGTCTGACCTTCTACATTATCATTGTTAGTTTAGCTACACCATGAGGACGATTTCTTAGGGTTGAGACCAACCCATCAGGTATGATATTTTGCTAAGTAAGAAATAGGATTAAGTTTAGGAGTAATTGCCATGTTGACTTGATGATTCACATATTTGTTTGATTGTTTATGTGCTTATGTGTTTCTTGTTATCTTTTTTGAAAGTTTGGTTAAGTGAAAAATGTAGATCATGATTGTATGTATATTCCATGTGCTAGTGCAATGTGTGAATTATATTCTTCAAAAATTGTTGAGATTATGAAATATGTAACTTAAAGCATGTGTTTTAAATGGACTATGTATGGCATGTACCCTTGGTGAAGGGACTTTGTGATCGGAATGTTATTGTGTAACACATTGTCTAAAGCATGTTTAATGTGTGGATAAGGTGCTTTATTAAAATTACATCATGGCATGGTAGAATCAGAGCATATTGGCATAGTGTGATTCCTTGAAAGCATGGTGTGGGTTGAGCACGTGGTGCTATGCATTATGAGGGTGTAGATCCTACGGTGAAAAACCCAAAATCGGCCATTGGTACTCATGCCAGTGGGGACGGACCGTAAAGTGAGACAGACAAGTGGTACTCATGCTAGCGGGGAAGGACCGTAAAGTGAGACATGGGTGTAGCATAAAGTTTGAATGGGTGTGTCACGCATATTGTTCATGTACTACATTGATGATACTGAACGACATGTAGAGATAAATGTATAGTTGCACATGCCATGCTTTAATTTTGTTTCTTGCATTAGCATTATATTATACCAGCAATTGAGTTAACCCATTCGTGGGATAACATATTACAGATGACGCCCCTGCTACATGAGACTCGAATATATCTTAATGGAGGAAAGAACTTGGAACTATATTTGGCCCGTGGGGCGTATTTTTGATGTTGTACAAGGGCATAAGCCCTAGACTATTTCTTGTTTATTTGTATGTTATGAGAAAACGGGCAAGGCCTTATGGATTGTATCAGAACAGGAATTTTAGTGTTTTGAATGTATGTGATTGTCCTGTATTTCTTTATTATTTTATTTCCTTTTAGTTTCATTACACACACCCCCGGGTTCACAAAAATTCTGGGCGTGACAACGTGGTGGTATCAGAGCATAGGTTCGAATACCTAGAGACTGTGGGGTGTTGTTGAACACCATGAGACCCTAAAGGAGAGAGTGAGACTTAGTGTGGAATGTCGGTAGTATGTGATAGGATCTTATGTGTTATGTGATTATCTATACTTGAAGCATGACTTGCTATGATTATGTGTAAATTGATACTATATCGAGATGCATGATGTGAATGATGTATGGAAATTTGCTAAATGTATATTATGGCATGCTATACGTACTACTTGTTAAGTGTAAGTGTAGATAAGACCAAGACTGACATTCCTCTTTAATGCTTATGTTCGAATGTGAAAAAGTGGTATTAAATTTTTCTTTCTTTCTTGGACTTGTAGACGTGCCTCTGAGATGAGCTCCTACTAAAGCCGGACTGTCACGACCCGAAACCCACCTTGTGAGGATCTCGCATCGCGACCGCCACCCTCAGGCCCGGGGACTTTAGGGCGAAAGCTCACATAAGCAACGGTATCGAATAGATGTGCGACATGTGATTGCGGAAGCGTGAAAAACTTTTTTCTTTTCTTTTCTTATTTTTAAATTACGCACATCCATCCGGTACTGCCACTCTTTACATAGCATACATGATTTAACATTCAGAGTATAACTAAAACTTAAAGAAAACTTTATAAACAATACATGTTTAATTTCCTCGTAGGGCTTATACATAACAGGGTACCACTTTTACTAATACAAGATTTCATACTTAATGTTCGTAGTGCTAGACAAACACTACTTGAACATAACTTCCAAAAACAACAGATTCATCATCATCATCCTCAAGTCAAGACTGCTGCTAATCATCTAAAAGGGGGATCCGAACAAAGTCCGGGTAAGCTAATCTAAGCTTGTAAGCAATTCCAGTATTCGTCATGGGGTTTTCAATTAGCAGTGGTTTTTAGTACATAAGAGTTTGTAAAACATTCACCGCCAATTGCTCGTATACTTGAACATAGAACATATGCATTTCATAAAATAGATAGCTTTGAAACATTTAAAGTATTCAAGCTAAACTCGTACTTCGTCAAATAAAGTATATAACTTGAAACATATGCATTTCATAAAATAGATAGCTTCGAAACATTAAAAGTATTCAAGCTCAACTCATACTTTGTCAATAAAGTATATAACTTTAAAACACATAAATATGTACTATGAAAATGAGGGTAAAACCTGCTTCCATTTCCAGTACATTTTCTTATCACTTTTCATTAATGGAATCCGTTTCGAACCAGATTCCCACTTTACGTTTCGTGAAGATATCTTATGCCTGGGGGATTAGATCCTGCTACCTGGCATTCGACAGTCAATCGAGTTCCGTACAACTCAATGTCCTATCAGATTTCGGATTAATTTAATTCTGAAGAAACTCATAAAATTCGTGCTGCTTATGCACAGCTTTTCTTACATTCAAATACATTTGATTTCTTCAAATGGGTGCTTCTCATGAACATTTAAAACATCATGTACATAATTTCATAACAAATCCTTTAAACATTTGATATAAACAAATTCAGAACACTTTACATAATTTGGCATTTAAAACTTTAGACACGCTGAAATATGTTTTAAGAAAACTGTGACAGAAGCCATTCTCTGAGTATGTCATAATAGAGTTTATAAATATAGAAAAATTTAAAACTGAATCATGTAAATACTGAATTTGAAAATTCAAACACTTCATATCTTTGAACTTAAAACCTTTCCAAATCCATGGAGTTAAATCTCCACTTCAAATACAAGGTTACTCAGCTTGGTCCTTTAGGGTTAGTGCTAATAATGCGCTTTCCCACTTCCTTTGTAGTTCCTAAGAACAATTCATAAACATCTCATTAACTTCACATTCATTGTAATATCATCTCGATATTCCTTAACTTATGCTTAAATCGTATTAGATCCTAAAACGATTTCATAATTTCATATGTACTTAACTTAACTCATACTCTTTAACCTATGACACAATTTAATGTGTTAGAATTTAAATTCATTTCAATTTATACTCTTCTGGTAGCTCCATTAGCTTTAATTTAAATTTATTTATTTCACATGTTCACGTGTCGTGTCTTTTCGTAATTGATTTCCTTGTATACGCCTTAGATTAGTACTTTGGCATTACTTTAATTTATAGTCATCTGACAGATGCTATTCAACAAATTTTATGTCTTTTTACTTTTGACATTTCTTTTGGTCGAATAGACTTTACCATTGAGTCCGGAGTGTCGAAGAAAGTCAGTTTAGGCTTTCCAAGAATTTAATTCGGATTTTCATATGTAAAAGGGCAAAATGGTCATTTATAGTTTTACGTGTCACATTTTTTCGTACTTCGTTTCGTAATTTGGACTCCATTTTTAAGTCCGGAAGGTCGAAGAAAGTCAATTTAGACCTTCTCTGGTTTCATTTTGGCTTTAGGGGTACCAGGGGTATTTTGGTCATTTTACCCATTTACGTGTCTTTATTTTTTGGGATCCCATCTCGTGTCATGAACCTCACCATTGGACTCAGAAGGTGCAAGATAGTAAAAATACACTAATAACTTGTTAATTTTGGAGAAGGGGTATTTTGGTCATTTACCCCTGTACGTGTCTTTATTTTTTGGGACCCCGTCTCGCAAAACAGACCCAGCCATTAGTCTCAGAATGTCCAAAATAGTAAAGATACACTATTCATATGTTTAATTTGGACTTCATTTGCTTCATATATGACCTAGGGGCAAAATAGTAATTTTGCTTTATTTATTAAATAATTAAATTAATTATTTAATTATTTTTCCAGGGGCTTAATTGCGTAAAATCTTCATCAGTTGCGCCACAGTGGGATTTCCCAAAACAGTTGGGGTCAATCCGTAAATAAAAGAAGTTTTGGTTTATTTAGTTTTAACTAAATCAGAAAACCAAAGGGTTCAGTCCAATTGAAAGTGAACCGGTCCGGTTCCTTTACAAACCAACCGGTTTAGCCGGTTTGCCACGTGTTGCTGACGTCACGATGACGTCAGCCCTAATGTCTTTTAAATTGAAAACAAAACGTTGCCGTATAAATAAACCTAACCCGTTGGATCTGGTTTGACCCCGACCCATAACCGACCCATAGCCGACCCGTAACAGTGTCGTCTTCCCCACGATCATCCCTGTGTTGCCCTAATCCCCGATTTTCATTTTCTTTAATTTCGTACAGTTTGGATCAATGGATCCTCATTGTTTTTGTTTCGTTTTGTTCTTGAGGTACCCAGAATCCATTTGGCATTCGTTTTGGAGTTCAAAGTGAACTCTTTGCTTCGGTTTAAGCCTTGATAATTCAGACCTGCAAACCGTCGGTTCATACTCATTTCTTGGTGATTTTTCATGGGGTTTAGCTTGTTTTGATCCCCTATTCATGGGGATTCAGTTTTCATTTAAAAAAATGGATTAAATCATGAGTTTAAAGGTTTGGGGTGTAAACCCGTAACCTACAACTTGACATTTGGAGGTTGTACTTAGGTTTTGGAATCGCGTAGTGGTATTTTTGAAACCCTCTTGACCTCATCTTGAGGTCTTGGTAGGTTAGAACCCATTTAATTTCACCCATTTCGGACCTGTTTTTGAAGGTCATCCATGCAGCCGTTCCTCGGTTTATCATTTTTCAATGTTTTTCTTGTGATTTTTCATGCTTATTCATGTCTTTGACATATATCAAACATCATACATATTAAATAACTTGAAAACAGTTCATATCATGCTTAAAATCCTAAAGAGAGAATTTTATAAACTTTCAAAATTCTCACCTTATTGTCGTAGGTTTTATCTTTTTCTCTTTCTGGTTTTCCTCCTTTTATTCTCCTGCAGTTCCTTAGTTCTTTTCTTATAAAACAAGCACGCAATGCATGCTTGTTTCTTTTAAAGAAGATGTCACGACCCAAAACCCACCCTGTGCGGATTAAGGGAATCGCGACCGCCGCCCTTCGGCCCGAAGGCCTTAGGGCAAGGCTCACATAAGCAACAGTATCGGGTGGCGGTGCGGCTTGTGGTTGCGGAAGCGTGAAAAAAATTTTTTTCTTTTCTTTTTAAAATCTGTCGCACATCCATCCGGTACTGCCGCTCTTCATAGCGGTACACATGATTATAAAATCAGAGCATACTAAAAACTTAAAGTGTTATACATAGTACATATTAGAATGCCTCGAGGGCTTAAGTACATGTTGTCCAAAATCTATTACACTTCAAAGCTCGACCATTTACGGGTCCTTAGTACTTCCAAAAATCCTTGATCATATTAAAGCCACTAGTCGTCATCCCCAAATGGAGCAAGGCTCCCATTCATCATCATTAGTACCTGAAAAATGTTAAGGAATGGGGTGAGCTTCGAAAAGCCCAATGAGTAATTCCTGCATCTGTCATGGGTTTTCAATTAGCAGTGGTTTCGCACATGAGAGTTTATAAAATGCACACTACCAATTGTTCGTACATTTTAAACACAGAGTACATGCACTTTTCATAACGGATAGCTTTGAAACATTTAAAGTATTCAAGCTAGGTAAACATTCCTTCAAATAGAGTATATGCATTTCAAAGCATGTAAACATGCAGAATAAAAACATCACTTCAAAATATATAAACCTGCACAATGAAAATGAGGGTAAAACCTGCTTCCATTTCCAAAAAATCATTTGTCATCTTTTCACTATTTAACTGGAGGATCCGTTTCGAACCAGACCCTAGTTTTAGTTCTGGGAGATCTCGTTGCCTGGGGATTAGATCCTGCTGCCGGGCATTTTTCTGAATTGAGAACCCAAAGGGTGCTCAATAACTGGTGATGCTTATGCATCATTATAATCTTGCAAAACATTAGCTTCTTCAAGAAATACTTTTTATAAGCATTTAAACATGACTTCTTCAAGAAATGCTTTTATGAGCATTTAAAACATGATGTTCTTGATAGAATCTTCACATAGTTGGAATAACATTTCAGAACAGATGACATGTTAAATACTTTCAAAGAGAATTGTAACAAAAATCATTCACTGAACATGTCACAAGAGAAACTATAAGAGCGGAATATTTCAATACCGGAATCATGAAATATGGAATTTAAACATTCAATGCTTCAGATATTTTGAAGGTTAAAACATCATTTAAATCATGGAGTTAAAATCTCCACTTCAAAAGCAGGATTACTCACCTTGATTTCCTGGGTTTGCACTATTAGTTGGTTGTTCCCTTCCCTTTGTAGTTCCTAGAAACAATTCACAATAGTCTATTAACTTCAATGTACTTCAAATATCTCCTATTGATGTTTCTAATTATGCTTAAATTGTATTATGTCCTAATGTTTTATCGTGAGCGTTATTTTATTGACGTATCATATTTTTTCGTACTTTATTTCGTAATACGGACCTCACTGTTGGTTTCAGAAGTGCCAAGATAATAAGAATGCACTAATAACTTGCTTTATTTGGACATCGGGCATATTGGAGACAATACGGTCATCTACCCTTTACATGTTTGTATTTTTCGAGACTTGGTTTCATAAATCGGACTCCACCGTTGAGTCCGGAATGCCCAAAATAGTAAAAATACACTATTGATTCATTAAATTTGGACTCCGTTTGACCCAATTAATGCCCAAGGGCAAAATAGTAATTATTTCCTTTTAATAAAATAATTAAATAATTATTTTATTATTTTTATTAATTTTCCAGGGGTATAATTGCACGAAATTTTAGAAATCTGGACCGTTGTATAATTCTATAAAACAGTTGGGGTCAGTTTGTAAATACCAGAAATTCTCGTTTAATTATTTTAAATTTCAACTGTGAACCAGTGGGTTTTAGATTTAAAACCCTAGACCGGTCTTCTTTAATAGTGAACCAACTGGTTTGATCCGGTTTAACATGTAACAATGACGTCATCATGACGTCAGCCCTAACCTTTTAAAATTTAAACCTAATTGAAAACGTCGTCGTTCCAATAATGTGTTGGCCATCTCGTAGTTCGACACTTGTTTGAGTTAACTCGGTGGGTCTGGACGCGTTGGACGAGTCGACTCTTCGTCTTTTTCATCAAACAGGGCACTGTTGCCCTAATTTCCAATTTTCAAATCTTTGATTTCGTGACTTTTTAAGCTGATTCGATCTCTGTTTTCGGGTGATATGGGCTACCGAATGTTTAAGAGACATTTTGGCATTCTTGTGATACTCTAAAACCAACCCAATCGTTCGGTCTAACCTTGAATACCCGAACCTGCAACTCCATGGTAAACCCTCGTTTCTTCACTATTTTTAATGGGGTTTCGTTCTATGTGACCCTCATGACATGGGGATTCAATCCTCATTCCAAAGATCATGTTTCATCGTGTTTTTGTGAGGCTGGGTTCTAAAACCCGAACCTGCAACTCGTGATTTCATGGTCGATTCCGAGTCTTTGGGGTCACGTATCTAGGTTTTGGAGATGCTTGAAGGGTCTAGTTTAAGTTCTAACAGGCCAAAATCTAATCAACGTTGGTCGATTCAGACCTGCAAAGCTTGAGGTGCATCCATGGCAGATGTGCACTGTGTGGGTGTTTTAGGGTCGATTCAATGCTCTAGTTTCATGCCTTATTTATGATATTACATTTTAGGTATCATGCATGCAGTTATTCAGGCTCAAAACATCAAAAATAGTAGCAAAATTCTACACAGAACATTTTGCAAATTTTGGGTTTATACCTTTTGACAGTGGCTAGTCTCTTCTTTGGCTTGGTTCAGGCCCTCTCAACGCTCCTTAGGGTTGCTCGGACTTCTTCAGGTACACTTGGTGATACTCACATGCATGCACACACTTGGATGGGGTCAACTTTCCCTCTCACACCATGCCCTTTCTCTTCTCTCTCTAACCTCACTCTCTCAGCCAACTCCACAGCACACACTCACACACAAGTCTGAGGAGTAACTGATTTTTTTTGGGGTCAAAGAGTGTGGGATATGCATATATATGATATGGCATTTCTCTTACATATAAACTATACATATATATATATATATATGTATATCAGACTTAGTGGGTTTGGTGGTTGATCGGAGGTGATAGGAGGTGATGTGGGGTAATGATGTGGGGATTGCATGCATGGCCATTGGCCAATTTGGGAGGTGGCCTTGGCTAATTTGGGTTTAAATACAATTTGGTTGCATATATAGGCACAAAGATGGTAGCGGCCTATTAGGTAATTTTTTGGGTAATAAAAATCTTGTCCCACTTGGTCAAGGGTTCAATTCCCCTTGGCCTCACTTTTGGCTATTTTTACCTATTTTAGGCTTAGGCCCTGTTTGGTTGGCGCACTTAACTGTTTCGGCTATTTTCTAAATATCTTCTTTTCCGTTGCTTCTTTTTCGACGTGGTTTCTTCCGGTCATTTCCTATTTAGGTTAGCTTCAATCTCCAAGGTCTAGTGTCGGTTATTAATCCCTTGGGATTTCTGTAGTTCGCTAACTCGAGTTTTCTTAGTGTTAGAATAACATCATTTCACCTAATTAATTGGTAATGAGATTCGGACACAACAGCCCTCATTTCTTATATGCTTAAGTTGTTTTATGGGTCTATCATGAGGTTCCCGATTAGCTTCTTAATTATTCTTTACGTCGGTTCTAATTAATAATTAGCAACTAATTATTAATCACGGTCGGGGTGTTACAGAAGAGGCAACAGACCTCTCTTTCTCTCTCCATTCTCTCTCTCTCTACAAATCTGACTCCATAGCCCTACCTTAGCCCTCACAGCTCATCAACTTTTCCTTCCTTCATTTAATTTTGTTTCTCCCAATTTCACTTTACATTAAATTTATTTTGTATTTTGCTTGATATTTTACATATAATATATACATATATATCTACACACATATATACTTGACAACACACACACACACCAGTCGACACACACATATATACATTCACACTACTGTTCACTTTATGCCTTTATTTATATTTTATTTTATTTACATACATGCATGCATACAAGCTTGGTTACATACATATATATATATATAACATGCCTTCCATACAATGTGTGTTTCAATATATTAAATTAAAATTTAAAATATCTATTTCATATAATTAATTAATTATTTATTTATTTATTTTCTTGAGTCTCAAGATTTTACACAATCTTTTTCTTAACTTCGTAATTCGTGCCATGTGACCTGGGATATTACACGGACCACCTAGACAGGGTAGACCTAGGGTTGTTGCCCAGCCTCGACACGGTAGACCCAAAGCTGCTACACCTCCCCGTGTCATGGTAGAGGAGACTGTTGCTCCCGCTGATGCCCCTGCCCATAGCTCAGCTGAGGAGGGTATTGCTTCTGCACCCGCCCCTGCTCCTGCCCCTATCCCGATAGAGGAAGTAGGGCAAACTGTTGGCGCCAGAGACATGGCGGCCCTTGTACAAGAGTGTCTTCGTGCTATACAGGAGGCGAGACCTGCTGGTGGGGAGACACGGGATACCTTCGTGATGAAGGTGTTTTAGAGGATGAGGCCCCCTTCTTTTGCTGGGCAGCCTGATCCATTAGCTGCAAAGGAGTGGCTGAGATAGATTACCAGGATCCTCGACTCATAAGGGATCACTGAGCCACATTTGAGGATCAGATGTGCCACCTTTCAGTTCACGAATTTGGCCAGTCAGTGGTAGGAGGTAGCTGTAGACAGGATAGACAGATTCGGTGAGGGCTGGGACATATTTGTGGCCATGTTCAATGACCACTATTTCCCAGTGATTGCCAGGGTTGGATTTAGGGAGGAGTTTGAGGCGCTTCTCTAGAGAGACATGACAGTGACCCAGTACGAGTCCCGTTTCACTGCATTGGGGAGGTTTGCCCCACATATCATTGGAGAGGAGGAGTTGAGGGTTTTCTATTTTCTCAAGGGGCTAAAGACCTCTATCAAAGAAAAGGTGGTAGGCCGCATTATAGAGACCTACGAGGAGGCAGTGATCAGGCTACCAGGGTTGAGAGAGAGTTGGCTGATCTTAGAGGGATTAGAGAGTCCTGTGCCCAGAGCAGGACACACCTAGCACAGATCCATATGCCCACCCTGACTTTTACTGAGGGGAGACCATCGAAGAGGTCTTGAGCTCTTGCTTCCTCTACACAGACACCACAAGGACCCCTCTAGTCATTATCCCCCCGACCCGTTCTGCCACCCACTTTTAGAGGAGGTGGATCACAGAGATCTTCTTCATGTTATATGTGTGGACAGCCCAGCCACAGGAGGGCCGATTACCCTCTGAGGGGCCCCAGTCTAGTACAGGGGACCGAGTCTAGTCAGGGGTCCTTTCCACCGCCAGCACAAAGCCAGGCTTGGAGAGCTCCATAGATTTGCTACACTTGCCACCAACCAGGCCATGTTAGGGCCAACTGCCCTCAAGGGCAGACCTCACAGAGGCCACAGTACTACCAGCATACCCAGGTGCCTCTACCACAACCACAACCAGGCTATGAACCCCCGGCACCATATTACCAGGCTGTACCCTCCGCACTGAGTGTCAAAGCTCCCGCACCGAGGGGAAGAGGCCAGCAGACACAGAGAGGGGGAGGTAGGCAAGGTCAGACTACCCAGGGCCATGTTTATGTAGTAACCACCCCAGAAGCCTCTACTTCCAAACCTTCAGTAGTTCGAGGTACATTCCTTATGTTTAGTTCATGGGCCAGTGTATTGATAGACTCATGTGCATTGCATTCATTCATATCTGCTATGCTTGCCATGTCATTGGGGTTGGATATAGATCAGTTGGATCCACCGTTACATATTGATACACCAGTTGGGGTTCGTGTGATATTGACGAGGATCTATAAAGATTGCTCGCTAGAGATAGCTGATCGCACCCTTTACTTTGATTTCATTGCACTTGACATGACTGGCTTTCATGTTATGCACTCTTTGGGGAGATAGTTTTTATTTTACAGGAGATCGTGGGGATTTCTTGGTTCCACCATTGTACGACTCTAGGAGTTGGGGAGGTCACAACTATATATTGGCTAGCTTCGTTGCAGGTGATAGTGGGACTACAGAGGGTGTGCTACTACCAGTAGTGGATGAGTTTCTAGATGTCTTCCCAGACGACTTGACTAGTCTACCGCTGAGGCAGGAGATAAAGTTCACGATAGAGTTCATCCCTGGTACTATGCCCATTTCTATCCCACCTTACTTCATGGCTCCAGCTGAGCTGAGAGAGCTGAAGGAGCAGTTGACTAACCTGCAGAATAAGGAGTTTATCCGTCCTAGTACTTCTGCGTGGGGTGCTTCTACACTATTTGCAAAGAAGAAGGATGGGACATTACGGTTATGTGTGGACTATAGGAGGCTGAATCAGTTTACTGTCAAGAACAAGTACCCGTTGCCGAGGATCGACGACTTATTTGATCAGTTGAGGGGTTCGAGATGTTTCTCGAAGATTGATCTTCGGTCCGGGTACCATTAGTTGAGAGTACGAGAGGAGGATATAACGAAAACAACCCTCTGCACTCGCTATGGTCATTACGAGTTTGTGGTTATGCCATTCGGCGTGACGAATGCCCTAGCGGCATTCATGGACTTGATGCATCGTATTTTTGGCCAGTATATAGATCAGTTCATAATGGTGTTTGTGGATGATATTTTGATTTACTGACATTTTGAGGATGAGCATGCCTTTCACCTACGGACTGTGTTACAGATTTTGAAGGAGCACCGCTTATTTGCCAAGTTCTCAAAGTGTGAGTTCTGGCTTCAAGAGGTACAGTTCTTGGGCCATGTTGTGTCAAGGAGTGGTGTATCTGTAGATCCTTCTAAGATTGACTCCATTATGAGTTGGGAGAGGCCGAAGAACGTGTTTGAGATACGGAGTTTCTTGGGGTTGGCAGGATACTACCATAGGTTTATAGAGGGATTTTCTCATCTTGCCGCGCCAATGACTCGTCTGACGTGCAAGGGCGTTAGATTTGAGTGGATAGATGACCGTGAGTAGTCATTTCAATAGCTGAAGAGGAGACTGACTTCAGTGCCCGTCTTGATTATCCCTAAGGGAGGTTTGGGTTATATCATGTATTGTGATGCTTCCCGAGAGGGATTGGGCTGTGTACTAATGCAGAAGGGCAGAGTGGTAGCCTATGGTTCTCGTCAGTTGAAGAGCCATGAGAAGAACTACCCCACACACGATTTGGAGTTAGCTGCCGTCATCTTTGCACTTAAGAGTTGGCAACACTATTTATATAGGGTGAGGTTTGAGGTGTTCTCAGATCACAAGAGCCTCAGGTACATTTTCATGTAGAATGACTTGAACCTTCGGCAGAGGAAATGGATGGGGTACATAGAGGACTACGACTTTGATCTTTAGTACCACCTTGGGAAGGCCAATGTCGTAGCAGATGCACTCAATAGGAGGCTGAGGAGCACTATGGCTAGCATTGCTCTTAGAGAGTGGGAGATGATAGGGGATATTAGAGAGTTTGACTTAGCTCTTACTGAGTTTGAGGGACATGCCACATTGTTCAGTGTGTGTGCACAGCCTTTGCTTTTGAGTAGGGTTGTTGAGGCACAACTACAGGACACAGAGGCCAAGCAGATTAGAGCACGAGTTGTCACGACCCGAAACCCATCTTGTGCGGATCTCTCATCGCGACCACCACCCTCAGGCCCGGGGACCTTAGGGCGAAGGCTCACATAAGCAGCGGTGTCACGCCCCAAATTTCTGATCGAAACCCGGGGACGCGACTAAAACGAAACAAAAGAAAGGAAATAAATAGACGAATAAATAAATAAATAAATAACAATTTAACTAATTTAGATACAAGCCTACATACATTCCTATTTTATAAAATTTTGGCAGAACCTCCTTTGTTTTTCGAACCTTTTTTCCCCTGATAATCACAATACATCATATATATATACAAACACGTCATAATCCATCCTCACTCGATGGCCACAATCTCATCAAAGTTAAATATACAACGCCTAATTATACAACCGAAAATATACAACCATGATACAACCGAAGACGATTTAATAGATACATACATTCACTTCTGTCAGTCTACATATATGTCATTGGGCTTAAGCCCATACATCACAAAACACGCCTCTCGGGCCAAATATCCATCTACAGTCAAGTCTCCTCCACTCGGCTAGACTTCCTCAAGTCTTGGGTGTCGGGAGTGTCATCGGAAATATGGTTCCCACGAATGGGTCAGCTCAACTGCTGGTATGGTACAATACTAATGCAAGGAACAAAATTAAGACGTGGCATGTGCAAGTGTACATGTATATCTACATGCCTCCCTAATCATGCATACAATATAATGGCAATGTACAAACTACATCTGTATAAAATCCTATATCACGTTCACAAATTCATCAACACAATGCACAGGCAATATGCGTGACACACCCATGCATCTCAATGTCAAACCCATGTCTCGCTTCACGGTTCTTCCCCGTTGGCATGCAAGAACCAATATATGCCTTGCTTTACGATCCGGACCCCGTAGGCATGCGAGTACCTAATGGCCAATTTTGGGTGTTTCACCACAGGATCTGCACCCTCATAATGCACAGCACCTCGTGCTGACCCACATTATGCTTTCAAGGAATCACCCTATGCCAATATGCCATGATTTCATCATGCAATATTACAGTTTAATTGAAACATCACTTTCATAAATATATGCAACATACTTTAAATAATGCATCATAATTAAGATCAACAATAACATTTAAATCACAAGATTTCATCCATAAATCTACGTGTCATGCTCGGTTAATCTCAACACTTAAGCAAATCCACATGTCACAATATCAACCATCCTTCTAAAACATAAATCACATATGATGACAACTCAAGAAATAAATCATAACTCCCAAATAATCATAAAGAACACGGAAACACATAAACAATCAACTCAAAGTGTCTCAAAGCAAGAACTCCTATGTGATCTTCTATCATCAGATAAGTACAAGAATCATTCAATCAATATGCACATCAATCCTAATTTAATCCTATTCCTTACTTAGCAAAGTACCATACCTGATCGGGTTATCTCAACCCTAAGAAGCTATATCCACTAAGTAGTCCAGTCAACTGATCAATAACTCAGTCCTCCCACTGCATATGTTTAGAGGGTCCTCGCCTTTCACTTCGATGTTCCTAAAATTCACAAACAGGTCTCAATATATGTCGCTACACAAATTTATGCTATTCAACAAATTTTATGTCTTTTTATGATTGGTGGTTCTTTTACTCAATTAGGCTTCACCATTGAATTTGGAACACCGAACAAAGTCGGTTCAGGCTTTCGCGGAATTCAATTTGGACATTTGTACCCTAAAGGGTAAAATGGTCATTTGGTCCTTTCACAGTTTCCCAATTCCCAAGGTCTCTTTTCATAAATCAGACTCCACAGTTGACTCCGAGATGCTCAGAATAATTAGAATTCACTATTTGTTTACTTTAATCTGATTCCGTTCGATTACTCTTTTTTTTTTTTTTTTTGACCTGGGGCATTTTGGTTATTTTAACGTCTCTACGGTCTTTTAAATTTTTGGGGTCTCGTCTCGTGAAACGGACCTCACCATTGGTCTTAGTAGGTCCGAGACATAAATAAAACACTATTTATTCACTTAATTTGGGTCTCAGTCAATTCACCATTATCTAATTTAATTAACTAATTATATAATGGTTAATAAAGATTTTACCTAATCAATATTTTGTATTTACCTATAGATATGTCCCTTGATAAAGTGTATTACAATTAAAGATCAGTCCCTAACATAGCTGTTGTCCAGAATTTTCCTCATCAAATTTTCATCCAATAGTTGGGATTATATTCAAATTAAAACCTGAACTACACCCAATTTAATAATCAAACTATATTCAATTTAATAACTGAATTATATTTAAATCAAAGGCTGTTCAATAACCAATCAATAGCTGAATTTCATTCCAAATCCAGCCACACCAGCAGCCGTACCAACCCCACCTAATTTCTCTTATTTACATTTCATGCTACACAGGAAATCAATCCTACACTAATCAATATGGTGATTCCCAGCCAACATCTAACTTCAAGAATGAATTAGTTTTAGGACTCAATTTTCCCACAAGTTGCAGCTAAGCAGATTTTCCCTATTGAGGCAGGTAATCTCACTTATTTCCAAATTTTCTCAACAGGTGGTTACTGTTGTGACTACATCATAATTTCTATGAAAGATTTAAAATTCAAAAAATCAGATATATATACCTGCCTCAGATTGGATAGATCGTTGGAGAGGGAAAAAATCCAGGAAACAGGGGCTACAGCCGCTCCTTAAACTCACCGAACTGAAGCAGTCAGTAGAACAGGGGCGACTCCTCGAGCTTAATCGCTGTACACTCACTCTGATCTGAACAGGAATTCCTGGGATCTCTTTCTTGCTCCAATTGCAACTCCTTTCTCCCTCAATTCAAACCACAAACAAATCAAACGGACCAACTTAGCCGCAGAGATCTCAGCCCTTAAATTCAACTCAGCGACCAACGGTGCCCCCACGCAATTCCGAACTACAGAACCGTAACATCCACACCCACAATTCATAACGACAGCCCACCGCAACAACAAACAGCCCATCACTAAGTGCTTGACTCAAAGAATCACCAATTTCACGAACAGAATCCACCCGTCCCACTCCTCTGCTCTTCCATTTCAACATCATCACTATCAGAATACTCCAAGCGACCCAATACCCAAAACTGCTCTTGGCAACGCTCCATAAATCTCTCTTCCTCCACCTCAACACGCAACCAACACCACTGCCAAACGATTGTTGCCCAAATCCGGAACCTCCTCCGCACCATTATACACATAGACATATACACATATTGCCGCACACCATCCTCACCACTCGTCATCAACCTGAACCGCAATTCATGGCCAATAGAGAAACAGCAGCACTAAAACCACATGACAAAAACCCCAAATTCAGGTATAAAGTTTTGCTGCATAAGATCTGAAATCTCCCCCTCACCAACATGAATTTAACCCATCAAATTTAAAAGAAACGAAAACCCCTTTTTGGAACAGCCCACATCCCCTACTTCGCTGCCTCACTGTACTGCTATCACACATACCTAAATATAGACTGATAGTATTTTATTGCACCGCCACTTTGATCTTTTTCTCTCAAATTTTCTTGTCTTGCAACGTCACGCCTGCACCACCCTTTCTCTCTCTAATTTCTCTTGCTGTACACCACTCCTGTACACACATATATATGCAAAATTTTCCTGCACTGCTATCTCTCTCTCGGCTGTAACCCACGCCCCCTTTTCTGACTTTTCCATTTTTTTTTCCTTTCTTACTTTCTTGTCTCACTTTGAGATTTGATATATATATATATATATATATATATATATATCATATAATAATATATAAGACACACAAACACACCACACGTTCTCCATGTAGCCACTTTATTTGACTTTTCATTTCTTCCTTTTTCTTTTGATCTTATCTTTTTTGCTTTCTTTTTATATATTTTTTCCTGCTTTCCTTGTCTCACTTGAGACATATATATTATATCACATATAAGACACACTTTCTTTCATATATATATATATATATATATATATTTATATATATATATATCCATCTTCGTATTATTTTTTTTTATTTTTTTTTCAAGTCTCTACAAGCGGTATCGAATAGATGTGCGACATGTGATTGCGGAAGCGTGAAAAACTTTTTTCTTTTCTTTTCTTACTTTTAATTTACGCACATCCGTCCGGTACTGCCGCTCTTCACATAGGTACACATGATTATACAGAGCATAATAAAACTTAAAGACTTCATGAATATAATACATGTTTGTTTGCCCCGTGGGGCTTATACATATCAGTGTACCGTCTTGCTAATACAAAATATACTAGTAATGTTCACAAGTTTCCTAAAAAATTACTTAAACATGTCTTCCCAAAAATGACAGATTCTTCATCATCGTCTTCTAATCAAAACTGCCCTTAATCACCTGAAAGGCGGGTCTGAATAAAATTCGGGTAAGCTAATCTAAGCTTGTGAGTAATTTCAGTATTTGTCATGGGGTTTCAATTAGTAGTGGTTTAGGACATAAGAGTTTGTAAAACAATCACTACCAATTGTTCGTATACTTTGAACACAGAATATATGCATTCCTTTAACATATAGCTTTGAAACAATTTAAGTGTTCAAGCTAAAACATGTACATATAACTTCAAAATCATTTACATATGCATAATGAAAATGAGGGTAAAACCTGCTTCCATTTTCAAACATAACATCATATATATATATGTATATATATATATTCCTTAAAACATAAAACTTGAAACGTTTAAAGTATTCAAGCTAAACTTATACTTCTTAAATAGAGTATAAAACTCAAAACATATGGATAGTGAAAACGGGGGTAAAACCTGCTTCCATTCTCGTTATAACATCTTATCACTTTCATTAGTGGAATCCGTTTCGAACCAAACTCCCATTTTACTTACACGTGGAGATATCTCATTGCTTGGGGGATTAGATCCTGCTATCGAGCATTGCACATGACAGGTCAATTGAGTTCCGAAGAAACCCAAAATCCTGACTATGTGGTTTTTTTGATAGGTCAATTGAGTTCCAAAGAAAATCAAAATCCTGTCTTTGTGCTTATGCACTATTATCTTGTAAAACATTTATCACATAGCTTCTTCACATAGATACTTTTCATGAGTATTTAAAACATGTAACATATAACTTCTGCAATAGGACTTCAAATACTTGGAATAATCAAATTTAGAATATTTAACAAGATTTGGAATTTTAAACTTAGACATGTTGAAACATATTTTTAAGGAAAAACTGTAGCTGAAAGCCATTTACTGAGCATGTCACAATTTTATAAGAACGGGATACTTAAAACAAGAATCACATAAATACTAAATTTGATATTCAAATGCTTCACATATTTTTGAACTTAAAACTTCTTCAAATCCATGGAGTTAAAGCTCCACTTCAAATACAGGGTTACTCACCTTATACTCCTAGGTTAGTGCTAATAATGCGCTTTCCCACTTCCTTTGTAGTTCCTAAGAACAATTCATAATAACCTCATTAACTTCACATTCACTGTAATAACACCTATTGATGCTGCTTAACTTATGCTTAGTTCGTATTAGATCCTAAAAGGATTTCATAATTTCATATGTACTTAATTTAACTCGTACTCTTAACCTATGACACAATTTAATGTGTTAGAAATTTAATTTATTTCAATTTATACTTTTCTGGTGGCTCCATTAACTTTAATTTAATTTTATTTACTTCACATGTTTACGCATCGTGTCTTTTCGTATTTCACTTGCCTTAGTTTAGTACTTCGGCAATATTTCAGTTTATAGTCATCTGACAGATGCTATTCATCAAATTTTATGTTCTTTTATTTTAGATATTTCTTTTGGTCGAATAGACTCTACCATTGAGTCCGGAACGTCCAAGAAAGTTGGTTTAGGCTTTCCTAAAAGTTAATTCGGACTTTTATACGTAAAAGGGCAAAATGGTCATTTACTTATTTACGTGTCATATTTTTCCGTACTTCGTTTCATAGTTTGGACTCTACCACTGAGTTTGGAATGTTGAAGAAAGTCAATTTAGACCTTTCCTGGTTTCAATTTGGCTTTAGGAGTACTAGGGGTAATTTGGTCATTTTACCAAGAAAGGTCGGAGGCTCACCGAGGGCAAACAAGAAAATTCAGGTTTGTTTACATAGTTACTGTTTTATAAATTCAGAGCATGGAAACTAGGTTTAATCTTAGGGTCATGTAGCTAATTCAAAAAGGAACTAAATTCAAGAATAATTGATTGAAATGATGTTAAAATGACCAAGAGAAGAGGAGTTGCAGGTTTTATGAATAAGGTTCGGGTACCATGAAATCTAGGCTTAAAACTTGTTTTAAGTTTCTAAAAATGACCTACTCACGTGCAGAAACATACTAGAAGAATTATAGGACTAAAACAGTGATCAAAACGTTACGAAAATGAAAAATATAACTTGGCCGAAGAGTCGGCCGGAGTTGATAAACTTACTATTCGTGAAGATGGGGAGAGTCTTGATGCAAACTGAGGTTAGGGTTGAGATCCTTGGAATGAAAGGAATGAAACTGCATTGAAAAAGATTTAAAATATGAACGAAAAAAGGGCACCGTCGTTGGAGAAGGCGACAGAACCCTAATAAACCCTACCGGAGTAATGGGGAAGACGACCGTGAAGTCGTGAGGCTATTGGGTTAAAACGAAACCGGTTCTAGGGTTCGGATCGGGTCGGGACCCGACCGAAAATAAAACGGGTAGTCAAACTGTGTCGTTTATGTTTGGATTTTAAATGGATTTTGGTTGTTTGGTAACAGGGATAGTAAATTGAAATTAGGTTTGGGGTTATCCAAACCGTGGATAAGGTAGACAGAGTGGTTATTGAATTCTGGTTCTCTGAATTTAACTCTACCAGTTGGTTCAGTGAAGGGTCAGACCGGTTTAGGGTTTTGTTGATGAACCCACTGGTTCTGACCGCAACTCTGAGAAATTGTGAACCGACCCCAAATGTTTTAGGAAATGTCACTATGGCCCAAACAGAAAAATTAATAAAATAGTAAGTTTTACAAAAATGCCCCTATTTCAAACGAAGTCCAAACGAAGTCCAAACGATGCAAATGAATAGTCAATTTTTATTATCTCAAACATTATAAGATCAATGGTGAGGTCCCTTTCATGAGACAGGGTCCCAAAAAATAGAAATAACTATAAAAGTGTAAAATGACTATTTTGCCCTTTTTAGTACAAAAGTCCAAATGGAATTCTGCGAAAGCCTAAACCAATTTCTTCAGCGTTCCAGACTCAATGGTAAGGTCTAAATTAGTATGAGAAATACTTATGATAGCAAGGCATAAAATTTGTTAAATAGCATTTATTCTAAAACGTATTACTGATATATAGGGAACTCGAAAGGCAAGGGCACACTCAGGATTTCTGATATGGAATCACGATAGAGGTAAGTAAATTTAACTTCTCTTCCATATGGTGTTTCCAAGCCACATTTATTCTCTTTACTGCCAAGCTTGTACTCTTGAATGTATCTCACGTTATTGCTATCCACAATGCGATATTGTTCTATCTTGTGGACATTAATTGACTGTTATCTGGTTGTTATCATGTTGAACCATGCCTTGAAAGGCCTACTGCTATGTCTTTATTGAATATATGATATTCCATTTTATACTTCTATGGAATTATGAATAATCATGATATGTTATGAATACGGGATTTGTGCTCAGTCACAACGTCCATCTGATGCTTTCTAATTGACTGGAGACCTAAGGGTCAAGTACATGAATGGAAAGGTGGTAGGAATGAATTCCTCGAAGGCTTTCCACCGGCAATTGACTGGCATGATCATTGGCATTTTCATTGCATTTCCATTGGCATTTCATTTACATTTGCATTGGCATTCTACCTGAGAATAGAGTAAATGCATCTCTTAAGAATTGATATGATTACGTTATTGAATGACACTATTTCTTATGACTTATCTTAAACTGAGAGGACACTCTTCATTGAATTGATTGTGATCAGTTTATTGTGGCAGTACATTCTTGTTGTATTATATTGTCATTGAGAGATTTAAGTTGATGTTATTTCCATTACTCCTTATTGAACATTGTGACTTATTATTCATTGGCCTTCACGGCAACTGTTCTCATTGGCTATCATAGCATCTCTTTTCTTATGATTGGCTATCATAATCTTATTTATGGATTCATATTTCACCGATACCAGTGTCGGAGATCTGTTTTTACTTGCTGAGCTCTCGTAGCTCATTCCACCCTACTTACCCCCATTTCAGGTGATGACGCTGCAAGACCCCAATAGGAGTCTACGAGCGTAGGAGGACATTTTGAGGAACTGTACCAGTCTATGTTTTAGTTCTCCCATGTATTCACCACGCACAGGTGCTGGTTATGTTTGGTTCTTATTTTGTTTACTGTAGAGCCATATTATGTATTGATAAGACTTCCGCTGACATTGTGTACTGTAAAGACTTCCGCTGAATTACTGTTACTGAAAAGACTTCCGCTGATCACTGTCATCGCTAAGACTTCCACTATTATTGTTTTAAGATTTTAGTACCTTGCATATTAGTACTATGATACAGGAATGGAAAAAGTAGGGACAACTTTCGGGTAGGCCCTGCGACACGAGATCTGCATAGTGTGGGTTTCGGGTCGTGATAGCTTGGTTTCAGAGCTATAGGTTCGATTGTTAGTCATGGGAGATAGGACTAGAGTTAAGACTGTTAGATATGACTGACATTTTATATTTTACAATCATTGACTAATTGCCTTACACATTGACTGGTTATCTCATTGGTTATCTCATTGGTTATCATCACGGGTTATCCTTACAGACATGGTAAACACGAGGCAAGGTCCATTACCTATGGATCGTTTAGAACAATTGGAAAGATTGATGCAGACTGTCATTGAAACTCTACCACGCATTCAGGCTTGTGCTAGCCAACCAGCACAGCCAGTACGATAGGAGAAGCCTGTCAACGCAAGCGGCGACATCAGGAATGTTAAGGGAATGAATGGGATGCTGCATACCAATACGAACGATTCTAGAAAATGAAACCCCCGACGTTTGACGGTACAAAAGGGCCCATAGCGGCCGAAGAATGGATGTTAGAAATGAACAGGGTTTTCGATATCCTGAATTGCACTGACGTCCAGAAGGTGGCTTATGCCACGTATATGCTTAAGGGGATGGCACATAAGTGGTGGATAAATGAGAAAGCGAGGGAGCCAAACATGAACTGGCAACGATTTACTGTGGTCTTCAATAAGAAGTACTTCTCCCAGGAAGTATGGAATCACAGAGTTGCCGAATTCATGGTACTGCAACAGGGGTCGATGACTGTGGAGCAATACGAGGCCACTTTTACCGAATTGGCCAGATTTGCCCCGATGCTATCAGAACCGAGGATCTGAAGGCTTGTAAATTTGAGGAAGGACTGAAGTGGTCTATCAAGGATAGACTGGTACCCCATCGACTGGCTATTATTTATGATGATGTAGTGGAGACAACTCGAATCATCGAAAGGAGTGGCGAGGAATTCGCCAAGAGACAAGGGAATCAGAAACAAGGGGGTAACCAGAACAGGGGACAAGGGCCTTGTAATATCCCGACCCGGGATACGTCACGTATACCGAGGTAGGTCGGTTAAACTATGTAACTTGAACGGTAAGAAATGTATATCATGGTATTTCACGAAAATGAATGACTGGAAATGGAAAATGATTGAATGTATGAACCGTGCCGGGCAACACCCGAGCACCCCAGGACATCGCATCGTAAAATGTGCACGCACATAGTTCCATGCATGCCCATGTTTCACAGACACGTAGTATACCAAAAATTAGTATATGCGTACGTGCCCAGAGTTTAAGTATATACGTATATGTATGGGCGTATAGGTAGGTATAAAATATGTATAATTATAAGTTATACATGTATATATATATTATAAAATGTATTATATATATATATATATATGTGTGTGTATATTAAATGAAAGAACAAAAAGGAAAGAAAAGAAAGGTGGGCAAAGGCTGTTATCAGCCGTGCAAGTGTGTGTGAGTGGGTGAATATATATTTATATATATATATATGTATCAAAAAGTGTGTGAACGGTTGTATGTGTGTATGTAATAACTTGAGTGTCTAACACTCAATAGGGAGTGGTGGTGACAGAAGTAGGTGTTGGAGTGTGTAAGAAGGTCACAAGGCATGGTGAGGTCTGACCAGAGAGAGAGAGAGAGAGAGAGAGAGAGAGGGGCCAGTATTGATAAATGCACATATGCATTGTGCACGACCGAGTTTGAAGGTGAAAAACAAAAAGGAAAAGAGAGTTTTGGAGTGAGAAGGAAGGGGAACAAATCTGGAGTAGAGGCACGAGGAAGAGGGGCTCAACACCAAGAGAATCCGAACTTGGAGGTAAGCCACTGTTTCTGTTTTGAAACGTTTTAGCATGATTCAAATTATTTTGAATGTAGGGTCTAAACAAGCATGAAAAATGGCGTTGATAGGAACAAACCGCACCTCATTTGGTTCACAAATAAGGGAGAAAATCTGAGTTGCAGGATTCGGAGGATAATCTGGGTTTCATTGATTTTACGTTTAAAACTTTGCATTTTGTTTGTAAAAGTGTTGGTATGAAGTGCAGAAACACTTTAGAATCAAAATGGGTTTAAAACCGAGAAGAAACAGCCACGAAAATGAAAAATATGGCTTGGCAGAAGAAACGGCCGGAAATGGTCAAACCCATATTCGTGAAGATCAAGAACGTCTTGATCAAAATGGAGGATGGATTCATGATCCCCATGTGATGGGGAGTAAAATGGCATCAAAAATAGTCAATAAAAATGAACTGGAACAGTCACCGGCGTCGGAAGAGACGCCGGAACCCTACTGATCCTTCGCCGGATTATCGGGGAAGAAGGAGGTCAAGTGGGTGATCGAAACGGCGACGTGTTGGGACCGGTTGTCTCGATACTACGTTGTTTGGACATGAGATATTCTGAATTTAAAATGGGAATGGACTGTTTGGTAACAGGGATAGGAAATGTGGAATTGGGTTTGGGCTTATTCTAACCACGGATAAGGTAGGGACTGGGTTATTGGAATCCGGTTCTTGAATTTAACTGAACCGTTTGGTTCAGGGGAGGACCGGACCGGTTTAGGGTTCCTAGCCATGAGCCCACTAGTTCAGACCGGAACTTAGGAAAATTTCATTTTGACCCCAAATGTTTTAAGAAATCCCACTAAGGCCCAAACAGGAAATTAATAAAATATTAATTTTACAAAATTACCCCTATTTCAAATGTGGGTCAAACGAAGTCCAAACGGGGTAAATGAATAGTCAAAACTTATTATGTCGGACGTTCTGAGTCCAATGGTAGGGTCCGTTTTACCAGATGGGACCCCGAAGGATAAAATACCGTAAAAGTGCAAAATGACCATTTTGCCCTTTTTAGTGTAAAAGGCCAAATGGAATTCCGCGAAAGCCTAAACTGACTTTCTTCGGCATTCCGGACTCAATGGTAAAGTCTAAATTAGTATTTGAAATACTTATGATAAAAAGGCATAAAATTTGATGAATAGAATCTATTCTAAAACGTGTTCATTGATTTATAGGGAACTCGAAAGGCAAGGGTACACTCACGGATTCCTGATCTAGAATCACGATAGAAGTAAGTGGATCACTCTCTCTTACATGTGGTGTTTCCACAAGCCAAGTTTATTCTTTTACTGCCAAACTCGTACTCTTGAATGTATTGACATCCCTGTGTCCACAATTCGATATTTCCTATCTTGTGGACATTTGATTGACTGATGTATCATTGTTATCATGTTTCACTGTGCCTTGAAAGTACCTCATGTAATTGCTATCCACAATGTGATATTGTTCTATCTTGTGGACATTGATTGACTGTTGTATCATTGTTATCATGTTGAACCATGCCTTGAAAGGCGTATTGTTATGCTTTCATTGAATCTATGATATTCCATTTTATACTTCTATGGAATCACGAATGATCATGAAATGTTATGAATACCGGATTTGTGCTCAGTCACAACATCCATCCGATGCTTCTGTATTGACTGGAGACCTAAGGGTCAAGTCCATGAATGGACAGGTGGCAGGAATGAATTCCTCGAAGGCTTTCCACCGGCAATTGACTGGCATGATCATTGGCATCTCATTGCATTTTCACTGGCATTGCATTTGCAAATTCACTGGCATGTTACAGAATAAAAGCATCTCTTATGACTGGCAGAACTTGATTGTTGAATGGTATTATTCCTTATGATTCTTCGAGTCTCGAAAGACTTGCATTGATTGATTTGATTGTGATCGGTTCATTGTGGCAGTACTTCATTGTTGTTATATTATCATTGGATTTCTTCATATCGCTATTACACCAATACTTCTGATTGTGTATTGTGATTACTGTTCATTGGCCCTCGTGGCAATTGTTTCCATTGGCCCTCGTGGCAATTGTTTCCATTGGCTATCACAGCATCTTATTCTTATGATTGGCTATCATAATCTTATTCATGGATTCATTGATCATCGATACCAGTGTTGGAGGTTTCCATTTACTTACTGAGCTTTGTAGCTCATTCCACCCCACTTACCCCCATTTCAGGTGATGACGCTGCGAGACCCCAGTAGGAGTCTGAGAGCGTAGGGGGACATTTTGAAGTACGGTATTAGTCTATGTTAGTTCTCCCATGTATTCACCACCCCCGAGTGCTGGTTACGTTCAGTTCTCATTTTGTCTTATGTAGAACTATGTCATGTATTTAATAGACTTCCACTGTTTAAACTATTTAAAAGACTTCCGCTGGATTACTGTAATTGATAAAGACTTCCGTTGTTCATTGTTTAAAATTTTTAAGTACATTACATATTAGTACTATGATACAGGAATGGAAAAGGTAGGGACGGCCTTCGGGTCGGCCCCGCAACACGAGATCCGCATAGGGTGGGTTTCGGGTGGTGACAGGCCTACTTCCTCAGGACAAGGGCCCATGTTTACTAGACCAGGGACTGCTTTCCAAACCCCAGGACCCATTCAGAGGAGACCAGACAATACTGGAGGGAACCGAACCCAATGCTCCCACTGTCAGAAGTTTCATAAAGGCCAGTGCCTTAGCAGCAGCAACACTTGTTACTTTTGTGGCAAGGAGGGACATATGGCGAGGCAATGCCCACAGAAGGATCAGGCCACGACAAGCACTGCTTCGGTTAGAGTGCCAACACCTGGAGTAGCAACACCTAAACCCCCAACCCAGAGGAATGGACAAGGGAACGTCCAGCAACAGGCAGGACGGGCTTACTCCATTTTACCAGAGGACGTGCAGGCTACAACCTCTGTAGTCCCAGGTACCCCTTAGTGTACCCATAGCCTGCCCACATTTTACTTGACATTGAATCCACACCTTTACTTATACTTATATCTTTATATGCTGCTAGATTGAATATAGACATAGAACTTCTACGTTATATATTAACTGATCGATTCCCATAAGGAAAATGATAGATGTTATACATGAAACAAGTAGAGTACGTAACATAGATGTATGAGTATTAGATTGACATATTATTATCTCATAGAAATTGAAGGACATTGATGAGTTAAGTGATTCCATGATAAGTAACCTTTAGGGAACAATGAAAAATTTAAATGTAAAGATTATAAATCTTTAAAATGAATTATATACTATTATAAAATGTATAGTTACTTGATAAATGAGATTGAATCAATGGCGACTCTTGAAAGAGTCATTATCACTGAATGTTATACATTGGAATGATATATACCCCAGATATATTAGTAGACTGAATGTATAGAATTTTAAAGCTACGTTTAGAAAGGTTATCATTATGATTTGTTTCACTGAATGATACCCTAAATTTACAAAAAACTAAAGGAACCATAGAAAACAATTGGGATTCACGTGAAGGTTTAGAAATACACTTGCAAATTTTAGAAAGGTAAAATTTGATTTTATGTAACCATAAAACTTGATATGATGTGACTGTAAAACTTGATCTGATGTGACAGTAAAACTTAATTCTCAACAGAAAATTTTATCTAGTTAAATCTGAACGCCTAATTTAGTTAGGCCATGATGTTAGAAGAACCACAAAAATCACGGGAACCGTCGGAGTTAGAACCGTTAAGTTTGCAGACAAACTTATTTTTAAGGGGGTAAAAATGTGATATCCCGACCCGGGATACGACACGTTTACCGAGGCAAGTTGATTGAATAGCATAACCTGAGCTGTTTTAAACTCTATGTCACAATAATTATGGAACTGAATTGATTTTAAAAGATAAATGTTTTGCTTAGTATGTCTAGTGTCGAGCAACACCCGAGCACCCCAGGGCTCAACATCGTAATGCGTGCACGCACGCATTTCCATGCACGACCATATTTCGCATACATGTAGTACGTTCAAAATCAGTGTATGCATGCGCTATTATAAATGACTTTATATGCGAGACTATGGATATATTTAATGTATAAAAATGTGTATATATGTGTATAAAAATACATATAGTATAAATATATGTATGAATATTGTGTAGTATATATTTATGTATATTACATGATAAGAAAATGAAAAGGAAAAAGAGGAAAAAGGGAAAAGGGAATGCATGTGGGCTGGTGACCAGTGAGTATGTCACTGTGTGTGTGTGTGTGTGTGCTGTGCGGTTGAGAGGAAAGCACCAAGGCCACCAACCTTGGTGCAAGTGGATTGTATACAAATATATATATATATATATATATATATATATATAGCAAGCATGGTACGTGGATGGTAAGGGTTTAAAGGTCAGTTCTCTGCAGTCGAGACTGACTACTAGAGAGAGAGAGAGAGAGAGAGAAGAGAGAGAAATGAGTCGGTGTGGGTATTATATATATGTATATGGGTTTGTGAGTTGAGAGATTATAAATGAAAGGGAAGGGTCAGGAACTGAAGAGGAGAAGAGAAAGATAGAGATTGAAACAGAAACAGAAAGGTCGAGAGGGTCACCGAGAGCAAACAAGAAAATTCAGGTTTGTTTACATAGTTACTGTTTTATAAATTCAGAGCATGGAAACTAGGTTTAATCTTAGGGTCATGTAGCTAATTCAAAAAGGAACTAAATGCAAAAATAATTGATTGAAATGATGTTAAAATGACTAAGAGAAGAGGAGTGGCAGGTTTTATGAATAAGGTTCAGGTTCCATGAAATCTAGGCTTAAAACTTGTTTTAAGTTTCTAAAAATGACCTACTCAGGTGCAGAAACATACTAGAAGAATTATAGTGTAACACCCCGATCCTGTATAATTAATAATTAAATATTAATTATTAATTAATATCGGCTCAGAGAATAATCAAGGGAATTAACCCTAATCTCCCGACGGTCATGATAGGCCGATAAAATAATTAGAACATGTCCAAGAATAGGGTACAATACCCGAACCTAATTACCAATTAATTAGGTGAAATAATGTCAATTTAACACTGACGGAATTCGAATTAATTAACCATGAAAATCCCGAATGACTAATAAATGACACGGAACCTCTGACACTGTAGATAACTGAAATATGAAACTCTCGGAACAAACCGCATCGAAAAAGGAGTTACGGAATGAAAGTTGAGGCAAACATCAGAAACTGAATTAATGCGCAGCCAAACAGGGCCTTAGCCCAAAATGTGGAAAAATGGCCAAATTGGTGGTCAAGGGGAATTGAACCCTTGACCTATGGAGGGAATGAATTTTTCTCAAAAAGCTTACCAACTTGACTGCCATTACATTGTGCACATATATACAACTAAATTGTATATATACTCAAGTTACCCAAGCTCCACCTCAAATTGGACCAATGAGATTACATGCAAACCCCATATGATTGGTTTGCATCAGCCCACCTCAGCCCTAGGGTCCCACTGATTCTCTGATGTATACATCTAGAGATGTATATGTATAGGTATGTGTGATATTATATATATAGATATATATGTATATATTACATACCAAAGACTGAGAGTTCATAAAAAAAGATAATATTTGCTAGGTAAAGAGGAGAAAACAGACCTGTCTTCAGGGTGAAGGCCATGGGCTGCATGTGTGGGTGTCCATGGCTTGCATGTGTATGCAAGTGGGTGTGTGCATGTGAAGGATGATGTGTCCTTAATGTGATGCACCAAAGGAAGATTGAGGCACTGAGGCACGACTGGTTGAGAGACTCTGAGGTGCCAAGGGTCACCACCAAGCTTGCTTGGAGGACATGGGTCGACGAGGAGGTAAACACAAAAAACTGCAAAAATTTCTGTTTAGATTTTCATACTGTTTCTGATAATTTTGGTCCATGCAAACCATATATATATGCTCCTGTGAGACTCTAGAATTGCCCTAAATAAATTGGGAGGGTCGAATAGGGTAGAAAACATAAAACCGAGACCCAACCGCCATGGATGAAGCCTCCCTGTAGCAGGTCTGAAACGACCGAGACCAAACCAAGTTTGGCCGATCTAGACCTGAACTAGACCCCATTAGGTGTTTAAAAATCACCATCCGCGACCCAAAATCGCATGGGAAGGCCCTCAAAATCGAAGCTATTACTTTCGGCCAACAAACCCAAACTCTGAAACAAGCTTCTAAACCATGATTTTGGAATGGGGATTGAACCCTCATGGATATACGGTCACAAAGAAACAAAAACCATCAAATTTGATGGAGAAATGAGGGCATACAGTGGAGTTGCAGGTCCCACGATAATGGTGAGGAACCGAGCTCCATGCATTGTTACGAGCCACCAAATGAATGCCAAATTGTTGGTATGATACCCAGAAATAAATTGGGACTGAAGGCAGGAATAATCCGTGCTTGAAACATCACGAAATAGAAGAAGAAAATCTGCAGAAGTAGGGCTACAGTTTGTGGAAGGATTGGGGAAGATGGAGTCAACTCGCGATTCCAACCGAGTTGGCGAGTCGACTCGGACGCGTGTCGGCCTGTGAGGCTGCCACCGAAATAATGAAACTGCGCCGTTTTGGGTTAACTGTTTTAAATTTAAAATCGAATTTCTGCTGTTTGGCTACGGCAATAATAAATTAAAATTGAGATTAGGGGCAACTGAAACACGGATAGGGACTGAAATTTGGGGTTACCAGGGATATGCTATTCCGGTTTTCTGAGGGACCAGTGAACCGGTTGGTTTTGTGGAATTTGGACAGGTTCAACAATTTAACCCTAAAACCCTTTGGTTTTGAACCCTAATTTTATGTAATTATGTTTTGACCCCTATAGTTTTCTGAATTTACGGATTAACCCCCCACTGTTTTGTAATATTGCACAATAGCCCAGATTTTAGAAAATTTGTTCATTAAGCCCCTGAAAGATTAATTAAATAATAAAATAATTATTTTATTATTTCATTAAATAGGTAAAATTACAATTTTACCCCTGGACATTAAATATGTCAAACGGAGTCCAAATAAATTAAATAAATAGTGTATTTTCACTATTTCAAATATTCTGGACTCAATGGTACAGTCCGATTTTGGAAATACAGTCCCAAAAAATACAGACCCGTAAGTGCTAAATGACCGTACTGCCCCTGATGGTACCCAGACCCAAATAAAAATATCAGATAGCCTATTTTGACTATCTCAGGCATTCTAAACTCAACGATGAGGTCCGTTTAATGAACTGAGGTCCCGAAAAATACAGACACATAAAGTGTAAATGACCAAATTGCCCTTAATGATACCCAGGGTCGATTAAACATAACAGATAGTTCAATTTAACTATATCGGACACTCTGGACCCAATGGTGAGGTCCATTTTATGAACTGACGTGCCGAAAAATACGACACATGAAATAACCAAAATACCCCTGAGCACTGTAAGTGCAAAGTAGAGGCCGAATAAAGGTCAAACTGATCTGATAAATTATCATAGGGATAATTATGAACACTGAAGGGCTAAATAAGACTCTGAGACAGTCAACGCATAAAATGAGAAATGACCGATGTGTCCCTACGATCTAA
The DNA here is from genome assembly GCA_008638375.1 of Nyssa sinensis. NCBI lineage: Eukaryota > Viridiplantae > Streptophyta > Magnoliopsida > Cornales > Nyssaceae > Nyssa > Nyssa sinensis. Next base: position 13,714,484 of record CM018050.1, read on the forward strand.
AGCAGATACCAAATGAAGTCCAAGGGACTTACAAATTTATACATGAAATATATGGGACGTTCTGAGGACCATGATAGGGTCCGGGGCAAAAATGACAAAATTACCATTTTGCCCTAAGACTAAGTAAGTACCCAACTGATACTGATTAAAGTCTAAAAGACTTAAAACTTCATATATACGATATATGGGATATTCTGAGGACCAGAACAAGGTCCGGGATAAGAATGGCAAAATTACCATTTTGCCCCTATGGTTAAAATGAGAACCTAACTGATACCGATTAGAGTCCAAAGGACGTAGAACTTTGTACTTAAGGTATAAAGACTATTCCGAAGACCACGACAGGGTCCGGGACAAGAATGGTAAAATTACCATTTTGCCCCTAAGGTTGAATGAGTGCCTGACTGATAACAATTGAAGTCTAAATGACTTAGGATATAATCCTAATAACTGCTAAGCCTAATTAAAGAATGAAATAGCCTCGGGTGAGACCCAATGGAAGGGCGATAGGCTACTAGGCTATCTTAGGTAATCCGATAGATACCTAAGAAGACGAATGAGACCTGAATGGATGAGTTCTGATCTATCTGTGATTGATGATTATTATTCAGGATATACATGGAGATGCCTGACGTACCTGGAGGTTATCGGATTATTTATGCAAGGAAATAAGCGTAAAGTTTATGAGTAACTTCTAACACTGTTTTGATACTGTCCCTTGATTTACCGATCTGTTTTGAATGCAATTATTTACGTGCAATTATTTAAATGCATGCTTTTCGTACTATATCACTTATGACATGGTTTTAGTCTTTTTAAATAATTGACTATATTCCTGATCCCTGTGCTAGCATCCCGTACTGTTTTGCCCGTTTTGAACTGTTGAGATAAAATGGATATATTGAACCATTATTTCTGAAACGATTAAATAAACCATGTGATATAGGCAAAGAACAACATTTTTTTGTATCGTACCGCTTTGTATAGTATACTGTCTGAATGCTATATTGTTTAAATGTATGTACTTAATGTACGCCCTTTGTACCACATTCCACGTGATGTACTTGTGTCCTTCGAATTAGGAATTCCGTTCAGTTCGGTTATGTGCTGTCCGTTAATGTTATGTCTGCTCTCGATTGATATGTTCCGTCCGGTTCTGACATGTTCCGTCCGTTGATGATCTGTCTGTCTTGATTGAAATATTGTTCAGTCCAGTTATGATTAGTTCCGACAGTGATGTGTCCCTGACTTGATTGTTATATTGTTTCCACCCAGTTCCGTTATGTTGTGTCCTGTTCATGATTTGCCTGTGTCTTGATTAGTGTATTGTTTCCGTTTAGTTCCGTTATAATTTTATCCGTTCGCGATATGCCTTTGCTTGACTGATGTATTGTTACCGTTCGATTCCATTATATTCTGTCCGTTAATGTTATGTCTGCCTCGATTGATATGTTCCGTCCAGTTCCGACATGTTCCGTCCGTTGATGATCTGTCTGTCTTGATTGATATATGGTCCAGTTCCGTTATGATTCGTTCCGTTAATGAAGAGTCTGTGTCTTGACCGATATATTAGCAATAGTTATTGTTCTGACCGATTGGTTATGTCATGTTCCGATCCGTTTGTATTGTTTATTCGATTCTGTTTTATTGTACTAGACTGCTTATGAAATGGATTTATAAAAAATAGTTATTTTTGAAATGACTAAATTATCCATGTGCCTTGGAAGCACAAAACTGGTTTTGAAACCCATGATAGGGAATCTGTGTTACTCACTGGGCTTATTTAAGCTCACACCATTATTCTGACATTTTTCAGGAATTACCTCCATTGGATTAGAAGGTACTATGACATAACGTGAATAGGCCAAGTGGCATCACAAGTAAGGATCTGACGGCACTGAATTGTAGAGACTGGTTTATTGTGGATTGAACCTGGTTATTCCGGTGAGTGGTATGTTATGACTGACTTGACTGATATATACTATAGACATGGCTCATGGAACTAATGGTACTCTAGAGATATTAGATCTGCTCTATTGTTATATGCTTGATTTTAGATATGCTCTGAGATTAGAATTGTTGACTGACTGGAATTAGTCTTGCTCTGTGATACATATTCTTATGATGGATAAGTGAGTTGCATTCCCGTGACACAAAGAAAAAGTTTTAAATTCCGCTGCATTTGACCCTACAGTTGGAGTGCAATTCGTCGAAAAGTTCAGAATTTACCTTTGGTTGGTCGCGTTGCGACCGACTGGCAGTCACGTCCTCGACATCCGCGTAGGGTGGGGTTCGGGATGTGACATATAAGACTAAAACAGTGATCAAAATGTCACGAAAATGAAAAATATAACTTGGCCGGGGAGTTGGCCGGAGTTGATAAACTCACTATTCGTGAAGATGGGGAGAGTCTTGATGCAAACTGAGGTTAGGGTTGAGATCCTTGGAATGAAAGGAATGAAACTGCATTGAAAAAGATTTAAAATATGAACGGAAAAAGGGCACCATCGTCGGAGAAGGCGACGGAACCCTAATAAAACCTACCGGAGTAATGGGGAAGACAACCGTGAAGTCGTGAGGCTATCGGGTTAAAACGGAACCCGGTCTAGGGTTCGGATCGGGTCGGGACCCGACCGAAAATAAAACGGGCAGTGAAACTGTGTCGTTTATGTTTGGATTTTAAATGGATTTTGGTTGTTTGGTAACAAGGATAGTAAATTGAAATTAGGTTTGGGCTTATCCACGGTTTGGATAAGGTAGACAGAGTGGTTATTGAATTCTGGTTCTCCGAATTTAACTGAACCGGTTGGTTCAGCGAAGGGTCAGACCGGTTTAGGGTTTTGTTGATGAACCCACTAGTTCAGACCACAACTCTGAGAAATTTTGAACCGACCCCAAATGTTTTAGGAAATGTCACTGTGGCCCAAACAGAAAAATTAATAAAATATTAAGTTTTACAAAAATGCCCCTATTTCAAATATAGGTCAAACGAAGTCCAAACGATGCAAATGAATAGTCAATTTTTATTATCTCAAACATTATAAGATCAATGGCGAGGTCCGTTTCATGAGAAGGGGTCCCAAAAAATAGAAATAACCGTAAAAGTGTAAAATGACCATTTTGCCCTTTTTAGTACAAAAGTCCAAATAGAATTCCGCAAGAGCCTAAACTGACTCTCTTCGGTGTTCCAGACTCAATGGTAAGGTCTAAATTAGTATTAGAAATTCTTATGATAGCAAGGTATAAAATTTGATGAATAACATTTATTCAGAAACGTATTACTGATATATAGGGAACTCAAAAGGCAAGGGCACACTCACAGATTTCTGATATAGAATCATGATAGAGGTAAGTAAATTCACCTTCTCTTCCATATGGTGTTTCCAAGCCACGTTTATTCTCTTTACTGCCAAGCTTGTACTCTTGAAAGTACCTCACGTTATTGCTATCCATAATGCGATATTGTTCTATCTTGTGGATATTGATTGACTGTTATGTCGTTGTTGTCATGTTGAACCATGCCTTGAAAGGCCTACTGCTATGTATTTATTGAATATATGATATTCCATTTTATACTTCTATGGAATTATGAATAATCATGATATGTTATGAATACGGGATTTGTGCTTAGTCACAACATCCATCTGATGCTTTCTAATTGACTAGAGACCTAAGGGTCAAGTACATGAATGGACAGGTGGCAGGAATGAATTCCTCGAAGGCTTTCCACCGGCAATTGACTGTCATGATCATTGGCATTTTCATTGCATTTCCATTGGCATTTCATTTACATTTGCATTGGCATTCTACCTGAGAATAGAATAAATGCATCTCTTAAGAATTGATATGATTACGTTATTAAATGACACTATTCCTTATAACTTATCTTAAACTGAGAGGACTCTCTTCATTGAATTGATTGTGATCGGTTTATTGTGGCAGTACATTCTTGTTGGATTATATTGTCATTGAGAGATTCAAGTTGATGTTATTTCCATTACTCCTAATTGAACATTGTGACTTATTATTCATTGGCCTTCACGGCAACTGTTCTCATTGGCTATCACAACATCTCTTTTCTTATGATTGGCTATCATAATCTTATTCATGGATTCATATTTCACCGATACCAGTGTCGGAGATCTATTTTTACTTGCTGAGCTCTCGTAGCTCATTCCACCCTACTTACCCCCATTTCAGGTGATGACGCTGCAAGACCCCAATAGGAGTCTACAAGCGTAGGAGGACATTTTGAGGAACTGTACCAGTCGATGTTTTAGTTCTCCCATGTATTCACCACCCATGGGTGCTGGTTACGTTTGGTTCTTATTTTGTTTACTGTAGAGCCATATTATGTATTGATAAGACTTCCGCTAACATTGTGTACTGTAAAGACTTCCGTTGAATTACTGTTACTGAAAAGACTTCCGCTGATCACTGTCATCGCTAAGACTTCCACTGTTATTGTTTTAAGATTTTAGTACCTTGCATATTAGTACTATGATACAGGAATGGAAAAAGTAGGGACGACTTTCGGGTTGGCCCCGTGACATGAGATCTGCATAGGGTGGGTTTCGGGTCGTGACACTTATGGTCGGTAAAGATTTCGCACGTGGTCCCATATAATTAATGCCTCCATATCTTCAAGGCGAAGACAATGGCGGCTAGCTCAAGATCGTGTGTTGGGTAGTTCCCCTCATGGGGTCTCAACTGTCGTGAAGCATATGCTACCACCTTTCCGTTCTGCATTAACACATACCCCAAGCCTTTGAGTGAAGCATGACTACAAATCACAAACCCTTCAGTTCCATTTGGTACTATCAATATAGGAGCTATAACTAGACGCTCCTTCAATTCTTGGAAACTTCTCTCTTGTTTCTCTGTCCAAACAAAAGGAACACCCTTCCTAGTCAGCTGGGTAATAAGCGTAGCTATCTTGGAAAATTCATTGACAAATCTCCTATAGTAGCCTGCTAACCCCATAAAACTTCGCACTTCTGTGACGCTAGTAGGTTGAGGCCAATTCATGATTGCCTCAATCTTCTGGGAATCAATAGAGATTTCTTTTTTACTAATCACGTGTCCCAGAAATGCTATACTAGGAAGCCAGAATTCGCATTTCTTCAACTTAGCGTATAATTTCTGCAGGACTCTCCTCAGATGTACCTCGTGTTCTTCCTAGTTCTTAGAGTAAACCAGAATGTCGTCTTTGAATACGACTACGAAGTCATCTAAGTACGGCTTGAACACACGGTTCATCATATCCATGAATGCAGCTGGGGCATTGGTCACCCCAAATGGCATAACGAGAAACTCGTCGTGTCCATATTGTGTTCTGAATGCTGTTTTCTGAATATCAGCGGGTCTAACCTTCAGTTGATGATATCCGGACCTCAGGTCGATCTTGGAGAATACTTGGGCTCCCTTCAATTGGTCGAACAGATCATCTACTTTGGGTAGTGGATATCTATTCTTGATGGTAACCTTGTTCAGCTCTCTATAGTCGATACACAACCTCATGGTTCCATTTTTCTTTTTCACGAACAATAGGGTGCACCCCATGGTGACGAGCTGGGTCGTATAAAACCCTTGTCCAATAATTCTTGTAACTGGAGCTTCAGCTTCTTTAGCTTTGCCGGTGCTATCCTATATGGAGTCTTGGATATCGGTGAAATGCCTGGCAATACGTCGATGCAAAACTCGATCTCCCTATTTATGGGCATTCCTGGAAGATCATCCAAGAATACTCCGGGAAATTCCCTAGCAATGGGAATCTCCTCTAACTCAGGTTGCTGGGAATCAGTGTCTTGAACACTACATAAAAATCCGTGACATCCCTTGTGAAGCAGACGCCTTGCCTGGATGGAGGAAACGAAGTAGGGTGGGGAAGCCACCCCTGTCCCCTCAAAGTTAACTGTCAGAAACTGGGGGTTCTGTATGAGAACTCGTTTGGCCACACAGTCTATCGTAGCGTGATTGGCGGCCAGCCAATCCATTCCAAGGATAACATCGAATCCACAAATTTCCATGGGTATAAGGTTAGCTAATAAGTGTGTATCCCCAATCTGTATCCCATAATTCCTATACATGGTATCCCCAAACAATGATTTCCCCGATGGTACAAAAACATTCAATAAATACCCTAAGGGTTCCTTCATTATGTTCAATCTAGCAGCATATGTAGGGGATACAAATGAATGTGTAGATCCAGTGTCAAATAAAACATGAACAGGCTGTGAGCATGTAACACCCCAATTACTTAACTGGCATGTTTTGTATATGGGAAACTGTTTTGGGAATGAAATGTCGGGTTTAGCTAATTTAATGTCTATTTTTAATAGTGATAAAACTCGAATTAGCTAATTATGGGAAACTCGAGAAAATAAAAACCGACATTAGACCATAGTCAATGAAAGATATTCTGAGTAGGAAGTGACAGAAAGAAACCGCGCTGAAAAAGGAGTTACGGATTGAAAGTTAAGGCCAAAATAGTGAAACTAGAATTCCGCGACAACCAAACAGGGCCTTAACCAGAAAAATATGAGAAAATGGTCATTTGGGAGGCCAAGGGGAATTGAACCCTTGACCTACCAAGGTAAGCAATTTTGTTCCAAAAAGTTACCAACTAGGCTGTTGGTTACTTTGTGCATATATACACCAATATATGTATATAACCTATAATCTTGCCCAAGCCACCACCCAAATTGGCCAATGGCCTTACATGCAAGATTCCCATTATTAGCTTACCTCATCTCCTCTCACATCAGGTTTTCAATCAACCGAGACTCCATTGATATGTATATCTGGATACATATATAAGAGATATCATGATGGTCAAGATACACCCCCATCCACCAACGAAATTGCATGCAAAACCTAAACCATGGTTTTGAAGACAAACCACCTAGCAAGCTGTGTGCTGCCATGTCTATATATATATATATATATATATATTAGGTTGGTGAATGCATGAGAGGTTTTGGAGTGGGAGAAATTCTTAAAGAGAGTGAAAAGCCTTGATACAAGTAAGTATAAGCACTGTGTGTACGGGAAGAAGGAACTGGACATACCTGCAGCAACCGAGGAAGCTCTGAGTTGGGTCGTGACAGAGAGAAAGAGGCACTGTTGAAGGTAAATACCAATTTCCTTCATTTCTTATTTTTGAATTTTAGAACTGTTTGATGGGTTACTAAGGATATAGATTACATGCATGCCTCATTATTGACTCTAGGAACTGTTTTGAGCATACTGTGTGTGATAGAGGTATTGAAATGGTCAAGAACCATGAAAACCGAGGATGACCTCCATTAATGGACCTTGAAACACCAGGTCTGAATCGACCATAGCAGAATGAAACCTTGAGTGTTAGGACCTGAAATAGACCCCAAGGGGATCTCAAAGATCTACCTACGCGACCCCAGGACTCACTGTAGCCCCACGAATTTGAGAATAAAGCCACGGGTCAAAAATACAATCTGTCAAAACAATCAGCCAAACTGAGATATAAGAACATAGACTCAATCCTTATGACCCATAGGTCACGAGGCAACAAATTTGGTGTAAAATGGTTGAGAAATGAGGATGCTAGATCGTGTTACAGGTCACAGCTATCGTTTTGAAAAACAGAACCTGTTAGAGTAATTCGAAGTTTTAAATGGATGCTAAATGATAGACATAACATGCAAAAGCTGATCGGGATCGAAATCACCAAGAAATCCAGTCCAAAATATCACAAATTTGAAAGTGAAAATCTGCAGAAATTAGGGCAACACTGAGGCAGTTAGTGGGGAAGACCGAGTTGACCGAGTCGAGATGAGTTGGGCCGAGCCAACTCGGACATGTGTCAAACAACGGGTGTGCCACCGTTTAAATAAAACTGTGTCGTTTTATTAAACCGATTTTTTTAAAATTAAGATAGGGCTGACGTCATCATGACGTCAGCAGTGTAACCAACAGGTTAGAACCGGACTGGACCGGACCGGTTCATTTACAAAAGGACTGAACCCTTTGGTTCAGTTTTGAACTTTTAAATACTTACAAAGTGACCCCTACTGTTTGACAGAATTATACTAAGGCCCAGATTTTGAAAATCTTATGCAATTACACCCCTGAAAAATTAATTAAAATAATAAAATAATTTATTTAATTATTTTATTAAAAGGGAATAATTACCATATTGCCCTAGACCTTAAAAGGATCAAACGGAGTCCAAATTTAATGATTAAATAGTGTAATCTTACTATTTCAGGCATTCCGGACCCAACGGTGGAGTCCGATTTGTGAAACCAAGTCCCAAAAAATACAGACATGTAAAGGGTAAATGACCGTACTACCCCTAATGACACATAGGGCCAAATTACACTGAAAGATAGTCCATTTTAACTATGTTGGACATTCCGGACTCAATGGTGAGGTCCGTAATAGCAAATAAAGTACTGAAAAATACAACATATGAAATTACCAAAATACCCCTAACACTGTACAAGGCCCAAATGAAGTCCGATTAAAACGAAATTAATACTAGTGGTAGACCTGACACCTGTGAGATTATATACATGACTAAATGACACATTCGAGACAGAAATTATGCAACGACAAAATGACTGAAATACCCCTGATATACCCGAACCCAGATTTAAAAGTCGAGAGAGTCTAAATTGACTTTCTCCGACCTTCCGAACTCAATGGTTAGTTCCATGAAACCCATCATAGGATAGACTTACTCAGTCTAAGGTCATGAGTTGATAAATCTCTATGAATTGTTTTAGGCTTAAGGAGAAAAGAGGAAGGCTCCGTTCATAGCTTCAAACTCAAATATTGAAGGTGAGTAACTTCTGACACTGTTTAGTTACTGCTCCTTGATCTGCTAAATTGTTTCGGATACCATATGTTTTAAATGCAATCGTTTTAAATGCATGCTTTTATCACCGATGACATGGTTTTTAATTTCTCAAATGATTAACTATACTTCTGATTGATATGCTAGCATTCTGAACCGTTATTCTGTTTTGATCTATTAAGCTTGTCTTGGATTATTTGAACTATAAATTCCAACTGATTTAATTACCATGTGATTTAAGCAAAGATTGAACTCGAAATTCTTGCCTGGATATCTGTGTTACTCATTGGGCTTTTTAAAGCTCATTCCATTATTTTAATAATTTCAGGGGAACTCTCAGATGGACAGGTTTAGCAGGTCTAGGACTTAGCGGGAAAATGTTAGAGACCCCCAAATAAAATGATAACCCATTTTTGTGAACCTATACCATTTTTGTACTTTTTGTGTAACTGATTAGATTATGACTTTTGTAGTGAAACTGTTTTGTAATCTTGATAAGATAAAACTGACTATGATGTATCCTGAATGCTCTGCCAAGTATATATGTATGCATTCCCTTGTGAAAATTTTGCTGCTTAAATTATATATGTCGAATGCATTATGCTTGGGATTTATATCGGAATGGCCTGTGGTTAGGATTACCGTCGGGGTTTTGCTTTCAAAAAAAAAAACTGATAAAACCCGCTGGGTGCCTAACTGGCCTTGTCACGTGCCCCAAATCCGCACAGGGTGGGTCTAGGGGAAGTGACAGAGCATACTAAAAGAATACCTGCGACTACAGAGGTTGTAGCCTGCACGTCTCCTGGTAAAAGGGAGAAAACTCGTCCTGCCTGCTGCTGGACGTTCCCTTGTCCACTTCTTTGGGTCGGAGGTCTAGGTGGTATTGTTCCGGTTGTTAGTGCTCTAACCGAAGCAGTGCTGGGCGTGGCCTGATCCTTCTGAGGGAATTCTCTCGCATAATGTCCCTTTTGGCCACAGTAGTAGCAAGCGTTGCTGTCCTTGAGACATTGGCCTTTGTGGATCTTATTGCAACGAGAGCACTTGGCTGCCCCCTTTTTAGTGTTGCTCTGTTTCTTCTGACCGAACCCTGTCGCCTGTGATGCAGCTCCAGGTCTGGTAAATATAGATCCCTGTCCTGAAGTAGAAGGCCCTTGCCTCTTATTCTGGTTGCCTCCACGTTTTTAGTTCCCTCGCCTCTTGGCGAATTCCTCGCCACTCCTTTCTATGATCCAACCGGTTTCCACGACATCATCGTAAGTAGTCAGTCGATGGGGTATTAGTCTATCTTTGATAGACCACCTCAGTCCTTCCTCGAATTTACGAGCCTCCAGATCTTCGGTTCTGATAGCATCAGGGGCAAATCTGGCCAATTCGGTAAAAGTGGCCTCGTATTGCTCCACAATCATCAACCCCTATTGCAGTACCATGAATTCGGCAACTCTACGGTTCTGTACTTCCTGGGAGAAGTACTTCTTATTGAAGACCACAGTGAATCGTTGCCAGTCCATGTTTGGCTCCCTCGCCTTCTCATTTATCCACCACTTATGAGCCACCCTGTAACACCCCAATTACTTGACTGGCATGTTTTGTGTATTGAAAACTGTTTTGGGAATGAAATGTCGGGTTTAGCTAATTTAATGTCTATTTTTAATAGTGATAAAATTCGAATTAGCCAATTATGAGAAACTCGAGGAAATAAAAACTGACATTGGACCTTGATCAATGAAAGATATTCTGAGTAGGAAGTGACAGAAAGAAATCACACTGAAAAAGGAGTTACGGATTGAAAGTTAAGGCCAAAATAGTGAAACTGGAATTCCGCGACAACCAAACAGGGCCTTAACCAGAAAAATAGGAGAAAATGGTCACTTGAGAGGCCAAGGGGAATTGAACCCTTGACCTACCAAGGTAGGTAAAATCTGTCCCAAAAAGTTACCAACTAGGCTGTTGGTTACTTTGTGCAATTATACAGCAAAATATGTATATAACCTATAATCTTGCCCAAGCCACCACCCAAATTGGCCAATGGCCTTGCATGCATTCCCTTCATCATAGCCCTCCATCACCTCCATCAGGTCAGCGGCCACTAACCCCACTAAGGGCAGAGATACACTCACATATATGTATATGTGTATAGCCCTATATGTATATAAAGCTATAATATATATAAGCTATAACTTGCATCAAATTCTCTCTTTTGAGAGAATTCTGAAAATACAGAATTGTGTGAGTGTGTGTGCATACGTGAGGGACTGTGAGAGTGTAGTGAGAGAGAAGGGGAGAAAGCTTTGCATGCAAGGGAGTTTGGGGAAAATTTGGCCATTTGAAGTGCAAGAGGGGACTTGAGGATCATTGGTGCATGAACTGAGAAGCTTGAGAGACATTTAGAAAGGTCTGAACCGAGCCAAGAGTGTGAACTGCTACTACTTGAAGGTAAAATTCCAAATTTATCTTCAATCCTTGTTTTGTAGATTTTGGAACTGTTTGATAGAATTAGACTGCATGCATGTTTCATTCTTGATCTTAGGAATTATTCTGAGTGTATTGCATGTGTTAGAGGTCTCGGATAGGTCAAAAACCATGAAACCCGAGACCAACCTCCATTAATGGACCTTGGAATACCAGGTCTGAATCAACCATAGCAGAATGGAACCTTGAGTGTCAAGACCTGAAATAGACCCCAAGAGGATCTCAACCATCTACCTACGCGACCCCAGAACACTGTATAGCCCCACGGATTTCAAAATATTTTACGGGTTCAAAACTTAAATTGTCGATGCATGTGACTAAACTGAAAAATGAAGATAGGGTCTTGATCCTTATGCTCTGTAGGTCACGTAGCTTCAAAAAACACACAAAATGGTTGAGAAATAAGGATGTATTGTTGAGTTGCAGGTATGGCTAGCATGGTTTATTCTCACCGTTTGAGTTGATTTATTGTTGATTTATGAATGCCAAAATGATGGAAATCATATTTACAGTATATTTGAATAAAAAACAGAGAGAGACCGTGTGTTAAAACTCATGAAATAGAAATTAAAAATCTGCAAGTTTTTAGGGCATCACTGTGTGAGGTTCAACGAAGGAGACGACGCTGAGTCGACTCCGTGTCTTCTAAACCGAGTTGGCGGGTTGACTCGGACACGTGTCTGTCCCACGGACTGCCACTGCATTAATTAAACTACGTCGTTTTGGGCCGTTTATATGTTAAATAGTTACGTTTAAAAGAAAAGAAAGGGAAGGAAGGAAAAATGGGGCTACGGGGTTTCGAACCCCTGACCTCCAGAACCCACGCGCCCCTTCTTTCCACTCGGCCACCCACCTACGTGTGACCCTTATGAGACAAAATATATATATATATATATATATATATATATTATCTATTTAATATAAACCAGAAATAAAAGACGCATTTTGCGCCTTATGGGACTCGAACGTGGTGTCTATTGGAGAGGGAGGTGGCACGCGTCCGCTGTGCCACCCTATTCGACCATTCACTATTGTGCCGAAAATAATATATATATTATATATATTTCGAAATTAATTTAATTAAAATCATTTAATTAAATTAAATACTCCAAATTAGTCCGTTGTCCAAAAATCATAAGTTATATATGTATTTCTACTGTCTCGGACCTCCTGAGTCCAATGGTGAGGTCCGTGACTGCAAATGAGGTACCGAAAAAATATGATGTATGAAATTACCATAATACCCCTGACCCTGTACAAGGCCCAAATGAAATCTGATTTCAACGGAACTGATACCAGTAGTAGACCTGACACTTGTAAGACTGTATACATGATTAGATGACGAACCCGAGACAGAAATTATATGACGGCAAAAATGACCAAAATACCCCTGACATACCCGAACCCAAATTAAAAGCCGAGAGAGTCTAAATTTACTTTCTTCGACCTTCCGAACTCAATGGTTAGGTCCATAATATGAAAATCAGAACCGATAAATGTGTGAAGGCATCTGTTCTAACATGTTAAGCTGTGATCTAGGTAAAAATATCACTTAAACTACCATGGACAAACAGGGCAAGAAATTCACCATCATGACTAAGGCCCAGAGGTTAGCCGATAAGAAACAGCAAGAGTTTATGCAAGAATTACTGAGGCAGCAAAGAGTTATTGAGCGCCATATTAGAATAGCTAAGTCCACTGAAATCGTCTCCGTCCAGCCCTTCATATATAAGACACGTACTAAAGAAATGATTGCCGAGGCCAAGATGAAAAAACAGGAAGATACTGAAACCCTAAGCCAAATGCTTAAGAGGTAAGACCTAAGAACTAGCCACTATAAGTTAGTTCCATGAAACCCATCATAGGGTAGACTTACTCAGTCTAAGGCCATGAGTTGATAAATCTTTATAAATTGTTATAGGCTTAAAGAGAAAAAGAGGAAGGCTCCGTTCATAGCTTCAAACTCAAATATTGAAGGTGAGTAACTTCTGACACTGTTTAAGTTACTGCTCCTTGATCTGCTAAATTGTTTCGAATACCATATGTTTTAAATGCATGCTTTTATCACCGATGTCATGGTTTTTAGTTTCTCAAATGATTAACTATACTTCTGATTGATATGCTAGCACTCTGAACCGTTTATCTGTTTTGATCTATTGAACTTGACTTGGATTTATTGAACTATTAATTCCAAACTGATTTAATTACCATGTGATTTAAGCAAAGATCGAATTCGAAACTCTTGCCTGGATATCTGTGTTACTCACTGGGCTTTTTAAAGCTCATTCCATTATTTTAATAATTTCAGGGGAACTCTCAGATGGACAGGTTTAGCAGGTCCAGAACTTAGGGGGAAAATGTTGGAGACCCCCAGATAAAATGATAACCCATTTTTGTGAATCTATACCATTTTTGTACTTTTTTGTGTAATTGAACAGATTATGACTTTTTGTAGTGAGACTGTTTTGTAAGCTTGATTAAGATAGGACTGACTATGATATATCCTGAATGCTCTGCCAAGTATATATGTATGCATTCTCTTGTGAAAAATTCCGCTGCTTAAATTATACATGTTGAATGCATTATGCTTGGGATTTAGATCGGAATGGCCTGTGGTTAGGATTACCGTCGGGGTTTTGTTTTCAAAAAAAAAAAAAACTGATAAAACCTGATGGGTGCCTAACTGGCCTTTGTCACGTGCCCCAAATCTGCACAGGGTGGGTCTGGGGGATGTGACACACCCCCTTAAGCATATACGTGGCATAAGCCACTTTCTGGACGTCAGTGCAATTCAGGATATCGAAAACCCTGTTCATTTCTAAAATCCATTCTTCGGCTGCCGTGGCCCCATTTGTACCGTCAAACGTCAGGGGTTTCATTTTTTGGAATCGTTCGTATAGGTATGCAGCGTCCCTTTCATTCCCTTAACGATTCCCGATGTCGCCGCCTGCATTGACAGGCTGCTCATGATGTACTGGCTGTGCTGGTTGGCTAGCATTAGCCAGAATCCGTGGTAGAGTTTCAATGACAATCTGCATCAATCTTTCCAATTGTTCTAACCAATCCATAGGTAACGGACCTTGCCGCGTGTTTACCATGTCTGTAAGGATAACCCGTGATGATAACCAATAAGATAACTGATGAGATAACCAGTGAGATAACCAATGAGATAACCAGTGAGGAATCCAATGAGATGACCAGTCAATGTGTAAGGCAATTAGTCAATGATTTGTAAAATATAAAATGTCGGTCATATCTAACAGTCATAACTCTAGTCCTATCTCCCATGACTCACAATCGAACCTATAGCTTTGATACCAAGCTGTCACGACCCGAAACGCACCCTATGCGGATCTCGTGTCGTGGGGCCGACCCGAAGGCCGTCCCTACTTTTTCCATTCCTGTATCATAGTACTAATATGCAAAGTACTAAAATTTTAAATAATAACAACGGAAGTCTTTCAGTACACAATGTCAGCGGAAGTCTATTCAATACATGTCACGACCTGAAACCCACCCTATGCGGATCTCGTGTCGCGGGGCCGACCCGAAGGCCGTCCCTACTTTTTCCATTCCTGTATCATAGTACTAATATGCAATGTACTAAAAATTTTAAACAATGAATAGCGGAAGCCTTTATCAATTACAGTAATCCAGCGGAAGTCTTTTTAAATACATTAAACAGCGGAAGTCTATTAAATACATGACATAGTTCTACAAAATTCAAAATGAGAACTAAACCGTAACCAACACCCGGGGGTGGTGAATACATGGGAGAACTAACATAGACTGATCAGTACTTCAAAATGTCCCCCTACGCTCTCAGACTCCTACTGGGGTCTTGCAGCGTCATCACCTGAAATGGGGGTAAGTGGGGTGGAATGAGCTATGAAGCTCAGCAAGTAAACCAGATCTCCGACACTGGTATCGATGATTATAAAGAACGTGAATCCATGAATAAAATATGATAGCCAATCATAAGAAAGGAGATGCTGTGATAGCCAATGAGAACAGTTGCCATGATGGCCAATAAGTAGTGGGGCACAATATACAGTCAGAAGTAATGAATAAGCAGTGATAAGAGTTTTCTCAACAATAACCTGTCACAATGAGAATACTGCCACAATAAATCGATTTCAATCAAACCAATGAACAATGTAAGGTAATCCATAAGAAACAGTAGTCCATAAGAAACAGTAATCCATAAGGTACAGTAACCATTCAACAATATTTCCATAACAATAATCCAATGGAGATGCTTATAATCTGTAGTAGGGAATGGCAACCCCTCTGCGTAATTCGAGGCCCGACATACCTCTCAGTTAAACTCACATCCTTTGCCACATGTCCGTTCACGGACTAGTTCGTCACAGAAGCATCGGATGGATATTGTGACTGAGCACAATTCCAGCATTTATAAACATAGCATGATCATTTATGATTCCATAAGGAGTATGAAAATGGAATATCATATATACAGTAAAGCATAACAGTAAGCCTTTCAAGGCAGGGTTCATTTCAATAACAATAGTACAATAGTCAATCAATGTCCACAAGATAGAACAATATCATACTGTGGATAGCAATAACATGAAGTACTTTCAAGAGTACAAATTTGGCAGTAAAGAGAATAAACTTGGCTTTAGAAACACCACATGGAAGAGAAAGTGATCCACTTACCTCTATCGTGATTCTACCTCAGAAATCCGTGAAGGTACCCTTGCCTTTCGAGTTTCCTATATATCAGTGAATACGTTTCAGAATAAATGCTATTCATCAAATTTTATGCCTTTCTATCATAAGTATTTCAAATACTATTTTAGACTTTACCATTGAGTCTGGAACGCCGAAGAAAGTCGGTTTAGGCTTTCGCGGAATTCCATTTGGACTTTTGTACTAAAAAGGGCAAAATAGTCATTTTGCACTTTTGCGGTATTTTATCCTTCGGGGTTCCGTCTCGTAAAACGGACCCCACCATTGGACTCAGAACGTCCGAGATAATAGGTTTTGACTATTCATTTGTATCGTTTGGACTTCGTTTGACCCAATTTTAGATTAGGGGCATTATTGTAAAAATTAATATTTAATTAATTTTTATACTTGGGCAACAGTGAAATTTTCCAAAATATTTGGGGCCGGTTCATAAATCCCATAAGCTGCGGTCTGAACCAGTTGGTTCAGACCCCAAAACCCTAAACCGGTCTGCTCTTCCTTTGAACCAAACGGTTCAGTCCATTCAAGAACCGGAATACAATAAACCCAATTCCCTATCCCTATCCATGGTTCGGATAACCTCAAACCCATTTCCCATTTATTATCCGTGTAACCAAACTAGCCCAATCCCATTTAATTTCAAACCCAAAACGACACAGCTTAACTTACCCTTTTTATAACCGGTCGGGTCCCGACCCGATTCAAACCCAAACCCGTTCCTTTTAACCCAGTAGACTCCCCGATTTTCCGATCGTCTCCCCCAAGCTCCGGTGAGAGAACTTTAGGGTTCCGTCACCATCTCCGGTGACGGCAACCTGTTCCGATCGGTTTTTCCCCCCATTTTGAATGCCATTTTCTTCCTTTCCTCCCCACGACCTCATTCCTACCCTCGGCTTGCCCCAAAACTTTCCCTATCTTCACGAAATAGGGGTTTAACATCTCCGGCCGAATCTCCGGCCATGTGACAGTCTTCATTTTCATGGTGTTTTAAGCACTGTTTTGTCCCTCTTTTCATTCTATTCAATTTCTGCACTTCATGGGATCATTCCCATGCATTTTAAATTAAGTTTTTAGCATAAAATCCGTGTAACACAGATTATTCATGAAACCTGTAACTGAGGATTTCTCTCTCGGTTCTACACCATTTAACATGATTCCTTTTGCATTTAAAAGCTAATACCATGCTTATTAAGACCCTATAATCATATATAAGCTTCATGCTCAAAAACAATAAAAACAGAACCTAAACCACTTACCTGGGTTTCGGTTTTTAGCCCACTGTGACCTTCCCAATCCTCTCTGTTTCTGCTTCAATATTTCTTTCTTCTTCTCTCCTTCAGTTCCTAACTCTCCCTTTTCTTTTCTAACCTCTCATCACTCAAACCCGTGCATATATTTATACAACAATCGCCTCTTCTCTCTCTACCTTATCTCTCTCTCTCTCTCTCTCTCTTGCAGTCATCCTTGACTGCAGAGAACTGCCCTTTTATCCCTAGCCACCCACGTACCTCATATACATATATATATATATATATATATTTACATATATACATATATCACTTACACACACCCACCACCTTTATCAAGGTCGGTTGGTGGGTTTCCCAAACACACACAAACACACAGTGATGCACACACACACACACACAGTGATGCACACACCTACTGATTTTTGTATTGGAAGCTTCCTTTCCTTTTTCTTTCTTCATTTAATTTTATATACATAATACATTATATACATAATACATTTATATTATATATATATATACCTATACAATACATGTTTTATACATATCATTATAATCATATATATACGTATAACGGTATTTTTAATCACGTACACATACACTAATATTCCATGAACTATGCATGTGTACGTACGTATGCATGCATGGGTTGCATGTATGCACGCTTTTCGAGGTAAGGTTCCGAGTTGCTCGGGTACCACCCGACACTGGATTTACTAATCAAAACATTTATCTTTTGAAATTAGGTTCAGTTCCATAATTATTGTGACTTAAAGTTTAAAGCAGCTCAGGTTATGCTATTCAGTCGACTTGCCTCGGTAATCGTGTCGTATCCCGGGTCGGGATATCACAATACATGATGTGGTTCTATAATAACAAAAATAAGAACCAGACATAACCAGCACCCGTGGGTGGTGAATACATGGGAGAACTAAACATAGACTGGTACAGTTCCTCAAAATGTCCTCCTACGCCCGTAGACTCCTACTGGGGTCTTGCAGCGTCATCACCTAAAATGGGGGTAAATAGGGTGGAATGAGCTATGAGAGCTCAGCAAGTAAAAACAGATCTTCGACACTGGTATCGGTGAAATATGAATCCATGAATAAGATTATGATAGGCAATCATAAAAGAAGAGATGTTGTGATAGCCCATGAGAACAGTTGCCTTAATGGCCAATGAATCATAGGTTGCAATGTTCAATTAGGAGTAATGGAAATAACATCAATATGAATCTCTCTATGATAATATAACAACAAGAAAGTACTGCCACAATAAACCGATCACAATCAATTCAATGAAGAGTGTCCTCTCAGTTTAAGATAAGTCATAAGGAATAGTGTCATTCAATAACGTAATCATATCAATCCTTAAGAGATGCATTTACTCCGTTCTCAGGTGGAATGCCAACGAAAATGCAAATGAAATGCCAGTAGAAATGCAATAAAAATGCCAGTCAAAATGCCAATCAATTGCCAGTGGAAAGCCTTCGAGGAATTCATTCCTGCCACCTGTCCATTCATGTACTTGACCCTTAGGTCTCCAGTCAATCAGAAAGCATCAGATGGACGTTGTGACTGAGCACAAATCCTGTATTCATAACATATCATGATTATTCATAATTCCGTAGAAGTATAAAATGGAATATCATATATTCAATAAAGACATAGCAGTAGTCCTTTCAAGGCATGGTTCAACATGATAACAATGACATAGCAATCAATCAATGTCCACAAGATAGAACAATATCACATTGTGGATAGCAATAACATGAGGTACTTTCAAGAGTACAAGTTTGGCAGTAAAGAATAAACTTGGCTTGGAACACCATATGGAAGAGAAGGTGAATTTACTTACCTCTATCGTGATTCTATATCAAAAATCCGTGAGTGTGCCCTTGCCTTTCGAGTTCCCTATATATCAGTAATACGTTTCTGAATAAATGCTATTCAACAAATTTTATGCCTTGCTATCATAAGTATTTCTAATACTAATTTAGACCTTACCATTGAGTCCGGAACGCCGAAGAAAGTCGGTTTGGGCTTTCGCAGAATTCCATTTGGACTTTTGTACTAAAAAGGGCAAAATGGTCATTTTGCACTTTTACGTGTATTTTATTTTTTTGGGACCACGTATCATGAAACGGACCTCATCATTGATCTTAGAATGTCCGAGATAATAAAAATTGACTATTCATTTGCATCGTTTGGACTTCGTTTGACCCATATTTGAAATAGGGGCATTTTTGTAAAAATTAATATTTTATTAATTTTCCTGTTTGGGCCACAGTGACATTTCCTAAAACATTTGGGGTCGGTTTAAAATTTCCCACAGTTACGGTTTGAACTAGTGGGTTCATTATTTAGAAACCCTAACCGGTCTGGTTCTTTACTGAACCAACCGGTTCACTTCATTTTGAAAACCAGATTTCAATAACCCTGTTTTCCTATCCCATCCTTGGTTTGGATAACCCCAAACCCAATTCCACATTTTCTATCCTTGAAACCAAACAACCTAATTTCAATTTAAACTAATACAAAACGACACAGTATAGCTTGCCCCTTTTTTTCGGTCGGGTCCCGACCTAATCCGAACCCAGATCCGGTTACATTTTAACCCGATAGCCTCACGACTTCACGGTCGTCTTCCTCGATATTCCGGTGAGCAAGTATTAGGGTTTCGTCACCTTCTCCGGTGACGGCTGTCATGACCCGAAACCCACCCTCTGCGGATCTCGCATCGCGACCGCCACCCTAGGCTTGAGGACCCTTGGGCGAAGGCTCACATAGGCAATGGTATCGAATAGATGTGCGACATGCATTTTGCGGAAGCGTGAAAAACTTTTTCTTTTCTTTTCTTATTTTTAAATTATGCACATCCATCCGGTACTGCCACTCCATACATAGCATACATGGTTACACATTCAGAGTATAACTATAAATTTAAGACTTGATAAAGATAATACATACTCAGTTGCCCCGTGAGGCTTATACATAACAGTGTCGATCTTCTAATACAAAATATATTAGAAATGTTCATAAGTTTCCTAAAGAAACTACTTGACATGTCTTCCCAAAAGAATGGCAGATTCTTCATCATCGTCTTCAAATCAAAACTGCCCTCAATCACCTAAAAGGGGGATACGAACAGAGTTCGGGTAAGCTAATCTAAGCTTGTGAGCAATTCCAGTATTCGTCATGGGATTTTCAATTAGCAGTGGTTTTGTACATAAGTGTTTGTAAAATAAACACCGCCAATTGTTCGTATACTTTGAATACAGAATATATGCATTCCTTAAAACAGATAGCTTTGAAACATTTAAAGTATTCAAGCTAAACTCATACTTCGTCAAATAGAGTATATAACTCAAAACATATGCATTTCATAAAACAATTAGCTTTGAAACATTTAAAGTATTCAAGCTAAACTCGTACTTCGTCAAATAGAGTATACAACTCAAAACATATGCATTTCATAAAATAATTAGCTTTGAAACATTTAAAGTATTCAAGCTAAACCGTACTTCGTCAAATAGAGTATATAACTCAAAACATATGCATTTCACAAAACAGATAGCTTTGAACCATTTAAAGTATTCAAGCTAAACTCGCACTTCATCAGATAAAGTATATAAACTTTAAAACACATAAATACGTATTGTGAAAATGAGGGTAAAACCTGCTTTCATTTTCTAAAATCACTTTGTCATCTTTTCTCTTTAATTAAGTGGAATCTGTTTCGAACCAGACTCTCATTTTACTGCTAATACTGTCGATCTCATTTGCCTGGGGGATTAGATTCTGCTACCGAGCATTTACTATTGAATCCCGAAGGATTTCAACCATCATAGGGGGTGGTACTTAGTACCGTTTATCTTGTAAAACTTTAACCCAACTGAACCGATCAAGAGCAGCTGCCTGGTCCCTAACAGGTAGGACTTATACTCACTCCCTAACAGAACAGATAGGGTTTCTTCAAATAGGTACTTCTCGTGAACATTTAAAACATCATGTACATAATTTCATAATAAGTTCTTTAACACATTTGATATAACAAATTCAGAACACTTTACATAATTTGGCATTTAAAACTTTAGACATGCTGAAATATGTTTTAAGAAAACTGTGCTGGAAACCGTTCACTAAGCATGTCATAATAGAGTTTATAAAGATGGAACAATTTAAAATTGAATCATGTAAATACTAAATTTGGAATTGAAACACTTCATATCTTTGAACTTAAAACCTTTTCAAATCCATGGAGTTAAATCTCCAATTCAAACACAGGGTTAGTTACCTTGGTCCTTTAGGTTTAGTGCTAATAATGCGCTTTCCCACTTTCCTTGTAGTTCCTAAGAACAATTCATAAACATCTCATCAACTTCACATTCATTGTAATATCATCTCGATATTCCTTAACTTATGCTTAAATCGTATTAGATCCTAAAATGATCTCATAATTCATATGTATTTAACTTAACTCGTACTCTTAACCTATGACACAATTTAATGTGTTAGAAATTGAATTTATTTCAATTTATACTCTTCTGGTAACTCCATTAACTTTAAATTAAAGTTATTTATTTCATATGTTTACGTGTCGTGTCTTTTCGTATTTCCTTTCCTCGTATACACCTTCGATTAGTACTTTGACATTACTTTAATTTATAGTCATCTAACAGATGCTATTCAACAAATTTTATGTCTTTTTACTTTAGACATTTCTTTTGGTCGAATAGACTCTACCATTGAGTCCGGAGTGTCGAAGAAAGTCGGTTTAGGCTTTCCTAAAAGTTTATTTGGCCTTTTGTATGTAAAAGGGCAAAAAGGTCATTTTATCATTTTACGTGTCACATCTTTCCATAATTCGTTTCGTAATTTGAACTCTATTATTGAGTCTGGAATGTCAAAGAAAGTCAATTTAGACCTTCCCGGATTTTATTTTGGCTTTAGGGATACCAGGGGTATTTTGGTCTTTTTACCCTTTACGCGTCTTTATTTTTTGGGACCCCGTCTCGTGTCGTGGACCTCACCATTAGACTCAGAAGGTCCGAGATAGTAAAAATATACTAATAACTTGTTAATTTTGGACAAGGGATATTTTGGTCATTTACCCATTTACGTATCTTTATTTTTCGGGCTCCGTCTCGTAAAACGGACCCTACCATTAGTCTCAGAATATTCAAAATAGTAAGGATACACTATTCATATGTTTAATTTGGACTTTATTTGCCTCATTTATGATTCAGGGGCAAAATAGTCATTTTACTTTATTTATTAAATAATTAAATTTGTTATTTAATTATTTAATTATTTTTCCAGGGGTGAAATTGAATAATTTTTCCATCAGTAGGGCCACAATAGAATTTCTTAAAATAGTTGGGGCCAATCCGTAAATACTGAAAGTATTGGTGTATTTAATTTTTAATTAAATTATAAAACCAATGGGTTCGGTCCAGATCTAAGAGAACCGGTCCGGTTCACTTACAAACCAACCGGTTTAGCCAGTTTCACATGTAATGCTGACGTCAGGATGACGTCAGCCCTAATGTTTTAATTTTAAAAGTAAAACGTTGCCGTTTAAATAAACCTGACCCGTTGGACCCGGTTTGACTCGGACCCGTAACCGAATCCGACCCGACCCGAACAATGTCATCTTCCCCACGAAGGTCGACACTGTTCATCCGAAACCCTAATTTTTTTCAGTTCGATTTCGTGGCATTTTTCAATTCCATTTCTTCTACTTTTCTTTCCAATAATTTCCTAATACCCTAAAACAAGTTTTAGTATCGATTTAGGGCTTCGAATATGGCTAAAACGTTCGGTTTAAGCCATGATAATCCGACCTGCAACCTCATAGTTCATGCTTATTTCTTGATGGTTTTTCATGGGGTTTAGCTTGTTTTGATCCCCTATCCATGGGGATTCAGTTTTCGTTCATAATGGTGGGTTTAGAAGCAAGTTTGTGGGGTTTGTTTTGGAAACCCGAAACTGTAACTCCATTTTTAGAGGGTTGTTCTTAGGTTTCTTGATCGAGGGTAAGTGTTTTTAACATCCTCTTAGAGTTTAGACGAGGTTCCAAGAATCCAAACAAGGTTTTGTTCACATGATTTCAGACCTGCTTCAATCAAGGTCCATCAATGGCGGTTTTCATGGGTTTGGTGTTTTTGGTGGTTTTTAATACTCCATTTCATGCTTGACACACTTATATACATATATTAAACATCATGTATACATAAACAAGTTAAAAACAACCTATCTTCATGCTTAATTTCTAGAGAGAGAAAATGGAGATTTTGTATTCTCTCACCTTTTTCCTTTGGTTTTTCCTTTTGAACTTCTTCCTTCCTTAGGTTCTCAGTTCTTCTCTTTGAAAATGGCAAGCATGCAACGCATGAGCTTGCTTTATAATGGATCCACCTGTAATATCCCGACCCGGGATATCGGGTCACATGACACGTATTACGAGAAAAAGAAAATATATATATATAATTAATTAATTATTAAAATTAATTAATTAATTATAAGAAATGGATATATATATATATATATATGTATTAATTAAATGTATATGTATGTATATATATTAAATAAATGATATATGTAAATGTTAAAAAGTAAAAAAGTGAAAAAGTGTGAATGTGTGTGTGTGTGTCGGCTGGTGTGTGTGTGTGTGTGTCTTGTATATATGTGTATATGTATATATATGTATATATTACATGTATAAATATCTTGAATCAATTTAATGCAAAGTTGAAAGAAGAAAAAGTAAAATTTATGAGATGGGAGAGCTATGTAGGGCTAGAAATCAGAATGAGGAGAGAGAGAACTGTAGAGAGAGAATGGAGGAGAGAGAAAGGGTCGGTCACCTTCTCTTTAAATAGCCAAGCATGCAAACCATGCTTTCTTCTTGCAAAAGAAACCAAAAGAAGAAGAAGTAAGGAGAATAGAGAGAGAATTGGAAGTAGAACAAGAGAGAAATCAAGTGTAAACAGGTAAAGTTTCCAATTTTTATATTTTTCTCTCTCTAAAAGTTTGATTGATAGGAACTGTTTTAAGTTGTTTATATACGTAGGATATGTTATATATATGTTTAGAAGTGTAATAAGCATGAAATTTAAGCTTTAAAACACTTAAAAACACCTAACCCAGAAGCATCCTCCATTAAAGACCATGCTTATAGCAGGTCTGACCCGATGGAAACCAAACTTTGTTTGGTGTATAAGGACCTCTAGTAGACCCTACAAGCATGTGAAAAACCTACGTGCACGACCTTGAAGCTCAAAAATCGACCCTCAAATGTCATGGTGCAGGTTACAGGTTTACACCCCAAACCTCTAAACTTATGATTTAAGCCGTTTCCTTAAATGAAAACTGGATCTCCATGAAGAGGGGATCATAACAAGCCAAATACCATGAAAAACCCTCAAGAAATGAACCTATACGACCGAAATAACAGTTCGGATTATCATGCCCAAAACCGAACACACGAACGAGTTTTGAACTTCAAAATGAATGCCAATCGAATTGTATATACCTTAGGAACATTTTGGGACAAAAACAGTAAGGATCCATGGATCCAAACTGCACGAAATAGGAAGAAAAGGTAAACGGGAATTAGGGTTTTCAGTCGGTCTCGTGGGGAAGAAGAAGACGGGTCAACTCGGCCTTTAAATGAGACTGAGTCGACTCGGACAGGTGGCAGCCTCTGGGCTTGCCACCGATTAAATGCAACGACGCCGTTTTGAGTGTCGGTTTAAATTAAATGAGACCTAGGGCTGACGTCATCATGACTTCAGCCACATGTAAATAAACCGGATAGACCGGTTGGTTTATGACTAGACCGGACCGGTTCACTTCCAAATTAACTGAACCCTTTGGTTTTTCTAAATTAATTAAAATAAAATAAACCAAGACTTTTGGTTATTACAGATTGACCCCTGGGCTTTAGAAAAATATATTGAGGCCCAACTGGGGGAAAATTTATGCATTTAGACCCCTGGAAAAATAATTAAATAATTAAATAATTAATTTAATTATTTAATAAATAAGGTTAAATTACTATTTTGCCCTAGTGGCATAAATAGAGCAAACGGAGTCCAAATTAAACATATGAATAGTGTATCCTTACTATTTTGGATATTCTGAGACTAATGGTAGGGTCCGTTTTACGAGACGGAACCCGAAAAAATAAATACACAAAGGGATAAATGACCAAAATACCCATTGACCAAAATTTACAAGTTATTAGTATATTCTTACTATCTTGGACCTTCTGAGTCCAATGGTGAGGTCCACAACACGAAATGGAGTCCCGAAAAATAAAGACACGTAAAGGGGTAAAAAGACCAAAATACCCCTGGTACCCCTAAAGCCGAAATGAGATCAGAAAAGGTCTAAATTGACTTTCTTTAACATCCCGGACTCAAAAATGGAGTCCAAATTACGAAACGAAGTACAGAAAAATGTGACACGCAAAATGATAAATGACCATTTTGTCCTTTTACATATAACAATCTGAATTAAATGATTGGAAAGCCTAAACTGACTTTCTTCGACACTCCGGACTCAATGGTAGAGTCTATTTGACCAAAAGAAATGTCTAAGATAAAAAGACATAAAATTTGATGAATAGCATCTGTTAGATGACTATGAACTGAAATAATGCCAAAGTACTAATACTAAGGCAAGAACGAGAAACGAAATGCGAAAAGACACGACACGTAAACATGTTAAATAAATAACTTTAAATTAAAGTTAATGGAACTCCCAGAAGAGTATGATTGTAGAATTCTGTTTTCTTGACACGTTAAATTGTGTTTTAAACAGAGAAATTAATAGACACAAAAATGAATCAAGAACGAGAAGTTCCCCCAGTGATGACGAGGGCTGTAACACCCCGACTCTGTATAATTAATGATTAAATAATTAATTATTAATTAATACCGGCTCAGGGAATAATTAAGGAAATTAACCTTAATTTCCCGGTGGTCACACTAGACCAATAGAATGACAAAACATGTTCGAGAATAGGGTACAATACCCGAACCTAATTACCAATTAATTAGGTGAAATAATGTCAATTTAATACTGATGGAATTCGAATTAATTAACCACGAAAATTCCGAATGACTAATAAATGACACGGAACCTCTGACACTATAGATAACTGAAATAGAAACTGACCGAAAGAAACTGCACCGAAAAAGGAGTTACGGAATGAAAGTTATGAGGCAAACATCAGAAACTGAATTAATGCGCAGCCAAACAGGGCCTTAGCCCAAAATGTGGAAAAATGACCAAATTGGTGGTCAAGGGGAATTGAACCCTTGACCTATGGTGAGAATGAATTCCATCCAAAAAATTTACCAGCTAGGCTACCCATTACTTTGTGCATATATATGCAACTTATTTATATATAACACTGAATTGCCCCAACTTGCCACCCAAATGGACCAATGGGGTTTCATGCAGCCATATATGATATATATAATATGTAATATATATATATATAGGCAGACTAAATCTGAT
Organism: Nyssa sinensis; assembly: GCA_008638375.1. NCBI lineage: Eukaryota > Viridiplantae > Streptophyta > Magnoliopsida > Cornales > Nyssaceae > Nyssa > Nyssa sinensis. Next base: position 13,741,282 of record CM018050.1, read on the forward strand.
TGGACCACCCTTTCCTCCAATGGGAGGCCATGCAACAAGTTGATGTATAAATATATGCATATGTGTCTATATGTATTATATAGATATATGAGTGCTTGTGTGTCTCGGGTGGGGGAGGAAGAAACCAGAGAATTTCCTTGAGTGTTCTCTATATGCATGGTGTGTATGTATACAATCTCGTATGCATGGTATGTGTGGCCGTGTGAAGTGACACAAGAGGAATGAAAAGGGACTGAGGGCATGACTGAAGTGAGGCAACTACTGAGAGCTTGCCTGAACCAGGCCATGAGGAAAGGAAGCCACCAAACCGAGGTAAAACACCAAAATTTCTGAAATTTTCCCCCTTAAGATGTTTACTGTTTTCAGTTAATTGAGGTTAATGAAATGCATGCATGAAGTCTAAAATGCATCAACTTGAACTTGGCATGGAATATAGAGACCAAGATAGTCTAGAACACCACACTGTAACAGATCCGCCATTGATGGACCTCGGATCTGGGTCTGAAACAAATGGGACCTAAGCTTGGTCCAATGCATGTAAATAGGTAGCAGATGGTGTCAGGAATCCAATGCAATTGGAATCAATTAAAATGGTCAAGAAACGACCATGATAGGGCCAAGGATAATCTGACTGGAAGAACGGTTTGGATGCCAAGAACTGAGCGGTTTGAGAGTTCAAACCAGTCCCAAAACATTGCTAGAAGTTTTAGGAGTCGATTGGTACAAAAACCACAAAAAACCGACGTGTAAATGGAGAGAAATATGGAAAATTTCATTGCAGATTCCGGCACCGGCGCCGGAGAAGACGCCGGCACAGTCGCCGGAAAAACGCGCAGGGAAATGGGTCCTTTAAGTTGTTGGGCCGGACCTAGATCGGGTTCGGGTCGGGACCCGACCCATCGCACAAACGGGCTTTAGTTGGACGGCACCGTTTTGAGGCTAATTGTTTTAAATTTAAAATCTGATCCTACCTGTTTGGTTACGGGTTTTAAAAATTAAAATAGGGGAAATTGGAATAAGCTATCCATGAATTAAGGGCCAATTAGGGGATAAGAGGAATATTTAATTCCGGTTTTCTGAAGGAACTGAACCGGTTGGTTCTTGACGGTTTTGGACCGGTTCAACTGATGAACCCTTGAACCCTTGGGTTTGAACCCCTAAATTATGAAATTATGTTTTAACCCCAAATGATTTCTGAAAATTACGGATTTGTCCCCAACTGTTTTAAAGAATTACACAGTGGCCCAGACTTTTGAAAATTTATACATTTAAGCCCTGAATAAATTAATTAAATAATAAAATAATTATTTTATTATTTTATTAAATAGGTAAAATTACAATTTTACCCCTAGACATTAAATATGTCAAACGGAGTCCAAATTAAGTAAATAAATAGTGTATTTTCACTATTTCAAATATTCTGGACTCAATGGTACAGTCCAAATTGGGAAATATAGTACCGAAAAATACAGACCTGTAAGTGATAAATTGCTGTACTACCCCTGATGGCACCAGACCCAAATAAAAATAAAAGACAGTCTATTTTGACTGTCTCGGGCATTCTGAACTCAACGGTGAGGTCCGTTTAATGAACCGAGGCCCCGAAAAATACAGACACATAAAGTGTAAATGACCGAATTGCCCTTAATGATACCCAGGGCCGATTAAACATAACAGACAGTCCAATTTCACTATGTTGGACGCTTTGGACCTAATGATGAGGTCCATTTTATGAACTGACGTGCCGAAAAATACGACACATGAAATTACCAAATTACCCCTGATACCGTACGAGACCTAAACAAAGTCCGATTAGGACGAAACTGATACCGGTAGGAGCCCAGACACTGGTGAGACTGTATACTTGATTAGATGACGAATCGGGGTCAGAATTACACAAAACGTAAAATGACCAAAATACCCCTGAGCACTGTAAGTGCAAAGTAGAGGCTGAATAAAGGTCAAACTGATCTGATAAATTATCATAGGGATAATTATGAACACTGAAGGGCTAAATAAGACTCCGAGACAATCAACGCGTAAAACGAGAAATGACCGATGTGTCCCGACGATCTAAAGCAGATACCAAATGAAGTCCAAGGGACTTACAAATTTATACATGAGATATATGGGACGTTCTGAGGACCATGATAGGGTCCGGGGCAAAAATGACAAAATTACCATTTTGCCCCTAAGACTAAATAAGTACCCAACTGATGCCGATTAAAGTCTAAAAGACTTAAAACTTCATATATACGATATATGGGATATTCTGAGGACCATAACAGGGTCCGGGATAAGAATGGCAAAATTACCATTTTGCCCCTATGGTTAAAATGAGAACCTAACTGATACCGATTGGAGTCCAAAGGACGTAGAACTTTGTACTTAAGATATAAAGACTATTCCGAAGACCACGACAGGGTCCGGGACAAGAATGGTAAAATTACCATTTTGCCCCTAAGGTTGAATGAGTGCCTGACTGATAACAATTGAAGTCTAAATGACTTAGGATATAATCCTAATAACTGCTAAGCCTAATTAAAGAATGAAATAGCCTCGAGTGAGACCCAATGGAAGGGCAATAGGCTACTAGGCTATCTTAGGTAATCCGATAGATACCTAAGATGACGAATGAGACCTGAATAGACGAGTTCTGATCTGTCTGTGATTGATGATTATTATTTAGGATATACATGGAGATGCCTGACGTACCTGGAGGTTATCGGATTATTTATGCAAGGAAATAAGCGTAAAGTTTGTGAGTAACTTCTGACACTGTTTTGATACTGTCCCTTGATTTACTGATCTGTTTTGAATGCAATTATTTAAGTGCAATTATTTAAATGCATGTTTTTCGTACTATATCACTTATGACATGGTTTTAGTCTTTTTAAATAATTGACTATATTCCTGATCCCTGTGCTAGCATTCCGTACTGTTTTGCCCGTTTTGAACTGTTGAGATAAAATGGATATATTGAACCATTATTTCTGAAATGATTAACTAAACCATGTGATATAGGCAAAGAACAACATTTTGTTGTATCGTACAGCTTTGTATAGTATACTGTCTGAATGCTATATTGTTTAAATGTATGTACTTAATGTACGCCCTTTGTATCACATTCCACGTGATGTGCTTGTGTCCTTCGAATTAGGAATTCTGTTCAGTTCGGTTATGTGCTGTCCGTTAATGATATGTCTGCCTCGATTGATATGTTCCGTCCGGTTCTGACATGTTCCGTCCGTTAATGATGTTAAGTCCGTCTTGATTGAAATATGGTCCAGTTCCGTTATGATCTATCCGTTCATGATATGTCTTTGTTTTGACTGATGTATTGTTCCGTTTGATTCTGTTATGTTCCGTTTGTTGATGATCTGTCTGCCTTGATTGATATATGGTCCAGTTCCGTTGTGTACTGTCCGTTGATGATACGTCTGTCTTGATTGAAACATTGTTCAGTCCAGTTATGATTAGTTCCGACAGTGATGTGTCCCTGACTTGATTGTTATATTGTTTCTACCCAGTTCCGTTATGATGTGTCCTGTTCATGATTTGCCTGTGTCCTGATTAGTGTATTGTTTCCGTTTAGTTCCGTTATAATTTTATCCGTTCGCGATATGCCTTGGCTTGACTGATGTATTGTTACCGTCCGATTCTGTTATATTCCGTCCGTTAATGTTATGTCTACCTCGATTGATATGTTCCGTCCGGTTCCGACATGTTCCGTCCGTTGATGATCTGCCTGTCTTGATTGATATATGGTCCTGTTCCGTTATGATTCGTTCCGTTAATGAAGAGTCTGTGTCTTGACCGATAGATTAGCAATAGTTATTGTTCTGACCGATTGGTTATGTCATGTTCCGATCCGTTTGTATTGTCTGTTCGATTCTGTTATATTGCACTAGACTGCTTATGAAATGGACTTATAAAAATAGTTATTTTTGAAATGACTAAATTATCCCTGTGCCTTGGAAGCACAAAACTAGTTTTGAAACCCATGATAGGGAATCTGTGTTACTCACTGGGCTTATTTAAGCTCACCCCATTATTCTGACATTTTTCAGGAATTACCTCCATTGGATTAGATGGTACTGTGACATGACGTGAATAAGCTAAGTGGCATCGCAAGTAAGGATCTGACGGCACTGAATTGTAGAGACTGGTTTATTGTGGATTGAACCTGGTTATTCCGGTGAGTGGTATGTTATGACTGACTTGACTGTTATATACTAGATAGACATGGCTCATGGAACTAATGGTACTCTAGAGATATTAGATCTGCTCTGTTGTTATATGCTTGATTTTAGATATGCTCTGAGATTAGAATTGTTGACTGACTGGATTTAGTCTTGCTCTGTGATACATATTCTTATGATGGATAAGTGAGTTGCATTCCCGTGACACAAAGAAAAAGTTTTAAATTCCGCTGCATCTGACCCTACAGTTGGAGTGCAATTCGTCGAAAAGTTCAGAATTTGCCTTTGGTTAGTCGCGTCGCGACCAACTGGCAGTCACGTCCTCGACATCCGCGTAGGGTGGGGTTCGGGATGTGACAAGGGCACAAATAGCAAATGACCCGAAGCAGAAAGTTTTCTGGGAGAAACTAGAAAAACAGCTCTAGTTGATTCAAAATCGTATTCGAATTTCCAAAACAAATGAAGTGGTTTGTGTTAGCCCCTTCCTTTACAAGACTATAACCAAGGAGCAACTAGCAGTGAAAAAGATTAAGAAACAGGAGGACACCGAAACGCTGCAAGATTGGCTTCACAGGTTGAAGGAAGCCAAAAGAAAGGCGACTAAATAGATCGAAAACCCGAAGTACGAGGTGAGTAACCCTGTGTTTGAATTGGAGATTTAACTCCATGGATTTGAAAAAGTTTTAAGTTCAAAGATATGAAGTATTTGAAGTTCAAATTCAGTATTTACATGATTCAGCTTTTAATTGTACTGTTTTATAACTCTATATGACATGCTCAGTGATTGGTATTTATCAGAGTTTTCTTAAAACATATTTCAGCATGTCTAAAGTTTAAATGCCAAATTATGTTAAATATCCTGAATTTGATTATTACAAGTATTTGAAGCCCTATTGTAGAAATTATACATTTCATGTTTTAATTATTCATGAAGTATCTATTGAAGAAGTTATGTGATAAATGTTTTACAAGATAAACGGTACTAAGTACCACCCCCTATGAAGGTTGAAATCCTTTGGGATTCAACAGTAAATGCCCGGTAGCAGGATCTAATCCCCCAGGCAAACGAGATCGACAGTATTGGCAGTAAAATGGGAGTCTGGTTCGAAACAGATTCCACTTAATTAAAGAGAAAAGATAACAAAGTGATTTTGGAAATGAAAGCAGGTTTTACCCTTATTTTCAAATACATATTTATGTGAATTAAAGTTTATATACTTTATCTGACGAAGTACGAGTTTTGCTTGGATACCTTAAATGTTTCCAAGTTATTTGAAATGCATATGTTTGAGTTATATACTCTATTTGACGAAGTACGAGTTTAGCTTGAATACTTTAAATGTTTCAAAGCTATTTATTTATTTGAAATGCATATGTTTGAGTTATATACTCTATTTGACGAAGTACGAGTTTAGCTTGAATACTTTAAATGTTTCAAAGCTATTTATTTATTTGAAATGCATATGTTCGAGTTATATACTCCATTTGACAAGTATAAGTATAGCTTGAATACTTAAAATGTTTCAAAGCTATTTGTTTTAAGAATGCATTTACTTTGTATTCTAAATTGTATAAGCAATTGGTAGTGAATGTTTTACAACTCTTATGTACTAAAAACCACTGCTAATTGAAAACCCCATGACGAACACTGGAATTGATCACAAGCTTAGATTAGCTTACCCGGACTTTGTTCGGACCCCCCTTTCAGGTGATGTAGCAGACAGGGTCTTAAGGACAATGACGAAGGGTCTAGCTGTTTTTGGAAAGATATGTTTGAGTAGTTTCTTTTGAAGAATCTATGAACACTAGTAGTACGTTTTGTATTAATAGACAAAGTAAGAATATGTAATAAGCCCTCAGGGCAACTGAATATGTATTGTATCGATGTATGAAGTTTTTAAGTTTTAGTTATACTCTGAATGTGTAACCATGTATGCTATGTATGGAAACAGCAGTATCGGACGGATGTGCCTAATTTAAAAATGAGAAAAGAAAAGAAAAAGTTTTTCACGCTTCCGCAACCATGTGTAGCACATCTATTCGATACCGTTGCAGATGCGAGCCTTGTCTCGGGGCCTTCGGGTCTCGGGGCGGCGGTCGCGATCCGGTAATCCGCACGGGGTGGGTTTCGGGTCGTGACACCACCGACCCTTCTCTCTCTCTCTCAACTTTTCTCTCTCTCTCTCTCTCCCTCTCTACAAATCTGACTCCATAGCCCTACCTTAGCCTGCATTTCCTGCTTCCTTTCCCATCTCATAACTCTTACTTTTTCTCTTTTCTACTTTGCATTAAGTTCACAAGATATTTTGTATATATGTATATTATATATATATATCACACACATACCAACACATGGAGACACACACACACACCTCAACCGACACACACACACACACTTTTAGATATTTTGTGTTCTCCTTACTTTATGACCATTTTTACATATATATATATTTTTATTTCATTTATGCATATATACATGCATGCATACTTGGCTACATATACATATACACATTATACCCTCCATGTAGTCTAATGTGTGTTTAAATTATTTAATTATAATTAAAACTAATGATTTCATATAAATAATTAATTATTTATTTATTTAATTAATTATTCTCTTTGAGTGTAAATATTTTTACACTAATTTTCTTTAATCTCGTAATACGTGTCATATGACCCGATATCCCGGGTCGGGATATTACAACGGCGACCCAAATTCGACCTTATTCCACCCTATTTTCAATGTCATTTTTTTCCCTTCTTCTCAAGGACCCTAATCCCAACCTTAGTTTTCATCAAAACTCTCCCCATCTTCACGAATAGTGAGTTATTCAACTCTGGCCGATTCTCTGGCCAAGTTTTATTTTCTATTTTTGTGACTGTATACTCATAGTCTTGGTTCCAAATTAGTTCAAATAAGTTTCTGCACTAATGTGGATTATTTTCTTAAACTTAAAACAAGTTTTAAACCACGATTTCATGGAACCCGAACCTTATTCATAAAACCTGCAACTAGGATTTTCTCCCTCATTTGTGAACCAAATGAAGTACAGTTTGTTCCTATCAACACCATTTTTCATGCTTGTTTAGACCCTATATTCAGAATAAATCGAATCATGCTATAAAATTATGAAACAGAAACAAACTTATTACCTATATTTTCAGTTTCCTCAATTTTTGTGGGTCTCTTCCCTTCCGTTCCTTCTTCCGATTCCACCAAGAGTTCTCTCTTGATTTCTCCCCTTTGATTTCTTTTTCCGCAAGTAGGAGATCACGTGCATATATATATATATATATTTACATATATATATATATATCATATCATGCCTATTCCTTCCTCCCTTCTTTTCCTCTCCTCCTCTTCTTTTCTGACCTGCTCCATACCTCTACTGATTTTCACCTTACCCCTCTCTATGCCTATTAGGTTAGGGTTGGTCAACTTATTTTATTATATGTATATATATATATATATATATATCTATATATATAAATATGTATACTTACCTATATAACATTCACCTAACTCACACACACACGGCTGCCTTGGCAGCCCACTTGCTTCTCCCTTTTCTTTTTGTTTTATTTTTATTTAATTTATGCATGTATGTGTACCTTTATATGTGTTATTATCTACACATACATACACATGAGTATATACTATATTAACTCCATACATGCATTTGATTTTATGTTTCCTTAATTCACATTGCACATGTGCACTTTAATATTTATATGAATATTGCATGCGTTTACGTATGCATGCATGCATGCATAGGCTGCATGCGTACACGCATTACGAGGCTAAGTTCCGGGTCACCTGTCCTGACCCAGCATTGGTCATGTATTACAGGGTTCTTATTTTAAGGCGATGCAGTGCAATTGATATTTTATAATATATAGAGTTCAACAGTTCTGAGTACAATTGATAAAGTGTTACCCGATCCGGTTACCTCGATATACGTGCTAACTCGGGTCAGGGTATTACACCTACTTTCTTCCCTCGTGTTGCCCTTGTCACAATTTTACTTTTTTTTTTCAGTTTCGTGAATTTTGGCTAATTCAAAACCCTACTGTTTCCATCGTAAATCATCTCTAGGTTATCCAGGAATGTTTTGGCATTTGTTTGAGGAATCAAAAAGGTTCTGTTTGCTCGTTTGAAGGTTTGATAATCAAACCTGTAAATCGGTCGTAAATGCTCATTTCTGAGCTAAAAACCTTTGAGGTTTGTTCTATTGTTATCCATTTTTCATAGGGTTTCACTTTTCATTCCCAAAGGTAGGTTTAAGCTCATGTTTTTGAGATTGGTCTTGGGAACCCGTACCCGTAATTTGATTTTTGGAGTTCGTTTCTTAGGTTTTATGATCGCGTATTAGGGTTTTAAAAACCCTCTTTGTCTCTGTTTGAAGTCTTGGTAAGCCAAAACGAGTTTGGTAAAAGTTGGTTCAGACCTGCTTGAGCAAGGTCCTTTAATGGCCGTAGCTTCTGGGTTTCCATTTCTTAGGTGTTTTCAAGACCAATTTTCATGCTTGATACACTTCTAAACATATATTAAGCATCGTATGTTTATAAATAACTCAAAAACAGTTCCTATGAAATCAAAATTCTAGAGAGAGAAAATGATAAATTTGAACATTTCTCACCTTTTGTTGTGATTTTGATCTCCTTCCTTTCTGATTTTCTTTACTTCTTCTTCCTTAAGCTTCTTGGCTCCTTTCTGATTTTCTTTCTTAAGAAGCAAGCATGCTTTGCATGCTTTTCTTTTAAAGAATTTCCACTGACCCTTCTCTCTCCTCTCTCTCTCTCTCTCTTTACACAACCTCAGCCTACTCCTAGCCTTCACTTCTCATAAATTTATCTTACACTTCATTTAATTTTTTCTTTTTCTCTTATTTGCTTTCCATTTAATGTTACATGATATTTGTAAATATATATATATATATATAATATATCACACACACACACACACACACACTAATATATCAAGACACACATAGACCCAACCGACATACATACACACACACACCACTGTTCACACTTTAGGATTTTCATATATATCTATATATATATACACACATTTAATTTATTTATATACATACATGCATACATACTTGATCACATATACATACATACATTACATCTTCCATGTAAGTGTAATGTGTGTTATAATATTTAATTATAATTAAATATAACTATTTCATATATTTAATTAATTAATTTATTAATTAATTATTCTCTTGAGTGTAAAAATCTTTACACTAATTTTCCTTAACCTCGAAATACGTGCCCTATGACCCGGTATTTTTGGGTCGGGATATTACACAAGTTGCTAGTCTTGAGGGATTTTAGGGGTGGACAGCCCATTCTGACCTTGGCTTAAGATATATGGGTAGAATCTTTGTTCCCGAGTCTCTTAGGACTGATGTCCTTAGAGATTTCTAACATTCCCGCCTAGCAGTGCACCCAAGGGGCACTAAGATGTATCATGACCTACGCCGTCAGTATTGGTGGACTAGGATGAAGGTAGATGTGTTGCAGTTTGTGTCTAGATGTCTCACGTGCCAGCAGGTGAAGGCTGAACACCAGAGGCCTGGAGGTTTGTTGCAACCATTTCTAGTGGCCGAGTGGAAGTGGGAGCATGTTACCATGGACTTTGTGATCGGTCTTCCGAAGTCACCTAGAGGCCACAATGTAGTTTGGGTTATCGTGGACAGGTTGATGAAGTCCACCCATTTCTTGCCGATTAGAGCGACTGATTCATTAGATGTCCTTAGTAGGTTGTATATCTGAGAGATAGTACGGCTACATGGGGTTCCCGTATCCATCGTTTCAGACAGGGACCCCCGTTTCATTGCACGATTTTGGTAGAGCCTTCAAACAGCCTTAGGGACTCAACTACAGTTTAGTACTACTTTTCACCCTCAGACTGATGGTCAGTCAGAGCGTACCATTCAGATCCTAGAGGACATGCTTAGGGCCTGTGTTATGGATTTCAGGGGTAGCTGGGAGGATCACCTTGCTTTGGTAGAGTTTGCCTACAACAACAACTATCAATCCAGTATTAAGATGGCACCATTCGAGGCGTTGTATGGTAGGCCGTGTCGTTCACCGGTGTGTTGGACCGAGGTGGGAGAGACAGCTGTTTTAGGGCCAGACATAGTCTGTGAGACCACGAACAAGATACAGGTGATCAGGCAGTGTCTGTTGATAGCACAGAGCTGCTAGAAGAGCTATACAGACAAGAGGCGACGACCTTTGTCATTTGATGTTGGGGGACATGTGTTCTTCAAGGTAGCCCCATAGTGAGGATTGAGGAGATTTGGACGCAGTGGGAAGCTGTCACCGCAGTTTATAGGCCCATTTGAGATCCTTGGGAAGGTTGGTGAGGTGGCCTATAAGCTAGCATTATCGCCACAACTATCTGGGGTTCACGATGTCTTCCATGTGTCGATGTTGAGGAAGTACGAGCTTGATCCCTCACACGTACTAGATTGGGTAGATCTTCAGTTAGAGGGTGACGTTTCTTATGATCAGAGACCTGTAGAGATATTAGACTCGAGGGACCAGGTTTTACGAGGCAGGACCATCCCTTTGGTCAAGGTTCATTGGAACTATCATGGGGTCGAGGAGGCTACTTGGGAACGTGAGGCTGAGGTCCGTGCTAGGTATCCCGAGTTATTTATTCATTGATGTATATTTTTAAATTGTGGGATGAAATTTCCTTAAGGAGGGAAAGATGTAATAACCTGGAAATTTTTTATTTTTTTTTGGAATAAAATATTTGTTTATTTATTTATTTATTTTTCTTTTGGAAATGTATGTGTGTATGTGATGTGTGTGAATAGTGTATCGTGTATGTATGCATGTGTATGTATTTATATGTTATATATATATATATATGTATGTATACATGTGTTTAATAATATATATATATATATATACATGTATATGTGCACAATGTGCATGCCAGGAGTGTGTGTGTGTGTGTGGCAAACCGTGTATATGTGTGTGTGAGGTGTAATATATATATATATATATATAGGAAAAACTAGCAATGCAAGCAATGCATTTAATGCAAAGCTGCATTGCTGCATGGGACAAGAGAGAAAGTCAGAAAAGAGAGTGGGAAGAGAGAGAAAGGGGAAAGGGAGAGATTAGACTAGGCGGTTGAGAGTTGATGTGTTTATATGTATGTATAAGTTGGGTTTTGGTTTTAAAGAGAAAACAGAAAAGGAAAGGCCAAGGGGAGGAATTGAGAGTGCTTCGGAGAACTGAGGAAACCTAAAGAGTGAGCCAAGAGGAGGAAAGAAGAGGGGAAAAGCTGCAACAAGGGGAAACCCGAAAATAGGTATGCCCAGGCTTAGCTTCTATTTTAATTTTTCAAGGCATGATGAGTAGTTTTGGTTATAAGGTCTTGTAAAGCATGTGAAATAGAGTTAAATGCGAAAAAAATGAATTAAAATGGTCCTAGAACAAGGGAGAAAAGTGGAGTTGCTGGTTTATGTAGATAATCAGGTTCCAAGAATTTTTTTATTTAAAGCTTCGTTTAAATGGAATGGAAACATTCCTATATAGTGCAGAAAATGATTTGGTAAGGAAAGGGGTCAAAATAATGGACTTTAAGGCATGGAATAGAGAGGAAACCAGTTGGCCAGAGCCATTGTTTTCCCTCTATTCGTGACATTTGAGTGGCCCAAGTCAAAAACGAAGGTTAGATAGAAGATCCTTGGAAAATAACGAAGAAAACTACATTTTTAAAACATGAAAAAATGGCCGAAAAATAGTCCTCGGCGCCGGAACTCCACCGGAACCATACCAAAAAATCGGGGAAGAAGAGGCACTGTTCAGGGTTGGGTTCGGGTCAGTTCGGGTCGGGTTAAGACCGACCCACCCCACGTGTCAACCATATGTTTTAAATTTAAAATGGGATTGGGGGTGTTTGGCTACAGGGTTAAGAAATTGAAATTAAAATTAAAATTGAGAATAGGGATATCTTATCCCTGTTTTGGGAATTAGCCACTGTTTGGTTATTCAGATTTGGAATAGGAAAATTTTAAATTCTGAATTAACCTCTCAACTTTTGGAAATTCAACTTTGACCCCCATAACTTTTAATAATTATAGTTTGACCCCCCGAATAAAATATTAATTAATTAATTAAAAATAAAAAAATTACAAAAATGCCATTGAGTCATAAAGTAGTCAAACGAACTCCGATTTAAGTAAACAAATAGTGAATTTTTATTATTTTGAGCATTCCAGACTCAACCGTGGAGTCCAATTTGTGAAAGTGGTCTCAGGATGTAAGAACCCATAAAAGTGTAAAATGACCGTTTTGCCCTTTTTAGTACAGATGTCCAAATTTAATTCCGCAAAAGCCTAAACCGACTTTCTTTGACGTTCCGGACTCAATGGTAGAGTCTATTTTAGCGAAATAGAAAATCATGAAATAAAGACATAAAATTTGATGAATAACATAATCTAAGTGGCAATAGACTGAGTTACATTTTATGATTTTAGGGACATCGAAAGGCAAAAAGAAGGTGGTCTGACCTTCTACATTATCACTGTTAGTTCAGCTACACCACGAGGATGATTTCTTAGGGTTGAGACCAACCCATCAGGTATGATATTTTGCTAAGTAAGAAATAAGATTAAGTTTAGGAGTAATTTCCATGTTGACTTGATGATTCACATATTTGTTTGATTGTTTATGTGCTTCTGTGTTTCTTGTTATCTTTTTTGAAAGTTTGGTTAAGTGAAAAATGTGGATCATGACTGTATGTATATTCCATATGCTAGTGCAATGTGTGAATTATATTCTTCAAAAATTGTTGAGATTATGAAATATGTAACTTAAAGCATGTGTTTAAATGGACTATGTATGGCATGTACCCTTGGTGAAGGGACTTTATGATTGAAATGTTATTGTGTAACACATTGTCTAAAGAATGTTTCATGTGTGGATAAGGTGCTTTATTAAGATTACATCATGGCATGGTAGAATCAGCGCAAATTGGCATAGTGTGATTCCTTGAAAGCATGGTGTGGGTTGAGCACGTGGTGCTATGCATTATAAAGGTGTAGATCCTGTGGTGAAAAACCCAAAATCGGCCATTGGTACTCATGCCAGCGGGGACAGACCGTAAAGTGAGACATACAGGTGGTACTCATGCTAGCGGGGAAGGACCGTAAAGTGAGACATGAGTGTGTCATAGAGTTTGCATGGGTGTGTCACGCATATTGTTCATGTACTACATTGATGATACTGAATGATATGTAGAGATAAATGTACACTTGCACATGCTACGCCTTAATTTTGTTTCTTGCATTAGCATTATATTATACCAGCAGTTGAGCTGACCCATTTGTGGGATAACATATTACAGATGACACCCCTGCTACATGAGACTCGAAGATGTCTTAATGGAGGAAAGAACTTGGAACTATATTTGGCCGGTGGGGCATATTTTTGATGTTGTACAAGGACATAAGCCCTAGACTATTTCATGTTTATTTGTATGTTATGAGACAACGGGCAAGGCCTTATGAATTGTATCAGAACATGAATTGGGTTAGTGTTTGGAATGCATGTGATTGTCCTTTATTTCTTTATTATTTTATTTCCGTTTAGTTTCATTACGCTCACCCTTGGGTTTGTGGAAATTCGGGGCGTGACAACTGCACTGAATATATATATATATATATACATTATTAAATTAAATTAATTAATTTAAAAATAGGAAAATAGTCTGATGTCCAAATTTAATAAACAAATAGTGTATTTTGACTAAGTTGGACATTCTAACCTAATGGTGAGGTCCATTTTGTGAACTGGGATTCTAAAATATTTAGTCACATAAAATTAGAAATTACCATTTTGCCCTTAGGGATACCCAAAGCCAAATGAGAAGCCTCGAAGGCCTAGATTTATTTTCTTGCATGCTCTGGACTCAACGGTGGAGTTCGTTTACCCAAATAAAATATTCTAAAGGCCAATGTATAAAATTTAGCAACCTTAAAAATATACCAAACAATACTCAAGTAAGCTAAATAAATCTCAAACATAAGCATCGACCTAGATAATTAAAAATGGGGTTAATAATGATTAAATTTCTGATTTATAGGAACCTCCAAAGGGAAAGAGAAGGAGACTTGAATTGGTAGAACTGCTGAAAGTAATTTTTGAGGTAAGTAACTCCTATGCCCACCTAATGATCCTAAATTCTTTGAATTGATGCCAATCAATTTGTGATGCCTGTACTTCGGATTGATTTGCTTGCCTATATCATTTGAGAACTTGATTGTTGGTATTTGAGCTTAATTATACCTCCATGTATGCCATGTCATGATCTTGTGATCTATCATGTTGTTGGAAATCGTATTGTACCACACACGTTATGACTCGTTGATTGAGAAATTGATTGATTCACATGCCGTGTGGTATTTTGTTGATCATGACATTTTGCAAGTGCTCGGGGTTGTGCCCAGTCACAATGACCCATCTATTCACTGATTGCAAGGTGGACCCTTTGGGGGTCTTGTGTGTCCTACAAGGACTTGAGGTAAAAGAGCTTTTATGTTATTCAATAAGCTCGAGAGTGAGAGGCAAACTTGCATGTGTATTGTGTAGGGTATGCTGGGCCCTCGATTGTTTATGCATCTGTATTGTTAGAACTCGATGATGATTTATTTTTGCATTCATTGAATGATCATATTCTATGCCCTATGAATGATCATATTGTTGCAAGCATGATTTACTTCTGATTGGCTAACGTTTTGTTTGTGGCAGCAATTCATCATGATAGGCTAGATCCCATTTTGATTGATTTGTTATCATCTTCTTGTATCTTATGTTAAGAATAAGCCTTTTGGACCCTCGGGTCATTATTGTACATCTTGGTGACTAGCTATTGGCTATCTGTTATCTTATTCGTGGATCATTCTTGTGAACTAACCCTAACCCATGTTAAAGTTAGAAAATTACTTACTGGGCTTTGTTAGCTCACCCCTCCTTTATTTTTTCAAGACAGCAGGAAGTAGGAGGACCCTCAGGCGCTTAAGAGGTTTAGATGCCTACAAGCTACCGGTAGCTTTTTGGTGAGTTTTTGTATTAAATTAAAATACTGGAAGGTCTTAATATCTCCCATGTCACCACGGTCTTGTCAGTTTATGTTTTTGGAGGATCTGTACTTATAAACACTCATGTTCTTTTGGCAGGTATTAAATGATGACCTGACTATGCTACCAGATTTACTGTTAACTATAAAATATTTTATTAAAAACCCTACTTAGCATTTCAGATCCTTTTGAAGGGGAACGGCCCACGGGCTGCAGACCCGGTCACGGACCCTTAATCTGCATAAGGTGGATTTTTGGTTGTGACAGAGTTGGTATAAGAGCTTATGGTTCTAATGGTCCATGGGAGATTACGACTAAAGTATTACAACTCGCTAAAGTTTGAGGGTCCTTAATCTAGATGTCAATTAATTAAATAAACTTTGTGAACTGTCCTTTTTGCAGTATATGGTGCAGACTCGTAGTATGGGTATGGAGTCTAACAGAGAGCATATGGATCGAATGGAGCAGATCCTGAACCGTATAATAAAGGTGTTTCCAAGAATACAAGCTCAAGTAAATGAGCCAGCGCGACAGAATAATCCCCCAACCCTGGAAGACAGACCTAGGCATGAGGAGGATCCGATATATTTGTATAAACGGTTTCAGAATATGAAGCCGCCTACCTTTGATGGCACAGGGGGATCCACTACAGTAGAGGAATTGATGTTAGGAATGGAGAAGATCTTTAGAATTCTGACATGTATGGAGACCCAAAAGGTGGCTTATGCCACTTATATGTTCACGGGGGCAACGCACAAATGGTGGCTATTAGAGGAAGCCCGGGAGCCCAATATGGAATGGCAACAATTCACTGAGATTTTCAATCAGAAGTATTTTCCCCGAGAAGTCCGAAATTAAAAAATTGTCGAGTTTATGGTCCTCTAGTAGGGAGGCATGTCTGTAGAGGAGTATGAGGCCAAGTTTACTGAATTGGCCAGGTTCGCACCAAATGTTGTCAACACAAATGAATTAAAAGCCTACAAATTTGAGGGCGATCTCAAATGGGCCATTAAAGATAGAATTTGGCCCCATCGGCTTGCCACCTACGTTGAGGTGGTGACGATCGCCAAGATCATAGAGCAAAACGGAGAGGAATTTGCAAAGTGGCCAAGAAACCAGAGGGCAGAGGCAATCGGAGTCAAAGGTAGGGATCTTCATTTTCTAGGACTAGTATAAGATCATGCAACACCAGTGTGATATCCCGACCCGGGATACGACACGTTTACTGAGGCAAGTCGACTGAATAACATGACCTGAGCGGTTTTAAGCTCTCTGCTAGGATATTTCATGGAAATGAATAAATAGAAACTATAAATAATGAAATGTATAACCAGTACCGGGCAACGCCCGAGCACCCTGGGATATCGCATCGTAATGCGTGCACGCACGCATTTCTATGCATGACCATAATTCGCATATATGTAGTACGTTCAAAATCAGTGTATGCATACGCTATTATAAATGACTTTTTATGCGAAGACTATGGATATATTTAATGTATAAAAATATGTATTGTATTTGTGTATAAAATACATATAGTATAAATATATGTATGAATAATGTGTAGTATATATTTATGTATATTATAGAAAAAGAAAATGAAAAGAAAAAGGAGGAAAAAGGGCTGCACATGCAAAGTGATCTCTGCATAGGTCACTGTGTGTATGTGTGTGTGTGCTGTGTGGCTGAGAGAAAAGCACCAAGGCCACCGACCTTGGTGCAAGTGGATTGTGTACATATATATATATATATATAGCAAGCATGGTACGTGGGTGATGGAGGATCAAAGGGCGGTTCACGGCAGTCAAGAATGACTGCAGGGAATAGAAAGAGAAGGAGAAAGAGAGAGATAAGCTAGAGAGAGAAAGAGGTCGTGCGGTGTATACATATATATATGTGTGAGTCGTGTTGGCTAAGAAACAGAAAAGAGAGAACAACAAAGACACTGAAAAGGAGTAGAGGAAAAGGGAGAATTGGAAACGAGAGCAAGAGGAGTTCTAAGGGTCACTGCGAGCAGAAACCTAGAAAAATTGGTGAGTTTTATCAAGCTTTTAAATTTCTGATTTCAAGCATGAAGTTGAATTTTATTGATAGGGTCTTGAAGAGGATGAAAGTAGAAAAATATTGCAAAAAGAATTAGGTTAAATGGTGTAGAACCGAGAGAGAAATTCTTAGTTGCAGGTTAAGAATAATTTCGGGTTTCATGCTTTTGACGTGTTAAAACTTGGTTAAATGTTAAAGAAATAATCTCCATGTATACAGGAATAAATTAGGAAAGAAATCGGGTTAAAACAGTCAAAAGAATACGCATGAAATTGGAAAAATACAGTCGCTGGAAACAGGGGAAGAACAGTGATGGAAACCTTGGTTTTCTAAGGTTTAAAACGGCCTAGAGGGAAGTTTAAGATTGGGGGAATGATTTGGCATAGAAAGATTTAAAAAGCAATGAAAATGGGAGTGAAACAGTGAAGATCAGTAGCTAGGGTTTACTGTTCCGGTGACTGTAACCGGAAAGATGATTGGGGAAGTTGACCGGAAGTTCGGGGGCCATATCGGGTTAGACGAACAGGGTTTGGGTTTGGGTCGGGTTGGTACCCAACCGGATAAGAAATGGGGCATGAAACTGTGTCGTTTATGTTTGGATTTTAAATGGATTTTGGGCTGTTTGGTTGCAGGGATAATAAATAGAAATTGGGTTTGGGGTTATCCAAACCAGGGATAGAATAGGAAGGGGGTTTATTGTAATCCGGTTCTATGAATTGAACTGAACCGTTTGGTTCAGTGACGAACCGAACCGTTTGGTTCAGTGACGAACCGAACCGGTTAGGGTTTCTAAACAGTGAACCCACTGGTTCAGACCGCAACTTTGAATATTTACACTTTGACCCCAAATTGTCACATCCCGAACCCCACCCTACGCGAATGTCAAGGACGTGACTACCAGTCGGTTGCGACGCGACCAACCAAAGGCAAATTCTGAACTTTCCGACGAATTGCACTCCAACTGTAGGGTCAGATGCAGCGGAATTTAAAACTTTTTCTTTGTGTCACGGGAATGCAACTCACTTATCCATCATAAGAATATGTATCACAGAGCAAGACTAAATCCAGTCAGTCAACAATTCTAATCTCAGAGCATATCAAAATTAAGCATATAACAACAGAGCAGATCTAATATCTCTAGAGTACCATTAGTTCCATGAGCCATGTCTATCTAGTATATATGAGTCAAGTCAGTCATAACATACCACTCACCGGAATAACTAGGTTCAATCCACAATAAACCAGTCTCTACAATTCAGTGCCATCAGATCCTTACTTGCGATGCCACTTGGCCTATTCACGTCATGTCATCGTACCTTCTAATCCAATGGAGGTAATTCCTGAAAAATGTCAGAATAATGGGGTGAGCTTAAATAAGCCCAGTGAGTAACACAGATTCCCTATCATGGGTTTCAAACCCAGTTTTGTGCTCCCAAGGCATATGGATAAATTAGTCATTACAAAAATAACTATTTTTATAAGTCCATTTCATAAGCAGTCTAGTACAATAAAACAGAATCGAACAGACAATACAAACGGATCGGAACATGACATAACCAATCGGTCAGAACAATAACTATTGCTAATATATCGGTCAAGACACAGACTCTTCATTAACGGAACGAATCACAATCGGGACTGAGTGGGAACAATAAGTCAGTCAAGACAGGGGCATATTATCAATGGCTAGAACATAGCGGAGTTGAACAAGATCAATCAAGACAAGGCATACCAATAACAGGACGGAAACATAACGAAACTAGACCATCTATTAATCAGGCCAGACATGTCATCCACGGACGGAATATAACGGAATCGAACGAAAACAATACATCAGTCAAGTAAAGGCATATCGCGAACGGATAAAATTATAACGGAACTAAACGGAAACAATACACTAATCAAGACACAGGCAAATCATGAACAGGACACAACATGACGGAACTGGGTAGAAACAATATAACAAACAAGTCAAGGACACATCACTGTCAGAACTAATCATAACTGGACTGAACAATGTTTCAATCAAGACAGACGTATCATCAACGGACAGTACACAACGGAACTGGACTATATATCAATCAAGGCGGACTTAACATCATTAACGGACGGAACATGTCAGAACCGGACGAAACATATCAATCGAGGCAGACATATCATTAACGGACAGCACATAACCAAACTGAACGGAATTCCTAATTCGAAGGACACAAGCACATCACGTGGAATGTGGTACAAAGGGCGTACATTAAGTACATACATTTAAACAATATAGCATTCAGACAGTATACTATACAAAGCAGTACGATACAACAAAATGTTGTTCTTTGCCTATATCACATGGTTTATTTAATCGTTTCAAAAATAATGGTTCAATATATCCATTTTATCTCAACAGTTCAAAACGGGCAAAACAGTACGGGATGCTAGCACAGGGATCAGGAATATAGTCAAGTATTTAAAAAGACTAAAACCATGTCATAAGTGATATAGTACGAAAAGCATGCATTTAAATAATTGCACTTAAATAATTGCATTCAAAACAGATCAGTAAATCAAGGGACAGTATCAAAACAGTGTCAGAAGTTACTCACAAACTTTACGCTTATTTCCTTGCATAAATAATCCGATAACCTCCAGGTACGTCAAGCATCTCCATGTATATCCTGAATAATAATCATCAATCACAGACAGATCAGAACTCATCCATTCAGGTCTCATTCGTCATCTTAGCTATCTATCGGATTACCTAAGATAGCCTAGTAGCCTATCGCCCTTCCATTGGGTCTCACCCGAGGCTATTTCATTCTTTAATTAGGCTTAGCAGTTATTAGGATTATATCCTAAGTCATTTAGACTTCAATTGTTATCAGTCAGTCACTCATTCAACCTTAGGGGCAAAATGGTAATTTTACGATTCCTGTCCCGGACCCTATCGTGGTCTTCGGAATAGTCTTTATATCTTAAGTACAAAGTTTTACGTCCTTTGGACTCCAATCGGTATCAGTTAGGTTCTCATTTTAACCATAGGGGCAAAATGGTAATTTTGCCATTCTTATCCCGGACCCTGTTCTGGTCCTCAGAATATCCCATATATCGTATATATGAAGTTTTAAGTCTTTTAGACTTTAATCGGTATCAGTTGGGTACTTATTTAGTCTTAGGGGCAAAATGGTAATTTTGTCATTTTTGCCCCGGCCCTATCATGGTCCTCAGAACGTCCCATATATCTCATGTATAAATTTGTAAGTCCCTTGGACTTCATTTGGTATCTGCTTTAGATCGTCGGGACACATTGGTCATTTCTCGTTTTACGTGTTGACTGTCTCGGAGTCTTATTTAGCCCTTCAGTGTTCATAATTATCCCTATGATAATTTATCAGATCAGTTTGACCTTTATTCGACCTCTACTTTGCATTTACAGTGCTCAGGGGTATTTTGGTCATTTTACGTTTTGTGTAATTCTGACCCCGATTCGTCATCTAATCAAGTATACAGTCTCACCAGTGTCTGGGCTCCTGCCGGTATCAGTTTCGTCCCAATCGGACTTTGTTTAGGTCTCGTACGGTATCAGGGGTAATTTGGTAATTTCATGTGTCGTATTTTTCAGCACGTCAGTTCATAAAATGGACCCCACCATTGGGTCCAGAGCGTCCAACATAGTGAAATTGGACTGTCTGTTATGTTTAATCGGCCCTGGGTATCATTAAGGGCAATTCAGTCATTTACACAGACATGTCTGTATTTTTTCGGGACCTCAGTTCATTAAACGAACCTCACCGTTGAGTCCAGAATGCCCGAGATAGTCAAAATAGGCTATCTGATATTTTTATTTGGGTCTGGGTACCATCAAGGGCAGTTCGGTCATTTATCACTTACGGGTCTGTATTTTTCGGGACTGTATTTCCAAAATCGGACTGTACCATTGAGTCCAGAATGCTTGAAATAGTGAAAATACACTATTTATTTATTAAATTTGGACTCCGTTTGACTCATTTAGTGACCAAGGGCAAAACAGTAATTTTTTCCTATTTAATAAAATAATAAAATTAATTATTTTTTTATCTTTCAGGGACTTATATGCACAAGTTTTTCAGAAACTGGGCCAAAATATAAATAATCAGAACTGTTGGGGGTCCAAACATAATTGAGCAAAACATTGGTTCAATCTATTTTAATTAAGGTACTGAACCAGTGGGTTTAATCATTTAAACCCTAGACCGGTCCAAAACCATCAAGAACCAATCGGTTCAGTTCCTTCAGAAAACCGGAATAACATATTCTTTCTATCCCCAATTTGGCCCCTATCCACGGTTAGGTTATTTCCCCAATTCAATTTCAATTTGTTAAGCCCGTAACCAAACAAGCCTGATTTCAATTTAATCACCACAATACGCTGCCGTTTGGGGTTATTCAGATTTGCGGGTGGGTCGGATTTGACCCGAACCCGATCCAGGTCCAAGACCCGTGCCCGTCACTGTTCATCGTCTTCCCCACGAGCAATGAACAGTAACCGTAAAGCTGCAGGTTTTTTAAACTCAATTTCGTGAGTTTTTAGGCATGGATCATCACTGTTTTCCATTCCAAAACTCTTTTGTATGCCAAGCCAATAATTTGACATTCACTTGGTGGCTCGAAACCGCGCATGGTACTCGGTTCATCACCATTATCACGCGACCTGCAACTCCACCGTATGCCCTCATTTCTCAACCAAATCTTGTAATATTTGGTTCCTTGTGATCCTTGCATCAGCGGGTTCATGTCCCTATCATCAAAATCAAGTTTAGGAGTTTATTCCAAGGTCTGGGTTTCAAACCCGAGACCTGCAACTTCGGTTTTGAGGCTCATTTTTGAGCCATTTTACTCGGTTCTTGTTGCGATGAGATCCTTACATCATATAGGTCAAGTCTTAGATGTCAAAAATAGGTTTCTTACAGGTCATTTCAGACCTGCTACAGGGAAGGTCATCCATGGCGGATTTTTAATGGAGGGTGTGTTTCGAGCCTTCTAGGCTCTCTCAAACTATTTAAATCCGTCCCTAGGTGTCACAGTAGCTTATGCATGCAATTTATATGGCCTCAATTGACTGAAACAGTAAGCAAAACTTAAGAGGAAAAAATTCAGAATTTTGGTGTTTATACCTTAGGGTCGACCACTGTCCTCCATGGTTCAATATGAGATTCCTGTGTTGCCCCAGTGCAGTCGTGTGCTGCTCAGTTGCTTTCCTTCATGGTGCATCTCCATGAATGTCACCATGTACATACACCCATTTGCATGTACAATCTCACTCATGCAAGAACCCTTTCCTCTCAATGGTAGATCCGTCCATACACCAACACTCATAGGCAGTTTTTGGTTTCTCCCAATCTGAGACACAGGTACAACATATACAAATATGTATATATATTTTATAATTCACTTGGTTGCATGCTTCTCTATTGGTGGGGGTGAGGTGTCCAATCAGATTATTTATATATATATATATACACATATATATATATATATATAACATATATTATATGTCTTATATATGGCTGCATGAAACCCCATTGGTCCATTTGGGTGGCAGCTTGGGCAACTTGAATATATATATACAATTTAGTTGTATATATATGCACAAAGTAATGGCAGCCCAGTTGGTAAGTTTTTTGAGAAAAATTCATCCCCTCTCAAAGGTCAAGGGTTCAATTCCCTTGGCCTCCCATTTGCCCTCTTTTTCACCATTTCGGACTAAGGCCCTGTTTGGCTGCACATTAATTCAGTTTTTGATGTTTGCCTCATAACTTTCATTCCGTAACTCCTTTTTCGATGCGGTTTCTTCCGGTCAGTTCCTATTTCAGTCTTCTTCAGTGTCAGAGGTTCCGTGTCATTTATTATTTATCTCGGATTTTCGTAGTTAACTAATTCGGGTTCCGTTAATGTTAAATTGACATTATTTCACCTAATTAATTGGTAATTAGGTTCGGGTATTATACCCTATTCCCGAACATGTTTAATCATTCTATTGGTCTAGTGTGACCACCGAGAGATTAGGGTTAATTCCCTTGATTATTCTCTGAGCTGATATTAACTAATAATTAATATTTAATTATTAATTATACAGGATCGGGGTGTTACACAAATGTTTAGGGAAATGTCACTGTTGCCCAAACAGGAAAATTAATTAAATATTAATTTTTACAATAATGCCCCTATTTCAAATATGGGTCAAACGAAGTCCAAACGATGCAAATGAATAGTCAAAACTTATTATCTCGGACGTTTTGAGTCCAATGGTAGGGTCTGTTTTACGAGATGAGACCCCGAAGGATAAAATAACGTAAAGTGAAAAATGACCATTTTGCCCTTTTTAATACAAAAGTCCAAATGGAATTCCGCGAAAGCCTAAACCGACTTTCTTCGGCATTCCAAACTCAATGGTAAAGTCTAAAATAGTATTTGAAATACTTATGATAGAAAGGCATAAAATTTGATGAAGAGCATTTATTCTGAAACGTATTCACTGATATATAGGAAACTCCAAAGGCAAGGGTACACTCACGGATTTCTGAGATAGAATCACGATAGAGGTAAGTAAATTCCATTTCTCTTCCATATGGTGTTTCCAAGCCAAGTTTATTCTCTTTACTGCCAAACTTGTACTCTTGAAAGTACCTCACGTTATTGCTATCCACAATGCGATATTGTTCTATCTTGTGGACATTGATTGACTGCTATGTCGTTGTTATCATGTGAACCATGCCTTGAAAGGCTTACTGCTATGTCTTTATTGTGAACCATGCTTGGAAAGGCCTACTGTTATGTCTTTCTTTAATATATGATATTCCATTTTATACTTCTGTGGAATTATGAATAATCATGATATGTTATGAATACGGGATTTGTGCTCAGTCACAACATCCACCCGATGCTTTCTGTATTGACTGGAGACCTAAGGGTCAAGTACATAAATGGACAGGTGGCAGGAATGAATTCCTTTAAGGCTTTCCACCGGCAATTGACTGGCATAAACATTGGCATTTTCATTGCATTTCCATTGGCATTTCATTTACATTTACATTGGCATTTTACCTGAGAACAGAGTAAATGCATCTCTTAAGAATTGATATGATTACGTTATTGAATAACACTATTCCTCATGACTTATCTTAACTTGAAAGACACTCTTCATTGAATTGATTATGATCGGTTTATTGTGGCAGTACATCCTTGTTATGTTATCTTTGAAAGATTCAAGTTGATGTTATTTCATTTACTCCTGATTGTACATTGTGACTTATTACTCATTGGCCTTCATGGCAACTGTTCTCATTGGCTATTACAGCATCTCCTTCCTTATGATTGGCTATCATAATCTTATTCATGGATTTGTATCTTATCGATACCAGTGTCGGAGATCTGTTTTTACTTGCTGAGCTCTCGTAGCTCATTCCACCCCATTTACCCCCATTTAAGGTGATGACGCTACAAGACCCCAGTAGGAGTCTGAGAGCGTAGGAGGACATTTTTGAGGAACTGTATCAATCTATGTCTTAGTTCTCCCATGTATTCACCACCCTCGGGTGCTGGTTACGTTTGGTTCTTATTTTGTTTATGTAGAACCATATTATGTATTGTAAAGACTTCCTCTAACATTGTGTATTGAAAGACTTCCGCTGATGTACTATTACTGATAAGACTTCCGCTGTTATTGTTTGAGGATTTTAGTACTTTGCATATTAGTACTATGATACAATAATGGAAAAAGTAGGGACGACCTTCGGGTCGGCCCCACGACACGAGATCCGCATAGGGTGGGTTTCGGGTCGTGACAGCTTGGTATTAGAGCTTTAGGTTCGATTGTGAGTCATGGGAGATAGGACTAGAATTAGAATGGATAGACAAGACTGACGTTTTACCTTATTCGAACATTGACTGTCATCTTATGTATTGACTTGTCATCTCATTGGTTATCTTCATTGGTTATCTTTTACGGACATGGTTAACGCAAGGAATAATCCATTACTTATAGATCGTTTAGAACTAAAGTAAATAGATGTAACTGATATCCTTTATATAGATTTTATACGATCATTGATTATTCTCTCATCCATTGACTGGATATCTTATGGGTTCTCTTTACTAGTTATCTTACAGACATGGTTATTTTAATAAATACATCGATAGTTATGAATTGCATAGATCACTTAGAGTTGGAGTCAATAGATAGAACAGAAGTCTCTATGATATAGATTCCATGTGAACATTGATGGTTATTCTATGCATTGACGGGTTGTTTTATAGACAAGGTTAACAAACAGGAATACCTCGGTAGGTTATACTGACTCGGTTAGACCATGAACGAGTAGATCTATATAGAAATGCTTATCTAAACTTATTGTTTTCAGCAATGGCACATACCAAGAATGCTGAGACAGGAAGTGATCAATTAGACCGAATTGAATACCTTATGGAAGAGATTCTCAAATCTCTACCTCAAGCCCAACCTCAACAGTCAACTACGTGCATCGAAGTGATAGCACCAGTAAAGATCACCACACGGGGTAAAAAAGGAATCGCAAAGAGAAAAGTCAAACGTAGGGTGCCTAACCAAAAAGAAGTAGCAATTAGACACCTAACTCACCTACAATGCCCTACCTGCAAAAAATCTCACAAGGGGCAATGCCTTAGAAACACAAACACTTGTTATTACTGTGGACAGAATGGACACTTCGCAAGGAATTGCCCTCAGAAAGCCAAGGCTACAACCAGTGCCACACCCACCTCACTAGTCTCTGTGGCATCAGGGAAAGATCAACCTCCTACATAGATAGCTAAAGGTACCCGTCCAGTTATTTATAACCTGTTTAGACACTTATGAGATCCTTACACACTCGGTTGTGTTATCATATAATTGCCAAACTGAAATTAGCAACTGAACAATTAGATGATTGATTTCTGATTTTATTATATTAGGGAAGTTATTATTGGAAAATGTTAAACAGAAACGCATGTGAACCTTAGGCCATTTACTGAACCATTTTATGGTTACTATGAGGATTATTGTTAGAAATATTAAACATAGAAAACACGAGATACAGATCAGGATCACATGTATTCTCAATGATTGACCTATACTTGGAAGATGGGTTTAGTGATATAGAAGAAATGACATTTAGAAAACCCTGATGATTGTTTTATCTTATAGAAACATGTACTTGATGTTTATTAAGTTACAATTTAATGATTGTTCTCTATTGAGGGAGACATTGAGAATCAAATGGCTATATTTAGATTTGATATTTATGATTTAATGGTCGTTCTGTATTGCGATAGTTATTGAAAATTGAATTTCTATTTATGGATTATGAACTTGATGTTTACAAATTAAATAATTGTTCCATGCTGTGAAAAATTGTGAGAGCTGGAATTTCGTTTCCTAATGAATAAAGGAAACAATTAGTACACATTGAAGGATAAAATGTAACATAGAATTGGGAATATGACACTTTGAAAAGTAGTGAGTTTGACAGTAATATTGACATGGAATAGAAGTACACTGAAAAGGTAGTGGAGTTAACAATAACATCTAGTCAGAGTAAATCCTGACATGATAGATAGACTCGTATGTGAATACTGACCATTGATCTTTTATAGTGACTTGGAAGATAATTAGGCTACTGTACCAGTAGTCACAGGTATTTATAGTTGGTTACAAAATGCTCGATATTGTTAAGATAATTGCTCTACATACTGATTTATAACTTCAACATTTACTGCTAGTTGAACATAGAGACAGAACTCTTAAGTTATATATTAACTGCTCAAGTTCCACAAGGAGAATGATTGATGATAGATGTTATACATAAAACAAGTGGAGTACGTAACATAGATGTATAAGTATTAGATTGACATACTATCATCTCATAGAATTTTTACAGACATTGATGCATAAGAGATTTCATGATTGATAACCTTCAAGGAACAATGACAAAATTAAAAGTAAAGATTATAAATCTTTAAAATGAATTACATACTGTTATAAGATATGTATAGTTACTTGATATACGAGATTGAATCAATGGCGACTCTTGGAAGAGTCATTATCACTGAAGGTTATACATGGAAATGATATATACCCTAGGTATATTACTAGATTGAATGAATAAAATTTTAAAATACCACGTTTAGGAATTTTATAAATTTTGTTCATTAAGTGATATCTTAAATTTACGGAAACCGCTGAGAACCATGGAAAGGAATTAAGATTCATGTGAGGATTTCGAGGTACGCTCGGAAATTATAGAAAGAATCTTACAAGTAATTTAATGTGACAATAAAACTTGATCTGATGTGACAGTAAAACTTGATTCTCAGTAGGAAAATTTTATCCAGTAAATGTCAACGCCTAATTTAATTAGGTCATGATGTTAAAAGAACCACGGAAACCACGAGAACCACCGGAGTTAGAACCGTTAAGTTTGGGGACAAACTTATTTTTAAGGAGGTAAGAATGTGATATCCCGACCCGGGATACGACACGTTTACCGAGGCAAGTCGACTGAATAACATGACCTGAGCAGTTTTAAGCTCTCTGTTAGGATATTTCATGGAAATGAATAAATGGAAACTATAAATGATGAAATGTATAACCAGTACTAGGCAACGCTCGAGCACCCCAGGATATCGCATCGTAATGCGTGCACGCACGCATTTCCATGCATGACCATAATTCGCATACATGTAGTACGTTCAAAATCAGTGTATGCATACGCTATTATAAATGACTTTTTATGCAAAGACTATAGATATATTTAATGTATAAAAATATGTATTGTATTTGTGTATAAAATACATATAGTATAAATATATGTATGAATAATGTGTAGTATATATTTATGTATATTACATAAAAAGAAAATGAAAAGAAAAAGGAGGAAAAAGGGCTGCACATGCAAAGTGATCTCTGCATAGGTCACTGTGTGTATGTGTGTGTGTGCTGTGCGGCTGAGAGAAAAGCACCAAGGCCACCGACCTTGGTGCAAGTGGATTGTGTACATATATATATATATATATATATATAGCAAGCATGGTACGTGGGTGATGGAGGATCAAAGGGCGGTTCACGGCAGTCAAGAATGACTGCAGGGAAGAGAAAGAGAAGGAGAAAGAGAGAGATAAGCTAGAGAGAACATCAAAGACACTGAAAAGGAGTAGAGGAAAAGGGAGAATTGGAAACGAGAGCAAGAGGAGTTCTAAGGGTCACTGCGAGCAGAAACCCAGAAAAATTGGTGAGTTTTATCAAGCTTTTAAATTTCTGATTTCAAGCATGAAGTTGAATTTTATTGATAGGGTCTTGAAGAGGATGAAAGTAGAAAAATATTGCAAAAAGAATTAGGTTAATGGTGTAGAACCGAGAGAGAAATTCTTAGTTGCAGGTTAAGAATAATTTCGGGTTTCATGCTTTTGACGTGTTAAAACTTGGTTAAATGTTAAAGAAATAATCTCCATGTATACAGGAATAAATTAGGAAAGAAATCGGGTTAAAACAGTCAAAGAATACGCATGAAATTGGAAAAATATAGTCGCCGGAAACTGGGGAAGAACAGTGATGGAAACCTTGGTTTTCTAAGGTTTAAAACGGCCTAGAGGGAAGTTTAAGATTGGGGGAATGATTTGGCATAGAAAGATTTAAAAAGCAATGAAAATGGGAGTGAAATAGTGAAGATCGGTAGCTAGGGTTTACTGTTCCGGTGACTGTAACCGAAAAGATGATCGGGGAAGATGACCGGAAGCTCGGGGGCCATATCGGGTTAGACGAATCGGGATTAGGTTCGGGTCGGGTCGGTACTCGACCGGATAAGAAATGGGGCATGAAACTGTGTCGTTTATGTTTGGATTTTAAATGGATTTTGGGCTGTTTGGTTACATGGATAATAAATAGAAATTGGGTTTGGGGTTATCCAAACCAGGGATAGAATAGGAAGGGGGTTTATTGTAATCCGGTTCTATGAATTGAACTGAACCGTTTGGTTCAGTGAAGAACCGAACCGGTTAGGGTTTCTAAACAGTGAACCCACTGGTTCAGACCACAACTTTGAATATTTACACTTTGACCCCAAATGTTTAGGGAAATGTCTCTGTTGCCCAAACAAGAAAATTAATTAAATATTAATTTTTACAATAATGCCCCTATTTCAAATATGGGTCAAACGAAGTCCAAACGATGCAAATGAATAATCAAAACTTATTATCTCGGACGTTCTGAGTCAAATGGTGGGGTCTGCTTTACGAGATGAGACCCCGAAGGATAAAATAATGTAAAGTGCAAAATGACCATTTCGCCCTTTTTTGTACAAAAGTCCAAATGGAATTCCGCGAAAGCCTAAACCGACTTTCTTCAGCATTCCAGACTCAATGGTAAAGTCTAAAATAGTATTTAAAATACTTATGATAGAAAGGCATAAAATTTGATGAATAGCTTTTATTCTGAAACGTATTCACTAATATATAGGAAACTCCAAAGGCAAGGGTACACTCACGGATTTCTGAGATAGAATCACGATAGAGGTAAGTAAATTCCATTTCTCTTCCATATGGTGTTTCCAAGCCAAGTTTATTCTCTTTACTGCCAAACTTGTACTCTTGAAAGTACCTCACGTTATTGCAATCCACAATGCGATATTGTTCTATCTTGTGGACATTGATTGACTGCTATGTCGTTGTTATCATGTGAACCATGCCTTGAAAGGCTTACTGCTATGTCTTTATTGTCTGCTATGTCTTTATTGTGAACCATGCCTGGAAAGGCCTACTGTTATGTCTTTATTGAATATATGATATTCCATTTTATACTTTTGTGGAATTATGAATAATCATGATATGTTATGAATACGGGATTTGTGCTCTGTCACAACATCCACCCGATGCTTTCTGTATTGACTGGAGACCTAAGGGTCAAGTACATAAATGGACAGGTGGCAGGAATGAATTCCTCGAAGGCTTTCCACCGGTAATTGACTGGCATAAACATTGGCATTTTCATTGCATTTCCATTGGCATTTCATTTACATTTACATTGGCATTTTACTTGAGAACAGAGTAAATGAATCTCTTAAGAATTGATACGATTACGTTATTGAATAACACTATTCCTCATGACTTATCTTAACTGAAAAGACACTCTTCATTGAATTAATTATGATCGGTTTATTGTGGCAGTACATCCTTGTTATGTTATCTTTGAAAGATTCAAGTTGATGTTATTTCATTTACTCCTGATTGTACATTGTGACTTATTACTCATTGGCCTTCATGGCAACTGTTCTCATTGGCTATTACAGCATCTCCTTCCTTATGATTAGCTATCATAATCTTATTCATGGATTTGTATCTTATCGATACCAGTGTCGGAGATCTGTTTTTACTTGTTGAGCTCTCGTAGCTCATTCCACCCCATTTACCCCCATTTTAAGTGATGACGCTGCAAGACCCCAGTAGGAGTCTGAGAGCGTAGGAGGACATTTTTTAGGAACTGTATCAATCTATGTCTTAGTTCTCCCATGTATTCACCACCCTCGGGTGCTGGTTACGTTTGGTTCTTATTTTGTTTATATAGAACTATATTATGTATTGTAAAGACTTCCTCTAACATTGTGTATTGAAAGACTTCCGCTAATGTATTATTACTGATAAGACTTCCGCTGTTATTGTTTGAGGATTTTAGTACTTTGCATATTAGTACTATGATACAGGAATGGAAAAAGTAGGGACGGCCTTCGGGTCGGCCCCGCGACACGAGATCCGCATAGGGTGGGTTTCGGGTCGTGACAACCAGAGTAAGGCCTAGTCAAGAAAAGGCCGAGTCTCATAAAGGGGGCGCACCTAAATGCCCCACCTGCTAGAAATACCATAAGGGACAGTGCTATTGGGACACTCGATCCTGCTACAGTTGTGGATAGTTTGGGCATTATGTGAAGGATTGTCCTATAAACAACAAGTCGGTGGTCAGTACTACACCAGTTGCATCAGCTTCTGTATCGAGACCTTAGCAGAGGAGTGGGGGACCCAGGGCTGAGCAACAACGACCAGGGAGAGTCTTCTTTATCACACTTGGAGATGTTCAGGCCACTACCTCGGTAGTAGAAGGTACTATTAGAGTTTGTTTTCATTTTGCACATGTTTTATTTGATACTGGATCCACGCACTCATTCATATCGCCAGCATTTTCTGATAAACTAAACATAGAAGCCAAGCCCCTAGGTTATCTATTGATGGTTACTATACCATCGGGGGAGTCATTATTTGGGGATGTTGTATATAGATCTTGTGGGATTGAGGTCATGGGTGTCTAGTTCATTGCAGACCTAATACCGCTAGAGATCTACAGATTTGATGTGATTCTCGGTATGGATTGGCTGACTGCGAATCGTGCCACTATCGACTGTGTAACTAAGAGAGTTCACATACAGGGTCCAAGGCAATAGAGGGTTATCTTTGAAGGGACGGGAGTGGTCACCCCGCCCTATTTTGTCTATTCCATCCAGGCCAAACATCTGCTCAGAAAGGGATGTCATGGGTTTTGTGCAATGTTATTGATACCTGCTCATAGGAGCCCCTTCTTGACCAGATCCCAGTTGCCTGAGAGTTCCCTGATGTATTTCTTGATGACGTACCTGGCGTGCCCATTGACCAAGAGATTGAGTTCTATATCGACGTGATTCCTGGTACGACACCAGTATCTAAAACCTCGTACAGAATGGCGCCGACTGAGCTGAAAGAATTAAAGCTGCAACTGCAAGAATTGCTCGACAAAGGATTCATACGGCCCAGCTCGTCGCCATAGGGTGCCTTAGTATTGTTTGTCAAAAATAAAGATGGGACCATGCAATTGTGTATTGACTATCATGAGCTCAATATGGTCACTATCAAGAACAAATACCTACTGCCAAGGGTAGACGACTTGTTCGACCAGTTGAGAGGGGCACAGATCTTTACCAAGATAGACCTGAGGTTGGGATATCACCAGCTCAAGGTTAAGCCAGATGATGCACAAAAAATGGTGTTCAGGACCCGATACGGATACTACGAGTTCCTTGTGATGCCATTTGGGGTGACAAATGCTCTAGCTGCATTCATGGACTTGGTGAATAGGGTCATCAAGATGTACTTGGATGAATTTGTGATAGTGTTTATTGATGACATCTTAGTTTACTCTAAGAGCCCAAAAGATCACGAGGTACATCTAAGAAAAGTTCTGTAGAAGCTGAGAGAGCAGAAATTGTATGCAAAGTTGAAGAAGTATGAGTTTTGGCTTCCCAACATATCATTTTTGGGGCATGTGGTTAATAAGGATGGGATTTCAGTTGATTCACAGAAGATAGAAGCTATTGTGAATTGGCCCCGGCCAACCAGCGTCACTGAGGTTCGTAGCTTTATGGGGTTGGCTAGATATTATAGGCATTTTGTTAAGGATTTCTCCAAGATAGCAGAGTCGATCACTCAATTAACTCGCAAGAAGATCCCATTTGTATATATTGGGGAAAGAGAGAAGAGCTTCCAAGAATTAAAGAGTCGTCTGGTATCAGCTCCAATTTTGATAGTGCCAGATGGGACTGAGGGCTTCGTGATTTACAGTGACGCATCACACAAGGGCTTAGGGTGTGTACTAATGCAGCAGTAGTGTTTGTATTGAAGATCTAGAGGAATTATCTTTATGGGGCGACATGTGAGATCTTCACAGATCACAAAAGCCTCAAGTGTCTTTTTACGCCGAACGAGCTCAACATGCGGCAGCGCTGATGGTTAGAGCTGATTAAAGATTATGAACTCAGTATCCAGCATCACCCCGGGAAAGCCAATGTAGTCGCCAATGCTCCCAGCCGAAAGTCGTCAGGGAGCCTTACCTGTTAATTGACTATGCAGCGAGACTTGTTGAGGGAGCTAGAAGAATTGGAAATTGAAGTGGTTTTGCCCAGTACTAAAGATGTCACGACCTGAAACCCATCCTGTGCGGATCTCGTATCGCGACTGCCACCTTCCGGCCTAGGGGCCGTCAGGCAAGGCTCACATTCAGAGCATAATAACAACTCTAAAATTTTATACATAATATATATCCAGTTGTCCCTCAAGACTTAGTTACATAACACTCTAACATTTACTATAACAAAAAGTGACAACTACAAATCCATAGTACATCCCATAAACTGCCAATACAAAAGTGACCAACATATGGTCCTACTACTTCTATGCTAACGCTGTAAGGAACTTCCTATGCCCTTCCTCAAAATGGGCAAGGCTTTTACCATCTTCATCACAAAATAGGGTCAGGATCACTTCGATTACCTAAAAGAGGGTCGGATAAAAATTCGGGTAAGCTAATCTAAGCTTGTGAGTAATTCCAACATTTGTCATGGGTTTTCAATTAGCAGTGATTAGTATAAGAGATTTCACAAAACAATCACTACCAATTGCTCGTATACTTCGAACATAGAATATATGCATTCTTTAAAACATATAGCTTGAAATATTTAAAGAAATCAAGCTAAACATGTACTTCTTCAAATAAAGTATATGAACTTCAAAACAAGTAGATATGCATAATAAAATGAGGGTAAAAAAAAACTGCTTTCATTTTCAAACATATCATCTTATCACTTTCATTAGTAGAATCCGTTTCGAACCAGATTCCAGTTTTACATTTACAATGGAGAAAACTCAATTGAACAGATCAGGAGTAGCTGCCTGGTCTGTAATATCCCGACCCGAAAATACTAGGTCATACGGCATGCATTACGAGGTCATGAAAAATAATGCATAAATTCTAAATTATAAGAAAATAACTAATTAATGTAATAAATATTAATTAATCAAATGTAAGGAGATAAAATTGTTTAAAGTGTATTGTAGGTATGTATATATGGTCAAGTGTGTATATACATATACATATACACCTACATGTATATATACAAGTATAGTAGATATATATAAATATAATCTTATATATATATAAATATTTGTATAAATATACATAAAGTAAAGAAAACCAAAAATATCTTTGTGTGTGTAAGTGTACAAGCAGTATGTGTGTGTGTGTGTCGGTTGAGGTGTGTGTGTGTGCTTATATAATATATATATATATAACTTACAAAATATCAACAAGAAGTAAATGAAAAGCTGAAGGAATGAAAAGCAAAATTTAATGAGATTGGAAGGAGATTAAATGAGAAGTGAGGGCTAGAGGTAAGGCTGTGAGAGTGGGTGGATGTTCACATGCAAGTTGGTGGGTGTGTATATATAATATACATATATACTACAAATATCCTTTCCCCTATTAATGCAAACTGAAAAGAGGAAAAGAGAAATTTATGAGATGGGATAGGCAACCAAAAATGGGGACTGGAGTAGGCTGAGGTCGTGTAGAGAGAGAGAGAGGATAGAGAAGGGTCGGTGGAAATTTTTTAAAAGCAAAGCATGCTTGCTTCTAAAGGAAGAAAACAAGGAAGAGGAACTAAGGAGCTAAGGAAGGGATTCAGAGGTAGAAGAAAGGGAAAAAAACCAGCTTAAAGAGGTGAACCCATGAAAATATTTTAGTTTCTCTCTCTAAGAATTTAGCATGAATATGAACTATTTTTGGAGTTGTTTATGTATATATGATAATTAGAACATGTGTAAACTATGACAAGCATGAAAATTTACTATAAAAACAGCTTAAAATACAAATCGTACCCAAGGCAGCCATTAAAGACCTTGCTTATAGCAGGTCTGAAATCGATGGAACCAAACTATGATTTGTATAATGGAACTTCAAGAAGACCCTACAAGCATGCTAAAAACCCTAGTACGCGATCACGAAACTCAAGAATCGAACCCCATATGATGAGTTGCAGGTTACGGGTTTGAAACCCAATACTTTAAACTCGATGTTAAACCTACCGTTGTGAATGAAAAATGAAACCCCCTGAAAAGGGGATCACAACAGAACAAATCCCATGTGATTTGGCTAAAAAATGAGCATTTACAACCAATTTACAAGTTTGATTATCAAGCCTTCAAACGAGCAAACAAAGACCTTTTAATTCCTCAAACGAATGCCAAAACAATCCTTGATGTTTTAGAAGTACTTTAAACTAAAAACAGTAAGAAATCACCGAGCTAAAATACACGAAATTGAAAAAAATGAAAACCTGCAACTAGGGCAACGTAGGGGAAGAAGGGAAGAAGAAGATGAACAGTAACGGTTCGGGTTTTGGGTCAAATCGGGCTCGGGTCGAAACCCGACCCATCGCATAAAACGGTTAAGTAGGGCGGTGTCATTTTGGCTTATGTTTTAATTTTTAAACCAATAGGGCTGACGTCAGCATCACGTAATTAACCCAACTAGACCGGATTGGTTTAGTTGAAACTGGTTCGGTTCACTTGAAATGGAACTAAACCCACTAGTTCAATCCAGAAGTTTTAAAAATTCTATTTTTACCCCTGAACTTCTAAAAAATTGTACTGTGGCCCAACTTTTGAGAACTTTACGCAATTACACCCCTATAAAAATAATTAAATAATTAAATTAAAAAGAAAAATTACTATCTTGCCCTTGAGTCATAAATAAAGCAAATGAAGTCCAAATTTAACATATGAATAGTGTATTTTGACTATTTTGGATATTCTAAGACTAATGGCGAGGTCTATTTTGTGAGACGGTCGCCGAAAAATAAAGACATGTAAAGAGGTAAAATGACCAAATTTCCCCTAGTGCTCCTAAAGCCAAATTGAAACCAGAAAGGGTTTAAATCGACTTTCTTCGACATTTTGGACTCAATGGTGAGGTCCAAATTACAAAACAAAGTACAGAACAAATATGACACGTAAATAGTTAAAATGACCATTTTGCCCTTTTTATACAAAAGTCTGAATTAAATTCTAGGAAAGCCTAAACTGACTTTCTTCAACGCTCCGGACTCAATGGTGGAGTCTATTGGACCAAAAGAAATGTCTAAAATAAAAGAACATAAAATTTGATGAATAAGATCTGTCAGATAGGTATAAACTGAAATATTTCCAAAGTACTAAACTGAGGCAAGTACGAGGAAATAAGATACGAGAAGACATGACGCGAAAACATGTGAAGTAAATAAATTAAATTTCTAACACATTAAATTGTGTCATAGGTTAAGAGTACGAGTTAAATTAAGTACATATGAATTATGATATCGTTTTAGGATCTAATACGAACTAAGCATAAGTTAAGCAACATCAATAGGTGTTATTATGGTGAATGTGAAGTTAATGAGGTTATTATGAATTGTTCTTAGGAACTACAAAGGAAGTGGGAAAGCGCATTATTAGCACTAACCTTAAAGGACCGAGGTGAGTAACCCTGTGTTTGAAGTGGAGATTTAACTCCATGAATTTGAAGAAATTTTAAGTTCAAAATATGTGAAGCATCTGAATATCAAATTCAGTATTTATGTGATTCTTGTTTTAAATATCGTGTTCTTATAAAATTGTGACATGCTCAGTAAATAGCTTTCAGCTACAGTTTTTCCTTAAAAATATGCTTTCAGCATGTCTAAAGTTTAAAATTCCAAATTCTATTCAATATTCTGAATTTGCATACGAACATTTTATGAAGTCATGAAAAGTATTTATTTGAAGAAGCCATGTGATAAATGTATTTGAAATATAAGAGAAATTGTGCATAAGCACTCGCAGATTTTTGGGTTGTACGAAACTCAATTAATCTGTAAAAATATGATGGGATTTTGAGTTGCACGGAACTCAATTGACTGTCAAAATGCCAGGTAGTAGGATCTGATCCCCCTGGTATGAGATATCTCCATTTATACGTAAAATGGGAGTCTGGTTCGAAACGGATTCCACTAATGAAAGTGATAAAATGATTTTGAAAATGGAAGCAGGCTTTTACCTTCATTTTCACTATGCATATGTTTGAGTTTTATATACTCTATTTAAGAAATACATCTTATGTTATATGTTTTGAAGTTCATATGTATAAGTATAGCTTGAATACTTTAAATGTTTCGAAGCTAATGTTTATGAAAAGCATATATTCTATGTTCAAGTATACGAGCAATTGGTAGTGATTATTTTACAACTCTTATGTACTAAACCACTACCAATTGAAAACCCATGACGAATATTGGAATTACTCACAAGCTTAGATTAGCTTACCTGGACTTTGTTCGGACCCTCCTTTCAGGTGATTGACGACAGACTGATGTTGAGGACGTTGATGATGAATCTGCCATTTTTGGGAAGTTATGTTCAAGTAGTTCTTTTGTCTAGCATTACGAACTTTAAGTATGAAATCTTGTATTAGTAAAGTGGTACCCTATTATGTATAAGCCCCACGGGGCAATTAAACATGTATTGTTTATAAAGTTTTTAAGCTTTTAGTTATACTCTGAATGTTAAATCATGTATGCTATGTAAAGAGTGGCAATACCGGACGGATGTGCGTAATTTAAAAATAAGAAAAGAAAAGAAAAAGTTTTTCACGCTTTCGTAATCACATGTCGCACATCTATTCGATACCGCTGCTTATGCGAGCCTTTGCCCTAAGGCCTCTGGGCCTGAGGGTGGCAGTCGCGATCCGGTAATTCGCACAAGGTGGCTATCGGGTTGTGACATGGTCCCTCGATATGGTAGGGCTTATACTCACTCCTTAACAGAACAGATAAGGTTTCTCATGGAGATATCTCATGCCTGGGGGATTAGATCCAGCTACCTGGCATTCATCATGTCAATTGAGTTCCGAAGAACCCAAAATCCTTCTTAGTGCTTATGCACGCTTCATCTTGCTTTACCAGTGGCAATAGGAGGTATAAAACACTTACAATAGATGCTATTTAAAACATCAAAACATGACCTCCCTATAGTTGCATTTCAATATACATGACTTTTTCAAATAGATGCTTTTGTGAGCATTCAAAACATGATGTTCATGGCTTCATGATAGAATCTTCAACTACTTGGAATATGCAAATTCAGAATATTTAAAGAGATTTGGAATTTTAAAATTAGACATGCTAAGACATATTTTTAAGGAAAACTGTAGTATAAACCATTCACTAAGCATGTCACAATAGGGTTTATAAGAACATAAATATTTTAAAATAGGAATCAACTAAATACTGAATTTGATATTCAAATGCTTCAGATATTGTGAACTTAAAACTTCTTCAATTCCATGGAGTTAAATCTCCACTTCAAATACAAGATTACTCACCTTTGTCTCTAGGGTTAGTGCTATTAGTGCGCTTTCCCTCTTCCTCTATAGTCCCTAAGAACAATTTATAAATAGTCTATTAACTTCACATTCATAGCAATATCACCTATTGATGTTTCTTAACTTATGCTTAGATCGTATTAAATCCTAATTTCAATCTTAAACGTTACAATCTTAAAGTACACTCTTCTGGTAGCTTCATTAACTTTTAAGGTTGCTTTCATAACTTCACATATTTACATGTCATATTTTTTCGTACTTTATTTCATAATATGGACCTCACCATTGAGTCTGGAACGTCAAAGAAAGTCAATTTAGATCTTCTTGGACTTCCTTTTGGCTTTAGGGACACTAGGGGTATTTTGGTCATTTTACACTTTTAGGTGTCTTTATTTTGTGGGGTCTCGTCTCGCAAAACGGACCTCACCATTGGTTTCCGAATGTCTAAAATAGTTAAAATACACACTATCCACATGTTTAATTTGGACATCAGTCATTTTACCATTATTTAATTAATTATTACATTTATAATATATATATATATATTATATGCCCAAAAACATCACGGGCTTGCCTGTCCACGTGATAAAAATGGGGGGTTTGATTCAAAGGGTTAGGTGTTCAAGTCACAAGGGCAGTGCCTCTTTTTATTTTTCTTAAATTTTACTTTTATATTATATATATATATATATATATATTTTGCCACATTTATACCCACGGGCTTGCATCCAAGTGGGTTGGGTGTTGGTTTAGGGTTGCCAGGTGGGGCATTCGAATCCTAGGGGCTAAAACCCCTTTTATTTTTCAATGGATTTCCAATCCAAACGGCGGATAAGCTCTTAAAATACGAACATGCTATCTTATTTGCGTCAAGGTTATCAAATCAGGCCCAAAGCCCCATAACCAAGCAGTTCATATTCGGGTTTTAAATTTAAAAACCCTGAAGCCCCAAAACGGTGTCGTCCCACAAATGTGGTGGCTACCTTGCCTCCAAACACGTGTCCGAGTCGATTCACTGGGTTTAACCCATCGTCTTTTTCATCACCTAGGGTCACTGTTGCCCTAGTTTTCGATTTTGAATTTTGAATTTTTGTGGGTTTTTATTCGCTCTATTCCTTCTGTTTTCATTCTAAAATGCTTCTACAACATCAAGGACTATTTTGGCATTCAAGTAAGAGCTCAAACTGAGCCCAAGTGCTCTATTAAGGGTTTGAAAGTTAAACCTGCAACTTGATCGTTCATACTCGTTTCGGGACCATTTCTCTTGGGATTTCTTCTAGTTTGGTCCCTACATCATGGGGTTTCTTTTCTTATCCTAAGATTTGGGTTTAGGTGCAAGTTCATAAGGTTGGGTTTCAAAACCCGAACCTGTAATTTATGTTTTAGTGGTCTTCCCTTGGGGTTTTTGGTCGCGTTTGAGTGTTTTTGAAACTCTCGTTGTCTCTATTTGTGGT
Source organism: Nyssa sinensis (assembly GCA_008638375.1). Lineage (NCBI taxonomy): Eukaryota > Viridiplantae > Streptophyta > Magnoliopsida > Cornales > Nyssaceae > Nyssa > Nyssa sinensis. Next base: position 13,781,321 of record CM018050.1, read on the forward strand.
TCCAATAATCCAAAATTGGTTTGGCAATGGTTGGTTCCGACCTGCTCCAATAAAGGTCCTTTAATGGCTGTTCCTTATGGTTTGGGTATGTCAAGCCTTTTTTGACCTTCTAGTTAAATTCTGATAGTTTAAGATATCAAAAATGAACTCATGCATGTCTAAGAAAGTTTAAAAACAGTTTACATATATTTATAATTCTTAGAGAGAGAAAATATTGTGGTTTGTGGGATATATATTTTCATTACATGGCCGCCCCCTCTCTCTCTTTTTTCCCTCATTTTCTCTCTTTCTTCCTCCCTTCCTTGACTTCCTCTCCGATCCATTAAATTTCTCTTTTCCATTTTCAGTTTTTGGCAACTTTGCATTTATTGAATTTTTTATATTTTGCGTATTATATATATTTAATATAAACACACACACTAGCACACACTCACTCACACACACATGGCCAACACTCCCTTCTTCCTTTCTAACAGCAGTATATAACATATATATAATATATGTTGTTGCATTTACTTCATCTTATACATATATATATATATATATATAATTCTTCATATACATTTTTTTGTACACACACACACATACACATCTAGTAGGGGTATTCTACATATGTTAATACACATGTATATTTATGTGTACATCATTATACATGTACATGTATATATATACATAATTATATATATATATATATATAAATACTACTTCTCGATCGTTTTGTAGTTAGTTTCTAAGCTACCGTTTAAAATATCGTAAGGCGTGCCCTATTACCCGATATTTCAGGTCAGGGTGTTACATTCTACCCTCCTTATTAGAGTTTTATCCTCAAAACTTGAGTGTTCTCGTTTTCTATAAGATTCTACTCTCTTTTCATTCTTTGCTACATTATATGTATCATGTTCATGCATCTAGTAGTCAAATTTAAATGACAATCATATATATATGCAGAGTGGAGTTGTCATTTTACTATTGCTTCCTCCTATCTCCCTATCCCTGTTTATAATAGGTCGTTCCTACGGCTGAGGGTCTTGCGCTTTCTGTTGTGTTCCATGTTGGGTCTGGGCATCGTACAAAGTTTGAACTATTACTTCTAGGATTTGTTCAATTCTATCGACTCGTTCTTCTAGATTACTCATGTCTCCTCGTATATCAGCTATTTGCTGTAAAACAAGTAGAGTTAGTTTTTTTTATTACCTACTATAATCACATAAGGTTATATCACCTACTTGAAATTGAAAATTTAGAGTTTATCATTTTTGATTTTTCATAGTGGTTTTATAGTCCACTTACTTCTTATCTTCGTTTTACTACTTCTATTTAACTACGAGTCCCATACCCTACCTTTCTATTGAACACGTACTTCTAATCACTTACTTTACTCTAATACAGGTCCCATACCCTGCATTTAAGGCAAATCATGTACTTCTAATATTTACTTCGAGTAATGCGGGTCCCAGACCCCCTTCTTTAAATCAAATTATGTACTTCTAATATTCATTTCATGTAACGCAGGTCCCATACCCCACTTTCAAATCAAATCACATACTTCACATATCAACTTCATGTAATGCGGGTCCTATACCCCACCTTCAAATCAAATCAAATACTTCTATATCTTAGGTAGCCTATAACCTACCTAACTCATAGTTCTGTTTCTAATTCTTCTAGTGTCACTAAGTTGTCTAAGTCAACCTTAATCATGACTTGGTCTTCCCCAAAGACCATTAACCTAAGCTCTAATACCACTATGTCACGACCCGAAACCCACCCTGTGCGGATCTTGTATCGCGACCACCACCCTCTGGCCGTCAGGCAAGGCTCATATAAGCGACAGTATCGGACGGCGGTGCAACTTGTGTTTGCGGAAGCGTGAAAAAAATTTTTCTTTTCTTTTATTATTTTAATTTTTCGCACATCTACCTAGTACTGCCGCTCTTCAAAATGGTATAAATGATTGTACATTCAGAGCATAATAACAACTCTAAAATTTTATACATAATACATATCCAGTTGTCCCTTAAGACTTAGTTACATAACACTCTAACATTTACTATAAAAAAAAGTGACAACGGTGCTTGCCAGTGTCATAGTCGGGCTGTTGATTGTGGATAAGATTAAAGGGCAGCAGATCCATGATGAGAACTTAGTCAAGCTCCGTGAAGAAGTTGAGTAAGGAAGAAACTTAGGCTCCGTGGTACAGGACGGGATGATGTACTATCGAGATCAAATTTGTGTGCTAGACACTCTTGAGATCAGAAAAGGAGATTTTTGAGGAGGTGCATAATTCGAGAATTGATGTACATACTAGGAGCACTAAAATATACCACAATGTCAAGACAACCTACTGGTGGTCAGGAATGAAAAGGGACATAGCTGAGTTTATAGCATGATGTATTAAATGCTAGTAGATCAAAGTCAAACACCAAAGGCTTAGTGGACCATTACAGCCGCATCCAATACCCGAATGGAAATGGGAGCACAACACTATGGACTTTGTCTCAGGGTTTCTAAGGACACCTTGAGGGAGTGACTCAATATGGGTGATTATTGACAGATTAACAAAGACGGCTCATCTCCTAGAAACCAAGACAACCCAGTCATTAAAGCGGTTGGCAGCGCTCTACATTCAAGAGATAGTTCAATTACATGGAGTCCCAATATCTATTATGTTCGATCGAGATCCGAGGTTCATGTCTAGATTTTGGAGGAGCTTACAGAAAGCAATGGGCACGGAGCTTAGTCTGACCACAGCCTACCATCTCGAGACTGATGGGCAGTCCAAGAAAACCATTTAAACACTAAAGGACTTATTGAGATTTTGTGTCTTGGACTTCAAGGGGAGTTGGGAGGATTCGCTCCCACTAGTAGAGTTCACTAACAACAACAACAACTATCAGTCCAGCATTGGGATGGCTCCATACGAGGCACTATATGGTAGGAGGTGTTGATCTCCAATGTGTTGGACCAAAGTATGCGAGAGGAAGTTGTATGGCCCCGAAATGGTAGAGTAGACTTCAGAAAAGATCCGACTGATTAGGCAACGGCTACTAGCAACCCAAAGCTGCCAAAAGAGCTACGCCGATATACGGAGACGAAAGCTAGAGTTTGAGAAGGGCAACTTTGTGTTTTTGAAAGTCTCTCCCATGAAGGGTGTAGTGAGATTTGGGAAGAAAGGAAAGTTGGGACCTCGCTACATTAGATGGACCATTTGAGGTTATGAAACGAGTCAGACCGGTGGCGTACCGACTTGCCTTACTAGTGGAGTTAGCACATGTGCATAACGTCTTCTATGTATCCATGTTGAGGAAGTGCTTACATAATCCTAGTCAAGTGGTTGAGCACGAACCACTAGATGTCCAAGAGGATCTGACATATGTTAAGCATCCAGTACAAATCCTAGATCATCGAGAGCAAGTTTTGAGAAACAAGTCCATCCCTCTTGTGAAGGTACTCTAGAGAAACCATCAGATTGAGGAGGCTACATGGGAAAGAGAGGATGAAGTACATGCCAAGTACCCACACCTCTTTGCAGTATGAGATACTTAAAGTTTAAGGACAAACTTTTTTTGAGAGGGGAAGGATGTAACACCCCAAACTTTATTTTACTGTTTAATCAATGTAATGAAGTCTTTTGGGAATCTAATGTAATAATCTAGCTATTTAAGCCCTATTTTAACACTATTAAAACTTGAATTAGCTAACTACAAAAAACACAAAGAGATAAAAACCAAGGCATTTGACCTCGAAGCTAACCTAAATAGGGAATGACCAGAAGAAACTGCTTCATAAAAAAAGCAATAGAAAAGAAAATATTAAGGAAATAGCTAAAACAGAAATCTGTGCCAACCAAACGAAGCATAAGCCCAAAATAGGAGAAAAATGCCAAAAGTGAGGCCAAGGGGATTTGAACCCCTGACCAAGTGGGGCAAGATTCTAAGCACCCAAAAATATACCAAGTGGGTTGCTAACACTTTTGTGCTTAATTTTGCAACAAAAATGTATATAACCTCAATTTAACCAAGCCCACCTCCCAAATTGGCCAATGGTCATTCATACAACACCTCATCCCACATCACCCTATGCCTCAGCCCTCATCATCACACCCCAAACCCTAAGAATGCATGCATAGGTGTAAATATATGGTAGTATAATTATATATATGGGTCACACTTCTTTTTAAGTAATTCAAGTGTAAGTGTGTGCTACGCATTCAGACAGTGTGTGAGTGACATTGTGTGTGCGTGAGTGATAGACAGAAAGAGAGAGGGACATTGTGTGTGTGTAAATACAAGTGTGTGTGTGTGTAAGCTTGTGTGTGAGTGTGTGTGTCCATCGGAGGTGCACAAGGAGAAGAAGGAGACTGGTCTTGTATGTGCAGAACTGGACTATACTAAGGGTCTCACCTTGAACCAAGAGAGGAAGAGGAACGGATGAAGGTATCAAACATCAAAAAGAACTCAATTTTTTTTTTTTTTGATTATGTACTCACTGTTTTAGTTTCATTTGGCATCTAGACTGCATGAATGAAGTACTACAGCTTTTAGGAACTTTCCTAAGTGAACTCAGAGGGTCGAGGGATTGAAGCTTCAAAGTTAAAATAGACCTCATAAGTAATTGAAAACCACTAAGTCGTTTCCGAAAACCTCAAGGGAAGACCACTAAAAATGAAGTAGCAAGTCTCGGGTTTGGAACCCAGTCTCTAAAATAAACTCCTAGCCCTATTTTAGGAATGAGGACTGAGCCACCTTATCATGACGGTGACAATGAGCCAAACCTCGCAGGATTTGGTGACAAAATGAGGGTTTACAAAGCAGTTATAGCCCAAGACCTCACAACCCACCATAGCTCCTAGAGCTTGATTCAAGCCTTAAGACGAATGCCAAAATTTTGCCTAAACCCTCAGTAATCAACACCATTCAAAATAGAAAGAAAAGGCATACTAAAAAGCCACGAAATTGAAAGGATTTGGAAACTGAAATTAGGGCAACAAAAGCTTATGTGATGAAGAAGATGACGAGTCGACTGAGTCGACTCACCCAACTTGTTCGAGACAGGCGTGTTGGCTTAGAAATGTGTAGGCCTGTGGGTTAGCCACCGCATTAATTAGACAACGCCGTTTTGTGTGTGTTATGTTTTAAAATTAAAACAAACCTAGTTGTTTGGTTATTGAGATAGGAAATTAAGTTGATAACCCCGTGCGAAATAGGGATATCATCCTATCCTAACTCCTACTTGTCCGTTGTTTCGACTAGGAAACCTTTGAAAAAACCTAAGAGGGGAAACTTGCTATTCTGCCGAATTGAACCCATGACCTCCGCAAGCCCAAGCCCTAAACATAAGCCCAAGAACCACTGTGCCACTCTCCCTCACACGGTGTATACTGCACCTATATATATTATATACATTATTAAATTTAATTAATTAATTAAATTAAATTTATTTATTTAAAAATAGAAAAATACTCTGGTTTCCAAATTAAATAAACAAGGGAAAATTACACTAACCTCCCCTGGAGTTTCTGACAATTACAGAAACCTCCCCTATACTTTCTGAAATAATGTCCCCTCTATCAGACCTGTCGCCTAAACGGCGTTAATTGAATTTGTTAATTTACTATTTTACCCCTTATATCTTAATAATTATTTTAAATTCAGAAATATGTGTAAATCAGTACAAGTCTTTAACCTAACCTAACCCACTCCTCCATTCTTCCTTCTCTATTTTCATATAATCTCCTCCCAAACCCTACTCCATTGCTTCTCTTTCTGCAAACATAATTCTAAATTCAAAACCAAAAACCAATTTTTACATGCTTTTCTGAAACAGTCGATCATGGCCGGGACAAAGAAAGATATGGAATGGATCAAAGGTCCGTGGAACCCCGAGGAAGACCACATGTTACAGAAACTAGTCCAAAAACACAGCCCTAGAAACTGGTCTTTAATCAGCAAGTCTATACCTGGTAGATTCGAGAAGTCGTGCTGGTTGAAATGGTGTAACCAGTTATCTCCATAAGTGGAGCACCGTGCATTTTTGCCTAAGAAAGACGACGCCGAATTGTGTAACCGAGTCAAATCAGTTGACGAATCCGATTCAGTTATGGCCAGTGTTGCCGTTGTCACTACCGCCCGTTGCATTGTCTACTTAATTTCTTTGCCCAACCCCTCTTTGATTCTGATTTTAGATATTTATGTGTCTACTTAAAATTTCCATGTGGCCTTTAGTTTTTGATCCCCACATGAGGTATGGGATATTGATGTTCAGGGCTTCAAGCCATTCAAAAATTTTCTGTATAATTATATAAAATTTACCCAATTTTTACTATTAAGATTCTTAGAAATTTTTTTTTATGGTTGTTCATGATGTTTAATCTAGTGTAATTTTTACTGCCTCATCTATATCAGTCCATTGCTTCCAATTTATGGTGGTTGGTGTTATTTTTTGGTGAAAATTGCAATTTCCAATCTATGCATTTTCTTTCAGAACAATATATGTTTCGACATTTTCAGGCACCAAAGTTCAGTTCTTCAACAGAGGAAGAATCATTCTCAAAGTCCCAGTCTTGCTCATCACCTTACATTGATGACTCTGAAATGATCAAAATGGTGCCATTACCAGATCTAGTGAATCCCAACTTCCTTAATTTTGAACAAAACCTTCTTCAACTTGAGTTCATTCTTGCCGCGAAGAATTTAGGCAATGAGTTGCAATCCCAGGTCCCCTTCACTATGATTCCACCACTCCAACTCCACCGCTCGCTCTGCATTTAATTTCTTTCTAGGAACCCAGACAACAAATATGGAGATGTGCATACGCGTGGGTGTGTGTGTGTGTGAAAGAGAAGATAACAGATTGATAGAGAGAAGAGAGGAATTTGGGTTTATGAGAGAGAGAGAGAGAGAGAGAGGAATTTGGGTTAATGAGAGAGAGAAAGGAGATGGAAGGAGAAATTTTGTTCTTTTATAATTAAAAAAATTATTATTAAAGTGAGGATAGTTTTTTCATTTAACCATTACTTGTAAGGGATAAAATTGGCATTTAAACAAAAAAAATTGCTTACATCATCAAATTCTGTTAGGTCAACTAACAGTCATTGACGGCAGGGGGAATCTGTTATCGACATTAAAACTAGAAGGGGGACAGTGTTATTTCAGAAACTATAGGCGAGGTTTCTACAGTTGTTAGAAACCTCAAGGGAGGTTGGTGTAATTTGCCCAATAAACAAGTAGTGTATTTTGACTATATCGGATATTCTAGACCTATTGGTGAGGTCCATTTTGTGAACCGGGATTCTAAAAAAATTAGTCACATAAAACATGAAATTATCATTTTGCCCTTAGGGGTACCCGAAGCTAAATAAGAAGCCACGAAGGCCTAGATTTATTTTTTGATGCTCTGGACTCAACGATAGAGTCCATTTTCAAATAAAATATTTTGAAGGCCGATGTATAAAATTTAGCAACCTTAAAAATATACCAAACAATACCCAAGTGAGCTAAATAAATCCCGAACATAAGCATTGTCCTAGATAATTAGAAATGGGGTTAATAATGTTTAAATCTCTGATTTATATGAACCTCTAAAGGGAAAGAGAAGGAGACTTGAATTAGTAGAACTGCGGAAAGTCATTTTTGAGTTAAGTAACTCCTATGCTTTAATATGGGTTTTTCCTTAGCCATGTCACATTTTGTTCTAATGCTGCCAACGTTGTACTCCATTACCCACCCAATGATCCTAAATTCTTTGAATTGATGCCAAACAATTTGTGATGCCTGTACTTCGAATTGATTTGCTTGCCTATATCATTTGAGAAATTGATTGTTGGTATTTGAGCTTAATTATACCTTCATGTATGCCATGTCATGATCTTGTTATATATCATGTTGCTGGAAATCTTATTGTACCACACACGTTATGACTCGTTGATTGAGAAATTGATTGATTCACATGCGTGTATATCCCTTGTGGTATTTTATTGATCATGACATTTTGTAAGTGCCCAGGGTTGTGCTCAGTCACAATGATCCATCTATTCACAGACTGTAAGGTGGACCCTTTGGGGGTCGTGTGTCTTACGAGGACCTGAGGTAAAAGAGCTCTTACACTATTCAGTAAGCCCGAGCGTGAGAGGTGAACCTGAATGTGCGTTGTGTGGGGTATGTCGGGCCCCAGATTGTTTATGCATCTGTATTGTTAGAACTCGATGATGATTTATTTTTGTATTCGTTGAATGATCATATTCTATGCCTTATGAAGGATCATATTGTTGCAAGCATGATTTACTTTGGTTTGGGTAACGTTTTGTTTGTGGCAGCGATTCATGATGATAGGCTAGATCCCATTTTGATTGATTTTTTATCATCTTCTTGTATCTTATGTTAAGGATAAGCCTTTTGGACCCTCGGGTCATTGTTGTACATCTTGGTGACTGGATATTGGCTATCTGTTATCTTATTCTTGGATCATTCTTGTGAACTAACCCTGACCCATGTTAAAGCTAGGAAATTACTTACTGGGCTTTGTTAGCTCATCCCTCCCTTATTTTTTCAAGACAGCAAGAAGTAGGAGGACCCTCGGGCACTCAAGAGGTTTAAATGCCTACAAGCTACTGGTAGCTTTTTGGCGAGTTTTTGTATTAAATTAAATACTCGAAGGTCTTAATATCTCCCATGTCACCACGGTCTTGTCAGTTTGTGTTTTCGGAGGATCTGTACTTATAAACACTGATGTTCTTTTGGCAGGTGTTAAATGATGACCTGGCTATGTTACCAAATTTACTGTTAACTATAAAATGTTTTATAAAAAATCTTACTTAGCATTTCAGATCCTTTTGACGGGGAATGGCCCATAGGCCGCAGACCTAGTCACGGACCCCTAATTCATATAGGGTGGATTTTGGGTTGTGACACCAATGAGACTAAAAATATGGATATTATGTGTTGTGCTAAGTAAATACATATGCTCGGGTAAGCTTGAATGTCAGCACACTCAAAACTGATATGGCAGCTTACCATTGAATTTCTCTTATACCCTATTATTTTATTTACTATATATATATGAGATGATATATATATATATATTATATAAAATGATTGTACAAAAAAAAGAAAAAAGAAAAAAAGAAAGGGAAGATATATATAGGTATGTGAGTTAGCACACATGTGGGATGTGGCTGTGTAAAGTGTGTTGTATGTGTAAACATGGCTAAGTGAGGTGTGTGTATATATATGTGTGTGTGTGTGTGTAAAATGTGAAAGGTATGTGTGTGCTATACATATAAGTGTATATAGGTGAATCAACACCTATGTATAAGTGGAAGTGTGAGGGTTTAACAAGTGTGTGTGTCAGTCGACTAACAGTGGTGAATTAATATATATGAATTAAACCAACCAAAAATGTGTATATTATGTGCTGCTATAGAGAGAGAAAGTAAGGTAGAGGGAGGGAGAGAAAACAAATCAGCGGTAGGAATTGAGAAAGGAAGAAGAGGAGGAGGAGGAGAAGAAGAAGAAGAAAAAGAAGAAGAAGAGGGAAGAAAGAGGAAGCCAGAGCTGGTAAGCTTTTCATTTTAAGTTTATAAATTTGAAATTGTTTTAAAATTGGGTTTGTAAAAAACTTATGTAAAACTTTTATCTAATTAAATGGTCCAAAAGTATATAAAAAATGATGAATTTAGGGAGAAACAGAGGATAGTTTGGTGGAGAAATGAAGGAGAAAATGGAAGTTGTAGGTTGGTGAATATTTTCGGGTGGTGAGGATTTTGATGGTTTTGATCGATTTAATGATTAGGAAAATATTCCCCTCAGTCCTAGAAATGGTTAGGAAGAAAAATGAAGAAAAGCTATGGCCTAAAACATTACAAAACAGAAAAAAAAAAAAAAAAAAAAATACGTCATCAAAAAATCGGGCCCTCGCTGGAATAGCCACTGTGTGTGGTTGTTCGACGGCCAAGGGCTTAATTATTTAGAGATCCAACCTTAAAAATGGAACCCTTAGGAGAAATAGAATTTAACCTCGTTGAAAATAGGTCTGGAATCCATCGGCGATGAGTCACCAGTGCCGGAGAAAACACCAAAATTTCGCTGGAAAAGAAAACTGTTTGGGTGTTTATGGGTCAGAGTCGGGTTGGGGCCCGACCCAAAATGAAATGGGTTTGGACATTTTATCCAAATGACCCAATTTTGAGTTTAATTTAAGTTATAATTGAGGTGTTTGGCAACGGGGATAATAAATTGATTTAACTTACCCTATTTTGAACAAGGATATCTTATCCCTAATGTCACGCCCCGAATTTTCATAAACCCAGGGAGTGAGTGAAATGAAATAAGAAAAATAAATGAAAGGCCATTAAGATGGATTTAATTGATTATGCATTTAGTTCCCCCTTATTTTTCTAAAATTTGAAATGAAAACTTGCTATTAGACTTAACCAAAATAGTCTTCTAACGTCAACCAAATATCTCCCCTAACCCATATTCAAAATTTGTCTAAGTCATGTTCAAAAATGGTCTCCAAATTGGCCTCCAAAATAACCCTAAAATGTCTCTAAATATACCTTGGAACAATGGCCCAAATGGGCCCCAAATGCCCTCAGACATAGACCAAGAATAGGTCAAAAAGTCTACCAAAACTTGTCTAAGGAAGTGGCCAAACATGGCCCAAGGATTGGCCAAACATGGCCCAATAGGGTGCCCAAACATTGCCCAAAAGGGTGGCCCAAACATGACTCAAAAGGGTGGCCAAAGGGCTGGTGTCAGGCTGGCCGCACATGGGGCAAGGCACGCACGTGGGCCAGGGCAGGCAACAGGCGTGCAGGCTGGCGCATAGGATGCGCAAGCTTGAGCTCGTGCGCGGGGCAGGGGCTGGTCAAGGCTGTCTTGGGCTGTTTTCTACAGGTTTACTGTAGCTGGCTGCAGCTGAATTTCTCTGTCCAGCAACCAATTTTCTCTGTTTTCCAAAGTTTTGCAAGCTGCTTTTTCCCCATTTTGGCCTATTTCTTCAAGATTTTAACCCCCCTCCCCTTTTGGCACTTTTTCCACCTATACTTAGGGTGTTTTACACACCTAACTTACTTTTTAATTCCACAAAATTTTAGCATAGCTTCCTTTGTTTTCTAAGTCTTTTCCACCTAATATTCCATAATATAACTATCATTTTTCAACCTAGCAACCCAAAATACATCCTTCACTTTAACTAATCATTTATACATTACTTAAAATACATAATCCGCCATACATACACATATACCTTAAATTTAAATGTTACAAACTTCATGTTCATTACAATTTTAGGGCCTTGCCCATTTTTCTCATACTATATAAGATTTCTACAATTTGAATACACGTCTTAGGGCTTATGCCTTCATACATACAAAAATATGCCCCAAGGGCCAAATATCCTTCATAGTTCATGTCTTCTCCATTCTTCAAGACTTCTTCAAGTCTCAAGTACCGGGAGCCTCATCTGTAATATGATATCCCACGAGGGGTCAGCACAACCACAGGTATGACATAGTGCTAATGCAAGGAACAAAGTTAAGGCGTAGCATGTGCAAGTGTACATTTAAAAACTACAACCCCCCATCCCTCAATGCCATGCAATGTCAATATGCATGACACACACATCCAATTCTATGCCACACCCATATCTCGCTTTACAGTCCTTCTCCGTCAACCCGCAAGTATTGTAGTATGTCTCGCTTCATGGTCCGCCCCCGTCAGCATGCGAGTACTGTCATTGGTCAGATTTTAGGTCTTTCACCACAGGATCTACACCCTCAAAATGCATAGCACCGAAGTGCTCAACCCACGCCATGTTTCCAAAAATTCAAGTATGCTAAGATGCCTTGATTTTTCTATGCAAGTTCAATGAGACATTTTATCAAAATACACGGTGTACACCTTAAATCATGCATCATCCATAAAGTAAATTCTAACTTTCAAACCACACAACTTCCACATAAACATATGCTATATACAATCAATTTAAACATATGCTCATGTTACATGTTCACAATATTACCAATTCTCAAAGAACACATAATTACACAAAGCATCAATGCATTAAACAATCATATCTTCCAAAACACAAGTTCTATTCACATGAACATAAGCCACAATCTAATGAATCAAACATATATTCAAGTTACATGTTCATCATTTTAACAAATTCTCAAAGAACTCAAAGAATACACAAGTATACAAATTACCAACTCTAGGTTTTTCAAAGCAACTACATTTTAAGTGAATTTCTAACAATAAGTAAACATATAAATCACTCAATCAACATAGAAAACACTCCTAAACTTAACCCTATTCTTTACTTAGTAAGATATCATACCTAAAAGGGTTTTTCTTGACCCTAGGGAGTTTTGTCTGCTATGCAGCTGAACCAATTGGTGAGAATGTAGCCCTTGATGTGGGGAACAACTTCTTAGAAGGAAGCCTTGTGAGAATCCTAGCTTAAAGATGTGTTTTGGTGGCTTGAAACTTGAAAAATCCTAAGTTTTCTCACCTTTTCTCTCCATGAATGAGCTGCAGCTCCTTTCTCAAACCAATTCTATGATTTTTATCTCTAAGGGACTGTATTTATAGTAAAGGGGCAAAGGGGTAAAATGAGCCTTTCGCCCTTAATGAGTTCCGGGCCTCGTTACACTACAACCCTTCCTGAAACGCCTCAATTCGACATGTTACTTTAATCAAAGTTCTTAAAATCATTTTAAATAATATTTTTCTAAAATAATTATTTTTCCCTACGAGCGGGTTTGGCCGGCTCCACCCAGGCAACTCGGGATGCCCTTTTGGTCCAATTTTTCAAACTATCTCTGAATAGGATAAAATTTTTATAGGAGGTGTATTTTAACATTCTAAGCATATTTCTATTCTATTTCATACTCCAAATATGCTCCTAAACATGACTTATGTCTAAATGATGCATATTGTCACGACCCAAAACCCACCCTGTACGGATCTCGAATCACGACCGCCACCCTTCGGCCTGGAGGCCATAGGGTAAGGCTCACATACACAGCAGTATCGAATGGAAGTGCGGCCTTGGTTTGCGAAAGCGTGAAAAACTTTTTCTTTTCTTTTCTTTTCTTATTTAAAACTTTCGCGCATCCGTTCGGTACTGCCGTTTTTCATTGCGGTACACATGAACATAAATTCAGAGCATAAATAAGAGTTCTAAAGTTTTATACATTTTACATATTTGAATGCCTCTAGGGCTTAAGTACATATTGTCCAAAGTTTATTACATCAAAATCCATCCAACTACAGAATCTAATACTTCCCAAAAGTCCAGAATCCTAAAGAGCCATTAGTCATTATCCCAAAATGGAGCACGGCTCCCACTCATTGTCAATACCTAAAAAATGTTAGGGAATGGGGTAAGCTTCGAGAAGCCCAGTGAGTAAATCCAACATTTGTCATGGGTTTCAATTGGCAGTGGTTTCGCACGTAAGAGTTTATAAAATACTCACTACCAATTGCTCGTATACTTGGCACATAGAGTATATGCATTCTTTAAACAATAGCTTTGAAACATTTAAAGTATTCAAGCTAACATGTACTTTTTCACATAAAGTATATGAATTTCAAATCATGTAAATATGTATGGTGAAAATGAGGGAAAAAGCCTGCTTCCATTTTCAACACACACCTTATCACTTTCATTAACGGAATCTGTTTCGAACCAGATTCCCGTTTTGCTTTACATGGAGATATCTCATATGCCTGGGGGATTAGATCCTGCTATCTGGCATTTATTCATTTCATGGTTGAGTTCCGAAGATACTCAACAAAAATTCGTGGTGCTTATGCACAATGTATCTTACATTTAAAAAAACATTTAACCCATAATTTCTTCACGTGGATGCATTTATGAGCATTCAAAACATATAGTTCGTAACCTCATGATAGGATCTTAAAATACATGAAATATGCAAATTCAGAATATTTAATAACATTCGAAATTGAAATCTTAAACATGCTGAAGTATATCTTAAAAGTACAGTAGTAAAATTATTCATGAAGCATGTCATAACAGAATATTTAAAACAGGAATGGTGCAAAGACTGAATTTGATATTTAAAACATCATTCAAATCTGTGGAATTAAATCTCTACTTCAAATGTAAGGTTACTCACCTTGATTCCCCGAGTTTGCACTATTGGTGGGCTTTTCCCTTTCCTTTGTATTTCTTAAGAAAATCAAATTCACCAAAACTTCAATTAATTCCTCGTCTACCTCAATTCATCACTAAGTTGATGCTCTGTATTTAATTTTGACCCAACCTGTCCTAATTTCCTAGGATTGGTCTTACAGGGAAAAATAAAAATTTATTAATTTCCTAGGAGGTACGTAATACCAAAATAGGTTTCTTAAAGGTTGTTTCAGACCTGCTTGTTGGAGGTCATTAATGGTTGCCTGTGCACAGTTTGGTGTGTTACGAGCCCTATTGGCCCTTCCAATCTGATATACCACAAACAGACACACCAATCACTTTGAGACACGTGTGCCCATCAGATTAACAAATCTCGATCCTACAGAGCTCATATACTTCGGTCATACAGAACAGCTACAAGCCTTCAGGGTATTCTCATATGTCTATCATACAGAGCAGCCACAAGCCTTCGGGGCATTCTTATTTACATATCATTCAGAACCGATAAACTCGGTCATACAGTGCAGTTGAAGCATTCAGGATATTCTCATGTACATCTTCCAGACCTCCTGTTCTGGACAATATTTATTCAACACTGCATATATGGTTTCCTTAACAACCGTTAAGCGGGGAATAAGGAAACAGCCTTCAACACGGAAACTACTATCTATGATTATCTCCATCTACGATTCAATGCTCTACAAGGTAACTGCAAATCTCTGATGATCAAATCCCTATATTCGTGGCGGCAAAACCTAATCAAATTAGGAGAACCACGGCTTATATATTAAACCATAGAGGTACGCTTTATTTTTCTTATGCTCATTCTTTGGCTTTCAATACAGTCTTTCAATTCCCTTACTTACTTAAGCATCGGAGCGGCTACCGCCGGAGCCAATCCGGTGGTCCTCTGATCATCTTTCTGAATGTTCTACAGGTCACGAAGCCCTCACGTGTTGTGAGTCAAAAAGTGCAGCATCAGTTTGGCGCCGTCTATGGGAACGACTAATCTCTACGTGCTTTATTCGTAAACTCATCTTTTTCCCCACCGGAAAACCATGGCACCAAATCTCCGACCACGACAGAATACTCAGAGTTCGCACGAGTTCGGATTCCTCCTCCATCCGAAGGGCGTACTCCACCCTACTACCCTGAAGCCGAGGCTGTCAGGCAAGGTTCACAAGATGTCAGACTCAGAGACCCACGAAGGGTAGAGGACATTGCCGAGTCTATGGACCGGACAATCGGCTTAAGAGGACCTCAGAGCCCTCCAGCCGATATGGCGGCATTGATGGATCGGGCCAAAAAATACATCAACCTGGAAGAGGCCAACCGCTCAGCCTAGAAGGGCAAAGATCAGACCCAGAGGGATAATCCAAAGCGGGAGGATCATAAGAAGGAGGATCACAGAAGAGACTCCAACAAAAAGAGGGCCAGGAGCCCAGAGAAGAGAACAGCTCCCAGAGCTGTGTACAACTCCGCACCAAGGGAGTTCACCAACTTCACGCCTTTGAACACCACTCCGAACCAGGTACTCCGGCAGATCAGAGATTGGGAGAACCTGAGGTGGCCAGAGCCAATCAAAGGAGATCCCAGCCTGCGGGACCAAAGTAAGTATTACAATTTCCATAAAGATCATGGACATACTACTAACACTTGCAGGACCCTCCAATATGAGATAGAACAGCTCATAAAGAAGGGACGTCTTCGGGAGTTCGTCAAACAAGACGGAAGGCAGAACCCCCAAGAAGACAAGCCTCAGCAGCGGCCAGATCAGAGGCCCGAACAGAGGCAAGAGCAGCGGGAAGGACGAAACGAGCCTCAGAGGCAGAACAACCATGTTATCTACGTCCTCCATGCTGACTCCCCTATTACAGGAATGTCCAACAGGGCAAGAAAAAGATATGCTCGGGAGGCCAGAACCGCCCCAAACTTCTTGCAGGTCTCCAACGTCGAAAAGAGGCTCAAATCAGGGCCAGAGATCCAGTTCACCGAGCAAGATCTAGCAGGGGTACACTGCCCTCACAGTGATGCCCTTGTTATCACCCTCAGAATCGCCAACTTCGAGACTAGAAGAGTCCTAGTCGACACTGGCAGCTCAGTCAACATTCTATTCTATGAACCGCTTAAGCGGATGGGCATAGACCAGGACAGCGTCAAGCCCACCACCGCCGTAATGGCAGCTTTTGATGGCAACCTCAGCACCCCATTGGGGAGAGTTGACCTTCCTACCACTATTGGGGAAGGTGAAGGGCAGAAGACCACCATCTCTGAATACATGGTGTTGAACATGAAGTCTCCATACAACGTCATCATCGGGAGACCCTGGTTACACCAGATAGGGGCAGTCACTTCGACCCTTTATCAGTGTCTGAAGTATGTCCACAATCAGAGCGTGTACTCAGTCCGAGGATGTCAGCCAACCTCACGAGAATGTCACGCCATTACCTTCAAGGAGACAGCTCCGAAATAGCAATTACAGTACACTCGGGACTGTGCAGATCCGGTTTTCACTCACACTCCCGAGGTGGAAGATTGCCCATCCGGCGTTGAAGAGCCCCTGAGCCCAAAAGGACGTGACAGTCGAGCCAAGCCTGTTGGCGAGCCCATCAAAATACTGGTCAGTTAAGAAGCAGAGGGGCGTTATTTGTACATCGGCCCAGACCTTACGCCCACCGAGCAGGAAAAGATAGTCAGGTTTCTGAAGAACAACCTCTCTATCTTTGCTTGAGAGACCAAGGA
This sequence comes from Nyssa sinensis, assembly GCA_008638375.1. Taxonomy (NCBI): domain Eukaryota; kingdom Viridiplantae; phylum Streptophyta; class Magnoliopsida; order Cornales; family Nyssaceae; genus Nyssa; species Nyssa sinensis. The sequence goes on from CM018050.1 coordinate 13,798,226, forward strand.
CATGGAGGGAATAGATCCTAATCTGATAACTCACAAACTGATGGTAGATCCAGATCACCCCCCAGTCAGACAGAAGAGAAGGCCGATCGCTCCCAAACGGCATCGGATTATAGACGAAGAAGTCCAGAGGCTGCTGGATGCCAAGATGATACGGGAAGTATTCTATCCCGAGTGGCTAGCCAACACTGTGCTTGTCAAGAAGAAGAACGGCAAGTGGAGAGTCTGTGTTGACTATACAGACCTCAACAAAGCATGCCCCAAGGACAGCTTTCCACTGCCGAGAATAGATCAACTGGTTGACGCCACTGCAGGGCATGAGCTTATGAGTTTCATGGACGCCTACTCTAGATACAACCAGATCCAGATGTACCCTCCAGATCAGGAAAAGACTGCCTTCATAACCGAGAGAGGACTCTACTGCTACAGAGTGATGCCTTTCGGTTTGAAGAATGCTGGAGCCACTTACCAACGGTTGGTGAACAAGATGTTCAGCCCACTGCTTGGCAGCACCATGGAAGTATACATCGACGACATGCTGGTAAAGAGCCTCCAGAAAGGCAGCCACCTCCAGCACTTGGCCCAGACCTTCGATATCCTCAGACAGCACAAGATGAAGCTCAACCCCTCGAAATGTACCTTCGGAGTTAGGAAGGGAAAATTCTTGGGGTACATCGTCTCTCAAAGAGGTATCGAAGCAGATCCCACTCAGATCCAAGCCCTGATTGGACTGAAGTCGCCAAAGACCAGAAAGGAGATTCAAGCACTGAATGGCAGAGTCGCCGCATTGAGCAGATTTATATCTAAGTCCACCGATCGCTGCCTACCTTTCTTTAAAGCTCTAAAGGGCAGCAAGGCCTTGCAATGGACAGAAGAATGCGAGCATTCCTTCCAAGAACTAAAGGAGTATCTAGCCTCTCCAGAGCTCTTGTCAAAACCAGTACAAGGAGAAAAGCTGCTCCTGTACCTTGCAGTCTCTGAGAACGCGGTCAGCTCCGCACTGGTCAGACAGGACAGAGGAGTACAGAGGCCTATATTCTACGTCAGTAGGGCACTACTTGACACGAAGAAAAGATACCCAGAAGTAGAGAAGCTGGCCTATGCCTAGGTCATATCAGCTCGGAAGCTTCGACCTTACTTCCAGGCCCATCCAATTGAGATTCCAACTGCCTATCCTCTAAAGTCAATATTGAGGAAACCTGAGGTATCGGGAAGATTGGTCAAGTGGTCTGTGGAGCTAGGGGAGTTTGACATAGCATATGTACCCCGAAACTCCATTAAAGGGCAGGCCTTAGCCGACTTTGTAGCCGAGTTCACCCCGACACTGCAGAACGAAGCACAAATCACCGAAACTACGGGAACCTGGCTGCTGTATATTGATGGATCGTCAACCGATCAAGGATCAGGGGTAGGACTGGTACTACAGTCCCCTGATGGACTCACATCAGAAAAAGCAGTCAGCCTGGGATTTAGAGCTTCTAATAATGAAGCCGAATATGAGGCCCTAATCTTAGGGATGAAGCTTGCCCTGGAATGCGAGGCTCAGAACCTTGATGTCTTCTCTGACTCCCAACTGGTAATAAGTCAAGTTTTGGGAGAATTTGCAATTAAGGATGACAGGATGCTTCGGTACTCCGAACTAGTGAACCATTTAAAGCATTCCTTCCAGACTTTCACTATCCAGAAGATTGAGAGAAGTCAGAACTGTAGAGCAGATGCTCTGGCCAACATGGCCTCCCGCCTCAAGTCCAAAACAGACTCCACAGTTAAAATCTCTTTTCAGCCAGGGTCCAGCATTGAGGAAGCATCAGTTGCTCAAATTGATGAACAGACCCAGAGCTGGATGACCCCAATCCTCCAGTATCTAAGATCCGGGCTCCTCCCAGAGGATAAAAACAAAGCCAGGAGAATCCGAATCAGAGCGGCTCGGTACCTAATCCTGAACAACAAACTTTACAGGAGGTCGTATTCTCAACCTCTGTTAAAGTGTTTGGCTTCAGACGAGTCGCAATATGTTTTGGCTGAAATTCACGAGGGAATTTGCGGGAATCACAATGGGGGCAGAACTATAGCCCACCGAGCTCTATCACAGGGCTATTACTGGCCCAGCATGCTGAAACAGGCTAAAGAGTATGTTCGGAAGTGTGACAAATGCCAGAGATTCGCCTCGTACCAACATCAGCCTCAGCACGAGCTCATCCCGATTCCTAGTCCTTGGCCCTTTGCTCAATGGGGAATGGACATTGTGGGCCCGTTACCACGAGCACCTCCAAACAGGAAGTACCTCTTGGTGGCTATCGACTACTTCTCTAAATGGGCCAAAGCCGAGCCTTTAACACATATTACAGAAAAGGAAGTCGAATGCTTCACCTAGAAGAACATTGTCTGCAGGTTTGGCATACCACGTGTAATTATCTCGGATAATGGGACACAATTCACTGGTAAAGGCTTCAAGGCATTCTGCAAAAATCTCAACATCAGGCAGCACTTTGCCTCTCCAGGCCATCCACAAGCAAATGGGCAGGCAGAGGTCACCAACCGAACAATCCTTGATGGGTTAAAGAAAAGGTTGGAACAGGCCAAAGGGAAGTGGGCAGAAGAGCTCCCAGGAGTCCTTTGGGCCTACCGTACAACCAGAAGAACTCCCACCTCTGAAACACCCTTCTCATTAGCCTATGGGACAGAAGCAGTAATTTCGGTTGAGATCGGTATGCCAACTCTGAGGACTGAGGCCTTTGAGCAAGAATCCAATGATCAGCAGCTGATGGAAAACTTGGACTTGCTCGAAGAGAGAAGGGATCAAGCCAGCATCAGGATGGAAGCTTATCAGCAAAGAATGGTCAACAAATCCAAGGTAGGACTCAAGACAGTCAACTTTCAAGTTGGAGACTTCGTCTTAAGAAGAGTCTTTCAGAACACCAAGGATCCCACCATGGGAAAGTTGTCACCAAATTGGGAAGGCCCCTACAAAGTAACGAAGGTCGTTCGACCTACCACTTACTGGCTTGAAGACATGACTGGGAAACCTGTTCCTAGGCCATGGAACGTAGAACACTTGCGGAAGTATTATCAATGAAGATTTTTTCTTTTACTTCCATAAAACTGTTCATCTATTAATGCACAGGCCTCTAGAGCCTGGTCCATCTATAAATGCACAGGCCTCCAGAGCCTGGTCCATCTATTAATGCACAGGCCTTCAGAGCCTGGTCCATCTATTAATGCACAAGTCTTATGACTTGGTCCATCTATTAATGCACAGGCCTTCAGAGCCTGGTCCATCTATTAATGCACAGGCCTTCAGAGCCTGGTCTATCTATTAATGCACAAGTCTTATGACTTGGTCCATCTATTAATGCACAGGCCTTCAGAGCCTGGTCCATGCATTAATGCACAAGTCTTATGACTTGGTCCATCTATCAAAGCACAGGCCTCCAGAGCCTGGTCCATAATGTACGAGTGTTTACTCGGTCCATCTATCAATGCACAAGTCTTATGACTTGGTCCATCCATTAATGTACAGGCCTTCAGAGCCTGGTCCATATATAAATGCACAGGCCTCTAGAGCCTGGTCCATCTATTAATGCACAAGTCTTATGACTTGGTCCATCTATTAATGCACAGGCCTCCAGAGCCTGGTCCATATATCAATGCACAAGTCTCATGACTTGGTCCATCTATAATGCACAGACCTTCAGAGTCTGGTCCATGCTATACGGATCTTAAATACTTGGTTCATAAAATATGCAGGCCTACCGAGCCTAGACTACTTTAATGCACAGGCCTTCCGAGCCTGGTCCGTCTTCAATTAGCAGATTCTGTGATCCAGTCTATCCGAAGCAGAAGTTCCGAGCATCTATCAAATAAAGTTTCCTAGATCGAAACACCTCGGATCTGACACTTATATTATTTGGCTTATCTGTCAAACAAACCAGTACTATGGTTTCAACCAAAGAAAATATCAGATCTGAGAAGAAGAAATTCAACTTTATTGATAACTCAAAAGATTTACATCAGTACAAAGACACTACTACAGAAGCTATTACAGAATCTATTACAGAAGCTACGCTTGGCAACATAATGGCTCTTCTCTTGGGATGATAAAGGGGCACAAGATCCAAAACCTTCAAAACCGCCTTCATCGGCTCTATTTGAAAGGAAGGAACCCTGAACCCCAGTCTGCATCAAGTAGTGCCCAGGCCATTTCATCATCACTATCACTGGTCCCATGACCAACGGATGATGAGGGCTCTGAGCCTCAGGAGACTTTTCATTCTCCACCTTTGTAATCGGCATAACGCCCCAGCCAATTGAAGCAAGGGTTCCTGCCAAGTCACAAAGGGGAGGAGGTGGCCCCCATTCATCTCCCTCAGAGCAGTTGTCACTGCCGAGTTATAAGCGGGAGGAGGTAACCCACCTTCAATCTTCTTCTTCACACCGTCTGTTTCACCCCAGCCACTTGGAGCAAGGGTCTCTGACAGGGCGTGAGGAAGAGAAGGCAACTCACCTTTGTCTTCATCACCAACGCTCCAGGTCTCGGTTGAATCAGGGAGGGGCCACCACCAATCGGAGAAATCTCGACTAGATACCAGAGGAAACAAGAAGACTTGTGCCTCCTTCAATCCTTCCTTGGAAACTGAAAATAGGGAAGGGTTAACTTCTGGCCACAATTTAATTATTCCTAACTCAGGCAAGGAATCATCCATCATCTCCGGACGAGTGGAAGAACTCCGGCAGCATATAAAAATCTTTCCTACAAACAAATCGGGGAGCAAAAGGGTTGAGCACAACCATATGCCCTCATTTCCATATATATAGACACTGGAAGACCAAAGGCCACCCAGTTGAACCGTCACAACGGTTAAGCGAAGTGCTAGCTTCGAAATCCCAAACGGCAGAGGTGCAATAAATGGAGTATTAAACCACCCTCTCGGGAGAAGCAAAAGGAAGGGCCATACACGTAATACACAGGCTTTTAATCTTTTCCACGTATATGACGTAACGGTTTCTCCATGTCATTAACACTTACAGGGCCACGTATACAACAGAGGTCCATCAACTATGACGTTTCTTGATCTCTGACAGGTCTGGAGGCAAAAGTTCTGATCAACCAAACTATAATCACAAGGTATCCACTTATTATTATGTCCCCGGATTCAGAACGGTCAGCTTTGAAATACTTCAAAAAAGAAGTCTCCAATTACTGACCTAAGGCAGGTAAAGAAGTTTGGAACACAGCTACCTACAGAGGAAAATCTGATCTGGTATACACTAAACTCCAGAGCAATGCAACTTGCAACGATTATTACCATCAACTACATGTTAAGGCACTACAGAGCCACATAACTCAAAGATATGCACAAATGCTACAGAGCAATATAACCAAAGAGGCGAGCATTAACCAAAAGACTGTTCTATTAAACAAATGTATGTCTCAAGTACATTGAAAGATAACAAAATATAGATCCTAAGCCTGATCAGCAGGAATAGGATCAACGACAGGAGAAGGTTCGGCAGGTGCAGTATCAACCACCTCAGTCGGTACAACCACTTCCGTGGGATCGGCCAGGAGGACATCAGCCTCTTCGTCCTGGTTAACCTCTGAAGGTTCAGATCCAGGCGGCACAATTGAGGAAACGTCTAGGTCAGGAAACTTGGCAAGAAGCCGAGAATGAAAGTTATTAAACCCAAACGTAATCAAACGATGGGCCATTCCTTCCAGCTTCGACCTCATCTCCTCCTCATTGTCCACCAATGCCTGCTCTACGGCTTCATCGAGCTGTCTACGGTGCTGGTACCGCAAGCCATTCAACTCCACCTGCAACCTCCTTGCCCGCTCAATGGCAAGATTCTTTTCCGACTCCATCACTATCAAGGAGTTCTGACACTCCTTCAACTTCTCCGCAGAATCGTGAGCCTCCGACCGAGCAGTACCCAGCTGGAGTCCCAGATCGTCCGGATTGGCCCTAAGTTGGTCAAGCTCCTCCACAGATGGAGAAACCTCCACCAAAGCAGAAAGGGTATGCAAGGTCTGCATAACACAAAGAAAACGACTCAAACACCAGTATAAACGCTTAAAGGTAAGAGAAGTATAGGCCTGACGAGCTCACCTTAACCTGAAGAGCGATCAAGTCAGCAAGAAGCTTCCCCGACGCCTGAGGCTTAATTTTAACTGAGCCTTTGGCCCAGAAGTCACTCAGAATCTTCTTGGCCCCCTGACCAGCAACATCAGGAGCCACCGATGATGATGCCTCCTTACCCGCTCGACGAGACGGGATTGGAGGAACCACCGTGATAGGGACGGGAGCCTCTTCCTCCCTTTCAGCAGGCCCGGAAAAGGACAAAATCAGCCTCCGCTTCTTCGGAATGGGAGGAACCACTGGAGAAGAAGCCTCCCCCACCACAGGCGGTGATGGCCCGGACTCCCACTGAGCCATCACATTATCAGCAATCTCCTCAACACTACCCCTGGCAGCCATTAATTTATCAGGGTTGATAATGGAAGAATGATCCCTAATGCTGGGCTTCAAAAGCTTCTTATACTGCTTCTGAACCGCGGGAGAGAAATCTGGTCTCTTCCACGCACTCTTAACTGCAAAGCAAGCACAGAAATTGATCAGTTCAACAAATTGGCAAACAAAACGGAGTCAACGCAGCCACGAAAAAGTTCAGTCTCACCCCTTGGCCCAGTGGTTCGAGGGAATGTGGAAGGTTGACCCTCGAAGTTCTTGAATTCCCATCCTCCTTTAATGAAGAAGTACCATTTCTTCCAGGTCTTGTTGGAGGAGGGCACAGAAGTAAGGGGTCTGAACCCACTATCAAAAGACATATAATAAAGGCTTTCCGCCTTTTGAAGTTTTAGATCCATATTGCTACGGATCAGGTCAAGGGACACCTCGACATTATTCATATGCCCTAATACGATAAAGCTCAACAGATGTCTCCAACTGTTAAGGTTCAGGTCTGCGGGGCACAGATCAAACCAACAAAAGAATTGTTTTATTATATCAGGAAAGGGGAGTGTAAGACCCAGTTCAAACCAGGCCAGATAGGCACAGATTTCTCCATCTCTAACATCGTCCGGGCGATCTTGAGAATCTGGGACCCTGAAAGTAACATTTTTGGGAAGTTTGAACTTCGCCCATAACTCCTTCAACATACTTTCAGTAATTACACTCTCACCCTCCTCTCTACGACCAGACCGACCAGAGGTCTCGCCAGCCCTGTTCGAGGGATCATCGAAAGCATCAACAATCCTAACCCCCGGACTAGAGGGAGGAACTACCATTCTATTTTCATCAACATTCACTAATTGCATTTGAGGATCAATCTCAGCAGGACTTCCCAAACCAAAGTGTGATTCTAAGCCAGACATGGCGAACAAGAGAAAGAGACGAAACAAACGAGAAGGAATGAAAAAGGGGACTAAAAGTCGAACCTGAGATCAAGAAAGGGTTATGAACACCGGAGATCCTCCAAAACTCCAAGATATGTCAAATGGTGGTCTGGTACTATAGAAATAAATGCAGAAGAAAGGTATGATAGACCTTTCCCTCTTTCTATATACGCATTCGAAATATGAGCCTTCCAAGACGAGCCGACACAACGGTTGAGAATAATGATGGATTCTCGAGTATCGGCTGCGCAATAAATGACACTTTAAATCGACGTCTCGAGAAGTGGGAAGGCAAAATGTATGACTCTTCACAAAACCCTCAACCCTAGTTAAATCCCTAGCTTTTAACAAGGGCTCGGGGGGGGAGTAGCTGATATACCACAAACAGACACACCAATCACTTTGAGACACGTGTGCCCATCAGATTAACAAATCTCGATCCTACAGAGCTCATATACTTCGGTCATACAGAACAGCTACAAGCCTTCAGGGTATTCTCATATGTCTATCATACAGAGCAGCCACAAGCCTTCGGGGCATTCTTATTTACATATCATTCAGAACCGATAAACTCGGTCATACAGTGCAGATGAAGCATTCAGGATATTCTCATGTACATTTTCCAGACCTCCTGTTCTGGACAATATTTATTCAACACTGCATATATGGTTTCCTTAACAACCGTTAAGCGGGGAATAAGGAAATAGCCTTCAACACGGAAACTATTATCTATGATTATCTCCATCTACGATTCAATGCTCCACAAGGTAACTGCAATCTCCAATGATCAAATCCTTATATTCGTGGCGGCAAAACCTAATCAAATTAGGAGAACCACGGCTTATATATTAAACCCTAGAGGTACGCTTTATTTTTCTTATGCTCATTCTTTGGCTTTCAATACAGTCTTTCAATTCCCTTACTTACTTAAGCATTGGAGCGGCTACCGCCGGAGCCAATCCGGTGGTCCTCTGATCATCTTTCTGAGTGTTTTACAGGTCACGAAGCCCTCACGTGTTGTGAGTCAAAAAGTGCAGCATCACAATCAATTCCTGAAATTTACTAGGGTCCAAATAAATTCATGCATGAAGTCTCTAGGGTCCAAAACATCAAAAAAATAGCAAAATCTAAATAGAAAAATCAAAGGTTTAAGGTTTATACCTTTGCACAGTGAACTCTCTCTCCTTCTCCACTCGTGGCTCACTTCTGCTCCTGTGGGTTCTCCTATAGATCAGTCTCGACCTCCTTTGCTCCTTCAATGGCTACACACAAGCATGCACACACTTGATCTCACACACAATGTCTAACTCACCCTCTCTAATCACCCTCTCTCTCTATATATATCTTTAACACTCACTTTCTCAGTCTGCTTCACGAACACACACACACACTCTCACCCACAATTCTGAGGCAGCACACTGATCTTTCTTTTTGAGGGTCAAAGAGTGTGGTAGGCATATCTATTTTAGCATTTCTCTTATATACAACCTATACATATACATGGATGTATCTATGTGTATCAAACTTAGTGGGTTCGGTGGCTGACATGAAGTGAAAGGAGGTGATGTGGGCTAATGATGTGGGGATTGCATGCATGGCCATTGTCCAATTTGGGAGGTGGCCTTGCCTAATTTGGGTTTAAATACAAATTGGTTGCATACATAGGCACAAAGTGGTAGCCCACTTGGTAATTTTTTGGGTAATAAGAATCTTGTCCCACTTGGTCAAGGGTTCAAATCTCCTTGACCTCACTTTTGGGCATTTTTCCACATTTTAGGCTTAGGCCTTGTTTGGTTGGCGCAGAATTTCATTTTGGCTATTTTCTTAATATTTTCTTTTCCGTTGCTCCTTTTTCGACGCGGTTTCTTCTGAGGGTTTCGTATTTTGGTTAGCCTCATTATCAAAGGCCTCGTATTAGTTATTAATTATTTTTGGCCATCATAGTTCGCTAATTCGAGTTTTCATAGTGTTAAAATAACATCATTTCGCCTAATCAATAGGTAATTAGGTTCAGACATTCCGCCCTCATTTCTGATGTGCTTAATTATTTTATTGGTCTATCATGACCATCATGAGGTTTTCGATTAACTTCTTAATTATTCTTTATGTCGTTTCTAATTAATAATTAGCAAACTAATTATTAATTAATCAGGGTCGGGTGTTACACATATGTAGTGCCCTACCGGCAATTAGTGCATAAATAGTGTCCTACTGGCAAAACAAAAAATTTGCCCAGATTTTTTAGATCTTTACACCTGAATTGAACTTATCCATTATTTGGTTCTAAAATGTTTAGAAAAGAAAAAAAAGGAAAGATGGAACTTACGGCCAGTAAGATTCAACCCACTGACTTGCGTGCAGGTATAACCCTTAAGGGTGAATGTATAGTGACTGCGCCACTGAATTACTTTGTTTAAAATACTACTTAAATATATATATATATATATATAATAAAATAATAAAATAAATTTAATTTGTTTAAATAGCTTTGATGTCCAAATAAAATGAAACGATAGTGAAACCTGATGTTTTTTAACAATTCGGACTCAACGGCATAGTCCGTTTTATGAAATTAAGTCCCAAAAAATTGAACACGAAAATTTTAAAATTATAATTTTACCCCTAATAATACGTGAAACCAATTAAATATAAAAGATAGTTTATTTTAAATATTTCGGACGTTCCGAATTCAATGGTGAGGACCATTAAACCTAAATAAATTCCAAAAAAAATGACATGATAATTGAAGTAATACTTATTATGTCCCAAATAGTTATTAAGCTATTACATGCAATTAAATGAAAGGCGGGACCCAATTTAAAGTTTAAGATTATAAAATCATAAGCAACTAATAGAAATACCTCAAATATGCTCTAATACGTGGTTATATATATGTAACTTATGATAGGAGCCACGAATAAAGGAAAAGGAGTTAGCATAGCTGACTAGAGGTTTAAGGTGGGTAACCCTGTATCTTGAAGCAACGATATTTTATATCATGTTCAGTGGTTTATCTTTTACTTGAAACATGCCTAAATGTTTTATATTTGCTCAGATGTTTATCCTATATTCATGATTTCCTATCTAGATCTTGAAATGGTATGTGTATATACTGATTTGAAATGCATTTGTAAACCATGGCACTCTTTAAATGAGAAAAATGATTTACGTGATCTAGTTTTGACTATGAAACCTGAAATGTATGTGTTTTGAATCTACTCTTGTGTTTATTCCGAGGCTTACCCTGTCACGCCCCGAATTTCCACGAACCCGGGGAGTGAGGGAAAATAATAAAGAAAAGGAAACTAAAGATAATCTAAATGATTCAATTAAGCATGCGTTCCTTTCCTTCAATACATAAACACATAAAATACATTCAATAGACATATTGTTCACATCAGTTGGGCTTAAGCCCCATACATCTCAAAATGTGCCCCAAGGGCCAAATATACTTCTAAATTTTTTCCCCTTCTTTTTGTCAAGATATCACCCAATCTCATGTAGCAGGGGCGTCATCTGTAATATGATATCCCACGAATGGGTCAGCTCAACTGCTGGTATAATACAATGCTAATGCAAGAAACAAGATTAAGGCGTGGCATGTGCAAGTGTACATTTATTTCTACATGTCATCCAATATCATCAATGCAGTACATGAACAATATGCGTCACGCACCCATGCAAACTCTATGCCACACCCATGTCTCACTTTACGGTCCTTCCCTGCTGGTATGAGTACCACCTATATGTCTTACTTTACGGTCGATCCTCATTGGCATGAGTACCAATGACCGATTTTAGATTTTTCACCATAGGATCTACACCCTCATAATGCATAGCACCACGTGCTCAACCCACACCATGCTTTCAAGGAATCACACTATGCCAATATGCCTTGATTCCACCATGCAATAATGCAATCTCAACGAAACAATTTATCAACACATGAATCATGTTTTAAGTAATGCATATTCCACTTAAAGCAACAATGACATTAAATCACAAAGCTTCTTCCACAAGTTTACATATCATGAACAATCAATTTAATGACACGCTTGATTTACACATTCACCATCTTGACAATTCTCTAAAAAAAACATAAATCACACACTATGCCAACACATGGAATATATATATATATATATAGTCATAATCCACATTTATCACTTAACCAAAATTTCAAGAAGATAACAAGAAACATATAAGCATATAAACAATCGAACAAACATGTGGATCTTTAAGTCAACATAGAAATTACTCCTAAACTTAATCCTATTTCTTACTTAGCAAAATATCATACCTGATAGGTTTTTCTCAACCCTAAGAAGTCATGCTTGCTCTGTAGCTGAACTAACAGTGATAATGTAGGAGGTCAGACCACTTTCTCCTTGCCTTTCGGTGTCCCTAAAATCATAAAATGTAACTCAGTCTATTGTCAATTGAATTATGCTATTCATCAAATTTTATGTCTTTATTTCATGAGTTTCTATTTTGCTAAAATAGACTCTACCATTGAGTTTCTATTTAATTTGAGTGTCCGGGCTAAAAAGGGCAAAACAGTCATTTTACACTTTTTCGGGTTCTTACTCCTCGAGGCCCATTTTTGTAAATTGGACTCCACAGTTGAGTCCGGAATGCTCGAAATAATAAAAATTCACTATTTGTTTACTTTAATTGGAGTTCGTTTGACTACTTTTTAACTCATGGGCATTTTTGTAATTTTTCATGTTCCTACGGGTCTTTTATTTTTTGGGACCTCGTCTCGTGTCACAGACCTCACTGCTAGATTCAGAATGGTCGAGATAGTCAAAATACACTACTGACTTGTTCCATTTGGACTCCGGGCCATTTCACGATATTTAATTAATTAAATTAATTTTAATTAATTAATTACTGCTATCATAATATATATATATATATGTGTTTGGGGAAAAATAAGACACGGAATTGTCCTGTCTTAACCGGTCTCACGCACCTCCTTCCACACGTCCTACCACGGTTCGAGTCGTAGGGGCGTTACCCCTGTGTTATTTTTTTTTCAAATCTTTTGGTTGCCAAATGGCAGACAACACCCCAAATCAAGGATAGGCTATCCCAGTCCTCTTCGGTTTATTTCATCCCCATTTCATATCCCCCCAGCCAAACAGGCCCCATTCATCAAAACGACACTGTCTCATTTATACGGTGGCTCCCCCGTCCACTCGACACGTGTAATACCCCGACCCGAGTTAGGGACTATTTAACCGTCGCATCAAATTAGAAATCGACGCCTTTAGTAACGAGGTCAGTGTCAACCCCGACGCGCGAACTTTTAAGTAAATGTTCTGAAAAGTCAGGACGACTGTACATCACTTTCGTTGCAATCACCAACATGTCGATTCTGTGATAATTATATTTTCACGTCAACTACCGATTGTTGATACGAGTATGAGAATTGGGCACGTATTACGAGGATACGAATATTAGTACCAAGATGATACATTTAAGAAAATAATTAATTTTTAAAGTAATTAATTATTTTAAATATTATTATAACAATTAATATATATATAATTAAATGCAAAAATATATATATACTATATAAATGATTATAACCTTAAATATATATATATATAATTATACATGACTATATATATATATATATGAGTATGTGTATGCATGTATGCATGTATGTTGAAATATGAAATATATGTATATTGTATATGGGATAAGAGGGCATGCTATTGTCCAAAGTGTATAAAAGTGAGTGTGTGTCAAGAGAGGTGTGTGTATTATCCAAGGTGTATTAGGTTAGACCATGTATATATACATATATATATGTAAGTCAAACACCACACACACACACAACCGGCCACTCATGGCCTGCCCAACAGTACCAATTCAGACCACTCATGAAGAAGCCTGAAATTGGTTAACCCAAAGAGAGGGGCAATCAGATTTGCCATGATTCACTCTCTTTATACAATATGCAAGGTGCTTGCACACACACAAACACAACCATCCGAGAGTGAGGGAGAGATTGAAGGAGTTTCTAGGACATTCAGAAGTGGGAAGCAAGGGGCAAAGGAGAGAGAAACAGTTGGAACAAGGTAAACCCACAAACACTTGAATTTCTCTCTCTAGAATTTTTATATGTATGAATCTATTTTAAGCCTTTGATTTAGTTATATGATGATTAGGATGAATATACATGAATTAGGCATGAAAATCTCGACCTGAAACACCTTAGAAACATCAGCCGTACACAAGGCAACCATGGATGGACCTTGCTTGAAGCAGGTCTGAACCGACCTCCTCTAAACCCAATTTGGTTTATCAAGACCTCAAGAAGACCCTAAGAGCATCCCAAAAACATATATACGTGATCAAAAATCAAAAGACAAGACCTCCAAAAAACAACTTGCAGGTTACGGGTTTACAACCCAAACCCTTAAACTCTCATTTAAACCAACATCCATGAATGGGATTTGAATCCTCATGAAGAGGGGATCAAAATAAGCCCAACCTCACTAAAAATGGTGAAGAAATGAGCATGAACGAGCCACTTACAGTCAGGATTATTGCCCCTTTAACCGAGCAAATGAGTTCGATTTGAACTCTCAAACGAATGCCAAGTTGTTTAGTGATGTTGTAGGAAAGGTTTCCCATCAAAACTGTGGGGATCGGTTGAGGGAAAATTCTCGAAATAGAAAAAAATGGAAAACTGTAACTAGGGTTACAGTGGGGTCCAATGAGGAAGACGACGGTGAGCCAACTCGTGTCTTCTAACTCAGTGTGTCGACTCAACCACGTGTCACGCTATGGGGCAACCACCGCATTATTGAAACTATGTCGTTTCAGTTAAAGGTTTTTGTAACACCCCGATCTTACTTAATTAATAATTAATAATTTAATTATTAATTAGTACCGGCTTAGAGAATAATCAAGGGAATTAACCCTAATCTCCCGACGGTCATGATAGGCTGATAAAATAATTAGAACATGTCCGAGAATAGGGTACAATACCCGAACCTAATTATCATTTAATTAGGTGAAATAACGTCGTTTTAAGGCTAACGGAACCCGAATTAGTTAAGCGCAGAAATCACGAACGACTAATAAATGACACGGAACCCCTAACACTGTGGATAACTGAAATATGAAACTCTCGGAACAAACCGCATCGAAAAAGGAGTTACGGAATGAAAGTTATGACGCAAACATCAAAAACTGAATTAATGTGCAGCCAAACAGGGCCTTAACCAAAAATGGTGAAAAATGGGCAAATTGGTGGCCAAGGGAATTGAACCCTTGACCTATGGAAGGAATGAATCTCACCCAAAAACTTAACCAAGTGGCCATCCAGCATCTTTGTGCCCATATACACAACTTAATTGTATATATCTATGAATTGCCCCAAGTTGCCACCCAAATTGACCAATGGCAACCCATGCAAACCCCACATGATGGAATTACATCACCCTACATCACTCTCTGATTATCCAGTCCCCTCATTGCTGAACACACTTATGGAAATATATGTATAAGTGTGTATACATGTGAGAGATAATGTTGGGGGATTCTCTTGGATCAAAAAGGGAGTGTTATTTGAGAATTCACCACTGCATATAGGGTGTGACAGAATCGTTAGAGAGGAAATCTAAAGAGAGGGTCAGAGGCATTGGGTGAGAGAAGTGAATGTGAAGCCATGATGTGTGTTGACCATGGTGTGTGCATGGTAGGGGTGACCACATGGAAATGCACAAGGAAAAGGAACTAAGGCACCAGAAAGGAACTGAGGCTACGGAGGTGCCAAAGGACACAAACGGGCCATGGAAAAAGGGTCAACCACTGTTTAAAAGGTAAACCCAAAAACTGCTAAAAATTTCTGTTTGAATTACTGGTATGGTTTTGATGAAATTTGATCCATGCAAACTGTATATACAAGTTACTGTGAGGCTTAGGATTGCTATAGAACAACTGAGAGGGTCGAATAGCCATGAAAACCATTGAACTGTAACACGGCCACCATGGATGACCTTGCATGCAACCAATCTGAAATGACCAAAACCAAACCATGTTTGGATGGTCGAGACTTGATCTATAGGTCACGAGAGTTTCCAAAACACCAACCCGTGACTCTAGAGCACTGATTTGGACCCTCAAAACCGAACCTATAGGTCTCGGCCATAGAACCTAAAATCTGAAATAGGCTCTTAAACTGAAATTGCTAAATGGGATGTTGATCCCTATGGACATACGGTCACAAAGAACCAAACCTTGTGAGATTTGTTTGAGAAGTAAGGCCCCACGACCGAACTGAAAACCTGCATGATAATCGGTTCTACCGAGCTTAATCCTTGGATTCGAGGCACCAAATCGATGCCAAGTTGTTGGAATCACTCCTAGGGACATTTTGGGACCAAGACATGTGGAAATCCGTGCTTGAAATGGCACGAAAATGGAGAAAAATCGAACTGTAGATTAGGGCTACAGTACGTGGATCAGTTGGGGAAGATGGAGTCAACTCGCGATACCAACCGAGTTAGCGAGTTGACTCGGACACGTGTTGGTCTACGAGCGTGCCACTGATTTAAATAGAACGGCACCGTTTTACGAATTACTGTTTTGATTTTAAATTGAAATCTGACTGATTGGCAACACGGTTAATAAATCCGAAAATTTGGGAATTTGGTTTGGGACATGACCTAATTACGGTTAAGGGCAAATTGGGGTTACCAGGAATATCTTGTTCCGATTTTATAAAGGGATCCTGAACCGGTTGGCTTCTTTGAATTTTGGACCGGTTCAATCCTTGGACCCTTGAACCCTGTGGGTTGAACCCCTAACTTAAGAAATTTCACTTTGACCCCAAATGTTTTCTGAATTTACATTTAAACCCCCAACTGTTTTGTGTAATTGTTCTCTGGCCCAGATTTTGGAAAAAATTATACATTTAAGCCCTGCCAAATTAATTAAATAATAAAATAATTATTTAATTATTTTATTAAATAGGTAAAATTACAATTTTACCCCTGGACATTGAATATGTCAAACGGAGTCCAAATAAATTAAATAAATAGTGTATTTTCACTATTTCAAGCATTCTGGACTCAATGGTACAGTCCAATTTTGGAAATACAGTCCCAAAAAATACAGACCCGTAAGTGATAAATGACCGAACTACCCCTGATGGTACCCAGATCCAAATAAAAATATCAGATAGCCTATTTTGACTATCTCGGGCATTCTGAACTCAATGGTGAGGTCCGTTTAACGAACTGAGGTCCCGAAAAATACAGACACGTAGGTGTAAATGACTGAATTGCCCTTAACGATACTCAGGGCCGATTAAACATAACAGACAGTCCAATTTCACTATGTTGGACGCTCTGGACCCAATGGTGAGGTCCATTTTATGAACTGAGGTGCCGAAAAATATGACACATGAAATTACCAAATTACCCCTAATACCGTACGAGACCTAAACAAAGTCCGATTGGGACGAAACTGATACCGGTAGGAGCCCAGACACTGGTGAGATTGTATACTTGATTAGATGACGAATCGGGATCAGAATTACACAAAACATAAAATGACCAAAATACCCTTGACCATTGTAAGTGCAAAGTAGAGGTCGAATAAAGGTCAAACTGATCTGATAAATTATCATAGAGATAATTATGAACACTGAAGGGCTAAATAAGACTCTGAGACAGTCAACGCGTAAAACGAGAAATGACCGATGTGTCTCGACGATCTAAAGCAGATACCAAATGAAATGCCCTCAGTCCTTTGCTTCTTACTCGGCTGCTCCTTCTTAAAGTTTTTGCCCTTTTTCTTTCTTTCCTGGTCCTTCAGTTGGTTGAACTCTTCCATGTCCTTTTCAATAACTAGGGCTTTGTTAAGAACATCGGAATAGGTGTGTAATTCAAAGGCCGAGACTTTAGTCCGTATCCCGATCCGAAGACCTGCGAGGAATTTCCTTGCCCTATTATGCTCTTCCCTCACCAAAAAGGAAGCAAATCTGGACAACGCAGAGAACTTGGCTGCATATTGAATTACGGTCATGTCCCCTTGTTTTAGGGTGGCAAACTCCTGAATTTTTCTCTCCCGGATTGTAGGGGGAAAGAACATGCCATAAAACTTTTCAATAAAATCGGCCCAGGTAATGGTGGGGTTCTGTACTTGCATCTCGAGCCACCACTTGTATGCTTCTCCCTGTAACATGTAAGTGGCTAGCATCACTTTCTCGGCTTCCGAACAAATCAAGAGCTTAAAGGTCTTTTCCATTGACATGACCCACAGCTCAGCTTTCTCGGGGTCGGTAACAGCATCGAAAGTCGGGGGTTTGAGCTTATGGAAGCGATCTAACAAGTCATTACGAATGCCGATTTCCAACGGTTGCGCTGGGGCAGGCGGAGGCGGAACTACCGGAGGCTCTACAGGGTTATTTGCTGGTCCGGCCTGGTGTTGCTGTAAAGTTCTTGATAGTCCCTCAATGGCCTGGCCGAATTGAGCTAATGTGGCCCGCATTTCCCGTAGGGCTACGCTCTCCGTTGGGGCCCGCGGTTCCCTATTGTTACTCCTAGTTCGAGGCGGCATCTGAAGCAAGATAAAAAGTATTCTAAGTATCCCCATTCAATATGTCATAGTAAGAATGTCATTCAGGCTGTTCATCGATTCAGAATTTCTATGACTTAAGTATTTGCTTTCTAAGGATTCAGTGTTAAAATAACCCTAAGGTTCTGGTCTATTCTGACTTTCAAACCTGTAGCTCTGATACCACCCTTTTGTCACATCCCCCAGACCCACCCTGTGCGGATTTGGGGCACGTGACAAAGGCCAGTTAGGCACCCATCGGGTTTTATCAGTTTTTTTTTTTTTTTTGAAAACAAAACCCCGACGGTAATCCTAACCACAGGCCATTCCGATCTAAATCCCAAGCATAATGCATTCAACATGTATAATTTAAGCAGCGGAATTTTTCACAAGAGAATGCATACATATATACTTGGCAAAGCATTCAGGATATATCATAGTCAGTCCTATCTTAATCAAGCTTACAAAACAGTCTCACTACAAAAAAGTCATAATCTGTTCAATTACACAAAAAGTACAAAAATGGTATAGATTCACAAAAATGGGTTATCATTTTATCTGGGGGTCTCCAACATTTTACCCCTAAGTTTTGGACCTGCTAAACCTGTCCATCTGAGAGTTCCCCTGAAATTATTAAAATAATGGAATGAGCTTTAAAAAGCCCAGTGAGTAACACAGATATCCAGGCAAGAGTTTCAAATTCGATCTTTGCTTAAATCACATGGTAATTAAATCAGTTTGGAATTAATAGTTCAATAAATCCAAGTCAAGTTCAATAGATCAAAACAGATAAACGGTTCAGAGTGCTAGCATATCAATCAGAAGTATAGTTAATCATTTGAGAAACTAAAAACCATGACATCGGTGATAAAAGCATGCATTTAAAACAATTGCATTTAAAACATATGGTATTCGAAACAATTTAGCAGATCAAGGAGCAGTAACTTAAACAGTGTCAGAAGTTACTCACCTTCAATATTCGAGTTTGAAGCTATGAACGGAGCCTTCCTCTTTTTCTCTTTAAGCCTATAACAATTTATAAAGATTTATCAACTCATGGCCTTAGACTGAGTAAGTCTACCCTATGATGGGTTTCATGGAACTAACTTATAGTGGCTAGTTCTTAGGTCTTACCTCTTAAGCATTTGGCTTAGGGTTTCAGTATCTTCCTGTTTTTTCATCTTGGCCTCGGCAATCATTTCTTTAGTACGTGCCTTATATATGAAGGGCTGGACGGAGACGATTTCAGTGGACTTAGCTATTCTAATATGGCGCTCAATAACTCTTTGCTGCCTCAGTAATTCTTGCATAAACTCTTGCTGTTTCTTATCGGCTAACCTCTGGGCCTTAGTCATGATGGTGAATTTCTTGCCCTGTTTGTCCATGGTAGTTTAAGTGATATTTTTACCTAGATCACAGCTTAACATGTTAGAACAGATGCCTTCACACATTTATCGGTTCTGATTTTCATATTATGGACCTAACCATTGAGTTCGGAAGGTCGAAGAAAGTAAATTTAGACTCTCTCGGCTTTTAATTTGGGTTCGGGTATGTCAGGGGTATTTTGGTCATTTTTGCCGTCATATAATTTCTGTCTCGGGTTCGTCATCTAATCATGTATACAGTCTTACAAGTGTCAGGTCTACTACTGGTATCAGTTCCGTTGAAATCGGATTTCATTTGGGCCTTGTACAGGGTCAGGGGTATTATGGTAATTTCATACATCATATTTTTTTCGGTACCTCATTTGCAGTCACGGACCTCACCATTGGACTCAGGAGGTCCGAGACAGTAGAAATACATATATAACTTATGATTTTTGGACAACGGACTAATTTGGAGTATTTAATTTAATTAAATGATTTTAATTAAATTAATTTCGGAATATATATAATATATATATTATTTTCGGCACAATAGTGAATGGTCGAATAGGGTGGCACAGCGGACGCGTGCCACCTCCCTCTCCAATAGACACCACGTTCGAGTCCCATAAGGCACAAAATGCGTCTTTTATTTCTGGTTTATATTAAATAGATAATATATATATATATATTCTGTATCATAAGGGTCACACGTAGGTGGGTGGCCGAGTGGAAAGAAGGGGCGCATGGGTTCTGGAGGTTAGGGGTTCGAAACCCCGTAGCCCCCGTAGCCCCGTTTTTCCTTCCTTCCCTTTCTTTTCTTTTAAACGTAACTATTTAACATATAAACGGCCCAAAACGACGCAGTTTAATTAATGCAGTGGCAGTCCGTGGGACAGACACGTGTCCGAGTCAACCCGCCAACTCGGTTTAGAAGACACGGAGTCGACTCGGCGTCGTCTCCTTCGTTGAACCTCACACAGTGATGCCCTAAAAACCTGCAGATTTTTTAATTTCTATTTCGTGAGTTTTAACACACGGTCTCTCTCTGTTTTTCATTCAAATATACTATAAATATGATTTCCATCATTTTGGCATTCATAAATCAACAATAAATCAACTCAAACGGTGAGAATAAACCATGCTAGCCGTACCTGCAACTCAACAATACATCCTTATTTCTCAACCATTTTGTGTGTTTTTTGAAGCTACGTGACCTACAGAGCATAAGGATCAAGACCCTATCTTCATTTTTCAGTTTAGTCACATGCATCGACAATTTAAGTTTTGAACCCGTAAGAATATTTTGAAATCCGTGGGGCTATACAGTGTTCTGGGGTCGCGTAGGTAGATGGTTGAGATCCTCTTGGGGTCTATTTCAGGTCTTGACACTCAAGGTTCCATTCTGCTATGATTGATTCAGACCTGGTATTCCAAGGTCCATTAATGGAGGTTGGTCTCGGGTTTCATGGTTTTTGACCTATCCGAGACCTCTAACACATGCAATACACTCAGAATAATTCCTAAGATCAAGAATGAAACATGCATGCAGTCTAATTCTATCAAACAGTTCCAAAATCTACAAAACAAGGATTGAAGATAAATTTGGAATTTTACCTTCAAGCAGTAGCAGTTCACACTCTTGGCTCGGTTCAGACCCTTCTAAATGTCTCTCAAGCTTCTCAGTTCATGCACCGATGATCCTCAAGTCCCCCCTTGCACTTCAAATGGCCAAATTTTCCCCAAACTCCCTTGCATGCAAAGCTTTCTCCCCTTCTCTCTCACTACACTCTCACACTCTCTCACAGTCCCTCACGTATGCACACACACTCACACAATTCTGTATTTTCAGAATTCTCTCAAAAGAGAGAATTTGATGCAAGTTATAGCTTATATATATTATAGCTTCATATACATATAGGGCTATACACATATACATATATGTGAGTGTATCTCTGCCCTTAGTGGGGTTAGTGGCTGCTGACCTGATGGAGGTGATGGAGGGCTATGATGAAGGGAATACATGCAAGGCCATTGGCCAATTTGGGTGGTGGCTTGGGCAAGATTATAGGTTATATACATATTTTGCTGTATAATTGCACAAAGTAACCAACAGCCTAGTTGGTAACTTTTTGGGACAGATTTTACCTACCTTGGTAGGTCAAGGGTTCAATTCCCCTTGGCCTCTCAAGTGACCATTTTCTCCTATTTTTCTGGTTAAGGCCCTGTTTGGTTGTCGCGGAATTCCAGTTTCACTATTTTGGCCTTAACTTTCAATCCGTAACTCCTTTTTCAGTGCGGTTTCTTTCTGTCACTTCCTACTCAGAATATCTTTCATTGATCAAGGTCCAATGTCAGTTTTTATTTCCTCGAGTTTCTCATAATTAGCTAATTCGAATTTTATCACTATTAAAAATAGACATTAAATTAGCTAAACCCGACATTTCATTCCCAAAACAGTTTTCAATACACAAAACATGCCAGTCAAGTAATTGGGGTGTTACATATATGGGACGTTCTGAGGACCATGATAGGGTCCGGGGCAAAAATGACAAAATTACCATTTTGCCCCTAAGACTAAATAAGTACCCAACCGATACCAATTAAAGTCTAAAAGACTTAAAACTTCATATATATGATATATGGAATATTCTGAGGACCATAACAGGGTCCGGGGTAAGAATGGCAAAATTACCATTTTGCCCTTATGGTTAAAATGAGAACCTAACTGATACCAATTGGAGTCCAAAGGATGTAGAACTTTGTACTTAAGATATAAAGACTATTCTGAAGACCACGACAGGGTCCCCGACAAGAATGGTAAAATTATCATTTTGCCCCTATGGTTGAATGAGTGCCTGACTGATAACAATTGAAGTCTAAATGACTTAGGATATAATCCTAATAACTGCTAAGCCTAATTAAGGAACGAAATAGCCTCGGGTGAGACCCAATGGAAGGGCGATAGGCTACTAGGCTATCTTAGGTAATCCGATAGATACCTAAGATGACGAATGAGACCTGAATGGATGAGTTCTGATCTGTCTGTGATTAATGATTATTATTCAGGATATACATAGAGATGCCTGACGTACCTGGAGGTTATCGGATCATTTATGCAAGGAAATAAGTGTAAAGTTTGTGAGTAACTTCTGACACTGTTTTGATACTGTCCTTTGATTTACTGATCTGTTTTGAATGCAATTATTTACGTGCAATTATTTAAATGCATGCCTTTTCGTACTATATCACTTATGACATGGTTTTAGTCCTTTTAAATAATTGACTATATTCTTGATCCCTGTGCTAGCATTCCGTACTATTTTGCCCGTTTTGAACTGTTGAGATAAAATGGATATATTGAACCATTATTTCCGAAACGATTAAATAAACCATGTGATATAGGCAAAGAACAACATTTTGTTGTATCGTACCGATTTGTATAGTATACTGTTCGAATGCTATATTGTTTAAATGTATGTACTTAATGTACGCCCTTTGTACCACATTCCACGTGATGTGCTTGTGTCCTTCGAATTAGGAATTTCGTTCAGTTCAGTTATGTGCTGTCTGTTAATGATATGTCTGCCTCGATTGATATGTTCCGTCCGGTTCTGACATGTTCCGTCCGTTAATGATGTTAAGTCCGCCTTGATTGATATATGGTCCAGTCCAGTTATGATTAGTTCCGACAGTGATGTGTCCCTGACTTGATTGTTATATTGTTTCTACCCAGTTCCGTTATGTTGTCCTGTTCATGATTGCCTGTGTCTTGATTAGTGTATTGTTTTCGTTTAGTTCCGTTACAATTTTATCCGTTCGCGATATGCCTGTGCTTGACTGATGTATTGTTTCCTTTCGATTCCCTTATATTCCGTCCGTTGATGATATGTCTGGCCTGATTGATAGATGGTCTAGTTCCGTTGTGTTTCTGTCCTGTTATTGGTATGCCTTGTCTTGATTGATCTTGTTCAACTCCGCTATGTTCTAGCCATTGGTAATATGCCCCTGTCTTGACTGGCTTATTGTTCCCACTCAGTCCCGATTGTGATTCGTTCCGTTAATGAAAAGTCTGTGTCTTGACTGATACATTAGCAATAGTTATTGTTTTGACCGATTGGTTATGTCATGTTCCGATCCGTTTGTATTGTTTGTTCGATTCTGTTTTATTGTACTAGACTGCTTATGAAATGGATTTATAAAAATAGTTATTTTTAAAATGACTAAATTATCCATGTGCCTTGGAAGCACAAAACTGGTTTTGAAACCCATGATAGGGAATCTGTGTTACTCACTGGGCTTATTTAAGCTCACCCCATTATTCTGACATTTTTCAGGAATTACCTCCATTGGATTAGAAGGTACTATGACATGACGTGAATAGGCCAAGTGGCATCAAGTAAGGATCTGACGGCACTGAATTGTAGAGACTGGTTTATTATGGATTGAACCTGGTTGTTCTGGTAAGTGGTATGTTATGACTGACTTGACTGATATATATTAGATAGACATGGCTCATGGAACTAATGGTACTCCAGAGATATTAGACCTGCTCTGTTGTTATATGCTTGATTTTAGATATGCTCTGAGATTAGAATTGTTGACTGACTGGATTTAGTCTTGCTCTGTGATACATATTCTTATGATGGATAAGTGAGTTGCATTCCCGTGACACAAAGAAAAAGTTTTAAATTCCGCTGCATCTGACCCTACAGTTGGAGTGCAATTCGTCGGAAAGTTCAGAATTTGCCTTTGGTTGGTCGCGTCGCGACCGACTGGCAGTCACGTCCTCGACATCCGCGTAGGGTGGGGTTCGGGATGTGACAGTTTTTAAAACCTGGATACGAGCCATTTGGTTACACGGTTAAGGCCCAATTGATTTAAACCAATACGTGTTTTAAATAGCCCACACGCGGTTAACACCCTTGTCCACTGTTTGGCGAGAAATTAATAAGAAAAATATAAGAAACCGAAGTCCCTGGGGTTTTTAACCCCTGACCCCCACGCGCCCACGCACGCCTTTTCCACTCGGCCACGTGTATGCGTGTGTCCATTTACGAACACGATATGTATATATATATATATATTACAGTTAATTGAATCCAAAAATTTAAAAGGTGCAACCGCACCTAGTGAGATTCGAACGTGCGTAGTATGGGGAGGGAGATGGCACGCTGGCCAGCGTGCCATCCTATTCAACCTATTCTATTATGTACAAAATAATATATATATATATATTATGCTTAATCAAGATTAATTTAATTAAATGAAATTAATTAAATTAAATACTCCAAAAAGGGCCGTTGTCCAAAAATTACAAGTTATATATGTAACCTTACTATCTCGGACCCTCTGAGTCCATCGGTGAGGTCTGTGACATGAGATGAGGCCCCAAAAAATTTAAGACCCCTAAAAATGTCAAAATGACCAAAATACCCCTGCCTCATAAATAAGTCAGATGAAGTCCAAATAAAATAATTAAACGGTGGATTCTAACTATTTCAAATATTCTGAATCTAATGGTAGGGTCCGTTTCATGAGACGGGACTCTGAAAAATTTAGACACGTTAAGGTATAAATTACCAAAATACCCCTTGACCAAAATTAACAAGTTATTAGTGTAATCTTACTATCTCGGACCTTCTGAGCCCAATGGTGAGGTCCACGACACGAGATGAAGTCCCGAAAAATAAAGACACGTAAGGGGGGTAAAATGACCAACTTACCCCTAGTACACCGAAAGCCAAATTAAAACCAAGGAAGGTCTAAATTGACTTTCTTTGGCATTCTGGACTCAATAATGGAGTCCAAATTACGAAACGAATACGGAAAAATATGACACGTAAAACGATAAATGACCATTCTACCCTTTTACATACAAAAGCCCGAATTAAATTCTACGAAAGCCTAAACCGACTTTCTTGGACACTCCGGACTCAATGGTAGAGTCTATTTGACCAAAAGAAATGTCTAAAATAAAAAGACATAAAATTTGATGAATAGCATTTGTTAGATGACTATGAACTGAAATATTGCCAAAGTACTAAACTAAGGCAAAGAAATACGAAAACACACGACACGTAATTATGTGAAGTAAATAACTTTAAGTTAAAGTTAATGGAACTCCCAGAAGAGTATAAAATAAAATAAACTTAATTCCTAATACATTAAGATGTGTCATAGGTTAAGAATGAGTGCGTAAGAAATTTATGAAATCGTGTTAGGATCTAATACGATCTAAGCATAAGCTAAGAAGCATCAGTAGGAGATGTTTGAAATGAATGTGAAGTTAATGAGGTTATTTATGAATTGTTCTTAGGAACTACAAAGGAAGTGGGAAAGCGCATTATTAGCACTAACCCTAAAGGACCAAGGTGAGTAATCTTGCATTTGAAGTGGAGGTTTTAACTCCACGGATTTCAACGGATGTTTTTAAGTTCAAATATTTACAGCATTGATATGTCAAATTCAGTATTCATGATTTCTGTTTTCTTAAATATTTTGCCATGACATGCTTCATGATTATTTACGTATTATATCCGTAAATGTTTTCTTTTCAAAATAGTTAGCATGCCTAATTTTCCTCAAACATCCTGAATTTGATTACTGCAAGTATTGAAGCATCACTGCAAGAGTTATACGTCACATGTTTTAAATACTCATAAAAGGCTTTTATATAAAAGTCATATGACAAATGTTTTGCAAGATAAATAATAAGCACATAGGTAGTGTTGTGAGTTGTACGGAACTCAATGGGCCTATCATGTGCATCAACACATAGTCAGGATTTTGGGTCATACGGAACTCAATTGACCAGTCATGTGTAATGTCTGGTAGTAGGATCTAATCCCCTAGGAAAATGAGATATCTCCACGTATACGTAAAATGGGAGTCTGGTTCGAAACAGATTCCACCTAATTAGAGGGAAAATATGACAAACGATTTTGGAAATGGAAGAAGGTTTTATCCCCCATTTTCACTATACATGTTTACATGATTTTAAGTTATATGTTCTGAAATACACATACTCTTTTATGGAAATATATGTTCTAGCTTGAATACCTTGAATGTTTCAAAGCTACATATTTTAAGAATGCATGTTCTCTATGTTCAAGTATACGACCAATTGGTAGTTGAGTATTTTATAAACTCTCATGTATGAAACCTCTACCAATTGAAAACCCATGACAGATATAGGAATTACTCATTGGGCTTTTCGAAGCTCACCCCACTCCCTAACATTTTTCAGGTGATGATCAAGGTTGGACACTTGCTCAATTTGGGGAGCAGTGAATGGCAACTCCAATAGGTCCTTAGAGATATTTTGGTAGTAGTAGGACCCATTATCAGTCAAACTTTTGTAATGGGAATTTTGGACAATGATGTACTTAAGCCCGAGGGGCACATGGATATGTACTATGTAGAACCTTTAGTTAATATTATTATGCTCTGATTATTATCTTTATGTGTACCGCTATAAAGAGCGGCAGTATCAGATGGATATGCGACAGATGTTTTATTTTAAAAGAAAAGAAAAAAGTTTTTCACGCTTCCGCAACCACAGGTCGCATCGCTGTCTGATATTGTTGCTTATGTATGAGCCTTGTTCCGAGGCCTTCGGGTCTCGGGGCGGCGGTCGCGATCCGGTAATCCGCGTAGGGTGGGTTTCGGGTCGTGACAACACGTGTCTAAATCGACACAGCCCCAGCCTAATTTGGTCAGGACTCGGATGAGTTGGCTCAGCGGGGTCTTCTTCTTCCCCACGCCCTCGCTACTGTTGCCCTAGGGTTCTGTCGCCATCTCCAGCGACTACGACTATTTTTTGGCCATTTTCAACCCTGTTTTCAATGTTGTTCTCTTCCTCCTCTCCCAAGGATTCCAACCCCAACCTTAGTTTTTCATTTCAGCCATTAAAGTTTCATGAATAGAGGGTCAAATAGCCACGGCTGACTTTTTGACCAAGTCATTTCATAGTATTTCCCCTACCGTTTCAAGTCCAAATCACCTCCATTTGTTTTCTGCACCTCATAGGATTAGATCTAGGCCATTTAGATTAAGTTTTATACATAAAATACTAGAAACCTAAAATTTGTACACAACCTGTAACTACCTAGTTCTATTTTAACTCTCAACCTTTCAACTTGATTCAAATTGCAACATGAACCATATTTCATTGTCTATAAGGCCCAATAATTTAAATCTTACTATCATGCTTTGAAAATTAAAACAAAAGCCAAGCTTAACATACCCACTTTTCTGATTTCTCCCTTGAGCTCCCACTTCTGTTCTCTATTTCCAAGCCTTTCGAACACCTCAAGCTACCTTCAGTCCCTCTCAATCAATCTTTGTTCTCTGATTTTCTCTTTTACTCATACCCACATCCGTATACACCCATATATGTATATATATGACTTTATGCCAAAACCACCATCTTGCCCCTGGTTTCTCTCTCTCTTCCTATACCTTTCTGACTTTCTCCACTGTTCTATCACTTCCTCTTTTTCACCCTTTTTCAGAATGCATTTAATGCTTGCTTGTTTATTCAGTTTTTTCATATATATATATATATATATATATGTATGTATATATATATATGTATGTATATTATTTTACACATGCACACACACACTAACCCACTAACTCACAAACACACACACGGCACACATACAGTACACACACATCTGTTGCTTACATATATATATATATATATATTTAATTACATGTATACATATAGTATATAATACTACATACATATGCATATACACCACACATTATATATATATACATATACGCATATACACATATACATAGGTAATGTACATTCCATACATACACAGATATATTCACATTAAAAAAAAAACATTTATTCCAAAAATTTTGAATCTTTACATCCTTCACTCCTTAAAGAAATTTCGTTCCGAAATTTAAAAAAATACGACAATGAACAAACAACTCGGGATATCTAACACGGACCTCAGCCTCACGTTCCCAAGTAGCTTCCTTGACTCCATGATGGTTCTAATGAACCTTGACTAAAGGGATGGTTTTGCCTTGCAAAACCTGGTCCCTCGAGTCCAATATCTCTACGGGTCTCTGATCATAAGAAGCGTCACCCTCTAATTGAAGATCTACCCAATCTAGCACATGTGAAGGGTCGGGCTCGTACTTCCCCAACATCGACACATAGAAGACATCGTGAACCCCAGATAGCTGTGGCAGTAATGCTAGCTTATAGGCCACCTCACCAACCTTCCCAAGGATCTCAAATGGGCTTATAAATAGTGGCGACAGGTTCCTACTGCGCCCAAATCTCCTCAATCCTCGCCGCAGGGCTACCTTGAGGAACACATGTCCCCAAACATCAAATGACAGAGGTCGTCGCCTCCTGTCCGTATAACTCTTCTAGTAGCTCTAGGCTGTCAACAGACGCTGCCGGATCACCTGTATCTTCTCCGTGGTCTCATGGACTAAGTCGGGTCCCAAAATAGTTGTCTCCCCCACCTCAGTCTAACACATAGGTAAGCGACACGGCCTACCATACAATGCCTCGATAATGCCATCTCAATACTAGACTAATAGCTGTTGTTGTAGGCAAACTATACCAATGCAAGGTGATCCTCCCAGCTACCCCTAAAGTCCATAACACAGGCCCTAAGCATGTCCTCTAGGATCTGAATGGTACACTCTGACTGACCGTTAGTTTGAGGATGAAAAGCAGTAGTAAACTGTAGCTGAGTCCCTAAGGCTGTCTGAAGACTCTGCCAAAATCATGCAGTGAAACGTGGGTTTCTGTCCGAAATAATGGATACAAGAATCCCATGTAGTCGTACTATTTTTCAAATATACAACCTACCGAGGACATCCGATGAATCGGCCGCTCTAATCGGCAAGAAATGGGTGAACTTCGTCAACCTGTCCATAATAACCCAAACCGCATCGTGACCCCTAGGTGACTTCAATTTGGAAGACCTATCACAAAATCCATGGTAACGTGCTCCCACTTCCACTCGGTCATGGGCAATGGCTGCAACAAACCTCCAAGTCTCTGGTGCTCAACCTTTACCTGCTGGCATGTGAGACATCTAGACACAAACTACACCACATCTGTCTTCATCCCTGTCTACCAATATTGGCAGCGTAAATCATAGTACATCTTAGTGCCTCCTAGGTGCATTGCTAAGTGTGAATGACAGAAATCTCTAAGGACATCAGCCCTAAGAGACTCTAGATGTAATACCTTGACCCAAAAAATCGGGTCATATGACACGTATTTCGAGATTAAAGAAAATTAGTGTAAAAATATTTACACTCAAAGAGAATAATTAATTAAATAAATAATTAATTAATTATTATATGAAATAATTAGTTTTAATTATAATAATATACTATATGTTTAATATGGTATGTATGTACATGAGAGCATGTATGCATGCAAGTATATATATGAAAATATGTATGTGTGCATGTATGTATATAAATGAGGAAATAAAGTTATGTATATATATATATATATATATATTTAAAGTGTGTGAACAGTATGTGCAAGTGGGTGTGTGTGTCGGTTGTGGTGTGTGTGTGTGTCTCCAAATGTATTAGTGTGTGTTATATTATATATATATATACAAAATATCAAGCAAACAATAAATGAAAAGCAACAAGAGGAAAAGAGAAATTTATGAGATGGGATGGCAGCCGAAATTGGGGACTGAATAGGGGCTAGGACGTGTAGAGAGAGAGAGAAAAGAGAGAGAAGGGTCGGTGGAAAATTCTTTAAAAGCAAATCATGCAAATCATGCTTGCTTCTTAAGAAAAAGGATCAGAAGGGAACTAAGAAACTGAGGGAGGAAGAGTAAAGGGAATCAGAAGGTGAAGGAGCTCTAAACCGCAACAAAAAGGTGAGAAAAAACTCAAAATCTCCATTTTCTCTCTCTAGAAGTTAAGCATGAAGATAGGTTGTTTTTAACTTGTTTATGTATACATGATGTTTAATATATGTATATAAGTGTGTCAAGCATGAAATGGAGTATTAAAAACCACCAAAAACACCAAACCCATGAAAACCGCCATTAATGGACCTTGCTTGAAGCAGGTCAGAAATCATGTAAACAAAACCTCGTTTGGATTCTTGGAACCTCAACTAGACTCTAAGAGGATGTTAAAAACACTTACCCGCGATCAAGAAACCTAAGAACAACCCTCCAAAAATGGAGTTACAGTTTCGGGTTTCCAAAATAAACCCCACAAACTTGCTTCTAAACCCACCATTATGAACGAAAACTGAATCCCCATGGATAGGGGATCAAAACAAGCTAAATCCCATGAAAAACCATCAAGAAATAAGCACGAACTATGAGGTTGCAGGTCGGATTATCATGGCTTCAACCGAACGTTTGAACCATATTCGAAGCCCTAAATCGATACAAAAACATGTATTAAGATATTAGGAAGTGATTGGAAAAGAAAACAGGAAAAATGGAGTTGTTAAGTTGCACGAAATTCAACTTGAAGAATTAGGGTTTTGCTGTGAACAGTGTCGACCCTCGTGGGGAAGACGACACTATTCGGGTCGGGTCGGACTCGGTTACGGGTTTGGGTCAAAACCGGATCCAACGGGTCACAGGTTATGTAAACGGTGACGTTTTGTTGTTAATGTTTTAAAACATTAGGGCTGACATCATCATGACATCAGCATTATGTCAAGAACTGACCAGACCAGTTGGTTTGCAACTGAACCAGACCGGTTCACTTATACTTGGACCGAACCAATTGGTTTTCTGATTTATTTAAAATTAAATAAACCAAGATTTCCCTTGTTTACAGTTTGACCCCAACTGTTTTATGAAATTATACTGTGGCCCAACTAATGAGAAACTTATGCAATTAAGCCCCTAAAAAATAAATAAATAATTAAATAATTAATTTAATTATTTAATAAATAAAGCAAAATTACTATTTTGCCCCTAGGTCATATATGAAGCAAATGAAGTCCAAATTAAACATATGAATAGTGTATCCTTACTATTTTGGATATTCTGAGACTAATGGTAGGGTCCGTTTTACGAGACGGGGCCCGAAAAATAAAGACACGTAAAAGGATAAATGACCAAAATACCTCTTGTCCAAAATTAACAAGTTATTAGTATATTCTTACTATCTCGGACCTTCTGAGTCCAATGGTGAGGTCCACGACTCGAGATGAGGTCCCAAACATAAAGACACGTAAGGGGGTAAAATGACCAAATTACCCCTAGTACCTCAAAAGCCAAATGAAAACCAAGAAATGTCTAAATTGACTTTCTTTGACATCCCGGACTCAATAATGGAGTCCAAATTATGAAACGAAGTACAGAAAAATATGACACGTAAAACGATAAATGACCATTTTGTCCTTTTACATATAACAGTCCGAATTAAATGTTAGGAAGGCCTAAACCGACTTTCTTGGACACTCCGGACTCAATGGTAGAGTCTATTCGACCAAAAGAAATGTCTAAAATAAAAAGACATAAAATTTGATGAATAGAATCTGTCAGATGACTATAAATTAAAGTAATGCCAAAGTATTAATACTAAGGCGTATACGAGAAAATAAAATACGAAAAGACACGACACATAAACATGTCAAATAAATAACTTTAAATTAAAGTTTATGGAGCTACCAGAAGAGTATAAATTAAAATAAATTCAATTCCTAACACATTAATTGTGTCATAGGTTAGGATCTAATGCGATTTAAGCATAAGTTAAGGAATATCGAGATGATATTACAATGAAGGTGAAGTTGATGAGATGTTTATGAATTGTTCATAGGAGCTACAAGGAAAGTGGGAAAGCGCATTATTAGCACTAACCCTAAAGGACCAAGGTGAGTAACCCTGTATTTGAAGTGGAGATTTAACTCCATGGATTTGAAAAGGTTTTAAATGCAAAGATATGAAGTGTTTGAAATTTCGAATTCAGTATTTACATGATTCAGTTAAATTGTTCTGTTTTTATAAACTCTATTATGACATGCTTAGTGAATGGTTTCTGTCATAGTTTTCTTAAAACATATTTCAGCATGTGTAAAGTTTTAAATGCCAAATTATGTAAAGTGTTCTGAATTTGTTTATATCAAGCATTTAAAGGATTTTTTATAAAATTATGTACATGATGTTTTAAATGTTTATGAGAAACACCTATTTGAAGAAATCATGTATTAAATGTATTTGAATGTAAGAAAAGCTGTGCCTAAGCACCATGGTTTTTGGTTGGGTTGTACGGAACTCAGCCGACTTTATAAATAACAGATTTTTGGGTTGTACGGAACTCAATTAATCTATAAAAACATGATGGGATTTTGGGTTGCACGGAACTCAATTGACTGTCAAAATGCCGGTAGCAGGATCTAATCCCCCAGGCATGAGATATCTCCATTTATAAGTAATATGAGAGTCCGGTTCGAAACGGATTCCACTAATGGAAGTGATAAGATGACAAATGATTTGAAAATGGAAGTAGGTTTTACCCTCATTTTCAATATGCATATGCTATGAGTTTTATATACTCTATTTAAGAAATACATGATATGTTATATGTTTTAAAGTTGAAGTTCATATGTATAAGTTTAGCTTGAATACTTTAAATGTTTCAAAGCTACAAGTTTTAAGGAATGCATATATTCTGTATTCAAAGTATACGAACAATTGGCGGTAATTAATTTACAAACTCTTATGTATTAAATCACTGCTAATTGAAAACCCCATGACGAATACTGGAATTGCTCATAAGCTTAGATTAGCTTACCCGGACTTTGTTCGGATCCCCCTTTCAGGTGATTCACAGCAGACAGGGTCTTGAGGACGATGGCGATGAGTCTAGCTGTTTTTGGGAAGATATGTTTAAGTAGTTTCTTTTGAGGAACCTATGAACTCTAATAGTACATTTTGTATTAGTAGACAATGTAAGAATATGTAATAAGCCCTCAGGCCAACCAAACATGTATTGTATTAATGTTATAAGTCTCTAACTTTAGTTATACTTTGAATGTGTAACCATGTATGCTATGTACAGAGCGGCAGTATCGGACGGATGTGCATAAATTTAAAATGAGAAAAGAAAAGAAAAAGTTTTTCACGCTTCCGCAAAACGTATGTTGCACATCTATTCGATACCGCTGCTTATGTCAGCCTTTGCCTAAGGGTCTTCGGGCCTGAGGGTGGCGGTCGCGATGCGAGATCCGCACAAGGTGGGTTTCGGGTCGTGACACTAGAACAAAGACTTTACCTATATATCTTAAGCTAAGGTCAGAATGAACTGTCCACCCCTCAAATCTCTCAGGACTAACAACTCGTGTTCAAATCTGCTCCGCCTCTGTGTCCTGTAACTGTGCCTCAATAATCCTGCTTAACAGTGAAGGCTGTGCACACACACTGAACAATGTGGCATGTCCCTCAGACTCGGCAAGCTCTAAGTCAAACTTTCCAATGTCTCCCATCATCTCCCACTCTCTAATAGCAATGCTAGCTATAGTGCTCATCGGCCTCCTACTAAGTGCATCTGTCACGCCCCGAATTTTTGCGAACCCGAGGAGCGACTGAACGAAATAAAAGAAAAGAAAAGAAAGGACAATCCAATAAGTTTAATTGAAATATCCCTTATTATTCACCAAATTTTTCCCAAGGTTAAAATTAAACACTTATTATTCAACTTAACTCAAAGCAGTCCCCAAATTTTGCTCAAGTCTTTCTCTCCATTTATGTTTAAATTAATTGAAGTCACATCCAGAAATTGTCTCCAAAATATTCTCAAAACAAGTAAAAAATAATGCCTTGGAATGATGGCCCAAAGGGGCCCCAAAATAGTTTAAGACATGGTCCACAAATGGGCCAAAAAGTTCTACCTAAAGTGGTTCAAGTGAATTGTAATATCTTGATCCAGATGTAACCAAGCCGATGAGTTTTACGTGTTATAATGAAGTAACAATTTGGATTTTTAAATCGCTTGAATATGTGGATAAAAAATAATAATAAAGTAAATAAATACAAAGAAAAAAAAAGTAATGGGAAAGGAAATTAAAACAAAATAAAATAAAAATAAAGAAAAAAAAAAGAATTGGAATAAAATAGGAAATTAATTATGGAAATAATATATGTATATATGAAGGTAAATAGGTGTAAATATATAGTTGATGTGTAATATATGTATATTTATATATGTATATATATATATATATATATAAATAAACACTTAAGGTATACATTACCTGTAACTGAAGAAGAAGAAAAAAAAAAGAAATAAAGAGGAGAAGAGAAACGGATGGGAGAGGAAGAGAAACAGGGCAGGAGAAATAAAGAAGGGCCGGTTTCTCTTGGGTGAATCAACAGCCGTCTCTTGGTTGTATATACAGCCGTAGAAGCAGAGAAAGAAGAGAAGAAAGAAGAAAAAAAAAAAAAACAGAGGCAAAAAACAGAGCAGGGACGGCTGGTCGCTAGAATAGGGAGAAGAAAAGGAAGAAAAAAGAGAGGAGGAAGAAGAAAGAAGCAGGTCAGGGCATTTTGCGTGAGATGTACAAGAAAAGGAGGAGTAAACGAGCCAAGAAAAACCGGGATTGAGCAGTGTGTTCGGAAGTGAAACCGGGTGGCAGCCTGTACGCGCGTTGGGTGAGTGAGATTCATTCTATGTTTTAAAATTTTTTTTTAAAGAATGAATTACTATGTTGATATAGAATTTTGTTAAGCATAGAACTGAATTGATACATGGAATATAGTTGGTGTTGAAATTGAATTAAGGGAAAAAAAAAAAAAAGAACAGAACGGAAACTGGGGAAACGGTGAAAAACAGAGAGAAGAAAAAAATAGATCGGGTTGTGAGATTTTGTTGGGGTTAATTGGTTTAGATCATGGGGAATTAATTCTCTTGGGTATAGGTCAATTTTAGAAGCAAAACGGGATCGAAACCATAGGAGAAAAAGGGAAAAAACGGAAGGGAAAGGGGCTGCCGGAAAAACCGCACAGCCCAGGTGCGCCACTGTTCTGGCCATTTTGGGAGTGCTCTGGCACTCCGATTTGAAATCCGACGATAGATTTGAGTTGCCCATAACTCGTAGGTGTTAACCCCCCTGAAAAACGCAAGAAACCCGTCACCGGCGAGTCGCCGTTGACGAAGAAGACAACCTGTACGCAGGCATAGGTTGCTGCGCAGCTGCTGTTTTGCAATTTTATTTTGGCCAAACCGGGTCGGGTCTGACCTGACCCACCCATTCAGATGACTGCCCAACACTTGTACTTCAAGAGTAAATTTTTAAATTTGAGTTTAGATAGTGTTTGGTTAGAAAGGAGATCTATCCAATGGTTGGGTTAAACTTGAACAGGAAATGAAAAAAAAAATAATAACGAGGAATGAAAAATTTGTATGGGCAGTGAATTGAACCTGTGACCAAAGGAGAAAGGGGGAGAAGCTTAGCCACTGTGCCACCAAGGCACATATGGTCTGTTTGGACTCAAAAACTATATGTATTATCCAGATTAATTAATTTAAATAAATGATTTAAATTAAAAAATTTTAAATTTAATTTCGACGCCTAAATTAGTCGAATGGATAATGAAAACCTATTGTTTTGGACCTTTTGGATTTAATGGTAAGGTCCATTTTACGAGACGGAGTCCCGAAAAAATAAAATAACTGTAGAATGCCAAAATGACCAAAATGCCCCTACGTCAAAGGTAAGTCAAACGGACTCCGATTTAGTTAAGTAAATAGTGAATTTTTATTAATTCAAACCTACTGGACTTAACGGTGAAGTCCAAATTATGAAAACAGAACCCAAAAAGTAGAGACACGTAAATGACCATTTTGCCCTTGGGCAAATTAAGTCCAAACTGGAAACCGTAGAAACGTAAATGAGTAAAAGAGATATTTAGAGTAGCAAAATGTACAATTGATAAATGAAAGTAAAACTGAGACGTGTTTATTGATGTATAGGCCAGTCAACGGGAAAGGAGAAAGTCCCAGAGTACTAAGACACAGATAAGGTAAGTAATATCTGACCTCTGCATGTTGTACACTCAGCCATGTCACAGTTCTTGCTATACGCATTTGTACTCTGTTTATCATATCAGATCCTTTATGATTCCACTTGTGTGATTTTACTTTTCCGTGGAATAGCTTAGTTATGATGCGTAGTATGTCCCGAGTATGGGGACCAGCTTTATATTATGACCCGAGTATGGGGTCCTGTCCCAAGTATGGGGACCAGATTTACATGATTGAGCTCAGTGCCATGCACACAGGGGGTAGCCGGGCCCCATAGTTTATAGCATCTGCCAGTTTTGACATCACCATCTATCTATTGAGATTCATAGTAAAATCCTGTTCCAGCTTTGTTCGAGTACTTTCTATGATCTTGTATGTGACACTTTGGTCTATAGCTTGTGATGTCATCAGTCAGACTAGATGTTCCTTTATTGTGATATTCACTGACGAGTTTTGATTATTGTTATGATATTGACTGGCTATCATATCTTTATTATTATTCAGTTCTTTCCAAATCTTGTACACATGACAGAGTAGGGGACTTACTTATTGGGCTTTGTTTAGCTCACCCCCCCTTACCACATTTCAGGGATTGACGCAGAGGACGGACAGTAGGAGGCTTGTGGCTATAGGATGGACATTTTGACAAGTAATGGTAATAGTAGTACAGTCTTGTAGAACTCCCGTGTATTCACATCCTGGGGACGAGATGATCTATTAGAGATGTTACAGGCTGTGTGTTTTTTTTATTTGCAGAACGATTTGTATTTAGAACAATTCAGTTAATGTTTTCCACTATGTTTGCATATGATGATTCATGTGGTTATCTATTAGTACACTAATGTGAATGAACAGGATGATCAGGTCCGATTCGGCCAAAGGGTCGGGTCGGATGGTTGCAGTCCGCTAATCCGTAGAAGGTGGGTTGCGGGTCGTGACATGAATGGCCAAACATGGCCTTGATATATAATTCAAAAGTGTCCAAAAAATTACCCAACGTGGCTCTATGTGATGGCTAAAAGTGGCCTAAAATGGTGGCCGAACATGGTCCAAAGGTCGGCCCAATATGGCCCAATATGACGCCCATATACAGCTCAAAAAGGTGACCCAAAAGTGGATGTTAAGTGGCTGTCAAGGCTGCTGCACAAAGGCTGGACAGCAGGTGGTAGCAGCAGGGCAAAACAGTATAAGCCGTGAGCAAGCAGGGCGCCGCAGGTGACAGGGCCACTCGCGCGCAGGGAGTGCGCAGGCGCGCGCGCGGGCGTGGGTGCAGGCGGCTGGCTGGTGCGCGCGCGGGGCAGTTCAGGCCTGTCTGGCACTGTAGCACAGAGACCTGATTTTCTGATTTTCTGAAATTTCACTGTTCATGGCTGCAACCCAAATGTTTCATTTTCTGATTTTTTTTCCAAAGTTTTAAAGGCCACTTTTTCCCCATTTTTAGCCCAACTCCCAAGGACATTATCCTCCTAATTTGGATAGTTTTCCCAACCATTTAAATGGTGTTTTACACACTTATTTTTCACTTTATTTTCCAAAATTTTGGGCATAGTTTCCTTTGTTTTTCCATAGCTTTTCTACCTAATTTTCACAACATGTATGAATATAAATTCACCAACAACCCACCCTCATACGGTGGCCACAAACCCATACAACCAAAACATGTATTCTCCATATTTAACACATCCATGTAAAATGTAATTAACTACAATCATTATACATTTATTTGATTCACAACTTATGTATATTAAAATAGCCCAAGGCCTAAAGTTTACAACTTGTTTCAACACAAAACAAAATAAATTGGGCTTATGCCCATACATCCAAAAAGTGCTCCAAGGGCTAAATCTTCAATTTAGTCCATGTCTTCCCATCCTTCAAGACTTGAAGAAGTCTTAAGTACCCGGGGTCTCATCTGAAATATATTGCCCACGAATGGGTTAGCTCA
This sequence comes from Nyssa sinensis, assembly GCA_008638375.1. Taxonomy (NCBI): domain Eukaryota; kingdom Viridiplantae; phylum Streptophyta; class Magnoliopsida; order Cornales; family Nyssaceae; genus Nyssa; species Nyssa sinensis. The sequence continues at coordinate 13,836,519 of CM018050.1, forward strand.
ACTGCTGGTATGATAACTCACTAATACTAGCAACAAATTTAGGACGTGGCATGTGCAAGTGTACATTCATTTCTACATGCCTCTCTAATCAATCCATACAATGTACTGACAATATTTATAACGCATCCATACAAACTCTATATCACATTCATGAATTCATTAATACGATGTAATGAAATTTTGCGTGACACACCCATGCAACTCTACGCCACACCCATGTCAACTCTATGCCATGTCAACTCTATGCCACACCCATGTCTCAGTTTTACGGATCGCATCCGATGGTCCATCGAGTACCACACCTGTTTCACGGGCCGCCCCCGTTGGGTCAATCAAGCACCGATACATGTCTCGCTTCACGGTCCGGACCCCGTTGGCATGCGAGTACCAAATGGCCAATTTTGGGTTTTTCACCACAAGATCTACACCCTCATAATGCATAGCACTTCGTGCTCAACTCACACCATGTGTCCAAGGAATTTCACCATGCCAACATGCCATGATTTCATCATGCAAATTCAATGTGACAAATGATCAAACACATGGTGTGTATTTTCAAGTCATGCCTTTAAACCCCACATGATTCATAACTTTAAATTTCCAACCATGCTTCACATAACATAGGTCATAACCATACACCTTTACACATTTTTCAAGCCACAATGTCACCATTTCACCAACCACAATGAATTTCACAAAATCACTAACATTCCACACAAGACTAAGACATCACACCACCAATTCCCTTCTAAGATGTCAAGTAAATATCATATAAATACACATCAAATATAGCAATCAATTACAAAGACAAGATAAGTCATTCTCATGGCAACAAAACATCAAATAAACCAAGGAATACATAAAGCCCCAAATTACTAACTCTAAGTCCTTCAAAGTAACACCTCTTAGATAACTTTCTAACATGAAATAAACATCTAAACCAATCAATCAACATGTAATAAGGTAGGAAAAACTAAATCTATTCCTAGCTTAGCAAGAAATCATACCTAAAATCAGTTTTTCTCAAATTGCGGCAGCTGTATTTTCTGGATGGATGAACTGTTTGGTGAGAAAATAGTACTCATGGAGATGAACAACTTTCCAGAAGAAAGCTCCGCCAAAATCCCCCTCGAAGTGCGTGTTTCGGAGGCTAGAAAGTTGAAAAAGTTAGGGCTTTTGTCTATTTTTCACCCACGGATGAGAGCTCTCTGAATTTCAGAGTGTATATCTTTATATAATGGCCCCAAGTGTTCATTTTATAGTGGAGGAGAAAGGGGCTAAGGGTAAATGACCATTTTGCCCTTAATGAGCCCCGTAGCCCGTTACTCTACAACTCATTCCTAAACGCTTCAATTTAAAATTTGGTTTTAACCAATGTTCATAAAATTATTTTAAATGAAAATTCTCAGAAGAAATCATTTTCGTTTGAGGTAGGGATCATCCCTTTCCACCTGGGCCACCCGGATGCCCTCTTTGTCCAATTTTGAAACAATTTCTGTTTTGGCTCAAATTCTTACAGCGGTTACCTCACAATATTATAAGCATATTTATCTTCTATTACACACTCCAAATATGCTTCTAAACATGTCAAATGGTGAACTGACGCATTTAGATGCTTCACCGACAAAACCGGGCTTTACCGACAAAACCGTGCATGCAAAATGTTCTACCGGCAAAACGAAAAAAATTTTCTCATTTTTTTAGATCTCTACAGCATCTACTATGACATTGGCCTTCCTACGGTGGTACTGAAGATCAAAGTCATAGTCCTCCATATACTCCATCCATCTCCTTTGCCGAAGGTTCAAGTTCTTCTGCGTGAAAATGTATTTAAGGCTCTTGTGATCTGAGAACACCTCGAACCTCACCCCATTTAAGTAGTGTCACCAACTCTTAAGTGTAAAGATGACGGCAGCTAACTCTAAATCATGTGTGGGGTAGTTTTTCTCATGGCTCTTCAACTGACGAGAACCATAGGCTACCACTCTACCATTCTGCATCAACACACAGCCCAATCCCTCTCGTGAAGCATCGCAAGAAATGGTATAACTCATACCTCTCTCAGGTATAATCAAGATGGGCGCTGAAGTCAGCCTCCTCTTCAGCTCCTGAAATGACTACTCACAGTCATCTGTCCACTCAAATCTAATGCCCTTGCGCGTCAGACGAGTCATCGGTGTAGCAAGACGAGAAAACCCCTCTACAAATTGACAGTAGTACCCTGCCAATCCCAAGAAACTCCAAATCTCAAACATATTCTTCGGCCTCTCCCAACTCATAACAGAGTCAATCTTAGAAGGATCCCTAGATACTCCACTACCTGACATAACATGGCCCAAAAACTGTACCTCCTGAAGCTAAAACTCACACTTCAAGAACTTAGCAAATAAACGATGCTCTCTCAAAATCTGTAACACAGTCCGTAGATGAAAGGCATGGTCATCCTCAAAAGGTGAGTAAATCAAAATATCATCAACAAACACCACAAAAAACTAATCTGTATAAGAACTAAAAATGCGATGACCCATGATTGCTGCCGAGGCATTCGTCACATCGAATGGCATAACCACAAACTCATAATGGCCATAACGAGTGCGAAAATAGTCTTCGCTATATCCTCCTCCCGTACCCTCAACTAATGATAGCCCGATCTAAGATCAATCTTTGAAAAACATGTAACTATGGCCTCCCCAACTCCTAGAGTCGTACAAGGGTGGCACCAAGAAATCTCCACGATCTCCTGTGAAATGAAAGTTATCCCCCTCAGGAGTATATACTGTCACTCTCCCTGTATAGCAATCTATACTCGCCTGGTAGGTAAACAACCAATCCATTCCCAAAATAACATCAAAGCCAGTCATGTCAAGCAAAATGAAATCAAAGTAAAAGGTGCGATCAGCTATCTCTAGTGAGCAATCTCTACAGATCCTCGTCAATATCACACTACCCCCAACTGGTTTGTCAATATACAATGGTGGATCCAACCGATCTACATCCAACCCCAATGACATGGCAAGCATAGTAGATATGAATGAATACGATGCACCTGAGTCTATCAATACACTGGCCTATTAACTGAACACAAGGAATGTACCTCGAACTACCAAAGGTCCAGAAGTGGATGCCTCTGGAGTGGCTATTGCATAAACACAACCCTGGGTAGTCTGACCCTGCCTACCTCCCCCTCTCTATCCTTGCTATCCTCTTCCCCTTGGTCTGGGGGCTCTAACACTCAATGCGGAGGGTGTGGGCGAGTAGTATGGTATTGGAGGTTTGTGACCTAGCTGAGGCTATGACAGTGGCACCTAGGTAGTCTGATAGTACTGTGGCCTTTGTGAACTTTGTGAGGTCTACCCTTGAGGACAGTTGGCCCTAACATGGCCAGTCTGGTGGCAAGTGTAGCAAAGCTGTGGAGCTCTTCATGTTTGACTCTGTGCCAGTAATGGAAATGACCCCTGGCTAGATCCGAGTCCCTGTCCCAAGCTGGGGTCCCTCAGGGGACAAGCGGCCCTCTTGTGGCCAGGCTATCCACACAGGTAACATGAAGAGGATCTCTGGGATATTCCCCCTTGAGCAGAAATGGGCACAACAGGTTAGGGGGCTAAAAACTGAATAGGTCTCGATGGTGTCAGTGTAGAACAAGTAAGAGCTCGAGACCTCTTCGACGCTCTCTCCTCAATAAAAGTCAGGGTGGGTATATGGGTCTGTGCTAGGTGTGTCCTACTCTAGGCACGGGACTCTCTAATCCCTCTAAGATCAGCTAACTCTCTCTCAACCCTGGTAGCCCTGATCACTGCCTCCTCATAAGTCTCCATGATGTGGCCTGCCAGCCTTTCTCTGATAGAGGTCTTCAACCCCTTGACAAAATAAAAGATCCTCAGCTGCTCATCTTTAACGATATGTGGGGCAAACCTCCTCAATGCAGTGAAGTGGGACTCGTACTGGGTCACTATCATGTCCCTCTAGAGAAGCGCCCCGAACTCCTCCCTAAATCCAACCCTGGCAGTTTCTGGGAAATAGTGGTCATTGAACATGGCCACAAAGGCGTCCCATCCCTCACCAAACTTGTGGATCCTATTCCAACCGTATACAGCACAACTGAGGAGGCTATTGCTTCTACTCCAGCCCCGGTGGAGGAGGTAGAGCAGACTGTTGGCGCCAAAGACATGGCGGCCCTTCTACAGGAGTGTCTTCGTGCAATATAAGAGGCGAGACCTACTAGTGGGGAGACACGGGATACATTCGTGATAAAGGTGTTCTAGAGGATGAGGCCTCCCATATTTTTCAGACAGCCTAATCCGTTGGTTGTAGAGGAATGGCTGAGACAGATCACCAGGATTCTAGATTCACAAGGGATAGTCGAGCCACACCTACGGATCAGGTGTGCTACCTTCCAGTTTACAAACTTGGCCAACTAGTGGTGGCAATTGGCTACCAATAGGATCGACAGGTTTGGTGAGGGATGGGACGCCTTTGTGGCCATGTTCAATGACCACTATTTCCTAGAGACTGCCAAGGTTGGATTTAGGGAGGAGTTCAGGGCGCTTCTCTAGAAGGACATGATAGTGACCCAGTACGAGTCGCACTTCACTGCATTGGGGAGGTTTGCCCCACATATCGTTAAAGATGAGCAGCTAAAGATCCTCTGCTATGTCATGAGGAGGAGCAGCAGCTCTGGGCTTGCCACGTCAGGGTGGGGCAGCAGTCTCCTCTGCTATGTCATGAGGAGGAGCAGCAGCTTTGGGCCTGCCACGTCAGGGTAGGGCAGCAGTTTCCTCTGCTATCTCATGAGGAGGAGCAGCAGCTCTGGGCCTGCCACATCAGGGTGGGGCAGTAGCCCTAGGTTTACCCCTCCTAGGTGGCCCGGCTTTCGTAGGAGCTCGTCTCGGTGGCATGTCTACAAGTCCAAGGAAAAGAAACAATTTTAGTACCCCCCCCCCCATTTTCACCTCAGACATAAGCATTTAAAAAAAAAAAGATATATGGCATATACATGTTTTACAAGTAACAATCACAGCATGTCTCAATGTACACCAAACAAGTTCTTACACTTGATAAAATGTTCACTAAAATTTAAAACTATGTGTTACGGCCCTATCGTGTTCTTCAACACCCTACAGTCTCTAGGTATTCGAACCTAAGCTCTGATACCACGTTGTCATGCCCCGAATTTCCAGGAACCTGGGGAGTGAGAGAAAACAATAAAGAAAAGGAAACTAAAGAAAATTTAAATGGATTCAATTAAGCATGCATTCCTTTCCTTCAATACATAAACACATAAAATACATTTAATAGACATATTGTTCGCATCAGTTGGGCTTAAGCCTTTACATCTCAAAACGTGCCCCAAGGGCCAAATATACTTCTAAATTCTTTCCCCTTCTTTTTGTCAAGATATCATCCAATCTCATGTAGCAGGGGCGTCATCTGTAATATGATATCCCACGAATGGGTCAGCTCAACTGCTGGTATAATACAACGCTAATACAAGAAACAAGATTAAGGCGTGGCATGTACAAGTGTACATTTATTTCTACATGTCATACAATATAATCAATGCAGTACATGAACAATATGCGTGACGCACCCATGCAAACTCTATGCCACACCCATGTCTCATTTTATGATCCTTCCCTGCTGGCATGGGTACCACCTGTATGTCTCATTTTACGGTCCATCCCCGTTGGCATGAGTGCCAAAGATCGATTTTAGATTTTTCACCACAGGATCTACACCTTCATAGTGCATAGCACCACGTGCTCAACCCACACCATGCTTTTAAGGAATCACACTATGCCAATATGCCTTGATTCCACCATGCAATAATTCAATCTCAACGAAACAATTTATCAACACATAAAGCATGCTTTAAATAATGCATATTCCACTTAAAGCAACAATGACATTAAATCACAAAGCTTCTTCCACAAGTCTGCATATCATGAACAATTAATTTAATCACATGCTTGATTTACACATTCACCATCTTGACAATTTTCTAAAAAAAACATAAATCACACACTATGCCAACACATGAAATATATATATATATATAGTCATGATCCACATTTATCACTCAACCAAAATTTCAAGAAGATAGCAAGAAACATATAAGCATATAAACAATCGAACAAACATGTGGATCTTTAAGTCAACATAGAAATTACTCCTAAACTTAATCCTATTTCTTACTTAGCAAAATATCATACCTGATAGGTTTTTCTCAACCCTAAGAAGTCATGCTTGCTCTGTAGCTGAACTAACAATGATAATGTAGGAGGTCAGAACACCTTCTCCTTGCCTTTCGGTGTCCCTAAAATCATAAAATGTAACTCAGTCTATTGTCACTTGAATTATGTTATTCATCAAATTTTATGTCTTTATTTCATGAGTTTCTATTTTGCTAAAACAGACTCTACCATTGAGTTCAGAACGTCGAAAAAGGTCGGTTTAGGCTTTCGCAGAATTTAACTTGAGTGTTCAGGCTAAAAAGGGCAAAACGGTTATTTTACACTTTTCTGGGTTCTTACTCCTTGAGGCCCCTTTTCACAAATCGGACTCCACGGTTGAGTCCGAAATGCTCAAAATAATAAAAATTCATTGTTTGTTTACTTTAATCAGAGTTCGTTTGACTGCTTTTTAACTCATAGGCATTTTGGTAATTTTTAATGTTCCTACGGGTCTTTTATTTTTTGGGACTTCGTCTCGTGTAACAGACCTCACTGTTGGATTCAGAATGGTTGAGTTAGTCAAAATACACTAATGACTTGTTCTATTTGGAGTCCGGGCCATTTTGCGATATTTAATTAATTAAATTAATTTTAATTAATTAATTACTGCTATCATATAATATAATATAATATATATATATATATATATATTTGGGGAAAAATAAGACACGGGATTGTCCTGTCTTAACCGGTCTCATGCGCCTCCTTCTACGGGCCTCACCACGGTTCGAGTCGCAGAGGCATTGCCCCTGCGTTATTTTTTTTTTCAAATTTTTTGGTTGCCAAACGGCCGACAACACCCCAAATCGAGGATAGGCTATCCCAGTCCTCGTCGGTTTATTTCATCCCCATTTCATATCCCCCAACCAAACAGGCCCCATTCATCATAACGACGCTATCTCATTTATGCGATGGCTCCTCCGTCCACTCGACACGTGTCTGAGTCGACACAACCCCGGCCTAATTCAGTCAGGACTCGACTAAGTCGACTCACGAGTTGGCTTAGCGGGGTCTTCTTCTTCCCCACGCCCTCACTACTGTTGCCCTCGGGTTCCGTCGCCATCTCCGGCAACGACAATTATTTTTTGGCCATTTTCAACCCTGTTTCCATTGTCGTTTTCTTCCCCCTCTCTCAAGGATTCCAACCCTAACCTTAGTTTTTCATTTCAACCATTAAAGCTTCACGAATAGAGGGTCAAATAGCCATGGCCGAATTTTTGGCCAAGTCATTTCATAGTATTTCCGCTACCGTTTCAAGCCTAAATCACCTCTATTTGTTTTCTGCACCTCATAGGATTAGATCTAGGCCATTTAGATTAAGTTTTATACATAAAATACTAGAAACCCGAAATTTATACACAACATGTAACTACCTGGTTCTACTTCTGTTGTCACGACCCGAAACCCACCCTGTGCGGATTAAGGTAATCGCGACCGCCGCCCTTTGGCCCGAAGGCCTTAGGGCAAGGCTCTCATAAGCAACAGTATCGGATGGCAGTGCAACCTGTGGTTGCCGAAGCGTGAAAAAAAAAAACTTTTTTCTTTTCTTTTTAAAATCTGTCGCACATCCGCCTAGTACTGCCGCTCTTCATAGCGGTACGCATAATAATAATAATCAGAGCATACTAAAATTTAAAGTTTTATTTACATTACATATTTGAATGCCTCGAGGGCTTAAGTACATGTTGTCCAAAATCTATTACACTTCAAAATTCAACCATCTACGGGTCCTTAGTACTTCCAAAAAGTCCTTGATCATATTAAAGCCACTAGTTGTCATCCCCAAATGGAGCAAGGCTCCCATTCATCATCGTTACCTAAAAAAAATTTAGGGAATGGGGTGAGCTTTGAAAAGCCCAATGAGTAATTCCTGCATCTGTCATGGGTTTTCAATTGGCAGTGGTTTCGCACATGAGAGTTTATAAAATGCACACTACCAATTGTTCGTACATTTTAAACACAGAGTACATGCACTTTTCATAACGGATAGCTTTGAAACATTTGAAGTATTCAAGGCTAAACATTCATTTCTTTAAATAGAGCGTAAGCATTTCAAAACATATAAACATGCATAATAAAATGGGGGTAAAAACCTGCTTCCATTTCCAAAAGCATTTGTCATCTTCTCACTTTCATTAGTGGAATCTGTTTCGAACCAGACTCCCATTTTGCGTATACGTGGAGATATCTCATTGCCTGTGGGATTAGATCCTGCTACCAGGCATTCCACATGACAGGTCAAGTGAGTTCCGAAGATACCCAAAATCTTGACTATGTGGCATTTCTCATGACAGGTCAATTGAGTTCCGAAGATACTCAAAATCCCGACTCTGTGATTATTATTATCTTATGAATTTGTGGCCATCAAGTGAGGCTGGAAAGTATATATCCTTGTATTTATGAATTGTCGTAAAGTATTAGGTGAAAAATGCTTAAAAAATAAATGTGAGTTAAAAAGGGCTATTAGGTGTGTAAAATTCCCATGAATAAGTGAGAAAAGTGCCAAAAAGTGGAGGTTAAAAATCTTGAAGTAGGTTAAAAATTGAAAAAATCAACTTTCAACACTTTGGGAAAAAAAATCAGAAAATGAAAAAATTAGCTTGCAGCAAATACATTGTTGCTACAGTGTAGCTGAGAAAGTAGTGCCCCAGCCCGCAGCCCCGTGTGCGTCGCACGCCTGCGCGTGCCTATTGCCTTACCATGCGCGCCTAACCCTGACAGCCTCTTAACACTAACCCTTGGCCACCCTGTTGAGCCATGTTTGGTTATCCTATTGGGCCATGTCTAGCCAATCCTTGGGCCATGTATGGCTACCTTTTTAGGCCATGTTTGGCCACCCTTTTGGGCCATGTTTGGCCACCCTATTGGGCTATGTTTGGCCACTTCCTTAGGCAAATTTTGGTAGACTTTTTGACCTATTCTTGGCCTATGTCTTAGGGCATTTGGGGCCCATTTGAGCCATTGTTTCAAGGCATATTTACAGACATTTTGGGGCTATCATGAAGGCCATGCTTGAACATAACTTAAACTATTTTGACCATTGGTTAGGGAGGTGTTTGATTATATTAAAAACCCATCTTGGGTGAGTCTAGTTAGCAAATTTTCATTTTAAATTTTGGGGAAACATGGGAAAATTAATGTGTAATCAACTAAATCCATTTAATTGTCTTTTATTAATTTTTCTTAATTCATTTCACTCACTTCCCGGGTTTATGAAAATTCAGGACGTGACATTTGGTGTGTTTACCTTCAATAATGGTGCTTCTCTCCCTTTTGCTTGGCTCAGTTATGAGCTTATTGAAGTCCCTTGGAGCCTGCCTCAAGTTTTCCCTTTTCTCCCTCTCTCCTTCTTCTCCTTCCTTCTCATTCTCTCTCTCTCTTTCTCTCTCTCTCTCTCTCTCTCTCTCTCTCTTTAACCGTACACACATATGCATGCACACTTTTGTCCTTCTTGTACACATATACATACATATATTCATATATTTTATTTACGGTGACGTGTTGCATGTGTTCTGATTGGTTGAGGTGGGTGGTGGGATAGTGTTTAATAGGGTATACATATATATCTTATGAGATATATAGTACAAAAAGTGTTGCAACCAAGTTGGTTTACTTTTTGGTATAAATCTCTCCCACCTTTTGGTCTTGGGATCAAATCTCTTGGCCAACACTTTTGGCCTTTTTTTTTCCAATCTTTTTCTCCTTATGCCTTGTTTGGCATTCGACATATTTTACCCATTTTCTCCTTTTTGCTTCGTTTTTATTTTTTCTTCTTGTCTACTTATATATCCATTGCAGTGTTTAGTATCTGGGTTTAATCTCCCATGATTTCATTTTGCTTCACAAAATCTCTAATACTAAATTAGTCTCTTAATTCCCTATAATCGGATCGCGGTGATATATTCTCCCATTTTTAAAAGAGTTTTGTCCTCAAAACTCGGACATTCATGTTTAGGGAGCTGTATTCTCTGCTATGATTTATTCTAATAATGTTCCTGAAGGTCGTCCTGATTTTTTTATCATTATTTTCTACATCGTTTAGTTTTATCACGTGAGTACATAGTTTCATTATCTAAGCATTTATACATCATTAGGTATAGCTCTTTCAGTATTCAAATTCAAGCAGCTAAAATACCTGGAAGGGCTTAGGTGCTAGGCGAATCCACTCATGGAATCAACGAGTACACTCGTCCGAGCCTCCGTTGGTCATTTTTTTCTGCTCCTAACTTCCGGACAGTCTTTCTAAGTGCAGGAGTGTTTATGTCCTTAGAATTGAGCATTGGACAATCTTTGATAAAATGGCCTTTCTCGCCACACTTGAAACAAGCCCCAGTGCCTCAACGACATGGACCTCCATGAAGATTCTAGTATATAGAGCAAGGTTAGGTGTCACCACTCATCTCGGTATTTCCTCCCTTTCTTATGACTAACCTGACACTTGTCGCTGCTCAAGTTCTCGTTGAGACTGGCCCCTTATTCTGTTCTTTGCTCAATCTCTTCTTAGACTTTTCTTTGTGCTGGGATTTCTCCTTCATTGCTCTCTCAAAGATTTTTGCTTTATCCACAACATTAACATAGGTGGGCAAGCGGAATGCCTCCACATTCCCCTTTATCTCCCAGTGCAAGCCACCCTCAAACTTATGGGCCTTTTGGCTCTTTGTACGTATCACAGGAGGGGTGAAATGAGCTAACTCAGTAAACTTAAGTTCATACTCTATAACTGTCATATCTTCCTGCTTTAATACTAAGAACTCGACAACCTTCTAGTCCCTATTTGATGCAAAGAAATACTTATCATAAAAGACTTATAGGAACCGTGTCCAAACCATATTGGGCTATCTCTCTAGCTCTAGCAACCACCATCAGTATGCGGCACCCTTGAATGCGAATGTTGCAAATGTAACCTTCTGTTCTTCTGTATAGGGCAATACTATGAATATTTTCTCTGTCTCCAGTATCCATTCTTTTGCCTCTGTCGGATCTGTGGTGCCTTTAAATAAAGGGGGCTTAAGCTCTTGAAAGCGTTTGTAGATGAAAGTTTCCCATTTTTCATTTGAGGGTGCTCTAGGGGGATCCTGGTTATTTCTGGTGTCATTCATCACTGTCACCATTCTTTCTAGTGTTTGTTCTATTCAATCCATACGTGCTCCAATTGCACCTATGTTGTTTCTGTTCCCTGCCATCCTTACCTACAACATTCACAAGAAAGCAATATGTCATTATCCTTAAGTTTCTAACATAGCTTACAATATTACGTACTCTATAGTCATGTAAACTTAAACAGGTAAGTTAGGTCATTTAAACACATATCATTTCCTAGTTCTCACAACGTTTGGAGTTAATACTCCTCAACTTCACATCATTCATAGTTTCTCTAGAATCATTCTTCATATAGCTCTAATGTTGTCACACCCCGGATTCCCACGAACCCGAGGAGCGACTAAACGAAACAAAAGAAAGGAAAAGAAGTGACAATTCGGTAAATTTAATTGAAATCTCTATCATCATTCCTCATGTTTCTCCCAACAATTTAAGTAAAGATTCGACATTCAATATAACTCAAAATCGTTCCTCAACATAGCTCAAGTACTCTTCTCAATTAATGCCCAAATACATTAAATCATATTTAAAAATGTTTCTCAAAGTCTTTCTCAAAATGCCCTGTAACGGTTGTCCAAAAAAGGTCTCAAAATACCCTAAGGTATAGTCCAAGAAGTGGTTAAGATTAAACTTAAATGCTTGTTCCAATTAACGCCCCAAACAATTCAAATCATGTTTAAAAATGACCCTTAAAATAGCCTTAAAGTATCTTCAAAATTTTCCCTAAAGTGATGTCTCGGATAACCCCAAAATGTTCTAGGACATAGTCAAAAGATAGTGAAATACCAGCCCAAAGTTGGTCCTAGTGGGTGTCCAAACATGGCCTTGAAATATAGGTCACAACATGACCAAAACATAGCATACAAAAGTCCTTAAAATAGCCCTTAAGGGCGTTCAAACATGTCCCAAAAATTGATCAAACAAGGCCCAAAATAATGTCCAAATATAGATCAAAAGGTGTAAAAAAAATAGCTCAAAAGGTGGTCAAAAGAGGACAGGACAACAGGTGCAAGTCACGCGCGCGCGCGTGGGGCCAGGCGGTTACGGGCGTAGGGCACGCAGCACGTGCGTGCAGCGAGCAGCGGGCGCGCACGGGCTGTTGGGGCACTGTTCACGATAGAGGCTGGTTTTCTGATTTTCTAAAATGTCACTGTTCATGGCTACAACCAATTTGGTCATTTTTGAATTTTTTTTCGAGTCTTTTAAACCTTCTTTTCTTCACACTTTTAGCCCACTTGTTCAAGGTTCCTAAACCCCCATTTTGACATTTTTTTCACTTTTTTTAAACGGTCATTTCCGCACCTATTTCTCTCTTAATTCTACCAAAATTTGGACATAATTTAATTTGTTTCTTTAAATGTTTTCCCACGTAATTTTTCACAAGATATATGAACATAAATTCATCAACAATCCACCCTCATTCGGTGGCCACAAATCCATCAAATTTAACCTACATCCTCCATTTCCAACACATCCGTATAATACACATTTAACTCCCAAATATCAAGCAGCCTCTAGTACACATTTAAATAAAACACCATGCATTAATTTGAGTTCCAACTCATACATTTTCAAAATGGCCCAAGGCCTAGAGTTACAATTTGCTCAAGTCCATACATTCTCAAAAGTAAAACCAACAAATTGGGCTTATGCTCATACATTCAAAACATGCCCCCAAGGGCCAAATCTTCTACAAAATCCATTCCCTTCCTTTTTCTTCAACACTCAAGGAAGTCTCAAGTAGCTGGTGCCTCATCCAAAATATAATGTCCCACGAATGGGTCAGCTCAACTGTTGGTATGATAACTCACTAATACTAGCAACAAATTTAGGATGTGGCATGTGCAAGTGTACATTTTCAAGCTATACTTTCCCCCTCCCGTTGTTCAATGTAATGCAAATCCACATGCAAACTCTATGCCACAACCATGTCTCGCTTCACGGTTCTTCCCCGTTGGCATGCAAGTACCAATATATGCCTCGCTTTACGGTCCAGACCCCGTAGGCATGCGAGTACCTAATGGCCAATTTTGGGTTTTTCACCACAGGATCTACACCCTCATAATGTCCAGCACTACGTGCTCACTCACACCATGCTTCCAAGGAATCACATTATGTCAAGATGCCATGATTTCATCATGCAAGTTCAATGTGACAAATGATCAAACACAAGTGTCCCTTTTCAAGTCATGCATTAAACCCCACATAATTCATAACTTTAAATGTCCATACCATACTTCACATAACATATGCCATAACTACACTCATCAACACATTTTTCAAACCATAATTATGCAATTTTACCAACTCACAAAGACATAATAAATTTCACAAGGTCACTAAATTCCATGAAGCACTAATACATTACATCATCAATTTTCTTCCAAGATATCAAGTAAACATCAACATAAATACACATCAAATACAACAATCAAATACAAAGATAAGATATGTCATCCTCATGGCAACAAAACATCAAATAAACCAAAGAATACATAAAGCCCCAAATTACCAACTCTAGGTCTTTCAAAGCAACACCTCTTAGGTAACTTCCTAACATGAAATAAACATCTAAACAAGTCAATCAACATGTAACAAGGTATGAAAAACTAAATCTATTACTAGTTTAGCAAGAAACCTTACCTAAATCGGTTTTTTCTCCAACTGTGGAAGCTGTATTTGCTGGATAGCCAAAATATTTGGTGAAAATATAGATCTTGGGGAGGGGAACAATTTCTCAGAAGGAAGCTCGGTGAAAATCCCACTCGAAATATGTGTTTCGGAGGCTTGAAACTTGAAAAAGCTAGGGCTTTTCTCTCTCTCTCTCTCTCTCTCTCTCTCAAGAACGTGACTGGATGCATATACAGAATGAATTTTATAGAAATGTGTGTCTAACTGTCCTATTTATAGTGAGGGACCAAAGGGTTAAGGACAAATGACCATTTTGCCCTTAATGAGCCTGGAAACCGTTACTCTACAACCCATTCCTAAACACTTCAATTCAAAATTCCATTTTAGCCAATATTCATAAAATTATTTTAAATGAAAACTTTCAGAAGAAAACATTTTCATTTGAAGTCGGTTTAGGCCCGTTCCACCAGGGCCACCCGAACGCCCTTTTTGTCTAGTTCCAAAAACTATTTCCGTTTTGGCTCAAATTCGTACATCGGTTACCTCACAATATTATAAGCATATTTATCTTCTATGACACCCTCCAAATATTCCTCTAAACATGTCATTCGGTGAGAAATTGCAAGAAAAATGTTTTACCGATAAAACCGACAAAACTATGCATGCGAAATGTCCTACCGGAAAAAACGAAAAAATTTTCCTTGTTTTTCAAATCTCTACAAATGTAGTCCTCAAATTCTCAAGATCATCAACTTTGCTCATAAGCATACTATCATCCACTTTGGCGGGCGTGCAACGACGTGCAGCCATCTCCACACTCCCTGCTAGGGTTTGGTTCTGATGCCAGCTGTAATGGCCCACTCCACATGGCACAACGTATAATGAAATCTTGAAACAAGTTGGCTTATCAATGCCAATTTTCCAAATCCATCCAAATATCATGACCACCTCCATAATTCAACACAATAATAAAAATAAAGGAAAAATCTTAATGGTCACAAGGTTACCTCAAAGTCTCTCATGCACATGCTGACCATCTAACTAATTCTCAAATCAAGTTATGCAATCATCTACTAATTCATCACAATAGTATCAATATATCGCCTACACTTCAAGATTAACCTAATTGAGTACAAGTGAAAGGTCAGACGTATACATGAACCCCAAATAACTGTGGCGATAGCGTCAACCGATAGGCTACTTCTCCAATACTTTTATCAATCAAGATCTTGCAAAGATCTATAATACTCATGTCGAGTTCTCGATTAATTAAAAGAGTCCGTCAATCACATGGAACTTATCACATTAGTTTCAAGTCTAACTTACTTTCGTCACTAAAATCAACACCCTCGAAAACCATTCTACACATCAGATTCATCATTTAGTCATCTCGTCATAAGTCCCCAAATTCAGTTTTCAACTCATAGTTTCACAATTATCACAAGATACATTTTCAAACTATTCTATAGAGAACTCACTCCACCTACAATAGCAATTTTTTTTCCAAGTGAATCATCAGAATGTCCCAATTTAATTCATCACTATTTGTGTTCATTCATCATGTAAATTTATGATTAAAATCTATCATCCATCAATTAGGAAAAACAAAACGGGCATACACAGGCCTTACTAACAATGACTTCTATCACCAAAGAAATATAATAGAAAACCTTACCCTTGAAGATCAATCCAACCACCATGTGGCCACAATAGGAAATAGCCATAACAAAATTCCTAACACTTTCATACTCCACTAAAAATCAAAAGCCATCAAATGCACTATTAGAATTCTCAATAGCCAACCACAACCACAATTCAATATACAAACCTACAAGTCACTCCATCCCCGAGACATACCATCTCTAACTAATCTTACATTCCTAAAGTGTCCATCAATATCGGTAGTAATCATAACCCAATATTAACAACAACCCACCATTTCTATTCACCAATCAGTGGACTTTCACAAGATCATCCCATTTCCAAATTAAAATTTTCATTCTCAAATTACATGTTAAGCAAAATTTGAAATCACACTCACTACCAACTTGGCCTAACCAGGCCATTCACAATCCATTCTCTATATCACACGACCCGATCACTATACTCCATTAACTAATAATTCAACAATACTTTCTACCCCTAGTATATTTCCTACACATTCCCAAACATACAAAATAATGGTAGGCGTCCATCTTTACCTTTTCTTATTTACCTCAACTATTTTATCTTAGTGTAATTCCTTTCCATTCATACCACATATTATTAAAAGTTTCCCATTTTCATCTCCTTAAGCTTTCAAGCATTTAATTTTTTTGCACTGTTCAAAAATATGTTCCAAAATGCAATATAGACATATAAGCACGTATGTACCCAATCGATGGGTGTATATAGAAACAAAACATGCAATACATGTGTCTTACACATCAAAAAAATTTAACATACTTCTTTTATATCTATATACCTTACACATACATTAAAAAAAATAATCTCGCACTTAATACATATAACAATTCAAGCAAACCTTGGCAATTTCTAAAGATGTATTACATTTTCATCATGTAATTAGTACATACTCATGCAAGTTCACCTTAGTTAATTCATTTTTTTCTTGTTGCCTTCAACTATCTTATTAGGTATCTTTTACCTTTTTCCTGTATATAACTAGGTAATAACCCTTCATGGATCACAGCTCCTTTTGTTACTAGGTGATGGATGGCCAATCCATACACTTGTAACTCAAAACCTGTTACCAATTCAGTATTTTCATAATACAATCACAAGTGATCCTAATTACATGGGTTTATAACCTAGTATATAAATTTCTACGTCATATGTCCATAACAGTTAATATTAATTCAATCATTCACACATACATAACATGGTTAAGCATACTTTTATACATGCATTACTACCAATCCAGTCTGTTTAGATATCATAGTCGTAGTACTGTAACCCTATGAATATCGGGTACTAACCTACTATGTACATATAGAATCAACAAGCAACATTCAATAGTTAACACGTAGTCTACCGTATCAACACCCAAGTATAAGATCTGTCCTAAGAATATTCGCATACATGAATAAGTATACAACTCATCATATAGTGAACTAGGCATACATCCAATCCTATGGATATCCAGGCTCATAGCCTACCTTATAGATAACTAAGCAGTAGCCTATCTCACAAATCATCCGGTCTACTGCATAAATATAAACATCTAGCCCCAGTTCATCAATAATCGAGCATCCCACATATTGTACAATTTTCACACACTAATGTATCAAGCACTCACCTAATCATATAATCCAAACCAGCCCAATTAAGTCGAGGTCTAACCTTTCCCAACTCATAACAATGTCTATCATAGAAGGATCCACAGACACCCCGTGAAATAAAAACTATCTCCCTCAAGAGTACACACCATCACTTTCCCCCTACAGTAATCTACACTCGCCCGAAAAACAAACAACTAATACATCCTCAATATAATGTCAAAACTAGGCATGTCAAGTAGAATGAAGTCAACTAAGGACGTGGTCAGCTATCGCTATCGAGTAATCTCTACAGATTTTCGTCAATGTCACACTATCCCAAGCACATTTACATAATTCGCATCTTGAACACAAGACTTGTATTCAAAGATTTATGTCATCCAACTCTTAACTCGATACACAATTTTTCCTTTAAAGCAACAACCAATGTTTATCCTTCATTCAATCGTAACTATGTAATCTTTCTTATAAACTATGCTACAACTAAGTTCATGACTCACGCCTTAATTCGGTCCAATTCAAGCAACTCATTATTTTCACAAAGCTTATTTTCACAAGTTCATTTCATAACAACAAGTATCGATCATCTCGTAGAACTAGGTAAGCCAATAGTATCCAGCACTGGGTTACCTCCATAGGCCACCACAAAATAATATATTCTAGTTCAATAAAGAAATCATTTCAATCCCCAATTTTTCTGATTCACATCACTTGAATTTATCAACATTCATCCTAAGCATGAAATCAAAATTCAATTACATCATAGCCAGAATTTATCCACATCAATCTTTTCCAAACCCTTCATGTCTATACAATTCTCCTAAGACGAGATATCATCAATCATTACTTGATAATCTAACAAATCATGTAGACACACTTGCTTAATCAAAAGTTATAAAACTCACACCCACCACCTTCATCCATTGGTTACAATAAACAATTAATATCGAGTTCTAACACAGTCTTTCTCAAAACAAAAAAAAACAAAAAAAATCAATTTAAATAATACAACACACACAAGTGTAAGTCATGCTAGTATTTAACTAGTCCAACTAACTGAAGGTCTAAACCCCATCTACTGTTCCAATACATTAGATCCTAAATCTCACGTCTGATTACGCCCAAAGAATAACGCGGTAGTTGTAGTGTAGCTTTGGGGTGTCGATTCCACAGAGAGACTAAATTAAAAGAATAATAAACAGAATTTCTGAACTACTGAAATATTAGACGGTTAATAAGAAAATAAAATATAAAAAGTGATTTTGAATGCAACTTAAAATTAAACAAATTAATTAATGGAAGGAAATATTCAAATTTAACGAACAGTGGAGTGTCGGGAATCCCTTGCACATATATGGTATTTCAATTATTTTTAATTCACAGATAACTCAATTGAGAAATTAAATTCCAAAAATCTCAATCGGAAGATTTAAAATTATGCATCAAAATTAGACTGAAAATAATCCTTCGAAAAATCATTCAACACTTTTAAATCACACAAGTTATTATTCACATTGAAAAAACCCAACGACGACAATATACCCAACGAACAATACTGTAGCAGAGAATTGAATCAATATAAATATTTAATTGTTCCAAAAATAATCAAAACATTAATCTACTCAATAGAAAAAGCATGACTGAATCTATAAACGGACTAAAACCTTTAATTATTCGGACAATAAAATCCAATAATAAATTTAGAATGATCAACGAAGAATTTAACAAATTAAAACCATGTGCAGGAATCAAAATAAATCAAAATAGCCATATATGGTACAAGTTCATCCTTAACCCCACTTAGAAATTTAGTTACCCATGTACAGGACGGGTAACATAAACCTCATGAAGAAAAGCTGAGTCATGGAGCAGCTGCGATGTTTCCTGTCGCCTCAGCGCCAGCCGCACCTCTGTTCCTCTTCTCTGTATCGCGCCGCAGCAGTGATCTCTCCTGCGCACAGCCGCCGTCGACTCCCTTTTTTCTCCTCTTTTTCTCCTTTTAAATCTCCTAGTGCCGCATAAGCCCTAATGGCTTTCTTTCACTCGCGCCAGGGCCCCACGCCAAGCCAATTGCCTCTCTTTTCTTTATTTTTCTTTTTGGCGTCGGGCCCACAAGCCAAAGCAGCGCCCAGCTTCAAGATAGCCGCACAACAGGCTAGCCATTGCTTTCTGAATTCAACCCATGCGCCTCAATTGCATCCAATAGGGCCCACCACTGAATGCAAGCCAAGCCTGCCGCATCACTTGGTCTCTTTATTTTCATTGCTTTTCTTTTGGTTTCCTGATCAGCCACCAAGTTTGACTTTTCTTTATATATTTTTCTTTCTTTCTTTATTTCTCTCCTTTTGTCTTGGCTGCACTATTGCTCAGCCGTACAACCAAGCCTCCCTTTTAATTCTTTTTATTTCTTCTTTTCCAGCCGCATTTGCACACAGCCGTAATGTTCAAGCCCATTTTTCTATTGGATAACGATGGAATCTCGATTCGAGTTCTTCACAAAAGTTGTAGCCCCGGATGAGTAGATAATTTTAGGCTTAAAACCCACCTGATGTGGACTTTAAAAGCTCAAGTTATGGCCTCTTCAAGTTGGCTGGACGGACATGTTCATAGCAGCTTTCCAGGCCTGTCTTTGAAATAATATTTAGATGCCCAAACGAACTCCGATTTTTGTAAACCATACCTTTATGAAAATCTCAAGACGTCCTCTAAAACTTTTATGAAGATTACTTTCTCATTCTGAAACTCTAACGCCATCCAAATCTCAATTGAAACTCAATGATTGAATCTGCCAAAAAGCCAAAAATAGTTCCAAAAATATTAAGTATAAAGTGCAATTGCAAACTAGCTCTCGCCAACAAAAAATGCAATATTTGAGATTTAAAATATTATAAAATAATGCTCAAATATATCTCATTGTAAATAGAAATTAAATAAAATAATATCAATTAAAGCCCAACATGTCTATTCATATTCTAGCAATTTAATCAAATAATCGGGTATTTAGAGTGCACTTTTGCGCACTCATCAACGTCAATCAGGCTACCAAGGTCGATAGTAGTTCGAGAACTAAAGTTCTGCCTCTCCCTCGATCTACTCTATCCTCAAACAAGTGTTTTGGATGGTATCCTACAGTAGAAACACATATCATTCTATCACGTATGTAAACACATACCAAATCACTACATACAATCATGTCAATACCCACATCACACATATCATGCCTCACGCTGTATCAAATCATGTAATCATGCATCATTGTATGACATCCACAACACATAATCACAACAAGCCATGCATCTAGTAAAAATAACCACATAACACACAAGATTCTATCACATGCAACTGACAATTCACACTAAGTCTTACGCTTCCCTCTAGGGTCTCACGGTGTTCAACAACACCTAGTCATCACTAGGTAGTTCAAAACATTTTCATTTGAAGTCGGTTTAGGCCTGTTCCACCCGGGCCACCCGAACACCCTTTTTGTCTAGTTCTGGAAACTATTTCCATTTTGGCTCAAATTCGTACATCGATTACCTCAAAATATTCTAAGCATATTTCTCTTCTATGACACCCTCCAAATATGCCTCTAAACATGTCATTCAGTGAGAAATTGCAAGAAAAATGTTTTATCGATAAAACCGACAAAACTATGCATGCGAAATGTCCTACCGGCAAAAACGAAAATTTTTTCCTCATTTTTCAAATCTCTACAAATGTAGTTCTCAAATTCTCAAGATCATCAACTTTGCTCATAAGCATACTATCGTCTCTCGAGAATTAATGATCATTTGATCATCCTAATCACCCAAGAAACATCAACTTCAGTCACGACTTGGTCTTCCCCAAATACCATTTACCTTTGGTCTGGTACCACTTTGTTACGACCCAAAACTCACCCTATGCGGATTTAAGGACAGTGACCGACACTGTTACTCGGAGAAGCCGTACAGAATCAAATGAATTGTACAAGAGTGATATATATATATATATATATATATATTATATTAATTACAGAAGCTACACATGTGCAATTCATCTAATAACCATTTCAACACTAGTCATTTATACAATATACTCAAAGTAAAATCATCGTCACCACTATTATCATCATGTGTCATCAATATTTTGCATATACATCAAATACATATTCCCAAAAGTACAAAACATAAATCTCTAAAAGTCCTAGTTGTCATCAAGTCCAAAAATATACATCACATGATTACCAAAATAATCCACATCATGTCTAACCAAAATCTTGGTACAAAAGTCCATCACATTCATGCTCTCAGCCATATGGTGTGGAGTTTGCTACTTCATGCCATTTCAATTGCCTAAAATATATTGGATAAATCCATATGAGCTTCACTAAACTCGTGAGTAATTCTTGCATCCTATCACAAGTTTTGCAAGACAGAGTTTTGCACAAAATACCATGGGCACCAAGTTTCTTTAAACAAATAGTATATACATAAGGATAACTTAAAACATGCTTTCAAAACGGATCACATATAAAACATATTGAAGATTCAAGTAGATATAACGAAAGCATTTCTAAAACACGTTATTTTTTGATAACATAGTTTGATTGTCAAATCACAAATCACAAAACAGATAGTAAGGAGTTATTCACAAATCGTATACTGGCATATGAAATTCTTAAAACGTGATTCAGATAATAAGTTTTGAAATAGATAACATGAATATGAATGAAAAATACAAATAAAAGGGTGTTTTTAAAATCTGATTTTGAATAACGGATAACAAACGCATATTACACACATTGAAGATTCACATACTGAGTCAAAGCACTACGTGGGTAAGTCTCATCATGAGTCGGAGCGCCATATAGGTAAGTCTCATACATGAATTCCACAATGAGTCAGAGCGCCATGTGGGTAAGTCTCATCAAGAGTCAGAGCGCCACATGGGTAAACCTCATGTAATCATAAGAATCGAGTCAGAGTACCATGTTGGTAAGTCTTATGAAGAGTCGGAGTGCCACTTGGGTAAGCCTCGGGACACACACATGATCGGATTCAAAACACATATGATTTAGGTTTCGTAGTTAAACTAGATCACATAAATCATTTTTCTCATTAAAGGGGTGTGTCACGACCCGAAACCCACCCTATGCGGATCTCATGTTGTGGGGCCGACCCTAAGGTTGTCCCTACATTTTCCATTCCTACATCATAATACTAATATGCAATGTACTAAAAATTTAAAACAATAAACAGCGGAAGTCTTTCAATACAATAATCAGCGGAAGTCTTTTTAAATATATAACATGGTTTACAACTGTTAATACAAAACTAACATAACCAGCACCCGTGGGTGGTGAATACATGGCAGAACTAAACATAAACTAGCACATTCCTCAAAAATGTCCTCCTACGCTTTCAAACTCCTATTGGGGTCTTGCAGCGTCACTACCTAAAAAGCGGTAAGTAAGATGGAATGAGCTACAAAAGCTTAGCAAGTAAATACAGATCTCCGACAGTAGTATTGGTGATCATAAAAGAATATGAATCCATGAATGAGAATA
Source organism: Nyssa sinensis (assembly GCA_008638375.1). Classification (NCBI taxonomy): domain Eukaryota; kingdom Viridiplantae; phylum Streptophyta; class Magnoliopsida; order Cornales; family Nyssaceae; genus Nyssa; species Nyssa sinensis. Next base: position 13,859,306 of record CM018050.1, read on the forward strand.
TGATAGCCAATCATAAGAAAAGAGATGCTTTGATAGCTAATGAAAATAATTGCCATAACGACCATTGAACAATGGGTCACAATGTATAATCAAGAGTAATGGATATAACATCAACATGGAACTCTCAATGATAATATAAGAATAAGAATGTACTGCCACAATAAACCGATCACAATCAAATCAATAAGGAAATATCTCTCAATACAAGATAATCATAAGGGATAGTGTAACTCAACAGTCGTAGTCAAAACAATCAAATAAGAGATGCATTTATTTTATGTCAGGGCTTGGCACACCCTTAGTCTTTTGGGGCCTAGCATACCCCCTAGTGAATTCCAATGTATTGCCATATGTCCGTTCATGGACTTGACTCATAGGTCTCCAGTGTATCAAAAAGCATCAGATGGATATTGTGACTGAGCACAAATCCGGTATACATAAACATGTCATGATCATAAGTGATTCCATAAGAGTATAAAAATAGAATATCATATAAACAGTGAAAACATAACAGTAGGCCTTTCAAGGCATGGTGTAGCATGATAACAATGATATAGCAGTCAATCAATGTCCACAAGATAGAACAATATCACATTGTGGAAATCAATAATATCAGGTATGTTCAAGAGTACAAGGTTGGCAGTAAAATAGAATAAACTTGGCTTGGAGATACCACATAGAAGAGAAAGTGATTTACTTACCTCTAAATGCAGTCTTAATTCAGTATTCCATGAGTTTGCCTTTTCCTTTCCAGTTTCCTATATGTCAATAGATTCGTCTCAGAATTAATGTTATTCAACAAATTTTATGCCTTTCTATCATAAGTATCTCTAACACTAATTTAGACTCTACATTGAGGTCAGAATGCCGAAGGAAGTCGGCTTAGGCTTTCGCAAAATTTCATTTGGGTTCGGGTAGCAGTAGGGGTATTTTGGTCATTTAGTGCTTCTAAGGGTCTTTATTTCTTGGGGTCCCGTTTCGCAAAACAGACCTCACCACTGGACTCAGAATGTTTGAGATAGTAAAAATACACTATTCATTCACTTAAATTAGACCTTTCATTATTTCACCATATTTAATTTAATTTAATATAATTTACATATAATATATATATATATATATATATTTATCACATTAAGACAGCACGGGCGTGTCTATCAATTGGTTAGGGTTGAGGGTTTCATGCTTGAGGTTCCTGGTTCGATTCCTATAGGCCACAATCCCTTTTAATTTTTATTTCATTTTACTTATTAGTTATATAATATATATATATATACATATTTATATATATTTGTGCGAATTAGTTGACATGGGCTTGCCTGTCAATTGGTTACACGTGCTTCAGTCTTACCCTTGGTCTTTGGTTCGATTCCTGGGGGCAGCAGCCCTCGTTATTTTTTTCTCTTTATTCCTAAACCAAACAGTGGCTAAGCCACTTATCCGTGTATAGGATATCACAGTTCCTGTTTAAATTTGATTTAATTTTCTATACTCACAACCGAACAGCCCCTTTCCCTTTTATCACGACTTGAAATCCACCCTTTGTGGATCTCGAGTCGTGATCGCTGCCAATCGGCCCGACGGGCCTCAGGACAAGGCTCGCATACGCAACTGTATCAAATAGATGTGCGACATGTGGTTGCGGAAGAGTGAAATTTTTTTTTTTCTCATTTTAAAATTTGCACATCCGTCCGATACTGCCGCTTTTCACAATGGTACATATGATCATACATTCAGAGCATAACTAAAAACTTAAAGAATTTAATAACATTACATATCCACTGCCCATATCCTTACACTGTCTATTAATACAAAATGTACTAATTGGAATTCATATGTTTCCTCCAAGAAACTGTCACATCCCGAACCCCACCCTATGCGGATGTCGAGGACGTGACTGCCAGTCAGCCGCGACGCGACCAACCAAAGGCAAATTCTGAACTTTTCGACGAATTGCATTCCAACTGTAGGGTCAGATGCAGCGGAATTTAAAACTTTTTCTTGTGTCACGGGAATGCAACTCACTTATCCATCATAAGAATATGTATCACAGAGCAAGACTAAAATCCAGTCAGTCAACAATTCTAATCTCAGAGCATATCTAAAATCAAGCATATAACAACAGAGCAGATCTAATATCTCTAGAGTACCATTAATTCCATGAGCCATGTCTATCTAGTATATATCAGTCAAGTCAGTCATAACATACCACTTACTGAAATAACCAGGTTCAATCCACAATATAACAGTCTCTACAATTCAGTGCCGTTAGATCCTTACTTGCGATGCCACTTGGCCTATTCACGTCATGTCATAGTACCTTCTAATCCAATGGAGGTAATTCCTGAAAAATGTCAGAATAATGGGGTGAGCTTAAATAAGCCCAGTGAGTAACACAGATTCCCTATCATGGGTTTCAAAACCAGTTTTGTGCTCCCAAGGCACATGGATAATTTAGTCATTACAAAAATAACTATTTTTATAAATCCATTTCATAAGCAGTCTAGTACAATAAAACAGAATCGAACAGACAATACAAACGGATCGGAACATGACATAACCAATCGGTCAGAACAATAACTATTGCTAATATATCGGTCAAGACACAGACTCTTCATTAACGGAACGAATCATAACGGAACTGGACCATATATCAATCAAGACAGACAGATCATCAACGGACGGAACATGTCAGAACCGGACGGAACATATCAATCGAGGCAGACATAACATTAACGGACAGAATATAACAGAATCGAACGGTAACAATACATCAGTCAAGCAAAGGCATATCGCGAACAGATAAAATTATAACGGAACTAAACGGAAACAATACACTAATCAAGACACAGGCAATCATGAACAGGACACAACATAATAGAACTGGGTAGAAACAATATGACAATTAAGTCAGGGACACATCACTGTCGGAACTAATCATAACTGGACTGAACAATGTTTCAATCAAGACAGACGTATCATCAACGGACAGTACACAACGGAACTGGACCATATATCAATCAAGGCGGACACATTATCAATGAACGGAATATAGCAGAATCGAACGGAACAAAACATTAGTCAAAGCAAAGACATATCATCAACGGACAGATCATAACGGAACTGGACCATATATCAATCAAGACAGACAGATCATCAACAGACGGAACATAACAGAATCGAACGGAACAATACATCAGTCAAAACAAAGACATATCATTAACGGATAGATCATGACAGAACTGGACCATATATCAATCAAGACAGACAGATCATCAACGGACGGAACATGTCAGAACCGGACGGAACATAACAACCGAGGCAGACATATCATTAACGGACAGCACATAACAGAACTGAATGGAATTCCTAATTCGAAGGACACAAGCACATCACGTGGAATGTGGTACAAAGGGTGTACAATAAGTACATACATTTGAACAATATAGCATCCAGACAGTATACTATACAAAGCGGTACGATACAACAAAATGTTGTTCTTTGCCTATATCACGTGGTTTATTTAATCGTTTCAGAAATAATGGTTCAATATATCCATTTTATCTCAACTGTTCAAAACGGGCAAAACAGTACGGGATGCTAGCACAGGGATCAGGAATATAGTCAATTATTTAAAAAGACTAAAACCATGTCATAAGTGATATAGTACGAAAAGCATGCATTTAAATAATGGCACTTAAATAATTGCATTCAAAACAGATCAGTAAATCAAGGGACAGTATCAAAACAGTGTCAGAAGTTACTCACAAACTTTACGCTTATTTCCTTGCATAAATAATCCGATAACCTCCAGGTACGTCAGGCATCTCCATGTATATCCTGAATAATAATCATCAATCACAGACAGATCAGAACTCATCCATTCAGGTCTCATTCGTCATCTTAGGTATCTATCGGATTACCTAAGATAGCCTAGTAGCCTATCGCCCTTCCATTGGGTCTCACCCGAGGCTATTTCATTCTTTAATTAGGCTTAACAGTTATTAGGATTATATCTTAAGTCATTTAGACTTTAATTGTTACCAGTCAGGCACTCATTCAACCTTAGGGGCAAAATGGTAATTTTACCATTCTTGTCCCGGACCCTGTCGTGGTCTTCGGAATAGTCTTTATATCTTAAGTACAAAGTTCTACGTCCTTTGGACTCCAATCGGTATCAGTTAGGTTCTCATTTTAACCATAGGGGCAAAATGGTAATTTTGCCATTCTTATCCCGGACCCTGTTCTGGTCCTCAGAATATCCCATATATCGTATATATGAAGTTTTAAGTCTTTTAGACTTTAATCGGTATCAGTTGGGTACTTATTTAGTCTTAGGGGCAAAATGGTAATTTTATCATTTTTGCCCCGGACCCTATCATGGTCCTCAGAACGTCCCATATATCTCATGTATAAATTTGTAAGTCCCTTGGACTTCATTTGGTATCTGCTTTAGATCGTCGGGACACATCGGTCATTTCTCGTTTTACGCGTTGACTGTCTCGGAGTCTTATTTAGCCCTTCAGTGTTCATAATTATCCCTATGATAATTTATCAGATCAGTTTGATCTTTATTCGACCTCTACTTTGCACTTACTGTGCTCAGGGGTATTTTGGTCATTTCACGTTCTGTGTAATTCTGACCCCGATTCATCATCTAATCAAGTATACAGTCTCACCAGTGTCTGGGCTCCTACTGGTATCAGTCTCGTCCCAATCGGACTTTGTTTAGGTCTCGTACGGTATCAGGGGTAATTTGGTAATTTCATGTGTCGTATTTTTCGGCACGTCAGTTCATAAAATGGACCTCACCATTGGGTCTAGAGTGTCCGACATAATTAAGTTGGACTATCTATTATGTTTAATTGGCCCTGGGTATCATTAAGGGCAATTCGGTGATTTACACTTTATGTGTCTGTATTTTTTCGGGACCTCGGTTCATTAAACGGACCTCATCGTTGAGTTCAGAATGCCCGAGGTAGTCAAAATAGGCTATCTGATATTTTTATTTGGGTCTGGGTACCATCAGGGGTAGTTCGGTCATTTATCACTTACGGGTCTGTATTTTTCAGGACTGTATTTCTAAAATCGGACTGTACCATTGAGTCCAGAATGCTTGAAATAGTGAAAATACACTATTTATTTAATTTATTTGGACTCCGTTTGACATATTTAATGTCCAGGGGTAAAATTATAATTTTACCTATTTAATAAAATAATTAAATAATTATTTTATTATTTAATTAATTTTCCAGGGCTTAAATGAATAATTTCTCAAAATTCAGGGCCATAGTAGGATTCTGTTAAACAGTGGGGACAAATCCGTAATTTCAGGAACTTATAGGGGTTAAAACATAATTTTATAAATTAGGGGTTCAAACCCTTTGGTTTTTGGGTTCAAAAATTGAACCAGTCCAAAACCTCCAAAAACCAACCGGTTCAGTTAGGCCAGAGAACCGGAATTACATGTCCCCTCTATCCCCAATTGGCCCCTATCCATATTTAGGATTAGCCAAATCCAAATTTTAATTTATTAACCGCGTTGCCAAACAGGCTGAATTCGATTTAAAATTAAAACGGTTAACACTAAAACGGCGCAGTTTCATTATTTCGGTGGCATCCTCACAGGCCGACACGTGTCCGAGTCAGCTCAGTGGGTTTAGGCGTGTTGGACGAGTCGACTCGGTCGACTCGTCGTCTTCTTCACCAACCAGTGTACTGTTGCCCTAATTCCCAGTTCCGGTTTCCTCCATTTTCGTGGAGTTTCAGGTAGGGTTTTCAACTGCTTTCGGTTCCAATCAGTCCCTGGGTGTCATTCCATCATCTTGGCATTGGTTTGGTGCCTCGAATCTACGGGTGGAGCTCTGTTTAACCGATTATCATGGGGGGTTTCAGCTCGGTCGCGTGGCCTCATTTCTCCACCAAACCTCACCTGGCTTGGCTCGTTGTTACCGTGTGTCCATAGGGATCAACATCCCATTTAGAAATTTTAGTTGAAGGGCCTATTTCAGATTTTTGGTTCCATGGCCTAGACCCATAGGTTCGGTTTTGAGGGTCTACCCATGCGATTTTGGGTCGCGGGTGGTGATATTTGAAACCCTCTCAGTGTCTAGATCAGTTCGGTACATGCATGAAGTCATTTGGTTGAGGTCGATTCAGACCTGCAACCTGAGGTCCATTAATGGCGGATTTGGGTTTTTGCTTGAATTCCAAGCAGTCCGATGGTCCTTCTTATGCTTAAACAACCCAGATTTTCAGTCTAGCTAACATGCATGCAATTACAGTCCTTATAGCCCCAGAATTTCCTCAAAACAATTCTAAAAATTCAAACCAATAAATGAAGGAAAAATTTGAATTTTTACCTTCAACAGTGGCAGTCTCTCCTCTGGCTTGGTTCAGGCACGACCTCGGTGGCTGCCTCAGTTCAGTCATGCTTCAGTTCCCCCTTCCCTTGTGCATTTGCATGTAAACAATAGGCCAAGCTTAAGCCTGTATATCCATGGACATACACACACATGCAGCTTACAATGGTGTTCCTCTCAGTCTCTAACGGACCTGTCCACCCTCCATAACAGTTCCCATTTCTTTCACAAATAGCTCATATTTAAAGGTCCCTAGGTAAGTACATACATATATATTAATATACATGCCTATACATATACATCTCTATATATGGATGTATATATCAGAGAATCAGTGGAATTATAGGGCTGATGTGGGCTGATGCAAGCCAATCATATGGGGTTTGCATGCAAGGCCATTGGCCAATTTGGGTGGCAGCTTGGGGCAATTCAGTGTTTAAATACATATCTTGATGCATATATACACAAAGTGGTCTGCAGCCTAGTTGGTAACTTTTTGAGTGAAGATACTTCCCTCTCAAAGGTCAAGGGTTCAATTCCCCTTGACCACCAATTTGGCCATTTTTCACCATTTTTGGTTAAGGCCACGTTTGGCTGCACATTAATTTAGTTTTTGATGTTTGCCTCATAACTTTCATTTCGTAACTCCTTTTTCGATGCGGTTTGTTCCGAGAGTTTCATATTTCAGTTATCTACAGTGTTAGAGGTTCCGTGTCATTTATTAGTCATTCGGGATTTCCGTGGTTAATTAATTCGAATTCCGTCAGTGTTAAATTGACATTATTTCACCTAATTAATTGGTAATTAGGTTCAGGTATTGTACCCTATTCTCGAACATGTTTTAATTGTTTTATCGGTCTATCTTGACCGTCAAGAGATTAGGGTTAATTCCCTTAATTATTCTCTGAGCCGATATTAATTAATAATTAATATTTAATTATTAATTATATAGGATCGGGGTGTTACAGAAACTACTTAAACACGTCTTCCCAAAAATGGCTAGACTCGTCATCTACGTCTTTAAAATCAGTCCGCCATCAGTTACCTGAAAGGGGGGTCCGAATAAAATTCGGGTAAGCTAATCTAAGCTTGTGAGTAATTCTTGTATTTGTCATGGGGTTTCAATTGGCAGTGGTTTCGGACATGAGAGTTTATAAAATACTCACTACCAATTGCTCGTATACTTTGAACATAGAGTGCATGCATTCTTCATAAAGATAGCTTTGAAACATTAAAAGTATTCAAGGCTAAACATACATTTCTTTAAATAGAGTGTAAGCATTTCAAAACATATAAACATGCATAGAGAAAATGGGGGTAAAACCTGCTTCCATTTTCAAAATCATTTGTCATCTTTTCACTTTCATTAATGGAATCTGTTTCAAACCAGACTCCCATGTTGCCGTATACGTGGAGATATCTCATTGCCTGGGGGATTAGATCCTGCTACCGGGCATTTCACATGACAGGTCAATTGAGTTCCGAAGAAACCCAAAATCCTGACTATGTGGTCTTTGACAGGTCAATTGTGTCCTGAAGAAACCCAAAATCCTGCTTGTGTGCTTATGCACTTTTATCTTGTAAAACATTTATCACATAGCTTCTTCATATTGATACTTTTCATGAGTATTTAAAACATGTAGCATACAACTTTTGCAATAAAACTTCAAATACTTGGAATGATCAAATTCAGAATATTTAAGGAAATTGAATTTTACTCAGACATGCTCAATATTTCTAAGAAAGGAATTATATAAAAACATTTACGGAGCATGTCGTAACAGAATACATTAAAACAATAATCGTATAAAAACTGAATTTGATATTCAAATGCTTCACATAACTTGAACTTTAAAACTTCTTCAAATATATGGAATTAAATCTCCACTTCAAATACAGGGTTACTCACCTTATACTTTTTCAAGCTGGCTCTATTGTGCTGCTTTTCCTTTTCCTTTACCTCTTTTCAACCTAAAATAGTTTAGGAGAATCTCATAAACTTCGTATACATTCAAGTCAACTTGTGGTTTAAATCTATCCTTTGACTATGTAGGCCTAACTAATTATATCACGTACTTTAACGGCAAATAAACATTACCTCTGAAGCCATTCCCTCAAGGTTTCAATGTTTTCTTGGTCCTTAATTTTTGCTTCAGCAAGTAGTGCCTTCGTTGGGGTTTTTTATATGAACGGCCTGACCGAAATGATTTCGGTTGACTTGGTAATCTTTATTTTCTAGCAATCACTTTTTGTTGCCATAGTAAGTTTGACATGAACTCTTGTTGCTTTCTATCAGTTGCCCTTTGAACCTTGGTCATGATCGTAAATTCTTCCTGTTTCCTATCCATTATTGTCTACTTGTATTTCTGCCTAAAACACAATTTAGCGTGTTAGGGAAGTAAATTTCAAATTTTTAAAATTATACTTGTAGAGATTTGAAAAATGAGGAAAAATTTTTCGTTTTTTCCGGTAGGACATTTCGCATGCATAGTTTTGTCGGCTTTATCGGTAAAGCATTTTTTTTTTTTGCATTATCTCACCGAATGACATGTTTAGAAGCATATTTGGAGTGTGTCATAGAAGATAAATATGCTTAGAATATTGTGAGGTAATCGCTGTACAAATTTCAGCAAAAACGGAAACAGTTTTCGGAATTGGACAAAAAGGGTACTCCGGTGACCCTGGTGGAAACGGCCAAAACCGACCTCAAACAAAAAAATTTTCTTCTGAAAGTCTTCATTTAAAATAATTTTATGAACATTGGCTAAAACAAAATTTTGAATTGAAGCATTTAGGAATGGGTTGTAGAGTAACGAGGTTTTCGGGTTCATTAAGGGCAAAATGGTCATTTGCCCTTACCCCTTCGGCCCCTCACTATAAATACCACTCATAGAGGGCTGGAGATACAGAAATCATTCTGTATCTTCAGCAGCCCATGTTCATATAGAGAGAGAGAGAAGCCCTAAAATCTCCAAGTTTCAAGCCTCCGAAACAAGCTTTTTAAGTGGGATTTTTGCCGAGCTTCCTTCTGAGAAGTTGTTCATCTCATCGATACCTGTGTCCTCATTGAACAATTTGGCCATCCAGTAAACACAACCTTCCTAGTTTGAGAAAAATGGATTTTAGGTATGGTTTCTTGCTAAACTAGGAATAGATTTAGTTTTTCTTGCTTTGCTACATGTTAATTGAGTTGTGTAGATGTTTAATTAATGCCAAGAATTTACCTAGGTGGTGTTGATTTGAATTATTTAGAGTTAGAACTTTAGGGGTTTAAATAGCCTTTAGTTTAATTGATGTTTTGTTGCCTTGTAAATGATGTATCTTGCCCTTGTATTGGACTGCTGTATTTTATGTGTATTTATGTGATATTTACTTGACATCTTGGAAGGGAATTGGTTGTGTAATGTATTAGTCTTTTACGAAATTTTAGTGATCTTGTGAAATTTAGTCTATTCTTTGTGGTTGGTGAAATTGTGATATTGTGGCTTGAAAAAAAAATGTGTTGAGCTGTGTGGTTATGACATATATTATGTGAAGCATGTTATGGGAATTTAAAGTTTTGAATTATGTGGGGTTTAATGCATGACTTGAAAAGGGACACCATGTGTTTAATCATTTGTCACATTGAACTTGCATGATGAAATCGTGGCATCTTGGCATAATGTGATTCCTTGGAAACATGGTGTGGGTGAGCACATGGTGCGGGACATTATGAGGGTGTAGATCCTGTGGTGAAAAACCCAAAATTCGGCCGTTGGTACTCCTTTCCCTCGGGGACGTACCGAAAAGGAGACATACGAGGCAGTACTCATGCTAGCGAGGAAGGACCGTATCATAAGACATGGGTGTGGCATAGAGTTTGCATATGTGAGTCACGCATAGTGTATTTGCATTGCATTGAACAACGAGAGGGAAAAGTATGGCTTGAAAATGTACACTTGCACATGCCACGTCCTAAATTTGTTACTAGTATTAGTGAGTTATCATACCAGCAGTTGAGCTGACCCATTCGTGGGACATTATATTTCAGATGAGGCACCAGCTGCTTGAGACTTCCTTGAGTGTTGAAGAAAAAGGAAGGAAATGGATTACGGAGTTGATTTGGCCTTTGGGGGGCATATTTTGAATGTGTGGGCATGAGCCCAACTTGTTGTATTTAAACTTATGTAAATTGTGAACGTTAGGCCTTGGGCCACTTTGTAATGAAAGTATAATATTTCTATTTGAATGTATATTAAACTAATGTATTGGAAATATAAAGGAATGCATGATGATTGTGGTTTCATTGTATTTTACATGGATGTGTTGGAAGTGGGAGATGTATGTTGAGTTGATGGAATTGTGGCCACCGACTGAGGGTGGATTTTTGATGAGCTTATATTCATATATGTGGTGGAAATTAGGTGGGAAAAAACTTAGAAAAACAAAGGAAACTATGCCCAAATTTTGGTAAAAATTAAAGTGGGGAAAAGTGTGTCAAACACCCTTGAAATGAGTGGGAAAAAAATGTCTAAAATGGGGGCTTAGAAGCTAGGGAAATTGGGCTGAGAATGGGTGAAAACGGGTTTTGAAAAACTTAGAGAAAAATTCAAAAATTGGAAAAATAGGTTGCAGCCATGAACAGTGAATTTTCAAAAAATCAAAAAATCTAGCTTGCAGCCGCTACAGTAACTGAACCAAAATAGCCCCAGCCACGCATGCGCGTGCCCTGCACTTGTGCGCACGTGGCCCTGCTGCGTGCCCACCTGCTGCACCATTGCTTGCCACTGCTGCCCTGCTGTCTCACCTGCTGCTACACCTTGCTGTCCAACCTTGTTTCACCACCCTTTTGGCCACTTTTGGGACACCTTTTGGGCTATATTGGACACTATTTTGGGCCATGTTTGGCCAATTTTTGGGCCATGTATGGGTCCCGTTTTGGGCTATTTTAGGGACCTTTGTGGGCCATGTTTTGGCCATGTTGTGACCTAGATTTCAAGGCCATGTTTAGCCATCCACGAGGGCCAACTTTGAGCTGATATTTGACTATCTTTTGACCATGTCCCAGGACAATTTAGGGTCATCCGAGACATCACTTTAGGGGGATTTTTGGAGATACTTTAAGGCTATTTTAAGGGTCATTTTTAAACATGATTTAAATTGATTGGAGCATTAATTGGGACAAGCATTTAATTTTAATCTTAGGGGAAAAATTTGAAGAACAATAAGGAATTTCAATTAAATTTACTGGATTGTCATTTCTTCTATTTTCTTTTATTTCGTTCAGTCACTCCTCAGGTTCGCGAAAATTCGGGGCGTGACAATACTCTTCTGGTAGCTCCAATAAATTTTATTTAAATTTAATTACTTCACCTGTCGACGTGTTGTGTCCTTCCGTATTTCATTTTAACATACGTGCTTTAGTTTTGTACTTTGGCAGTGTTTTAATTTATAGCCACCTGACTGATGGTATTCATCAAATTTTATGTATTTTTATTTTACACATCTCTTTTGGTTGAATAGACTCTACCATTGAGTCCGAAATGTCAAAGAAAGTCGGTTTAGGCTTTCTTAGAATTTAATTCGGACTTTTGTGTTAAAAGGGTAAAATGGTCATTTTGATATTTTTAGCATGTCTTATTTTTTGGAGTCCCGTCTCATGAAATGGACCCCTCCATTGGATCCAGAATGCCCAAAATAGTCAAAATACACTATTCGTTTATTTTATTTGGAATTCGTTTGGCCAAATTTTGACCTAGGGGCATTTTTGAAATATTTCTTATTTAAATATTATTAATTAAATATTTAATTTATTTTGGTCGGGCCTTAGTATAATTATCCAAAAATCCTGGGGGTCAAAATCCAATTTTTGTAAGTTTCAGTCTGAACCAGTTGGTTCAGTTCAAATTCAAGTGAACCGGTCCGGTTTTCATTTGAACCAACCAGTTTTGTTGGTTTAGACGTAATGCTAACGTCATGATGATGTCAGCCCTAATGTTTAAAATTTTTAAAAACACATCTGCACACGACGTCGTCTTACTTAACCTTTTATGCGATGGGTCGAGCCCCGACCCGAACCTAGATCCGGCTCAACCCACTTCAACCCGACACTGTAGATCATCTCCCCCAACTCCATCGTTGTAACCCTAATTTCTGGGTTTCTTTCACTTTAATTTCGTGCATTTTGGAGAGGTGTTTCTCTCTATTTTTGGGTGTTCCATGACCCTAGAGGTTTGGCTAACCTTTTGGCATCCATTTGATACATTAAACTAACCTAATCATTCAGTCTAACCATGGATACCCGAACCTACAACTCCTTGGTAAACCCTCGTTTCATCACCGTTTTCAATGGGGGTTTTTTCTGTGTGATCCTCATGGAATGGGGATTCGATCCCTATTCTCAAAAACAAGTTTTGAAGTCTAGAAACAAGATGGTTTTTGGCCAAAACCTGCAACTCGATTTTTAGGGTTCATCCTTTGAGTTTTAGGGTCGCGGTCTAGTGTTTTTAGGACCTTGAAATGATCTAGTTTAAGTTCCTATAGACCAGACTTTGTTTGGTTTCCATCATTTCAGACCTGCACTAAAATTTTCCAAAATTCCACTGACCTATAACTCACATTTTTCTTAGTCGACCCTTCATGATTTTCATCTATTCTTGTTGCAAATTATAGCTTATAATATATATATATATATATTATAAGATTCTATGTTTGCATGCTTTAAATCTAAACATAATCAAACGAAATTTAAACAAAATTTATACCTGTTATAATGGTTTTTCTTAGAGCTTTTTCTTTCCTTCTCCAGTTTCCTCTTCCTCTCTCACTCTATCTCTCCCTTCTTCTTCTCAAAACTGTCTCTCTCCCTTTCTGTAACTAATGGTGGTGTGGGCAGGTGTATATAATTTGTATATATGTATATATATATATATATATACATAATCATTTCAATTCTGGTTGCCCCAACCACTAGATCACCTATTACTTATTGCAGCACTCTAAATGAGTGTCCTTCCATGCATTAGGCTCGTTGTTTTGAGCAGGCCATGATTTGGCCGTGTGTGTGTGTGGTGTTTTGCATATATATAGATACATATATATATATATACACACATAATATAACTCACAACCACCTACCCACTTGGAGACACACACACCCTATTACACCTTAGATATTTTCATGCCTTTATATATATATATATATATATATATATATATATATATATATATTTTGATATGAAGAGTATCCCCGGGCCAGCTTACGCGCACCTCAAGACTAAGTCTCTCCACCCCGAACAAGGCTTCCGAAACAGGGCTTCGCCCTGCGGTCCGTGGCCCCAAGGTTTTGGACGTTGGCTAGTGGACTCGAACACGAGACCTCGAGGGGGCAAGCCCCTAAGTCCCGCTCGCCAACCACGGAGCCAACCCCTTGGGGTTTTCATGCCTTTATATACTATATATAGATATATTTAATTATCCAATATATATACACTTGCATATATACATATACTTGGCCATATATACACACAATACACCTTTAATGTGTGTATTTTCTATTTATTTTTTTTAACTAATAATTAATTTCATATATTTAATTAATTAATTATTTTAAATTAATTAATTATTTTCTTAAGTGTAAATATCTTTACACTAATTTTTCAAAATCTTGTAATGCGTGCCTAATCTTATACTCGTATTAAGGACCGACAGTTGACATGAAAACATACAATTACTATGGAATCAACCAGAATAGGTTAGTGACTGCAACGAAAGTGTTGTACAGTCGTCCTAAGTTTTCAAGACTCTTTGTTGGTGACTGCAACGAAAGTGATGTACAGTCGTCCTGAGTTTTCAAGACTCTTCTGTTGGTGACTACAACAAAAGTGATGTATAGTCGTCCTGAGTTTTCAGGACTTTTACTAAAAGTCTGCGTGTCGGGGTCGAAACTGACCCTGTTACTTAAGGTCTCGATCACCAATTCATAACCTATAACTCGATGATCCCATATTCAGGTTGGGGTGTTACATCCTTCCCCCCTTAAAAAGTTTTGTCCTCAAAACTCGGGGTTCCTTATTCTTAAAGTAACTTCTATCGACTATGTTCACATGGCTAGTAGTCAAATTAAAAAGACAAGCTCATATATAACAAAAGTTTAATATTCAGATGGTGTACCTTACTGATCTTTTGAGGTCTGTGCGACATCTCCAAGTCTATTGTATACTCATCCGTACCTCATAGGTTTCTTGTCTCCATCTGGTTTCCCAACCGTTGCGGCCTGTGCACGTGGTGTAGCTGATGAAGCCACCACAGTAGGCTCCTTAGCAGTTAAGCTCTACTTTGGGCAATCCTTGATGAGATGCCCAGCCTGACCACATTTGTAACGGCCTACGGTGTCACCCCAATAGGGTGCATGATGCTTCTTCTGACAGTTAGGGCATACTGAAACCTCTCCTGACTTTTGGCTAGTGTCATCCTTCTTGTTAACAGTAGACACACTTCTCTCTTCTGTCTTAGTCTTTTTCATTGATTGGGGATTGAGGCTGATCTTTTTCTTGTCTTTCTTTTAGGATAAGGCAATCCCAGCCCTTTGGAAGATTTTGGCACGATCCACCACCACGTTTTATGTAGGGAGTTCAAATGGTTCAAGTCGCTACTTGATGCCATCCCTTAGGCCACTTTCAAACTTCTGGGCTTTTAGATCTTCAGTTTGGACCATGTGGGGTGCAAATCAGGCTAACTTCATAAATTTAGTTTCATATTCAGCCACAGTCATCGTCCCTTGATTTAGAGTTGCGAACTCTGCTACTTTTTGATTTTTCAGTGACCTTGGAAAATATTTATCATAAAACACTTCTAGATATCTTGTCCAGGTCATTGGCGACTCTCTTTCTTTTTTCAGTAGCCACCACTCATAAGCTGCATCCTTAAGAGTAAAAGCAGCAAATGAGACCTTTTGCTCTGCAGTGCATGGCATAATGGTAAATATACGTTCCATTTCCCGAACCCATGTTTCTACATCAATTGTTGTATCTAGACCATCAAATCTAGGAGGTTTGAAAACTTGAAACATTTTATAATTCGTTGTGTTCATTGCTTCAGTAGGTTGTCCCGAATTTTGTGGTGGTTCGGGATTCTACACCGGTTGTGGTGCTATGCCTTGTGTTTGGATGTTAATCATGTTTCGAGCCATTGCCTCTAGAAGATGCTCGACTCGATCCAGCCTGTCATCTGAATTCCTTGCGTTTCTTCTAGCGTTTACCATTTTTTCTGAAAAACACACATTTCTGTTTGTTTTTATAATCTACGTTACTTCTCGTTTTATTTCTATTTAACTACGGGTCCCATACCCTGCCTTCATATCACGTACTTCAGAACACCTACTTCATATTATTGCAGGTCCCATACCCCTCCTTCATATCACATCACGTACTACACATATCTACTTCATATAACACGAGTCCCATACCTCACCTTCATATCACAACATATACTTCACATACCTATTTCACGTACTGTGGGTCCCATACCCACCTTCATTTCACATCATGTACTTCACATATCTTAGGTAGCCTAAAACCCTACCTAACTCATTGTTCTGTTCTAATTCTTCTAGTGCCACTAAGTTTGTTCAAGTTAACCTAGTGCTCTGATACCACTCTTGTCACGATCCGAAATCCACCCTTTGCGGATCTCGAGTCGCGACCGTCACCCTTCGGCCCGAGCGCCTCAGGACAAGGCTCGCATACGCAGCATTATCGAATAGATGTGCGACATGTGGTTGCGGAAGCATGAAAACTTTTTTTTTCTCATTTTAAAATTTGCACATCCGTCTGATACTACCGCTCTTCACAATGGTACACATGATCATACATTCAGAACATAACTAAAAACTTAAAGACTTTAATAACATTACATATCCACTGCCCATATCCTTATACTGTCTGTTAATACAAAATGTACTAATTGGAATTCATATGTTTCCCCCAAAAAACTACTTAAACACGTCTTCCCAAAAATGGCTAGACTCATCATCAACGTCTTCAAAATTAGTCCGTCATCAGTTACCTGAAGGAGGGTCCGAATAAAATCTGGGTAAGCTAATCTAAGCTTGTGAGTAATTCTTGTATTTGTCATGGGGTTTCAATTGGCAATGGTTTCGGACATGAGAGTTTATAAAATACTCACTACCAATTACTCGTATACTTTGAACATAGAGTACATGCATTCTTCATAAAGAAACCTTTGAAACATTTAAAGTATTTAAGGCTAAACATACATTTCTTTAAATAGGGCGTAAGCATTACAAAACATATAAACATGCATAGAGAAAATAGGGGTAAAACCTGCTTCCATTTTCAAAATCATTTGTCATCTTTTCACTTTCATTAATGGAATCTGTTTCGAATCAGACTTCCGTTTTGCGTATACGTGGAGATATCTCATTTCCTAGGGGATTAGATCCTGCTACCAGGCATTTCACATGACAGGTCAATTGAGTTCTGAAGAAACCCCAAATCCTGACTATGTGGTCTTTGACAGGTCAATTAAGTCCCGAAGAAACCCAAAATCCTGCTTGTGTGCTTATGCACCGTTATCTTGTAAAACTTTTATCACATAGCTTATTCATATTGATATTTTTCATGAGTATTTAAAACATGTAGCATATAACTTTTGCAATAAAACTTCAAATACTTGGAATGATCAAATTCAGAATATTTAAGGAAATTGGCATTTTACTCAGACATGCTCAATATTTCTAAGAAATGAACTATATAAAAACATTTACGGAGCATGTCATAATAGAATATATTAAAACAATAATTGTATAAAAACTGAATTTGATATTCAAATGCTTCACATAACTTGAACTTTAAAACTTCTTCAAATATATGGAGTTAAATCTCCACTTCAAATATAGGGTTACTCACCTTATACTTTTTCAAGCTGGCTCTATTGTGCTACTTTTCCTTTTCCTTTACCTCTTTTCAACCTAAAATAGTTTAGGAGAATCTCATAAACTTCGTATACATTTAAGTCAACTTGTGGTTTAAATCTATCCTTTGACTATGTAGGCCTAACTAATTATATCATGTACTTTAACGGAAAATAAACATTACCTCTGAAGCCATTCCCTCAAGGTTTCAGTGTTTTCTTGTTCCTTAATTTTTGCTTCAGCAAGTAGTGCCTTCGTTAGGGTTTTTTATATGAACAGCCTGACCGAAACAATTTCGGTTGACTTGGCAATCTTTATTTTTATAGCAATCACTTTTTGTTGCCATAGTAAGTCTGCCATGAACTCTTGTTGCTTTCTATCGACTGCCTTTTGAGCCTTGGTCATGATCATAAATTCTCCCTGTTTCCTATCCATTATTGTCTACTTGTATTTCTGCCTAAAACACAATTTAGCGTGTTAGGAAAGTAAATTTCAAATTTTTAAAATAATACTCTTCTGGTAGCTCCATTAACTTTTATTTAAATTTAATTACTTGACATGTCGACGTGTCGTGTCCCTCCGCATTTCATTTTAACATACGTGCTTTAGTTTTGTACTTCGGCAGTGTTTTAATTTATAGCCACTTGACTGATGCTATTCATCAAATTTTATATCTTTTTATTTTAGACATCTCTTTTGGTTGAATAGACTCTACCATTGAGTTCGGAACGTCGAAGAAATTCGGTTTAGGCTTTCTTAGAATTTAATTCGGACTTTTGTGTTAAAAGGGCAAAATGGTCATTTTGACATTTTTAGCATGTCTTATTTTTTGGAGTCCCGTCTCATGAAACAGACCCCTCCATTGGATTTGGAATGCCCAAAATAGTCAAACTACACTATTCATTTATTTTATTTGGAATTCGTTTGGCCAAATTTTGACTTAGGGGCATTTTTAAAATATTTCTTATTTAAATATTATTAATTAAATATTTAATTTCTTTCGGTCGGGCCTTAGTATAATTATCCAGAAATTATGGGGGTCAAAATCTAATTTTTGTAAGTTTCGGTCTGAACCAGTTGGTTTAGTTCAAATTCAAGTGAACCGGTTCGGTTTTCATTTGAACCAACTGGTTTTGTTGGTTTACACGTAATGCTGACGTCATGATGACGTCAGCCCTAATGTTTAAAATTTTTAAAAACACATCTGCACACGACGTCGTCTTACTTAACCTTTTATGCGACGGGTCGGGCCCCGACCCAAGCCCAGATCCGGCCCAACCCACTTCAACCCGACACTGTAGATCGTCTCCCCCAACTCCATCGCTATAACCCTAATTTTCTGGGTTTCTTTCTCTTTAATTTTGTGCATTTTGGAGAGGTGTTTCTCTCTGTTTTTGGGTGTTCCATGACCCTAGAGGTTTGGCCAACCTTTTGGCATCCATTTGATACATTAAAACTAACCTAATCATTTGGTCTAACCATGGATACCCGAACCTACAACTCCCTTGTAAACCCTCGTTTCATCACCATTTTCAGTGGAGTTTGTTTCTGTGTGTTCCTCATGGAATGGGGATTCAATCCCCATTCTCAAAAATAGGTTTTGAAGTCTAGAAACAAGATTTGGGTTTTTGGCCGAAACTTGCAACGCAGTTTTTAGGGTTCATCCTTTGAGTTTTAGGGTCACGGTCTAGTGTTTTTAGGACCTTGAAATGATCTAGTTTAGGTTCCTATAAACCAGACTTTGTTTGGTTTCTGTCATTTCAGACTTGCACTAAAATTTTCCAAAATTCCACTCGCTTATAACTCACATTTTTCTCAGTCGACCCTTTGTGATTTTCATCCATTCTTGTTGCAAATTATAGCTTATAATATATATATGTATTAAGATTTTATGTTTGCATGCTTTAAATCTAAACATAATCAAACGAAATTCAAACAAAATTTATACCTGTTACAATGGTTTTTCTCAGAGCTTTTTCTTTCCTTCTCTAGTTTCCTCTTCCTCTCCCTCTCTCACTCCAACTCTCCATTCTTCTTCTCAGAACTGTTTCTCTCTCTCTTTCTGTGACTAATGGTGGTGTGGGCAGGTGTATATAATTTGTATATATGTATATAGATATATATATATATATACATAATAATTTCAATTCTTGTTGCCCCAACCGCAAGATCATCTATTGCTTGTGGTAGCACTCTAAATGAGTGTCCTTCCATGCATCAGAATCACTGTTTTGAGCAGGCCATGATTTGGCCAACTGTGTGTGTGTGGTGTTTTGCATATATAAACATACATATATATATATATATATATATACACATAATATAACTCACACCCACCTACCCACTTGGAGACACACACACCCTATTACACCTTAGATATTTGCATGCCTTTATATACTATATATAAATATATTTAATTATCCAATATATATACACTTGCATATATACATATACTTGGCCATATATACACACATAATATGTAACACCCCGATCCCGTGAAATTAATAATTAATTAATGATTATTAATCAATACTGACTTACATAATGATTTAGGGAATTAATCATAATCCCGGCGGTCGCCATAGACCGATTAAATAATTAAATGTCTGGAGGGAAGGGTACTTTACCCGAATCCAAATTACTGATTAATTTGGTGAAATAACGCCATTTTAATACTAACGGAACCCGAATTAGCTAACCCGAGAAATCCCGAATGAATAATAAATGACACGGAACCTCTGACACTGAAGATAACTGAAATAGAAACTGACTGGAAGAAACCGCATCGAAAAAAGAATTACGAAATGAAAGTTATGAGGCAAACATCAAAAACTGAATTACTGCGCAACCAAACGTGGCCTTAACTGAAAATATGGGAAAAATGCCCAAATGGGAGGCCAAGGGAATTGAACCCTTGACCTATGAGAGGATAAATTCTTCCCAAAAATTTACCAGTTTGGCTACCCATTACTTTGTGCATATGTATGCAACTTATTT
The DNA here is from genome assembly GCA_008638375.1 of Nyssa sinensis. Taxonomy (NCBI): domain Eukaryota; kingdom Viridiplantae; phylum Streptophyta; class Magnoliopsida; order Cornales; family Nyssaceae; genus Nyssa; species Nyssa sinensis. The sequence continues at coordinate 13,879,577 of CM018050.1, forward strand.
GTATATATCTCTATATTGCCCCAACTTGCCACCCAAATTGACCAATGGCAACCCATGCAAACACCACATGATTGACTGAATCAGCTCCCATCAGCCCACATCATCCCCATGATCCTACTGATTCTCTGATGTGTATATATATCTATATATATGGAGATGTATAGGTATAAATGTATATATTAGTATATATACATGGACTCACCTTGAGATCTTCAAAAAAATCAGAACTGTTATAGAGGGGTAGGTCTGTTAGAAGCTTAGAGAGTCTGCATGTAGTCTTGGGTGAGAAACCAAGAGAGAAAATCCATGTGAGATCAAGCATGGTGTGTGCATGTGTGTGCCTTCATGAGATGCACAAGAAGGAAAGGAATTGAAGATGCACGACTGAATGAGGCACACCTGGAGTGCCAAAAATTAGGAACCGAACCATAGAGGAGAACAGCCACTGTTTGAAAGGTAAAATGCCAAAAAACTGCTTTGAATTTCTGTTTAAATTTTCATACTGTTTTGATGGTTTGGATCTATATAGACCGTATATATATGTTCCTGAGAGACTCTAGAGCTATTCTAGATTAATTGGAAGGGTCGAATAGGGTAGAAACACCCAGAACTGTGAACAGACCGCCATTGATGGACCTCGGATAGCAGGTCTGAAACAACTGCAATCAAACTGATTTCTGACACTCTGAACCTGATCTAGACACTGATAGGGTCCCAAATACACCAACCCGCGACCCTAGAACACTGATTTGGACCCTCAAAACCGAACCTGTGAGTCTCGGCCATGGAACCCAAAATCTGAATCAAACATCTAAACTGAAATTTGAAAATGGGGAATTGAAGCCCCTGTCCTAAGGGTCACAACAAGCCAAACCTCGTGCGATTTGGTTGAGAAACGAAGGTGCACGACCGAGTTGCAGGTCTGCACAATAACGGAGTGGACCGAGCTCCATGCGTGGATTCGATCCATGAAACTGATGCCAAAATGTTGGCATGACATCCAGGAATGTTTTGGAATCAAAACATATTGAAAACTGTACCTGAAACATCACGAAATAGAAGAAGAAAATCTGCAGAAGTAGGGCAACAGCGCCCTGCGCGATGGGGAAGATGGAGTCGACTCGGCCGAGTTGGCCGAGTCATACCGAGTTGGCCCAGACACGTGTCGGCCAACGACCGTGCCACCGTTTTAATGGGACGGCACCGTTTTGAGGCTAATTGTTTTAAATTAAAATCTGATTTCAGCTTGTTTGGTCCCTCGGATAAGAAATAAAAATCGGATTTTGGGCATAACCTGAACGTGGATAAGGGGCCAATTAGGGGATAACAGGGATATTTAATTCCGGTTTCCTGAAGGGTCAGAACCGGTTGGTTTTTAAGTGTCTTGAACCGGTTCACTTGGTAAACCCTTGAACCCTGTGGGTTGAACCCTAATTTAATGAAATTGTATTGTGACCCTGAAACTTTCTGAAAATTACGGATTTACCCCTGATAGTTCTGAATATTGCACAGTGGCCCTGATTTCTGAAATTTTGTGCAATCAAGCCTCTAAAGAATTAATTAAATAATAAAATAATTATTTAATTATTTATTAAATAGGTAAAATTACGATTTTACCCCTGGACATTAAATATGTCAAACGGAGTCCAAATAAATTAAATGAATAGTGTATTTTCACTATTTCAAATATTCCGGACTCAATGGTACAGTCCAAATTAGGAAATTATGTACCGAAAAATACAGACCTGTAAGTGATAAATTACTGTACTGCCCCTGATGGCACCAGACCCAAATAAAAATAAAAGACAGTCTATTTTGACTATGTCGGGCATTCTGAACTCAACGGTGAGGTCCGTTTAACAAACCGGAGTCCCGAAAAATACAGACACATAAAGTGTAAATGACCGTACTGCCCCTGATGCTTCCCAGGGTCAGTTGAACATAACAGACAGTCCAACTTAATTATGTCGGACACTCTGGACCCAATAGTGAGGTCCATTTTATGAACTGACGTGCCGAAAAATATGACACGTGAAATTACCAAATTACCCCTGATACTGTACAAAGCCCAAATAAAGTCCGATTGGGACGAAACTGATACCGATAGAAACCCGAACACTGGTGAAACTGTATACCCGAATAAATGACGAACCGGGGTCAGAATCTTACGAAACGTAAAATGACCAAAATACCCCTGAGCACTGTACGTGCAAGATATAGGTTAATCTGATCTGATAAATTATCGTAAGTATAATTAAGAACACTGAAGGGCTAAGTAAGACTCCGGAACTATCAACGCGTAAAACGAGAAATGACTGATGTGTCCCGATGATCTAAAGCAGATACCAAATGAAGTCCAAAGGACTTAAAAAATTATATACATGATATAAGGGACATTCTGAGGACCTCGACAGGGTCCGGGACAGCAATGGTGAAATTATCATTTTGCCCCTAAGGCTAATAAGCACCTAACTGATACCGATTTAAGTCTAAAAGACTTAGAACTTCATACATAAGATATGTAGACTATTCTGAGGACCATGACAGAGTCCGGGGCAAGAATGGCAAAATTACCATTTTGCCCCTAAGGCCAAATAAGTGCTTAACTGATAACGATTGGAGTCCAAATCACTTAAATCATAATCCTGATGACTGCTAAGCCTAATTAAACAATGAAATAGCCTCGGGTGAGACCCAGTGAAAGGGCGATAGGCTACTAGGCTGTCTTAGGTGATCCGATAGATACCTAAGATGACAAATGAGACCTGAATGGATGAGTTCTGAACTGTATCTGATTGATGATTATTGTTCAGGATATACATGGAGATGCCTGACGTATCTGGAGGTTATCGGATTGTTTGTGCAAGGAGATAACCGTAACAGTTTGTGAGTAACTTGGAACTTCTGACTTGGTGTATAAGTACACCGTCTAGTTACTGTATTTTGATTTACTGTACTGTTTTGTATACTATACTGTCTGAATGCATACTCTTTTATACTGCATTACACGTAACATGACCTTGTACTGTCCTGCTCTCCTGTTCAGTTCGGGTCTGTCCTGTTCCGTTGTATGGTCTGTCCTGGTTTTGTTCTGTACTGTTACGTTTTGTGAGTAACCCTGACTCCTGAACTGGTGTATAAGTTCTGTCTAGATACTGTATTTTGAAGCTCTGTACTGTTTTGAATGTTATACTGTTTAAAAAGCATATATTTAATGTACGATATGCCTTGACCTGATTGATATTGTACCGTTTTGTTCCGTCATGTTCAGTTCTGATATGTCTTGATCTGATTGATATTGTACCGTTTTGTTCCGTCATGTTCAGTTCTGATATGTCTTGATCTGATTGATATTGTACCGTTTTGTTCCGTCATGTTCAGTTCTGATATGACTTGTCCTGATTAATATTGTTCTGTTTTGTTCCGTCCGTTATGATCTATCCGTTTCATGGTCTGTCCGTTATTGATATGTCCTTGTTTTGATTGACGTATTGTTCCGTCTGATTCTGTTATGTTCTGTCCGTTAATGACCTGTCTGTCTTGATTGTTTACCTGTGACTTGAACTAGTGTTTTGTTCCGTCTGATTCCATTGTGTTCCGTCCGTTAATGATCTGTCTGTCTTGATTGACATATGGTCCAGTTCCGTTATGATCTGTCCGGATTCTTGACTTGGTATATAAGTTACTGCATAGATACTGTATTTTGATGCACTATACGATTTTAAAAGTTATACTGTCTGAATGCATGTTTTTAAATGCAAACTTTTATACTGTATTGTACGCGACATGATTTTGTCCCGTTTTACTACTGTTTTGTTCGGTCTGTCTTGTTCCGTTTTATGGTCTGTCGGATTTTATTCTGCTATGATGTGTCTGACTCTGGGTACCATTCTGATTATGAGCGGTCTGGCATAAGTAGGCTTGATTATGTGCCTAACTGATATATTGTTTGTTATGCCCTGTTATATTCCGCCCAGTACTGACCTGTTCTAATATTTGAATTAATTGCCTATACTCTCGATTGATATATTGGCATCATGCACTGTTCCGTCTGTCCTGATTTGTTGTTCCGTTTAGCTCAGTCCTGTTTTATTCTACTTAAATTGTATTCAAGTAGATCTATAAAACTGTTATTCTAAAGCGATTGAACTATCCTTGTGATTTATAAACAAGACCGGGTTTGAAACCCATGATAGGGAACCTGTGTTACTCACTGGGCTTTTCGAAGCTCACCCCATTCCCTAACATTTTTCAGGGATTATCTCTAATGGATTAGAAGACACCGTGATATGACATGGTAGGCCAAGTGGCACCTCAAGTAAATGATCTGATGGTACTGATCTGTGGAGACTGGATTCTTGTGGACTGATTCTGATATTCAGGTGAGTGATATGATACGGCTAACCTGATTTACATGTACTGAATAGATAATTATGGCTCATGGAAATAAACGGTACTCTAAAGATATTAGATCTGCTCTGTACTATATGCCTGATGTTAGATATGCTCTGAACTTAGAACTGTTAATTGTTTTGGATTTAGACTTGCTCTGTGGTACATACCTTTATGGTGGATAAGTGAGTTGCATTCCCGTGACACAAAAAAAAAAAAAAAAGTTTTAGATTCCGCTGCGTCTGACCCTACAGTTGGAGTGCAATTCGTCGGAAAGTTCAGAATTTGCCTTTGGTTGGTCGCGTCGCGACCAACTGGCAGTCACGTCCTCGACATCCGCGTAGGGTGGGGTTCGGGATGTGACATAGTACACCTTTAGTGTGTGTATTTTTTATTTATTTATTTTAACTAATAATTAATTAATTATATTAAATTAATTAATTATTTTCTAAAGTGTAAATATCTTTACACTAATTTTTTAAAATCTCGTAATGCGTGCCTAATCTTATACTCGTATTAAGGACCGACAGTTGACATGAAAACATACAATTACTATAGAATCAACCGGAATAGGTTAGTGACTGCAACGAAAGTGATGTACAGTCGTCTTGAGTTTTCAAGACTCTTCTATTGGTGGCTGCAACGAAAGTGATGTACAGTCGTCTTGAGTTTTCAAGACTCTTCTGTTGGTGACTGCAACGAACGTGATGTACAGTTGTCTTGAGTTTTCAGGACTTTTACTAAAAGTCTGCGTGTCGGGGTCGAAACCGACCCTGTTACTTAAGGTCCCGATCACCAATTCATAACCCACGACTCGATGATCCCATATTCAGGTCGGGATGTTACACCTTTAATTTTTAAAATACGTTTAACCTAAATGACGTAGCATGAAGGCCTCAAGCCCCAACACAACACCGTTTAATAAAACACTATTCATCGTCTCTTAGGGTTTTTCGATGGGCAACAGTAGGGTTTCGTCACCTTCTCCAGTGACGAAAACCTAGTTCCGATCATTTTCTTCACCAAATCCATTGCAGTTCCCTTCTATTTCTCATAAGGAATCCATATCTAAGCTTAGTTTTTTGTATAGGTAACCCCAACTATTCGAATATAGGTTTTACTATGAGAACACGATTTTTCGGTGGACTATTCCTTTGAGGTTTCATGCCTATTCCATGACTGTTTCCACCCATTCTCTTCCCTAGTCATCTTCTACACTATCAAGGGTACCTGCAACTGCCCTTTTCTAGCTCGTTACTAAACCAATTTGAGTGATTCTTTTTGTAAACTTTTCCTCATTCTATGCTTGTTCAAACCCTACTATTAAAACTAAAAGAATATGCCTAAATCATAAAAATAGAAACTGAACTTCACTTACCCGTGTGAGCTTTTGGCTCATAGTTTCCCCCTCCTTTTCTTTTGGTTCCTCCTCTTTTCCTTCACTTCTGAATATCAGGAACGCTCTTAGTCTCTTGGTTCCCTTCCTTTGTTTCTAAATTTCTCTCAGTGGCCAACTCTATTTATAGAGAAAATCCACTTGGTTTTTCCCCACTTGCAGCCACCTTTTCTCTCCCTTCCTACCTTTCTTACAGTCATCCTTGACTACCTTTCAATCGCCCCTTCATCCTCCACTCTCCACACAACAACCCTATCATATATATATATATATATATATATATATATGCATATACACGCACCACTTGTAGCCATGGTGTCGGCAGTTTTATTGCCTTCACCATGTCCACACACCTCACCCATTTGACACACATATAGCACACACACACCCTTCTTTCCTCCTTGTTTCCTTTCTTTCTTTCTTTCTTTCTTTCTTTGCCTTTACATATATTTAAAAACTTATATAAATATATATATATATATATACACAATACATTACTATACATGTATATATATACATATATATAATATACATTTTGTACATGTATATATATCCATATACATACATGTACACTTAATTTTGAGTACGCACACATACACTGATATCTCGGGGCCTAGGCGTGCATGTGTTCGTAGGCTTGCATGGAAATACGTACATGCACGTATTACGAGACTCGGTCCTGGATTGCTCGAGTATCACCCCACGTTGGCTAAACAAAACAAGCCATTCACATTCCAAAATTGTATAGTTCCATAAAATACCATGATATAGAGCTTAAACAACTTGGGTTACAACTGGTGTTACACTACTCATCTGGGTCTACCTCGGTATACGTTTCGTATCCCGGGTTAGGATATTACAAGGTGCCATAGATCCAATTCTCCTATCCAACGGAATGATTTATGGTGTGACATCAACCTCCAAGCCTCCATTTCCAAGGGTATCCCTTGGCTTATATTTGGGGATTTCAATGCCATTTGTTTCCCTCATGAAAGAAGCGGTGGTAGCCATGACTGGTCCTCTGCTATGGATGACTGAACAAATGCTTTATAAACTCTGAGCTTGAGGATTTGAGATACTCTGGGCATGTTTTCACCTGGTCAGGCTGTTCCCCTCTCTATTCAGAAGAAGCTTGATAGAGCTCTGGTCAACCAAGATTGGCTCACTACCTTTCCTATTGCTGAGGCTGAATTTCTCCCCCATGGCCTTTCTAATCATTCCCCTATTATTGTTAGATCTGGTATTCCCCTGAAAAAGAGTAGAGTTCCTTTCAAATTGTCACGCCCCGAATTTCGACAAACCCGGGGAGCGACTGAACGAAATAAAAGAAAAGAAAAAAAAAAGGACAATGCAGTAAATTTAATTGAAATCTCCATCATCATTCCTCAAGTTTCTCCCATAATTTAAATAAAGATTCAACATTCAATATAACTCAAAATCGTTCCTCAACATAGCTCAAGTACTCCTCTCAATTAATTCTCAAATACTTTAAATCATATTTAAAAACGGTTCTTAAAATGTTCTCAAAACCTTTCTCAAAGTGCTCTGTAACGGTTGCCCAAAAAGGGTCTCAAAATACCCTAAGGTATAGTCCAAGAAGTGGTCAAGATTAAACTTAAATGCTTGTTCCAATTAACGCCCCCAACAATTTAAATCATGTTTAAAAATGACCCTTAAAATATCCTTAAAGTATCTCCAAAATTTTCCCCAAAGTGATGTCTCAGATAACCTCAAAATGTTCTAGGACATGGTCAAAAAATAGTCAAATATTAGCCCAAGTTTGGTCCTAGTGGATGCCCAAATGTGGTCTTGAAATCTAGCTCACAACATGGCCAAAACATGACCCAAAAAGGTTCCTAAAACAGCCCAAGTAGGGCCCAAACATGGCCCAAAATAGTGCCCAAATATAGCCCAAAAAGTGTCCAAAAAATGGCTAAAAAAGGTGGGCAAAAGGTTGGCGAAACAGGGCAGGATAGTAGGTTGTAGCAACAGGTGGGGCAGTATGGCAATAGGCCAATGCAGGGCAGGCTGGCGGGCGGGAAGGGCACGGGTGGTAAGGCGCGTGGGCAATGGCTGGGCAGTCCAGGTCTGACTCTGACACTATTGCAACTTGATTTTTCTGATCTCCTGCATTTTTACTATAGAAACAGTAGAAATACTGCAAGCAAATCTCTCTGTTGATTGCCCCAAAATTTCCCATTTTGTGTCCTCTTTTCCCCAAGTTTTTCAAGCCCTTTTCCATCCATTTTCAACCCAATTTTCCTTAGTTTCAAAACCCCAATTTTAAGCATTTTTCTCTCTCATTTAAGAGGTGGTTTACACACTTATTTTTCACTTTATTTTCCAAAATTTTGGGCATAGTTTCCTTTGTTTTTCCAAGGCTTTTCATACGGTGACCACAATTCCATCCAACCAAAACATGCATTCTCCATATCCAACATATCCATGTAAAATATAATTAAACTACATTCATTTGATTCACAACTCATGCATATTAAAATGGCCCAAGGCCTAAAGTTTACAACTTGTTCCAATACAAAACAAAATAAATTGGGCTTATGCCCATACATCCAAAAAGTGCCCCAAGGGCCAAATCTTCAATTTAGTCCATGTCTTCCCATCCTTCAAGACTTGAAGAAGTCTCAAGTAACCGGGATCTCATCTGAAATATATTGCCCACGAATGGGTCAGCTCAACTGCTGGTATAATATAATACTAAGACTAGAAACAAATCCAAGGGGCGTGGCATGTGCAAGTGTACAGTTCAAGATTATAATACCATTTTTGTCACGACCCGAAACCCACCCTATGCGGATCTCGTGTCGCGGGGCCGACCCGAAGGCCGTCCCTACTTTTTCCGTTCCTGTATCATAGTACTAATATGCAATGTATTAAAAATTTAAAACAATAAACAGCGGAAGTCATTTATCAGTTACAGTAATCCAGCGGAAGTCTTTTTAAATACATTAAACAGCAGAAGTCTTATTAATACATGACATAGTTCTACAAAATTCAAAATGAGAACTAAACCGTAACCAGCACCCGGGGGTGGTGAATACATGGGAGAACTAACATAGACTGATACAATACTTCAAAATGCCCCCCCTACGCTTTCAGACTCCTACTGGGGTCTCGTAACGTCATCACCTAAAATGGGGTAAATGGGGTGGAATGAGCTACAAAGCTCAGTAAGTAAAACAGATCTCCAACACTGGTATCGATGATCAATGTGTATCCATGAATAAGATAATGATAGCCAATCATAAGGAAGGAGATGCTGTGATAGCCAATGAACATAATTGCCACGAGGGCCAATGAAAGGTAATCACAATACACAATCAGAAGTAATAATGTAAAATGAAAGTATAACAACAATGAAGTACTGCCACAATGAACCGATCACAATCAAATCAATCAATGCAAGTCTTTCGAGACTTAAAGAATTATAAGGAAATAGTGCCATTCAACAATCAAGTTCTGTTAATCATAAGAGATGCTGTTATTCTGTTTCAGGGCTCGGCAGACCCTCGATCTTTTGGGGCCCGGCATACCCCCCAGTCAATTCCAATAATTTGCCATTTGTCCGTTCACGGACTTGACCCGTAGGTCCCATTTAATCAGATAGCATCAGATGGTTGTTGTGACTGAGCACAACTCCCGTGTCCATAAACATGTCATGATCATAGTAATTCCATAGAATACAAAAATGGAATATCATTCATTCAATGAGGATACAGTAGTAGGCCTTTCAAGGCATGGTTCAACATGATAACAATGATATAGCAATCAATCAAGGTCCACTAGATAGAACAATATCACAAAGTGGATAGCAATAACATAGGTGCTTTCAAAGCACAGTGAAACATGATAACAGTGATACATCAGTCAATGATATGTCCACAAGATAGAAAATATCGAAATGTGGAACACAAGGATATCAATACTTTCAAGAGTACGAGTTTGGCAGTAAAAGAATAAACTTGGCTTGTGGAAACACCACATGTAAGAGAAAGTGATCCACTTACCTCTATCGTGCTTCTATCTTAGAAATCCGTGAGTATACCCTTGCCTTTTGAGTTCCCTATATATCAGTGAATACGTTTCAGAATAAATGCTATTCATCAAATTTTATGCTTTTCTATCATAAGTATTTCAAATACTATTTTAGACTTTACCATTGAGTCCGGAATGCCGAAGAAAGTCGGTTTAGGCTTTCGCAGAATTCCATTTGGACTTTTGTATTAAAAAGGGCAAAATAGTCATTTTGCACTTTTATGGTATTTTATCCTTCAGGGTTTCGTCTCATAAAACGGACCCCACCATTGGACTCAGAACATCCGAGATAATAGGTTTTGACTATTCATTTGTGTCGTTTGGACTTCATTTGACCTTTTTTTGGAATAGGGGCATTATTGTAAAATTAATATTTAATTAATTTTTTATACTTGGGCAACAGTGTAATTTTCCAAACTATTTGGGGCCGGTTCATAAATCCCATAAGCTGCGGTCTGAACCAGTTGGTTCAGACCTAAAAACCCTAGACCGGTCCACCCTTGCCCTGAACCAAACGGTTCACTTTCATTCAAGAACCGGATTTCAATAACCCAATTCCCTATCCTTATCCCTGTTTCGGTTAACCCCAAAACCCAATTTCTATTTATTATTCCTACAACCAAACATGCCCAAATCCATTTAATTAGAAACCTAAAACAACACAGCTTCGGTCCGTTTCATATCCGGTCGGGTACCGACCCGATCCGAACTCGGATCCATCCCAGTTTTGACCCGATAGCCCCCACGCTTTTCCGATCGTCTTCCCCACGTCTCCGGTAGGGTTCCGGCATGCACAGTCACCTTCTCCGGCGACGGTGACTTATTTTCTGGTGAGATTTCGGCCCGTTTTAAATGCCATTCTTTTCCCCTTCTCCTAAGGATTTCAAATCCATTTTCCATTTCCATTAAAACCCTTGATAACTTCACGAAATAGAGCCTAAGTGTTTCCGGCCGACTTTCCGGTGACCTATATCTTTCCTATTTTGTGACTATTTGTACACTGTTTTGACCCTAATCCATTTTAAATGGTTTTCTGCACCTCTAAGGACCATTTTCATAAACAAACATCAAGGTTTAAGCATGATATGCATGGAACCCGAAATTATCCATGAAACCTGCAACTCCATATTTCTCCATGGTTTCTCAACCGTTTTTCATGATTCTTTTTGCATTATAACCTATATTTCATGCTTGTTTAGACCATATAATTATATACAAGCTTCATGCTTTAAATTGTAAAAACAGAATTAAAACCACTTACCTGAGTGTTCGGATTTAACCCACTGTGACCCTCCAACTTTCCTATTTATGCTCCTGAATTCTTTGCCAATATGTTCTATCAACTTTGGTCTCGTTTGTGCCTTTAAACCCACACCCGTAGGCTTATATTTGTAGAGAGAAGTTTCCACCGCCTCTCTCTTTCTCTCGGTTCCTCCCCCTTTTATGGCCTCTTTCTTTGACCTAGAACCTGTGCTCTCTCTGCCAAATGCAACCTTTGCATTAAATGGCTTGGAGACTTGTTGGGCACTTATGTATATATATATATATATATATATATAACACACACTTCACACCTAGCCGACACACACACACTCTCTTTGGTGCCTGCATACTGCCCAAGGGCAGTTCCCCTTTTTCCTTTTTCCTTTCTTATGTAAATATACATATATACATAAATACATCATACATGTATAATACATTATATCTTATACATATATACACATGAAATACACTTCTTTTATACATGTATATGTAGGGGTCTAATTCTATTTTAAATCATATTTGCATACACTGATTTTAATCAAGCTATGTATCTACGTTCACGTATGCATGCATGGGAATGCGTGCATACATGCATGGGAATGCGTGCATGCACGCATTTCGATGCAATGCCCTGTGATGCTCGGGTGTTACCCAGCCTTGGTCATTCATTTCCGTGATTACAGTCTCCAGTCTTTCATTTCCATGAGAATACTATGATATTCATATCTTATCATTTAAGTTACATGTTTTAACTGACCTACCTCGGTATACGTGACGTATCCCGGGTCGGGATATTACAATTTTCCCCCAATGCTATGCAATGTCTATATGCGTGACGCACACATGCAACTCTATACCACCCATGTCTCATGATACGGTCCTTCCCCACTGGCATGAGTACCGCCACGTATGTCTCCTTTTCGGTACGTCCCCGATGGAAGAGAGTACCAACGGCCAAATTTTGGGTTTTTTACCACAGGATCTACACCCTCATAATGTCCAGCACCTCATGCTGACCCACACCATGTTTCCAAGGAATCACATTATGCCAAGATGCCATGATTTCATCATGCAAGTTCAATGTGACAAATGATCAAACACATGGTGTCCCTTATCCCAAATCATATAACTCATTTCATGAAAGTTAAATTTAAACTTCAAGGCATCACCCTCACAACATATATACATCATAATTGAATATGTCCATACTTATGTAAAGCACAAGTCTCACAATTTCAACAAATTCATAAGGGACATAGATTTCTATTAAACATAAAAACATCAAATCATCACATGGCCCAACCAAAAGGTGTGTCAATAATTACATGGGTTGAAAATCTCATGGCACAATTCTATCTATCAAATACACACCAAACAAGGCAAGAAATCACCCAAAATCAACAAGAACAAAAATACTCCTAAACTACCAACTCTAGGCTTTTCAAAGGAGCTACTTCCTAGGTGATCTCCTAACCTTAGATATACATTTATAGCAGTTCAAATACATGTAAAAACACAAAGGAACGTGAATCTATTGCTAGCTTAGCACTACATCATACCTAAAATCAATTTTTCTTAAACTACAGTGGCTGTGTTTTCTGCATAGCTAAACTGTTTGGTGACAATATAGATCTTGGGGAGGGGAACAATTTCTCAGAAGGAAGCTCGGCGAAAATCCCACTCGAAATGCGTGTTTCGAACGCTTGAAACTTGGAAAAGCTAGGGCTTTTCTCTCTCTCTCTCTCTCTCTCAAGAACGTGACCTGCTGCATATACAGAATGAATTCTATATAAATGTGTGTCTAAGTGTCCTATTTATAGTGAGGGACCAAAGGGTTAAGGACAAATGACCATTTTGCCCTTAATGAGCCCGAAAACCGTTACTCTACAACCCGTTCCTAAACACTTCAATTCGAAATCTCATTTTAGCCAATATTCATAAAATTATTTTAAATGAAAACTTTCAGAAGGAAACATCTTCTTTTGAGGTCGGTTTTTGGCCGTTTCCACCCGGGTCACCTGAGTGCCCTTTTTGTCCAATTTCAGAAACTATTTCCATTTTTGCTGAAATTTGTACATTGGTTACCTCACAATATTATAAGCATATTTCTCTTCTATGACACATGCCAAATATGCTTCTAAACATGTCATTCGGTGAGATAATATAAAAAAATACTTTACCGACAAAGTCGACAAAATTATGCATACGAAATGTCCTACCGGCAAAAACGAAAAATTTTTTCTCATTTTTCCCTCATTTCTCAGATCTCTACCCAAATTCTTTAATTTTTTAGCTGACTATGATGACTTTCTTCCTGCTGTTGAGTTGGCCTAGAGCTCAAATATCCAAGGTACAGCCATGTTCATATGCTGCCAGAAACTCAAGAAGGTAAAGTATGTTCTTAAGGAATTCAACCAAAAAAAATTCAAGAACATTACCTCTAGAGTACAAGAAGCCCGTAACAATCTGCACGACATCTAAAACCTCCTTGCCTAGAATCTAGGAAATGCTAGGCTCATTCAGGAGGAGAAAGAAACTATTCATTTATATTATTCCATCCTCTCCAGTGAGGAGAGCCTTGCCAAGAAAAAATCCCGGGTCCAATGTGTCACATCCCACACCCCACCTTACGCGGATGTTGAAGATGTGATGCCAGTTAGCCACCTTGCCAGTCTCCGACCGACAATGCGACCAACCAAAGGCAATCTTCTAAACCTTACGATGAATTGCATTCCAAATGTAGGGTCAGAACAACAGAAATTAAAACCTTTTTTTATCTCAGGAATGCAACTCAACTATATACCTCATAAGTATGTACCACAGAGCAAATCTATAATCAGACAGCTAATAACTCTAACCACAGAGCACATCTATAACAGATATATAACACAGAGCATATCAAATTCCTCTAAAGTACCATTACCATGGGCCATGTCCCTACACATCTATTACATATGAATAAAGTCAACTATATCATTACACTCACCTGAATAGCCAGAATCAATCTATTAGAACCCAAGTCTATACATATTATTGCCATCAGATCCTCACTTGGAAATGCCTCTCAGTCCACTGGTAACATGTCCTTGCGCTTTCTAATCCAATGGAGATATATCCTGAAAAATGTTAAATAAATGGAATGAGCTTAAACAAGGTCAGTGAGTAACATAGGTTCTTGCCATAGGTTTCAAAACCAGTTCATATATATATATATATGCATGCTCAAATGTAGCTCGGATAGAACAATGTCGCTCAAGTAGAACAAATACAGCTCAAATAGAACGGATACAGCTCAAAGTGCCTGAACCTTCCCCAACAATGTGGGATGCCGCCAAGATAATCCGTCACTCACCCACCCCCACACATGGAGGGCCTGCGTCCCCGCAGCACATTTTTGCTTGGGGTCAGTATCAGAGCGGAACAAATAGGATTGAGCGGATGCTGAGTTCTGGGCGTCCCACAAAGCCAGCTATCCATCTACTGATATACTCAATCCCGTAGTGGGCCCCAGAACAAGACTCAACATAACTGAATAGAATCAAACTAGACTTCCAAGGACGGGTAACAGAACAACAAACCCAAACAGAATCAACAGGATATATCAGAAGGCAGGATAGAACAGAATCATGCCACAAGTAATGCAGTACAACGAGTATGCATGAAAACATATGCATTTAAAATAGTACAGTGCATAAAACAGTTCAGCATATAAAGCAGTATAGTATACATAAAATATACACCAAGTCAGGAGTCCGAGTTACTCACAAACTTTATGCTTATCTCCATTCATAGATATCCTCCAGATACATTAGGTACCTCCATGCATATCCTCAATAATCATCATCCTGAATAATCATCGTTAATTCCAGACAGATTACAATTTAACCATTCATGTATTATTCATCACCTTAAGCGTCTATCGGATTGCCTAAAATAGTCTAATGACCTCCTATCCTCTCACTAGGTTTCAACTAAGATTTTTATATTCTTTAATTAAGCTTAGTAGCTATCGGGGTTATGATATAAGTCATTTGGACTCTATCGTTAACTATTGAGTACCTATTTAATTATTAAGCAAGGCATTATAATTTTGCTAGGCACAAACTAAATTTATCCTTATTGCCTATCAACCCCAAACCATAAAAGATATCAAATTTGTTAAGAATCATAGCAAGTTTCAATTTAGCATCTTATTGACAAATATTGGATTAGCATAAGAGTAGAGATGTAGAAGAAACAATCACCTGATATTGGTACCATCGGATTCACTTGGCAACCCTGGAATCAAAATTCTAGTTACTTAGTTCCCGCTTTCTATAACATTTCTCACCGTGCCATCATAACAGATAACAACATCCCGAAGGATGACCATTAAGTTTTTGAATAAAGTTCCAGGCTCAGTCAACCTTCTAGATGAACGGACAACAACTTCCTTGCTTGAAATTGAGTGAGCCATCTCCACCTGAACAAGAGACCCCAATAATTGGCACTGCTACACTCTGTTGCTACTGCACTCTCTGTTATTTCCTCATCGCACCTGACCCAAATGCTAGCAAATTGCCTCCAATTTCCATCAATTCAAACCATAACCCAACACCAACACGAGTACTTACATTCCCATTGATCAACTCATCAAGAACAGCCGCCTCCACAGAACTCCCATAAACTCCCATAAATGTTCAAAAATTGCAGTGCAGCATCCAATCTATTTCGTCCCTCTCTGTTGTACTGCTATTAACACCAACAGTGCCCACAAATTCAATTGTCACCCAACTGAAACGGTATTGCTTGCCGACACATAGCAGAGCCCAAAGTTTCCTCCAATGCCAGCACCACTACTAACAACACTATATATATATATATATATCTGCTGTACATTACGCAAACACACACACATCATCCCCCTTGCTGTTGTGCGCTGCTGCTGTTGTTGAAGCATAGCAACTGATGCTACTGTTGAAGCATAGCAGCTATTGCTCTACTGCTCTCTTCTTCTCCAAACGTGCTGCCACAAATTTCTCAACTCTAAAGCCTCTACCCAATATCCCGTAGCAGCTCCCTTGTTCTCTGAAGATTCAATACAAATTCATCAACTGAACCCTTAACAGAGACCATAAAAAAAGATAGGGCAATCAACCTCGATGTCCATAACAGCCGCATTCCATCCTCACTACTACACCGCACCACATCAATTCACACACACACAAATAAAATACATACACACACCGACCTGTTTCTAACAATCCACACACACACCCGATGCGATTTAACCCCTACAGCGACTGCTTCCAATAATTTCATCCGATTCATCACATCGCTTACAACGTCTAACAGCTACAAGAAAACCAAACTCATAGGCTCCTGTTGCACCGTTACACCAACACACACACAGGATATATATATTTACGCATATACTGGCCTGCAACATCATCATTCAACCGCTCCTGGTTCGACAACTAAACTCCTCCAAGCGCTGTACCCATGTTGTCGTTCCCCTCTACACCGCTATACACACTGACATACACATACACGTACCTGCTGCTTAGTGTAATTAATCAGCCCCAAGCCTCTAACAACTCTGCTTCTACAACATCCAATTTTCCTTGCTTCCAACCGCTTCTCTACATCTTCAATTCCTGCCCTTTTCTCGCCACAATTACCTCCAAGACTCGCCAATAGTGACGACAGAACAAATTGGAGATGACTCTTCCGTTCTTTTCCCCCAATTTCTCTACAGGTCTGTCTATCTCTCTCTCTCTCTCTATATATATATATATATATATATATATATCTTGATTAGTTGCACCGACTGTCACGACCCGAAACCCACCCTATGCAGATCTCGTGTCGCAGAGCCGACCCGAAGGCTGTCCCTACTTTTTCCATTCCTGTATCATAGTACTAATATGCAATGTACTAAAAATTTTAAACAATAATCAGCGGAAGTCTTTATCAATTACAGTAATCCAGCGGAAGTCTTTTTAAATAAATTTAAACAGTGGAAGTCTATTAAATACATGACATAGTTCTACATAAGACAAAATGAGAACTAAACGTAACCAGCACCCGGGGGTGGTGAATACAAGGGAGAACTAACATAGACTGGTACAATACTCCAAAATATCCCCCTACGCTTTCAGACTCTTACTGGGGTCTCGTAACGTCATCACCTGAAATGGGGGTAAATGGGGTGGAATGAGCTACAAAGCTCAGTAAGTAAAACAGATCTCCAACACTGGTATCGATGATCAATGTGAATCCATGAATAAGATAATGATAGCCAATCATAAGTAAGGAGATGCTGTGATAGCCAATGAACATAAATGCCACGAGGGCCAATGGAAAAGTAATCACAATACACAATCAGAAGTAATAGTGTAAAATGAAAGTATAACAACAATGAAGTACTGCCACAATGAACCGATCACAATCAAATCAATCAATGCAAGTCTTTCGAGACTTCAAGAATTATAAGGAATAGTGCCATTCAACAATCAAGTTCTGTCAATCATAAGAGATGCTGTTATTCTGTTTCAGGGCTCGGCAGACCCTCGATCTTTTGGGGCCCGGCATACCCCCCAGTCAATTCCAGTAAATTGCCATTTGTCCGTTCACGGACTTGACCCGTAGGTCCCATTCAATCAAATAGCATCAGATGGGTGTTGTGACTGAGCACAACCCCCGTGTTCATAAACATGTCATGATCATAGGTAATTCCATAGAATATAAATGGAATATCATTCATTCAATAAGGATACAACAGTAGGCCTTTCAAGGCATGGTTCAACATGATAACAATGATATAACAGTCAAGCAATGTCCACGAGATAGAACAATATCTCATTGTGGATAGTAATAACATGAGTTGCTTTCAAAGCACAGTTAAACATGATAACAATGATATACCAGTCAATCAAATACCCACAGGATAAAGAATATCGAACTGTGGAACACAAGGATATCAATACATTCAAGAGTACGAGTTTGGCAATAAAAGAATAAACTTGGCTTGTGGAAACACCACATGTAAGAGAGAGTGATCCACTTACCTCTATCGTGATTCTATCTCAGAAATCCATGAGTATACCTTTGCCTTTCGAGTTCCCTATATATTAGTGAATACATTTCAAAATAAATGCTATTCATCAAATTTTATGCCTTTCTATCATAAGTATTTCAAATACAATTTTAGACTTTACCATTGAGTCCGGAATGCTAAAGAAAGTCAATTTAGGATTTCGCGGAATTCCATTTGGACTTTTGTACTAAAAAGGGCAAAATGGTCATTTTACACTTTTACTGTATTTTATCCTTCGGGGTCTCATCTCATAAAACAGACCCCACCATTGGACTCAGAACATCCGAGATAATAGGTTTTGACTATTCATTTGTATCGTTTGGACTTCGTTTGACCCATATTTGAAATAGGGGCATTATTGTAAAAATTAATATTTAATTAATTTTTTTTTATGTTTGGGCAACAGTGAAATTTCTTAAGATATTTGGGGCCGGTTCATAAATTCCAAAACCTGCGGTCTGAACCAGTTGGTTTAGGACCAGAAACCCTAAATCGGTCCACCCTTCCCCTGAACCAAACGGTTCTCTTCATTTGAAAAACCGGATTTCAATAACCCTGATTCCCTATCCCATCCTTGGTTTGGATAACCCCAAACCCAATTCCAATTTACTATCCGTGTAACCAAACAAGCCCAAATCCATTTAATTTAAAAACCCAAACGACACAGTTTTGGCTCCGTTTTATTTTCGGTCGGGTCCCGACCCGATCCGAACCCGGATCTGGTCTAGACTTAACCCGAATAGACCCACGACTTTCCGGTCGTCTTCCCCACGTCTCCGGTAGGGTTCCGGCAGTGCACAGTGACCTTCTCCGGCGACGGTCACCGATTTCCAATGGATTTTCCCCCTTTTTTGAATGCCGCTCTCTTCCCCTTTCCTCAAGGATTCCAAATCCACTCTCCATTTGGATCAAGACCATCTTGATCTTCATGAATAGGGGTCCAAATATCTCCGGCCGAATCTCCGGCCAAGTGATATTTTCCATTTTCGTGACTGTTTCTTCTCGGTTTTAAACCCATTTCGATCCTAAAGTGTTTCTGCACTTTATAGTAACATTTCTACAAACTAAAAGCAAGGTTTTAAACATAAAATCAGTGAGACCCGATTATCCTCCCGAACCTGCAACTCGGATTTTCTCTATGGTTTCTTAGCCATTTAACCTCATTCTTTTTGCAATAAATTCCATATTTCATGCTTGTTTAGACCCTAGCTTTAGTTCAAACATTCATGCTTAAAATCTCAAAAACAGAATTAAATGGCTTACCTGGGTGTTCGGATTTTTGACCTCTGTGACCCTCCAATCTTTCCTATTTCTGCTCCTGAGTTCTTTGTCAACCTTTCTCTCAATCTCAGTTTTCTTTTTGCCTTTTAACTCTCACCTGTATGTACATATATAGAGAGAAGGGTTCCACCGCCTCTCTCTCTTTTTCTCTTTCTCTCTCTCGGTTACTCCCCCTTCTATGGCCCCTTTCTTTGACTCAAGCCTGATGTTCCCTCTGCCAAATGCAAACTTTGCATTAATGGCTTGGGAGACTTGTTGTGCACTCATATATATATATATATCATATTATATATATATCACACACACACACTTCTCACCTAGCCGACACACACACACACCCTCACATACATTAAACCTGTATACTGCCTAAGGGCAGTTTCCCCTTTTCCTTTTTCTTTCCTTTTATTTCTTATGCATATATACATATATACATATATACATAAATACATCATATTATATATATATATAAATATATATATATACACATTAAATACATGTTCTTATACATGTATATACATGCATGTGTAGGGGTACAATTCCATTTTTAATCCTATTTACATACACTTATTTTAATCGAGCTACAAATCTATGATCACATATGCATGCATGGAAATACGTGCATGCACGCATTACGATGTAATGCCCTGTGGGGCTCGGGTGTTACCTAGCCTTGATCATTCATTTCCATCATTCAGAGTTCCAGTCATTCATTTTCATGAAAATACTATGATATACATATCTTACCGTTCAAGTTACATGTGTTAACCGACCTACCTCGGTATACGTGACGTATCCCGGGTCGGGATATTACATCGACCCCTCTCACCTTTTCTCCATTTTTCTATAACTGTCTAGAAGCTTCTGAGTTTCTCCATATGTTTCCACAAGAGATTACATAGATACACATATACATCTCACGTGCTTCCACTACTTCCACCTTCTTCAAGAAGCTTTTCCTACTTTTTCTTTTATATATCTTTATAAATCTATATAATATAGGCCCCATTTTTTCCTTCTAATAATCTCCTTTAGAAACTCCATGAGAATACATATATTTTTAATATTTTTATTTCAAAATATTAAATTATCATAAGCCGATAAATTTTCCATACAGTCGGGGCTCGGTTCATATCACGACCCGAAACCCACCCTAAGAGGATCTCGTGTCCCGGGGCCGACCCGAAGGCCGTCCCTACTTTTTCCATTCCAGTATCATAATACTAATATGCAATGTACTAAAAATTTTAAACAATGAACAGCGGAAGTCTTTATCAATTACAGTAATCCAGCAGAAGTCTTTTATATAAATTAAACAGCGGAAGTCTATTAAATACATGACATAGTTCTACATAAAACAAAATGAGAACTAAACGTAACCAGCACCCGGGGGTGGTGATTACGTGGGAGAACTAACATAGACTGATACAGTACTTCAAAATGTCCCCCTATGCTCTCAGACTCCTACTGGGGTCTCGCAGCGTCATCACCTGGAATGGGGGGTAAGTGGGGTGGAATGAGCTATGAAGCTCAGCAAGTAAACCAGATCTCCGACACTGGTATCGATGATTATAAAGAACATGAATCCATGAAAAATATGATAGCCAATCATAAGAAGTAAGATGCTGTGATAGCCAATGAGAACAGTTGCCATGATGGCCAATAAATAGTGGGGCACAATATACAATCAGAAGTAATGAATAAGCAGTGATAAGGATTTCTCAACAATAACCTGTCACAATAAAAGTACTGCCACAATAAAACGATTTCAATCAAACCAATGAACAACGTAAGATAACCCATAAGAAACAGTAATCCATAAGAAACAGTAACCATTCAACAATATATCCATAACAATAATCCAATGGAGATGCTTATAATCTGTAGTAGGGGATGGCAGTCCCTCTTCGTAATTCGAGGCCCAGCATACCTCTCAGTTAAACTCACATCTTTTGCCACACGTCCATTCACGGACTAGTTCATCACAGAAGCATTGGATGGATATTGCGACTGAGCACAATTCCAGCATTTATAAACATAGCATGATCATTTGTGATTCCATAGGAGTATGAACATGTAATATCATATATACAGTAAAGCATAACAGTAAGCCTTTCAAGGCACGGTTCAATATGATAACAATAGCACAATAGTCAATCAATGTCCACAAGATAGAACAATATCATACTGTGGATAGCAATAACATGAAGTACTTTCAAGAGTACAAATTTGGCAGTAAAGAATAAACTTGGCTTTAGAAACATCACATGGAAGAGAAAGTGATCCACTTACCTCTATCGTGATACTATATCAGAAATCCGTGAGTGTACCTTTGCCTTTCGAGTTTCCTATATATCAGTGAATACGTTTCAGAATAAATGCTATTCATCAAATTTTATGCCTTTCTATCATAAGTATTTCAAATACTAATTTAGACTTTACCATTGAGTCCGGAACGCCGAAGAAAGTCGGTTTCGGCTTTCGCGGAATTCTATTTGGACTTTTGTACTAAAAAGGGCAAAATGGTCATTTTGCACTTTTACGGTATTTTATCCTTCGGGGTCTCATCTCGTAAAATGGACCAGACCATTGGACTCAGAACGTCCGAGATAATAAGCTTTGACTATTCATTTGTATCGTTTGGACTTCGTTTGACCTATATTTGGAATAGGGGCATTTTTGTAAAAATTAATTTTTATTAATTTTTTCTGTTTGGGCCTTAGTGTAATTTCTCAAAACATTTGGGGCCGGTTCACAATTTCCTAAAGCTACGGTCCTTCCCCTGAATCAAACGGTTCTCTTTAGTTTAAAAACCGGATTTCAATAAACTTGGTTTCCTATCCTATCCATGGTTTGGATAACCCCAAACCCAATTTCTATTTATTATCCCTGCAACCAAACAGCCCAAATCCATTTTAAAAACTTAAAACTAAATGACACAGTTTCACGCCCCATCTCATATCCGGTCGGGTCCCGACCTGGATCCAACCCGGATCCATTTCTGTCTTAACCCGATAGCCCCCACGATTTTTCGGTCATCTTCCCCATGTCTCCGGTAGGGTTCCGGTGGTGAATAGTCACCTTCTCCGGCGACGGTCACCAATTTTTGACAGTTTTTCCTCCCGTTTTAAATGTCATTCTCTTCCCTTCTTCCCAAGGATTTCAACCCTAGCCTCGGCTTGCCCCAAAACTCTCCCCATCTTCACGAATAGTGAGTTATTCACCTCCGGCCGATTCTCCGGCCGAACCTTCCTTCTCTATTTCGTGACTGTTAAGGCACGGTTTTTAGTCGATTTTTATCCTAGATATTTCCTATGTAATAGAGGATCAGTTCCTCATTATAAAAACCAAGTTTTAAACATAAATTTCATGGAACCCAGATTATCTATCCGACCTGCAACTCCGTTTTCCTACCTCGTTTCTCAACCGTTTTTCATGATTCTTTTTGCATTATCTTCCTTATTCTATACTCTACAAGGCCCTATAGTTAAATTAAGGGTTCATGCTCCAAAACATAAAAAACAGAAACGCGATTATTTACCTGGGTTTTCTTGTTTGCTCTCGGTTGTTATGCCCTTGAACCCCTTTTGCTTCTGTTTCTGAATCCCTGATGATACTCTTCTCACTCTAAGCCTCTTAGTTCCTTCAGTTTGTTTCTATTCCTCTCAACCCACAAGACCCGTATACATATATATAAACACCACCGCCCCTTTCTCTCTCTACCTTATCACTCTCTCTCTCTCTCTCTCTCTCTCTCTTGCAGTCATCCTTGACTGCAGAGAACCGCCCCTTTAACCCTAGCCACCCACGTACCTCACATATATATATATATACATATATTACATATATACACACACCATCACTAAGTCGTTGGTGTGGTTTCCCAAACACACACACACACAGTGATGCACACACACACACACAGTGATGCACACACTCACTGATATTTTGCTTGGAAGCTTCCCTTCCCTTTTTCTTTTATTTTAAATTACTTGTATTTACATACATAATACATTACATCATACATATATACATATAAAATACATATTTCTTATACATGTATTTATAGCCGTATAAATACGTATAACTGTATTTTTAGTCACGTACACATACACTAATATTTTGTGATCTATGCATGTGTACGTACGTATGCATGCATGGGTTGCATGCATGCACGCTTTTTGAGGTAAGGTTCTGAGTTGCTCGGGTACTACCCAACACTGGCCATACTAAGCAAAACATTTATCTTTTGAAATTAAGTTTAGTTCCATAATTTATTGTGACATAGAGGTTAAGACAACTCAGGTTATGCTATTCAGTCGACTTGCCTCGGTAAACGTGTCGTATCCCGGGTCAGGATATCACATTCTTACCTCCTTAAAAATACGTTTGTCCGCAAACTTAACGGTTCTAACTCCGGTGGTTTTCGTGGTTTCCGTGGTTCTTCTAACATCATGGACTAACTGAGTTAGGCGTTTCACATTTGTTGAGAATCAAGTTTTACTGTCACATCAGATCAAGTTTTACTGTCACCTCAATTTATTGTAAAATTCTTTCTATAATTTTCGGGCGTACCTCGAATCCTAAACGTGGCATTTAAAATTTTATTCATTCAATCTACTAATATACTTGGGGTATATTATTCCAACAGTGTTACATGGAGCTTACAGACTTCCTATCGGTTCCTAGTCTGTATTTCATGAGTTTTGTACCTTGACATGGTTCAATGATGGTTCTGTTGACAATTTTGTAAGCTATAAGTTAAATGGTCTAAGCGTTCAATGTCTATATTCAGTTAGCAATATATGTGGAAAGCGACATAAAACATAATTTAATACAAGTAACCCTAAGGGTATCGTTTCCTTAGATTCTATCATCATCTTGTGAAAATTTGAGCAATTAATATGTCACGTAAGAGTTCTATGTCTATGTTCAATCCAGTAATATATATAGGGATGTAAATATTCAGTGCCAAGTGAAATGTGGGCAGGCTATGGGTAGACTAAAGGAATACCTGCGGCTACAGAGGTTGTAGCCTGCACATCCTCTGGAAAAATGGAGAAAACTCGTCCTGCCTGCTGTTGGACGTTCCCCTGTCCATTTCTTTGGGTCGGGGGTCTAGGAGCTGCTGTTGCTGGTGTTGTTGGTCCAACTGAGGCAATACTAGTCGTGGCCTGAGCATTATGGGGATATAGTCTCGCAATATGCCCTTCCTTGCCACAATAGTAACAAGTGTTGCTACCCCTAAGGCACTGGCCTTTATGGACCTTCTGGCAGCGAGTGCATTGGGTAGCGCTTCCTTTAGTATGGTCTAGTCTCCTCTGAATGGGCTCTGTGGTTTGGGATTCAGTCCCTGGTCTAATAAATATAGGTCCTAGTCCAGAGGAAGAAGGCCCTTGCCCCCTACTCTGGTTACCTCCCTGTTTCTGGTTCCTTCGTCTCTTGGCGTATTCCTCACCACTCTTTTCTATAATACGGGCCATTTCCACGACATCATCATAAGTAGTCAATTGATGGCACACTATTCTATCTTTGATAGGCCACTTCAGTCCTTCCTCAAATTTGGGAGCCTTCAAGTCCTCGGTATTGATAGCACTAGGGTCAAATCTGGCCAACTCAATAAATCTAGCCTCGTATTGCTCTACCGTCATTGCCCCCTGTTGCAGTACCATAAACTCTGCAACTCTTCGGTTCCGTATTTCTTGGGAGAAGTACTTCTTGTTGAAGATATCAGTAAATCGTTGCCAGTTCAGGCCTGGCTCTTTATCTTCCTCTATCATCCACCATATATTATCACCAAGGTTTGATATCAGATCCATTTTACCTCAAGGTTTGGAAATTTTTCCCAAATAGGTAGAAATCATCTACTAAGATCATTCATGAAAACAAGAAATAAAAACCAACAAGCTACATCTATGATTCCTGAGGACAAACAACTACACGAATTAGGGTGACAAAGGAAAAAAGAGGATAACTGTATTTTCCAGATAGTTTCCATCATAATCCATCATATTTATCAATAATACCCAAAGATCATGGGTTAAGGCCTACACATCAAGGATAACACTACCATTCTATGCCCAGAAAGCCAATGCTACACAGTTCAATACAAGGTCAAACCCAATCAAAGCTCTTCTTATGAATTTATAATTTTTGACCAGATTTTTCATCGTTAAAATAAAATGTAGATATCGCTGGTATAAAAATAGCCCTAGTTTAGCTATAACTACATCTCATAGCTTTGATAAGGGATTGACAACATTCAACATTGAACTTATGAGATTTCTTCATTTCAAAGCATTAGATTTTAACCATGCAAGTGACACCCACTTATTCAATCTCCCTGACCAGTAAACTACAATTAAACAAGTGCAATGCATAATGATATTTTGTCGAACCATGTCAAGTTGTCCCTTTATTCAATAGTCGTCGTTATTGACATATCCTCGTCTCCCTTGTCGTTCAATATCACTATTCATTTAATCTTTTTAATCGACCTAGAGCTATCAATAGCATAATCTTTCCCAAAGATTATTAACCTAAACATGTTATAGTCTCCAATAATCACTCAATCATTTAATCATCTAAGTCAATAAATCGTCCACAAATTTAGTTCTAGTATGATCTTTTCCAAAGAATCATTAACCTAGAACTTACTTTTTCCTCTGCGCCACTCTGATATAATCCTCGAATTCTCAAAATAGTCAATTTCACTTATAGGCCTATTTCTGTCTCCCAAGAAGTATTGAGTATCTAATTATCCTAATCAACCAAGGAAAAATCAACTTCAATCAGGTCTGTAAAGATCATTAACCATTGCTCAAATATCACTCGGTGATACTAGTGAATCTCCAATATTTATAACCTTATATCAGTTGATCCCTAGTCCCTAGTTGCCTTAGAATCCCAGATACATCATCTATTACGAAGACTTCCGCAATTTCATGTCTAATCTCCAAAAGTGGAACCTAGTATCCATGGCTCAAGTACTCTGTGGTGTTTAATCTATGAGTTAGTGCTCTGTTGTGAACAATGACTCCTAAATTATATTACTCTTTATTGTCCTCAAATTCCCATCGTGTATAGGTAACCTTAACCATTTTTGCTCCATGTCGCTCTGTGGTAACAGTGGATCTCCCAAATTTACTAACCATAGCTCTGATACCACTCTGTCACATCCCGCACCCCACCCTACGCGGATGCTGAAGATGTGATGCCAGTTTGCCGCCTTGCCAGTCTCCGACCGACAATGCGACCAACCAAAGGCAATCTTCTGAACCTTACGATGAATTGCATTCCAAATGTAGGGTCAGAACAGTAGAAAATAAAACCTTTTTTATGTCGGGAATGCAACTCAACTATATACCTCATAAGTATGTACCACAGAGAAAATCTATAATCAGACAGCTAATAACTCTAACCACAGAGCACATCTATAACAGATATATAACATAGAGCATATCAAATTCCTCCAAAGTACCATTACCATGAGCCATGTCCCTACACATCTATTACATATGAATAAAGTCAACTATATCATTACATTCACCTGAATAGCCAGAATCAATCTATTAGAACCCAAGTCTATACATATTATTGCCATCAGATCCTCACTTGGAAATGCCTCTCAGTCCACTGGTAACATGTCCTTGCGCTTTCTAATCCAATGGAGATATATCCTAAAAAATGATAAATAAATGGAATGAGCTTAAACAAGTTCAGTGAGTAACGTAAGTTCTTGCCATGGGTTTCAAAACCAGTTTATATATATATATATATATACATGCTCAAATGCAGCTTGGATAGAACAATGTAGCTCAAGTAGAACATATACTGCTCAAATAGAACGTGTCACATCCCGCACCCTACCCTACGCGGATGCCCAAGATGTGATGCCAATTAGCCGCCTTGCCGATCTCCTGACCGACAATGCGACCAACCAAAGGCAAACTTCTGAATCATACGATGAATTACATTCCTAAAATAGGGTCAGAACCGCGAAATTTAAAACCATTTTATCTCGGGAATGCAACTTAACCATATACCTCATAAGTATGTACCACAGAGCAAATCTATAATTAGACAGTTAATAACTCTAACCACAGAGCACATCTATAACAGATATATAACACAGAGCATATCAAATTCCTCTAGAGTACCATTACCATCATGAGCCATGTCCCTACATATCTATTACATATGAATAAATTCAACTATATCATCAGACTCACCTGAATAGCCAGAGTCAATCCCTCAGAACCCAAGTCTCCACATATTATTGCCATCAGATCCTCACTTGGGAATGCTTCTCAGTCCACTAATGACATATCCTTGTGCTTTCTAATCCAATGGAGATATACCCTGAAAAATGTTAAATAAATGGAATGAGCTTAAACAAGCTCAGTGAGTAACATAGGTTCTTGCCATGGGTTTCAAAACCAGTTCATATATATATATATATATATATATATATATATATATATATATATATATATATGCATGCTCAAATGTAACTCAAGTAGAACAACGTAATGCAAGAGAACAAATCAGATCAACATAGAACCAAATAGAATGGATCAATACTAAATACCAATCAAACAACGGTATATCAACGAATGTGCCTGAACCTTCCCCAGGCGATGTGGGATGGCATTACTTCCCATCCACCCCCTCACATGGAGGGCCTCATATCGCACACCTCCGGGTGAGGTCGGTATCAGAGCGGAATAGATACAGCTCAAATAGGATGTATACAACTCAAATAGAATGGATACAGCTCAAAGTGCCTGAACCTTCCCCAGTAACGTGGGATGTCGCACAAGATAATACGTCAGTCACCCACCCCACACATGGAGGCCCATGTCCCCACAGCACACTACCGGGTCAGTATCAGAGCAGAATAGACAAGATTGAGCGGATGCTGAGTTCTGGGCGTCCCACAGAGCCAGTCATCCATCCACTGATATACTCAATCCCGAGGGGCCCAAGACTCAACATGACAAGATAAATACGAATCAGACTCTAATAACATAGACAAGTTAGAACAATAGACTCCAACAAAATCAGAATGTAAGATATCAAGAAGCAGGATAGAATCATGCCAAATGTAGTACAATACAAGGAATATGCATGAAAGCAAGTGCATTAAAACAATGCGGTGTATAAAACAGTTTAGCATATAAAGCAGCTTAGTATACAGAAAATATACACCAAGTCAGGAGTCCGAGTTACTCACAGTTCGTTGCAACTAGTTCCGAATCCCTTCTAGTTGATCTTAGATCCGGGAGTCCTAGAACAGTAATCACAGATATTAATTAATAATCATGTAGTTTGCTTACTGACCTTAATTTGGTTTCTTTTTTGGTTCGGCTTGGTAGCCTATATATCATTTGGCATTAAATCATAATGTTTAGACCTTGAATTTAATATGAGTTCCATGTACCTAAATCTTATTAAAATATTTGCTAGCTACTTTATTAATGTTGGAATTTAATATGAAGTTCCATGCCCCTCAGTTTGACTTCTAGAACCAAAACCAATACCAATGCTACAGTTGTTACCTACTCCTTTTATGTAAATATGCTGCAGCTGTGGAGGGTGAATTACACTTGAGAAAGCAGATTTTACTGCTGTAGCAGGGGCACCAGATTTAATGTTTAGTTTAGTTATGCTTTGGTAAATGCATAGCAGTCAGTACAATTCATAGTTGCCAATTTGTAGACTGACTATATAGAATCCAACCAAAAAGAAATTGGTAGGACAGCAGTCTACTGTTGTTGAGAGTAGCTAAGTTAGGGCAGTTGTGTGTGAGGAAAACTAAAAATCAAAGAGTCCAATTGTTGATTGTTAGTTGGTGAACCTGTCAACACAGTATGAGGGAAAATGGTGCAGGGCAGAAACAGTTCCTGCCACGGTAGAACAACTGGTTTGGGCAATTTCCTAATCAAAGTCCTGTAATGATTTTATACTTATCATATATATATAATCCACAAGAGCAATCAATTACAATTTATAATAGTTCATAAGGGTTTTATCAAATTATTACATTATATTATTTTCACTTATAAATATTTTTCTTTTGATGGGGTTCTATTGAAATCAAGAATCAGCCCATACTGCTGCTGTTCGAAACTGCTATACAGAGCAGTTCTTCACAAATTCCCACCCAGTAGCTGCACTATTTTTAATTTAATTTAATATTTGAACCTTGTTCAATTTAAAATTAAACTATATTTAAATAAATGGTTGGACCATGTTTAACTCAATAGTGGAATTTCTATTCCCTAATCCACTACACATATAGCAGCCATACCAATCCCACCTCTTTCTAATTTTTCCAGCACCCAACACAATTTCATTAGGGATTGTAAATTCAAAGAAATAAAGTTTCATACCTGCTTTCAGATTGGCTCAAACGTTAGAAAGGAAGAAAATCAAGAAATCTAGAGCTGCAGCCGTTCAGCTTCTGCCCCAACGCTAGCAGCCAAGAGTTGTTTCTTGAACCCAAAAAAATCTGATTTCTACAGCTGTATTTAACGAGCTTGGCCAGCCCTCAAACGTTTATGCAAAGACTGATCAGATAATCCAATCGTTGTTGATGATACTAAAGCAGAGGAATGAAACGTGAGAAGAATCAGAAGCGGGTGAGAATTAAGAGATATAGATCAGATCATGGAGATTTGGATCCAAAATCCCCTTTCCTGAGCACTGTTCAGTAAAGTATATATATAAATGATGGAATAGTCTAGAAAGTTGGACGGTTTTCTCCCCTGGTCGGTCGTCTCTGGTTGCCTCTAGAAATTTCTATTTAATTCCTGATTGTCCCTCACATTTTATCTAAATTCTATATATAAAGATAATAGCTTTTTATTATATTTTTATTTTGGAAGAGGGACGGCTGTAGCATTCTTTCTATTCTTTGTTCTTATTTTTTATATTTTAACTATTGTGTCTATTGGATCATATGCAGGCTGTTGCTTCAATATTTACATTAAAAATGCATTCAGCCGCACCACTGTATATATGTACATAGTATCATGTATTTTGGGCAAAATATATATATATATATATATTTATATTACCGTCTTTATTATTTTTATTTCATAGAATATTAATATATATATATATATATAATGCCAACAAATTTGGCTCAGAACTGAGCTTCGACATTATTAGTATTTATTTTACTAATATCGAGTGCCTGTTCATATTTTATATTATTTTTAATATTAATTCTTCATATTGGCCTCGTATTGTCCATTTTGGCACCAATTGACCAGGTTAATTAATTTCCCGAGCATATTTCATTTTTATAAGTACGGTATTAAATCCCATTATAGCTTACCATATTTTGAACTATTTTAAATCATTAATGTCACATAATCTATTTTTCTTAGGTCAAGGTGTAATTCGAGTCTTGTCAGATTTTTGGGGTATTACAGAATGGATACAAGTCAAAGTGCTTGAACCTTCCCCAGCAATGTGGGATACCGCATAAGATAATCCATCAGTCACCCACCCCCACACATGGAGGGCCTGCGTCCCCGCAGCACATTTCTGCGTAGGGTCAGTATCAGAGCAGAACAGATAGGATTGAGCGGATGCTGAGTTCTGGGCATCCCACAGAGCCAGCTATCCATCTACTGATATACTCAATCCCGTAGTGGGCCCCAGAACAAGACTCAACATAACTGAATAGAATCAAACTAGACTTCCAAGGACGGGTAACAGAACAACAGACCCGAACATAATCAACAGGATATATCAGAAGGCAGGATAGAACAGAATCATGCCACAAGTAATGCAGTACAACGAGTATGCATGAAAACATATGCATTTAAAATAGTACAGTGCATAAAACAATTCAGCATATAAAGCAGTATAGTATACATAAAATATACACCAAGTCAGGAGTCCGAGTTACTCACAAACTTTATGCTTATCTCCATTCATAGATATCCTCCAGATACGTTAGGTACCTCCATACATATCCTCAATAATCATCATCCTGAATAATCATCGTTATTACAGACAGATTAGAATTTAACCATTCATGTATTATTCATCACCTTAGGCGTCTATCGGATTGCCTAAAATAGTCTAATGACCTGCTATCCTCTCACTAGGTTTCAACTAAGATTTTTATATTCCTTAATTAAGCTTAGTAGCTATCGGAGTTATGATATAAGTCATTTGGACTCTATCGTTAACTATTGAGTTCCTATTTAATTTTTAAGCTAGGCATTATAATTTTGCTAGGCACAAACTAAATTTATCCTTATTGCCTATCAACCCCAAAACCATAAAAGATATCACATATATTAAGAATCATAGCAAGTTTCAATTTAGCATCTTATTGATAAATATTGGATTAGCATAAGAGTAGAGATGTAGAAGAAACAATCACCTGATATTGGTACCATCGGATTCACTTGGCAACCCTGGAATCAAAATTCTAGTTACTGAGTTCCCGCTTTCTGTAACATTTCTCACCGTGCCATCATAACAGATAACAACATCCCGAAGGATGACCATTAAGTTTTTGAATAAAGTTCCAGGCTCAGTCAACCTTCTAGATGAACGGACAATAACTTCCTTGCTTGAAATTGAGTGAGTCATCTCCACCTGAACAAGAGACCCCAACAATTGGCACTGCTACACTCTGTTGCTACTGCACTCTCTGTTATTTCCTCATCGCACCTGACCCAAATGCTAGCAAATTGCCTCCAATTTCCATCAATTCAAACCATAACCCAACACCAACACGAGTACTTAAATTCCCAATGATCAACTCATCAAGAACAGTCGCCTCCACAGAACTCCCATAAATGTTCAAAAATCACAATGCAGCATCCAATCTATCTCGTCCCTCTCTGTTGTACTGCTACTAACACCAACAGTGCCCACAAATTCAATTGTCACCCAACTGAAACGGTATTGCTTGCCGACACAGAGGAGAGCCCAACGTTTCCTCCAATGCCAGCACCACTACCAACAACACAATATATATATATATATATCTGTTGTACACTACGCAAACACACACACATCATCCCCCTTGCTGTTGTGCGCTGCTGCTGCTGTTGAAGCATAGCAGCTGTTGCTCTACAGCTCTCTTCTTCTCCAAATGTGCTGCCACAAATTTCTCAACTCTAAAGCCTCTGCCCAATATCCCGTAGCAGCTCCCTGTTCTCTCAAGATTCAATACAAATTCATCAACTGAACCCCTGACAGAGACCATAAAAAAAGACAGGGCAATCGACCTCGATGTCCATAACAGCCGCATTCCATCCTCACTACTACACCGCACCACATCAATTCACACACACACAAATTAAATACATACACACACCAACCTGTTTCTAACAATCCACACACACACCCGACGCGATTTAACCCCTACTGCGACTGCTTCCAATAATTTCATCTGATTCATCACATCGCTTACAACGTCCAACAGCTGCAGGAAAACCAAACTCATAGCCCCCTGTTGCACCGCTACACCAACACGCACACAGGTATATATATATTTACGCATATACTGGCCTGCAACATCATCATTCAACCGCTCCTGGTTCGATAACTGAACTCCTCCAAGCGCTGTACCTATGTTGCCATTCCCCTCTACACCGCTATACACACTGACACACACATACACGTACCTACTGCTTAGTGTAATTAATCAGCCCCAAGCCTCTAACAACTCTGCTTCTACAGCATCCAATTTTCCTTGCTTCCAGCCGCTTCTCTACATCTTCAATTCCTGCCCTTTTCTCACCACAATTACCTCCAAGACTGGCCAATAGTGACGACAGAACAAATTGAAGATGACTCTTCCATTCTTTTCCCCCAATTTCTCTACAAGTCTCTCTCTCTCTCTCTCTCTATATATATATACATATATATATATATATATATCTTGATCAATTGCACCGACCCCTCTCACCTTTTCTCCATTTTTCTATAATTGTCTAGAAGCTTCTGAGTTTCTTCATATGTTTCCACAAGAGATTACATAGATACAAATATATATCTCACGTGCTTCCACTACTTCCACCTTCTTCAAGAAGCTTCTCCTACTTTTTCTTTTATATATCTTTATAAATCTATATAATATAGGCTCCATTTTTTCCTTCTAATAATTTCCTTTAGAAACTCCATGAGAATATATATATATATATATATATATATATATTTTTAATATTTTTATTTCAAAATATTAAATTATCGTAAGCCGATAAATTTTCCATACAGTCGGGGTTCGGTTCACTATTATTTATTTTATCAGTTTTGAGTACCCGTTCGTGTCTTTTATTTTATTCATATTACTTCCATAATTCATTTTCATATTTGCCTCATTTATCCATTTCGATACTCAATTGACCGGATTATCCATTTCCCGAGCATATGTCATCTTTGATGCTTTGAATTCATTTCATATATTAAAATAATCGATCCAGTTACTGTATTTTGGGCCATTTGAAATCATTAGCGACACGTAATTTATTTTTTTATTGGGTCGGGGTATAGTCCGGGTCTTGTCGAATTTTTGGGATATTACACAATGGCTTACTAAAGGTGATCAAAATACCTCATTCTTCTTTAAATCGGTGAATAATAGAAGAAACAGAAACAGGATAGTCAACCTTCTTGATGCAAACGGTAATAGAATTGGTGATATCAAATAGGTCAAGAGCAACATTGTCAACTTTTATCATGACCTTCTGGGAACTGAACGTCCCATTCCGTACCTTGGCAAGCAAGCTCTTGCAAACTTCATCCCAAAGCGGTTGCCTAATGACTACTTCACAGCCCTCCAATGCCCTATCTCAGAAGATGAAATCTAAGAAGCTCTTTTTAGCCTCCACCCTAATAAAGCCCCAGGTTCCGATAGCTTCAATGGCCTTTTTTTTCAAAAAAGCTTGGAGTATTGTCAAACTTGAGGTCATTGCCGTTATTTGAGAATTTTTTTCTTTAAAATCCATGCTTAAGGAGCTCAACTCCACTGCTATTACCCTTCATGACTACCACCCTATTTCTTGCTATAACACAATCTACAAAGCCATCTCTAAAATCCTTGCCAACTGTCTAAAGAAAACCCTCCCTAGCCTCATTGATACGTCTCAATCTGCCTTTATCCAAGGAAGGAAAATTAGTGGTAACATCCTTTTTGCCCAAGGGCTCATGCATAACTATCACAAGAACTCAGGCTCTTCTCGTTGTACTATGAAAGTTGATCTTAAGAAAGCCTTTGACTCAGTGCGGTGGGAGTTTATAATGGACATTTTGAGCATTATGGGATTTCCTCAACTATTTATTGATTGGATTTACTGCTACATATCTACCTCCCATTTCTCAGTTGTTATCAATTGGGAGCTTGAAGGTTTCTTTCCTAGCACTAAGGGTTTAAGGCAAGGAGATCCTCTCTCTCTTTATCTTTTTGTGCTTGCTATGGATGTACTCTCTTTGATTCTTCATTAGAAATCAGCTGCTCCTAACTTCAAGTACCATTGGAGATGCCATAAGACTAAACTGACTCACCTTTGCTTCGCTGACGATATTATGCTTTTCTGTCATGGGGATCTCCTTTCAGCCTCTACTCTCAAGGAAGGGCTTGATACGCTTGCTTCCTTTTCTGGTCTTCTTCACAATGCGTCCAAAAGTAATATCTTCTTTGTTGGCATGGATAACAACCTCAGGCATCTTATTATTGATCATATTAGATTCCCTAAAGGATCCCTCCCTATTCGATACTTTGGAGTCCCTTTGATTTCTACCAAGTTAAAAGCCCAGGATTGTAAAACCTTGGTTGACCGCATCATTGGGAAAATCACTCATTGGTCTAGCAAATCCTTATCATACGCAAGTCGGCTTCAACTGATCAAATTAGTGCTTTTTAGCATTCAAGTCTTCTAGTCATCCCATTTCATTCTCCCTAAGAAGGTGATTAATCAAGTCGAACAAGCCATGAGATCTTTTCTTTGGAGCGACAATCATCTCATCCATTCGAGATCCAAAGTCGCTTGGGATGATATTACTTGTCCTAAATCTGAAGGAGGGCTTGGGATAAAGAAGCTTTCTGATTGGAATAAAGCAGCTTTGGGGAAGCTTATCTGGGCAATGTTTCAAATCCCTTTTAATTCTCCTTAGGTTCTTTGGATTCTCAGCAATATTCTCAAAGGTAAAAAGCTTCTAGGAGATCAAATGTCCCTAATCTTGCTCTTGGGCTTGGAGGAAAATGCACACTACAGGGAATGGCCTCTTTGCTTCTCTTTGGTTTGAATATTGGCTCCCCAACGGTTCCATCTATGACAACATGGGGGAAAGAGTTATCTATGACTCAGGTCTTGGGCTGTAATATCCCGACCCGGGATACGTCACGTATACCGAGGTAAGTCGGTTGAACTGTGTAACTTGAACGGAAAGAAATATATATCACGGTATTTCATGGAAATGAATGACTGGAAATGGAAAATGATTGAAATGTATAACAGGTGCTGGGTAACACCCGAGCACCCTGGGATATTGCATCGTAAAGCGTGCCCGCACGTATTTCCATACATGCCCAAAGTTTAAGTATATACGTGTATGTATGGGCGTATAAGTACGTATAAATATGTATAATTATGAATTATACATATAATATAATATATATGTATATATATATAGATATATATCTTTGTGTATATTATATAAAAAGTAAAAGAAAGTGGGCAAGTGGGCAAAACAACATCAGCAAGTGCATGTGAGGTGTGTGTGTGTGTAAAGTGTGTGTAATATATATATATATAAGGTGATATATATATTATATACATAAGTGCATCTTGTCTCCCATCCATTAATGCAAAAGTTGCATTAGTGGAGGGAGCACAAGCCAAAAGAGGCCATCGGAAGGTGCTGGCAGAGCTGGTAAAGAGAGAAAGAGTGGAGGAGAGAGAAGAATCGGTCACCTTCTCTTTAAATGGCCAAGCATACAAACCATGCTTTCTACTTACAACAGAAACCAAAGGAAGAAGAAGATAGTAAAGAAGATTCTGAAGTTTTTAGAGAGGGAGTAAGTTAGAGAGAGAAAGTGGAGAGAGAAAATCCTAGAGAGGGAGATACATAAGTGTAGCCATTGAAGGAAATTGAGGGGCCAAGGAACTGCACGTGAACGACCAAATCCAACCTTTGAAGCCTCCATTTGAGCACAGCAGTGAGGGAGAGACCACTGTTCAAGGTTAGAGCTCAAACATGTTTTAGAAAATTTTCCTATTGTTTAGCTACTGTTTTATAGCTTAGGATCTATCATTGCATGTGTAACAATTTAATTTGAAAAACTGGATCGATTGTGATTGAAATGGACCAACAGAACTGGCCAAAATCACAAACCCGTGGCTAAACCGCCATTGATGGACCTTAAGGTTACAGGTCTGATCCGACCTCAACCAATCAAGCTTTGGATGATCAAAACATGAAATAGGACCTTCTAGGATCACAAAAACCCTAGACCGCGACCTCAATGCTTAGGGTTTGACCCTCAAATATACGGTTGCAGGTACGGGTTTCAAAACCCAACCCTACGAATATGTCTTTAAATCCATGTTTTTGAATGTAGAATAAATCCTCATGAAGAGAGGATCACAAAGGATCAAACCCGAAGAGTTTTAGCTCAGAAATGAGCATTTACGAGCAGCTTACAGGTTTGGATTATCATATCCTAAACCGAGCAAATGAACGCGTTTTAATCCTCCAAACGAATGCCAATCTACTCGTTTATCTCTTAGGGATACTTTGGGACCAAAACAGTCGAGATTGACTGAGTAAAAACACACGAAATAGAAAGAAATGGAAAACAGAAATTAGGGCAACAAGGGGGGGATGAGGAAGACGACAGTGAGCCAACTCGTGTCTTCTAACTCGGTGTGTCGACTCAACCACGTGTCACGCTAAGGGGCAACCACCGCATTATTGAAAACTATGTCGTTTCAGTTAAAGGTTTTTAAAACCTGAATACGAGCCGTTTGGTTACACGGTTAAGGCCCAATTGATTTAATCCAATACGTGTTTTAAATAGCCCACACGCGATTAACACCCTTGTCCACTGTTTGGCGAGAAATTAATAAGAAAAATAAAAAGGGGCCGTAGCCCCTAGGGATCGAAACGGAGACCTAGAAGGGTGGGCTAAGCCCAAACCACTCGGACACAGGCACGCCTGTGCTCTGAATGGAATTGAATATATATATATATATATAATGTAATGAATTAAATACAAAAAATTAAAAGGTGCAACCGCACCTGGTGGGAATCGAACTTGGAATGTATGGGGAGGGAGATGGCACGCTGGCCAGCGTGCCATCCTATTCAACCTATTCATATTATGCATAAAATAATATATATATTATACCTAATTAAGTAATTAATTTAATTAAATACTTCGAAATGGCCCGTTGTCCAAATACGACAAGTTATATATGTATTCCTACTATCTCGTACCTCCTGAGTCCATCGGTGAGGTCCTCAACATGAGATGAGGTCCCAAAAAATTTGAGACCCTCGAATATGTCAAAAATGACCAAATTGCCCTTTCCCCTAAACAGGTCAAACGAAGTCCAATCAAGTCAAATGAATAGTCAAAACTTATTATCTTGGACATTTTGAGTCCAATGGTGGGGTCTGTTTTACGAGATAAGACCCCGAAGAATAAAATACTGTAAAAGTGCAAAATGACTATTTTACCCTTTTTAGTACAAAAGTCCAAATGGAATTCCGCGAAAGCCTAAACTGACTTTCTTCGGTGTTCCGGATTCAATGGTAAAGTTTAAATTAGTATTTGAAATACTTATGATGGAAAGGCATAAAATTGATGAATAGAAACTATTCTAAAACATATTCATTGATATATAGGAAGCTCCAAAGGCAAGGGTACACTCACGGATTTCTGAGATAGAATCACGATAAATGTAAGTGGATCATTCTCTCTTACATGTGGTGTTTCCACAAGCCAAGTTTATTCTTATACTGCCAAACTTGTACTCTTGAATGTATTCATATCCTTGTGTTCCACAGTTCGATATTTTCTATCTTGTGGACATTTGATTGACTAATGTATCATTGTTATCATGTTTCATTGTGCTTGAAAGCAACTCATGTTATTACTATCCACAAAGTGATATTGTTCTATCATGTGGACATTGATTGACTGTTGTATCATTGTTATCATGTTGAACCATGCCTTGAAAGGCGTACAGTTATGTTTTCACTGAATCTATGATATTCCATTTTATACTTCTATGGAATCACGAATGCTCATGATATGTTATGAATACCAGATTTGTGCTCAGTCACAATATCCATCCAATGCTTCTGTATTGACTGGAGACCTAAGGGTCAAGTCCATGAATGGACAGGTGGCAGGAATGAATTCCTCGAAGGCTCTCCACCGACAAATTGACTGGCATGATCATTAGCATTTCATTTGCATATTCACTGGCATTGCATTGCAAATTCACTGGCATGTTACAGAATGAAAGCATCTCTTATGATTGACAGAACTTGATGGTTGAATGGCATTATTCCTTATGATTCCTTAAGTCTTGAAAGACTTACATTGATTAATTTGATTGTGATCGGTTCATTGTGGCAGTACTTCATTGTTGTTATATTATCATTGTATATCGTGGCAATTATTCCATTGGCCCTCGTGGCAATTATGTTCATTGGCTATCACAGCGTCTCCTTCTTTATGATTGGCTATCATTATCTTATTCATGGATTAACATCGATCATCGATACCAGTGTTGGAGATCTGTTTTACTTACTGGGCTTTGTAGCTCACCCCCCATTTACCCCCATTACAGGTGATGACGCTGCGAGACCCCAGTAGGAGTCTGAGAGTGTAAGGGGACATTTTGGAGTATTGTATCAGTCTATGTTAGTTCTCCCATGTATTCACCACCCCCGGGTGCTGGTTACGTTTAGTTCTCATTTTGAATTATGTAGAACTATGTTATGTATTTAAAAAGACTTCCGCTGGATTACTGTAATTGATAAAAGCTTCCGCTATACATTGTTTAATATTTCTAGTACATTGCATATTAGTACTATGATACAGGAATGAATAAAAAGGAAAAAGTAGGGACGACCTTCGGGTCAGCCCCGCGATACGAAATCCGCATAGGGTGGGTTTCGGGTCGTGACATGGGCGATATGCAAAAATTGGTTCTATCATTCTTGATCATCATTGGAATTGGCCTACTACTAATTCTCCTCATTTTCTTGAGCTAAAACATGGCATGCCTACAAACCTTCTTCCTCTCCCCCACCAAGAAGATAAGGCGATCTGGCTCCCATCATCTAATGGGGATTTCTCCATCAGTTCAGCCTGGGATACCCTGAGGAGCCGTAATCTTCAGGTCCACTAGTGAAAGCTTGTCTGGCATCCAAAAGTTATTCCCCCTGTAGGATTTATTCTTTGGTTGGCCATTCATCAGAGTCTACGTACCAAGGATCACCTTTTCGTTTCAAAGCCTAGCCATGAACCTAAATGCCTTCTTTGTTTGAGGGAGAACGAGAGTCACATCCATCTTTTCTTCTCATGTTCCTTCACCTCCAACATATGGTCCGATTTACTCTCCAAAAGTGGATTTCAAATCCCTACTAGGGACTAGCAACAGATTGTTCTTTGGGCTAGCAACATATTCAAAGGCATGAAGTTCTCTTCAACTATGGGCAAGCTTACCCTAGCTTGCACAGGCTATAACATTTGGCGTGAAAGGAATAGCAGATTGTTCACCATGGTAAAGAAAAACCCTCAGGCTATTATAGCTCAAACCCAAGATATGATTCGTGCCAGGCTCACTTACTCTAAAGGGATTGTGAACTCAAACTCCAATAAGCATCTTCAACATATTTGGTCTCTCCTAAGTAGCATTTTTAAAGTGTAAAATTTTTGTTATTTTGTAGCCTTGGGTAGCTTTTAATATGTATTGTTTTTGTATGTCCTTTGTAGCTTAAGGACTGGAGCTCTTCTGCCTGTAGAAGCCCTTCCTTTCCTATAGCTTGTTCGAGGGTATGCCCTCTTGATCTTGTATCTTATTTTTCTTTTATTGACCTTATTTACCCACCAAAAAAAAATTAAGTAGGTATAAAAATCATAAGAAAGACATTTAAGTAGGATATAAAACGTTTATCATTTTTAAGATAGAAGATGAAATACTATTACTTCAAGATGTCAGATTACTCATAAAACAAATTAAGTATTTTAGACAATCATAGAAGATAAAATACCGTTGATCTCGGATACAAGATTGCTCACCAAACCAGCTAATGTATTTTTCAAATGGGATATAAATAACACTGATCTAGGGTACGTGATTACTCACAAAACAAATTTTGCAATTGTTAGATAGAAGATAAAATACTGCTGATCCGGGATACAAGATTACTCACCAAAACAGGTAATGCATTTTTCAAATAGGATATAAATAACACTAATCTAGGGTACGGGATTACTCACAAAACAAATTTAGCATTTGTCAGATAGAAGATAAAATACTGTTGATTCGAGATGCAAGATTACTCACCTCAAACTTTCAATCAGCTATGCTAATCCCCTTTCCTTTATTTGTGGTTCCTAGATCATAAGTCAAATACACATAACAACATATTAGAACATAGCTGAGGCATTACCATTGGCTATTTATTATTTTTGAAGCTTTAGACTTAAGGTCAGGTCCCGCCTTCCTTTTCTAAATTCATTTTATAGCTAACTTAATGTCCAGGACATAATGGGTATTATCTCATTCGTCGTTTCATATTTTTCATCTGTCTAGTGACTATTGTCGCATCCCTGACCTCTAGGTGACTTGAATTCTTAAAAGGTGTCGCCCACACTTTCTTCTTTTTCGGCCAGCCTTCGAGCGGCCCTTTCTCTCATCAATCGACCCATTAGGACAATGGGGGCCCTGTAAATGAATGGGTTCTAACTAAGGACCTCTCCTTCTTAGCGATCCTTATCTCCTTTTTTTCTACTTTTTTCCTCTATGCTTGGTCGTCCATGGTTTGCCTTTAAATCAATTCACAACCTACAACATAATTCAAGGTCTCATTACTTACGTGTTTGAAGTGTTACATAGTTAACTTACCATCTTAGGTTTTTTTATATTTTAATTATACCCTTCTAGAAGCTTCATTGCCTAGGGGCATTTTTGAGATTTCACGCTGTTACGTGTCATATTTTTCGGTACCTTTTTTTGTTGAAATATATCTTACCGTTGAGCCCGGATCGTCCAAACTAGTTAACTTAGACTAACTTTTATATTTAATTGGCTCCGAGTATCATTAGGGGTAAAACGGTAATTTTATACTTTACATCTCTTAATTTTTTAGAGTCTCATCTCATAAAATGGAGCTCGCCATTGGGTCCAAGATGTCCAAAATAGTTAAAATACACTCCTTTTTCATTTTATTTGGGTAATGGGGCAATTTAGAAGAATTAAATTAATTAAATTATTTCATTTTATGTTATATATTTATTATGTTAATATTATATTACATGTGCCATGGTGGCATAGTGGTCATGGGCTTAGTTTTAGGGTTCACTGTACTTCGAGGTCTAGGGATCGAAACTATCTAGTTTGCTCCCCTTTATTTTTGTAATTTTTCTTGGGCCAAACAATGGAGAAAGGAGCAAAACTAGGACAGGATATTCCTGTTCTACCTTAGGTTATTAAATCAATTTCCTATCCCCGTTTCCAAACAGACCCAATCCCCCCTTTTAAATTAAAATCAACCCCAAACGGTGTCGTTCCACTTAAACCATATTTGCGGTTGGGGGGATCCCGACCCGAACCCGAACCAACCTAAGACCCCAACCTATTGTAACACCCTGACCCCAATTAATTTATAATTAGTTCACTAATTATTAATTAGAAATAACATAAAGAATAATTAAGAAAATTAATCAGGATTTCTCGATAGTTACTATAGAAAAATAAAATAATTAAATACGTCAAGAGGGGACGATGAGGACTAGATTAGGAAAATAATAGAGTGACACGACTTCGATTTGTGAAATCGATGCGTGAAGAAAAATAAATCCAAATATGACTACGATTTATAAAACTGATATATGAAGGAATGAATAATAATTACAAATACATGAAGAAACAAATAACCATTTAAATACGCCACGGAGATTACAGGACAAATACACACATTAAAAGGCTTCAAAAATTGAAGCCATCCTGGATATGAAATAGCCATAAGAAACTGACTCACAAAAAGAGGAATAAGAAGGAAAATAAAAGGGAAAAAGCCAAAATATGTATTTCTGATTGCCAAACGAGGCATAAACCAAAAAGTGAGGGAAACGCTCAAAAATGCAACCAATGGGTTTTGAACCCTTGACCAAAATCAATGAAGCACTTAAGTCCTAAAAATTACCACTTGGGCAACCAGCCATTTTGTGATATGTATTATATGTGATGTATATATATATATATATAGTAAATAATTTTCTTCCACCTCCTAAATTGACCAATGAAATTTCATGTAGCTGAGTTAATATATAATGTGTATATATATATATGTACACTATACATTGCGTGAGGGCAGTGAGCTATCCAGAAATCAGACCCTTGAGTGTGTGCTGTAATGTGTGTATACAAGAGTGTGTGAGTCCATTGTGTGTGTTATGGTGTGTATGTACGGCTGAAAGGGGGAGAAGAAAAGAAGAGAGAAGAAAAGAAGAACAAGAGGAGCAATGAGGAAGAAGGATGGCTGGAAGAAGAGAGAGAAACTAAAGAGAGAGGTAAAATTTTTATCTGTCTAGGAGATCTTTTTTTTTGAAATTATTTGTTGATTTATCCTGGATGCATTAGATTATTATGCTAACTGAATATAAAAGGGGGAGGAATGCACAAAAATTTGTGAAGAATGGTAATGTTTGGGGTTAAAAGCAGTGAGTGATAGTATAGAGAGAGAGAGTATTATGCACAAGTTTTGGGGGGTTTTATTGGGTTTTAAGAATGAGAATTTGTCCCATATGGTTTCATAAACCTTTGGGAGAAAAATTGGCTCAAAATAGCACCCATAGCTCCATGAAATAAAAAAAAAAAAAAAAGCCTCGCCAGAAAAATGATTTGTCGCCGGAGCAACCCTGTAACTGCGTATTCCGATGGTCCAACCTAAATGAAACTAGATTCTGATGTTAGAAAAGGAAACCTCATAAAAAATGGTATAAACCACGTTGAAAACGGTTGAAAAAGTCACCAACGGCAGGTCGCCGGCAATGAAGGTAATGCCGAAACCCTCGCCGAACTTTTGGGGATGATGACTGTTCATGGGTCAAGTCATGGACCGGGTCTCGGGTCAGGCCCCGACC
Organism: Nyssa sinensis; assembly: GCA_008638375.1. Taxonomy (NCBI): domain Eukaryota; kingdom Viridiplantae; phylum Streptophyta; class Magnoliopsida; order Cornales; family Nyssaceae; genus Nyssa; species Nyssa sinensis. The sequence goes on from CM018050.1 coordinate 13,923,401, forward strand.
GAAATACAAAACAGATTATTAAAACTACGTTATTTTGGTTAAATTAGATTAAAAAAAAATAAAATAAGTAATATAGCTGACCTCAGCATGATGTATTGGACTACTAAACCGACCAGTTAAGCGTATAAAGGGTCAGTTCACTTAAAATTTTAAATAAAGCCACTGCTTTATTTTCAATATTTCCCAAAATTTCATTTAAACCCCCAAGAAATTCTGAAATCTAAAATTAGCCCCAGAACTTTCAGATATTCATGAAATGACCCCCAATAGTTTAGTGTCACGACCTTGAATCTGGCCTCTACGGATTAAGGATTACGACTGCCACCCTTCGGCTCGTGGGTCGTCGGGTAAGGCTCAAGTAAGTAAGTAACGGCGCCGGACGGTGGTGTGGTGCGGCTAGGATTGGGAAATTGCGAAAGCGTCAAAAACTTTTTCTTTTACAATCCCGCACACCCGCCTGGTACTGTCGTTTCTTCTTCTTCTTCGGAGCGGTAAATAAGTAACATACATTCAGAGCATACTAAAATTTTTAAAGTTTTACATATTACATATCTGATTGCCCCTCGGGGCTTAAATACATAATCTTCCAAAAATTACTACAACAAAATTAACCAACTATGGTCCTGATATTTCCAAAAGTCCTTGATCATAGTGGAGCTGCCAATTGTCAGTCCTTAAATAAGGCAAGTCTCCCACTCATCATCAATACTTGAAAAATGTTGGGATAATGGGTGAGCTTCAACAAGCCTAGTGAGTAATTCCAGTACTTTTGTCACGACCCGAAACCCACCTACGCGGATCCCGAGGACGTGATGCCAATTGGCCACCTTGTCGATTTTCTCCACCGACAATGCGACCAACCAAAGGCAACTTCTGAACTTAACAATGAATTGCATTCCAAATGTAAGGTCAAAACAGCAGAAATTAAAACCTTTTTAAATTGAAAATGCAACTCATCCAAATACATTAGAGCATGTCTAGAATCAGTCACCAAATATCTCTAAAGTATCAATATACATGCTCCAATGCGTCCATTCTATATCAATGAATTTCTTAAAGTGGAAGTTACACCAATACTATTCAGCTGATCAAAACTCATCTCCAATGATCAACAATCAGAATGTCTCCAAGTACAATTTAATCATAGTGACCAACATGCTAGGCTAACCTCATCACTAATGATGTAATATTATAATACAAATTTTAAACTCAACCTTACAGAGTACGTAGTCAACTTGACCTGGAATTCATCTCGTCAGTGTAACCCATTTGTTCTTCACTAGTTCTGCTAGTTATCTCACTGCATATCACCCGTCATAAGCTACCTAAACAATGGTTATAAATAAGGGGTGAGCTAACAAAGCTCAATAAGTAAATTCCTAACATTGCCATGGGTCAGGGTTAGTTCACAACAATAATAGAAGAAAAGGATAACAGATAGCCAATAGCTAGTCACCAAGATGTACAACAATGACCTGAGGGTCCAAAAGGCTTATCCCAAAATAAGATATAAGAAGATAGTAATAATGACTCCAACAACAGGGATCTAGCCAATCATGATAATCTGCTGCCATAACAAATACGATAGCTAATCAAAAGTATAACATGCTTGCATAGAATATGATCATTCACAGGGCATAAAACATGATCATTCAACGAATACAAGAATAAATCATCATCGAGTTCTAATAACCCAGAAATGCATGAATCACTTGGGGCCCGGCATACCTCACCAAAACGTATGCTCAAATCCGTCTCAGTTCCTCGGGCTCTCTAAAAGGCGTTAGAGCTCTTTCATACAGGTCCCGAAGGATATACAAGACCCCAAAGGGTCTTTCCCCCACGCAATCTGTGAATAGAAGGGTCGTTGTGACTGAGCACAACCCCAGGCACATATAAAATATCATGATCAATAAAATTCCACACAGGATGTACAACCATACAAAACAATTGATATCACAATCAAAAAGTCATGAAGTGTGTGGAATAACAAGATTTCTATCAACAGGATAGATCTCAAGACTAAGTCATGGTATGATAGTGCAATGATGCTCAAGTATCAGTGATCGAGTTCACAATGATGCAAGCAAGCAAGTCAAATCCAAAGAACAGGCATAACCGATAACCACAACTCGATTGGCTTCAAATCAAGTACATTAGGTAGTGATAAGTACAAGTTTGGCAGCATATGGAAATAATGGAAATAAATGTGACTGGTTGGGAATAACCACATAACAAAGTTTGGATTTACTTACTTTGGTTTCTCAGTGTCATATTCTCCATTTACAAATACTTTGATGATCTCCAGATACTTCAGGCATATCCTTGTATAGCCTGAATAATCATCATTAATTACATACAGATAAGAATTCATTCATTCATGTCTTATTCATCATCTTAGGAGTCTATTAGATCCCTAATTAGGTTCATTGGCCTATTACTCACTCATTGGGTTTCAACTTATGTTATTAGATTCCTTAAGTAGGCTTAGTAGCAGTCAGAATAATATTTTAAGTCATTTAGACTCCAGTCGTTATCAATTAAGCACTTATTTGCCCATAGGGGCAAAATGGTAATTTTTTCATTCTTGCCCCAAACCCCATCATGGTCCTCAGAATAGTCCATATATGATATATATAAATTTTTAAGTCTTTTGGACTTCATTTGGTATCTATTTTTGATCATCGGGACACATCGGTCAGTTTTCATTTTATACGTTGACTGTTCCGGAGTCATATTTAGCCTCTCGATTTTCATAATTATGCTTATGATAATTTATTAGATCAGATTGGGCTTTATCCGGCCTCTATTTTGCATTTACCATGCTTAGGGGTATTTTGGTCATTTTACGTTTCGTAAAATTCTGAGCACGATTCGTTGTTTAATCATATGTACAGTTTCACAAGTATCTGGCTTCTATTGGTATCAATTTCCTCCAATTTTTACTTTATTTTGGCTTCGTATAGCATCAGGGTCAATTTAGTAATTTCACATGTTGTATAACTAAATTTTTCAAGACTTCGGTTTATAAAATGGACCTCACCATTGGGTCTAGAGTGTCTGACATAGTTGAGTTGGACTATCTTTTATGTTTATTTAGCCCTAGGTATCATTAGAGGTAATACAGCCATTTACCATTTGCGTGTCTGTATTTTTCGAAACTTGGTTTCACAAATCGGACTCTACCGTCGAGTCCAGAATGCCCAACATAATCAAAATGGACTATCTTTTATTTTTATTTGATCCTAGGAATCATCAGGGGCAATACAGTCATTTACCATTTACATGTCTTTATTTTTCGGGACTTAATTTTCCAAATCGGACTCCACCATTGAGTTCGGAATGCTCAAAATAGTAAAAATACACTATTTATTTATTTTATTTGAACTTTGTTTGACTCATTTAGTGTCCAAGGGTAAAATAGTAATTTTACTCAGTTAACAAAATAATTAAATAAATTATTTTATTAATTATTTATTTTTCCAGGGGCTTATTTGAATTTATCCTTTAAAATTTGGGCCACAATATAAATATTTAGAATCAGTTGGGGGTCAAAATGTAATTAAACAGAAAGTCTTGGGGTTCAAAACTAATTTCAAAAAAGTTTGGGGTTCAAAACCGAATTTCAGAAAAAGGGGTTCAGAACAGTCCGGTTTTGGGGTTCAATCAATTGAACCGGTCCAAAACTGCTAAAACCATCCGGTTCACCTCCTTTCACTACGTCATGCTGACGTCGTGATGACGTCAACTTCATTAAACAAAACGGTAGCGTTTTGTTTCAAATTAAGACCTGTTTTAAACGATCAGGACCTGATCCTTTTTTTTTTTACCCGATACCCGACCCAATGTCGACCCGAACAGTGTCATCTTCCCCAACGGGGTCGACACTGTTCACCTCCAAACCCCAGTTTTTGCAGCCTAATTTCGTGACTTTCTAGCCCTGATTTCTTACTATTTTTCTTTCTAATCCACTACTGGGAGAGTTCTAAACAGTTTGGCATTCATTTCGTGGCTTGTGACAGGCTCAAAAACTTGATCCAAGCTTTGATGGACGACTGAATAATTGGACCACACATCCTCATCTCTTAACCATTTTTTATAATTTTTGGTTTGTTGTGATCTTAGGACCCTAAGGATCACTCTCCTGTTTACAAAACTAGAGTTTAAACTCAATGGACAAAATTTTATATTGAACTCGTGACCTGCTATTCAAAATCTCTCTCATCGCTTAAGCTTTTTAGGTCTAATTTTTATGTTTTTGAGGTCCTTATAGCATATAGTTGTGGACCCTAGCCATCAAAATGTGTTTGTGTAAACTCGGTTCAGACCTAGTTTATCAAGGTCCATCAATGGTGGCTGCTTACGGTTTTGGGTTTTTCAAGCCTATCTGACCCTCCCAGTTCACTCATAATAACCCCTTTATTGTTCGAATATGTCATGCATGCATAAAGAATTCAACAACAGTATACATATACTTGAGATTTTTAGAAAGGGAAAGATGGTGGGTTTGGAATTTTATACCTTCCATGGATCCTTCTCCACTTGGTGGTTCGATTTTTGGCACCTCAGACCTCAGTTCAGTCATGTACCCCTCAGTTCCTTACTTTTTTGTGCACCATGGAACACACCATGCACACACAAGCTTGTATTCACACATGCATGCACACATACTTCCTCACACACAATCTCTCTCCCTCTTTCACAGTCATTTTCTCTCTCTAGATGCAGACCATCATAGTTCTGGCTTCCCTTTTCCCACACTCAAGAGATATATATATATATATATATATATATATATATGCATATATATATATATAAGTATACATATACACATGTATATTTTTATGTTTTTACTTTGTTGCAAGAAATCCAATTGGTAGGGGGGTGGTCCAATGAGGGGTTGCCACCTCATTTTTGTTAAATCAGAATTTAGAATTATATGACATACATATATATATATATATATATATATATCTTTGTACAATAAAGCACAAAAGTGCTTGTGAGCCAAGTGGTTAACTTTTTGGGAATAAGTTCTTTACTCTTATTGATCTAGGGATCAATTCCCATGTCCAACCATTTTTGCCTATCTTTGGCCATTTTTTATCTTATGCTTTGTTTGGCAAATCAAAATGCATATTGGCTTTTATCTCCTTGTGTTCCCCGTAGGTTGCTAATTCAAATTTTTGTAGCATTAAAATCAGGCTAAAATGACCAAATTAAGCCTTTCTCTCTTAACGTATTAAATTATTTACTGGTCTATCATGACTATTGGGAAATTTATGATTAACTTTCTTAATCACTCTTTGTGTCGGTTCTAACTAATAATTAGCAACTAATTATTAATTAATTTAGGTCGGGGTGTTACAACTTTGTCATGGGTTTTCAACTGGTAGTGGGTTAGTTATAAGAAAAGGTTCATATAAACATACACTACCAATTGTACATATACTTCAGATACAGAAAACAGAATTCTTCAAAAAGGTAGCATGAAGCATACAAGGCATTCAATCTAGGCACGTATTTCAATAATCGTAGAATACAAGAATCTTCAAATCATGTAGCACGATGCATTTTTAAAGCATTTAATAAAGCATTTAATATGCAACATAATTTATAAACATGTGCAAAATAGCCATTTGAAAGTCAAGGAGATAATTTGAAATCCTTTCCATGAAAATAGGAGGATGCAAATTTCTTCTTCTTCAAAACTTTAGAACAAAGGGTTATAAAAATCCCGTTTCAGGTAAATGGAATTTCTGAAAACATTTCATCTTTTCACTTTTTAACTAGAGGATCCGTTTCGAACTAGACCCTAGTTTTACTTCAAAGAGATCTCATGCCTGGGGGATAAACCTTCTACCAGACATTTGCGAGATTGAGAACCCGACGGGAACTCAATGGTTTTTGATGCTTATGCATCATTATCGTGCAAAAACATAGCCTCTTCAAGAAATACTCTTTATGAGCATTAAAAAAACATGATTTCTGCAAATATATGCTTTTCGTGAGCGTTTGAAATATGACTTTTCAAATAGATGCTTTTCATGAGTATAAAAATATGGCTTTAATAAAAATGATGAATTTTCATGAGTATTTAAAACATGGATAATTTAACGGAGTTTTTAAATAATTGGAGGACCATACTTGAAACATTTAACACATGAGCTTTTGAAACATTTAACACATGAGCTTTTGAAACATTTAGCACATGAGCTTCAGGAATTTAAATCATGATGTACAAGAATTTATTATAGCATAGATAGAATAAAAGCATTTATTTTAAGAGGCATTTAATAAAATTGACGTTTACATGGACATGTAGAAAATAAATGTACCAATTGTCAGCATAATCAAGAAGTGAATTTTGCATGCCGTGTTAGAATTTATACATAAAACGACAGTACATTTGAAATATAAAGCATATAAATACGAGAATTTAAATTTAGAAGTATTGCAAATATTTTCATAAAAACACTTTAGAATATTTAAACTTCAAATTTCTTCAGAATCCATGGAGATTAAAAACCTCCACTTCAAAGTACAGGATTATTCACCTTGCTCCCCTAGGTTAGCACTATTGGTGGGCCTTTCCCTTCCCTTTGTAGCTCCCAAGAAAATCATAAAGAACTCATCAACTTCACATTTACTTTAAATTATTACCTATTGATGCTCTTTCATTTAATTTTTAGGCTCGATGTATCCTAATCTCCTAGAATTGGTCTTATTGGTTTATTGTGGTAATTAATAAATTTTATCTTTCATGTGACTTATTGTCACATCCCGCACCCCACCCTACGCGGATACTGAAGATGTGATGCCAGTTAGCCGCCTTGCCAGTCTCCGACCAACAATGCGACCAACCAAAGGCAATCTTCTAAACCTTACGATGAATTGCATTCCAAATGTAGGGTCAGAACAGCAGAAATTAAAACCTTTTTATCTCGGGAATGCAACTCAACTATATACCTCATAAGCATGTACCACAAGGCAAATCTATAATCAGACAGGTAATAACTTTAATCCACAAATCACATCCACAACCAGACATATTACATAGAGCATATCAAATTCCTCCAGAGTACCATTAACATGAGCCATGTCCCTACACATCTATTACATATGAATAAAGTCATTTATATCATCACACTCACCAGAATAGCCAGAATCAATCTATTAGAACCCAAGTCTCCATATATTATTGCCATCAGATCCTCACTTGGGAATGCCTCTCAATCCACTGGTGACATGTCCTTGCGCTTTCTAATCCAATAGAGATATATCCTGAAAAATGTTAAATAAATGGAATGAGCTTAAACAAGCTCAGTGAGTAACATAGGTTCCTGCCTTGGGTTTCAAACCCATTTATATATATACATATGCATGCTCAATGTAACTCAAGTGGATCAATATAGCTCAAGTAGAACATATGTAATTCAAGAGAACAAATCAAATCAACATGGAACCAAATAGAATAGATCAATACTGAATACCAATCAAATAACGGTATATCAACAAATGTGCCTGAACCTTCCCCAGGTGATGTGGGATGGCATTACTTCCCATCCACCCCCTCACATAGAGGGCCTCATATCGCACACCTCCGGCTGAGGTCGGTATCAGAGCGGAATAGATACAGCTCAAATAGAACGTATACAACTCAAATAGAATGGATACAGCTCAAAGTGCCTGAACCTTCCCCAGTAATGTGGGATGCCGCACAAGATAATATGTCAGTCACCCACCCCACACATGGAGGCCCATGTCCCCACAGCACACTACTGAGTCGGTATCAGAGTGGAACAGATAGGATTGAGCGGATGCTGAGTTCTGGGTGTCCCACAGAGCCAGCCATCCATCCACTGATATACTCCATCCCGAGGGCCCAAGACTTAACATGACAAGATAAACACAAATCAGACTCCAATAGCGTAGACAAGTTAGAACAATAGACTCCAACAAAATCAGAACAGGAGATATCAAGAAGCAGGATAGAATCATGCCAGATGTAGTACAATACAAGGAATATGCATGAAAGCAAGTGCCTTAAAACAATATAGTGTATAAAACAGTTCAGCATATAAAGTAGTATAGTATACAAGTTTAGGTAGTACAGAAAATATACACCAAGTCAGGAGTCCGAGTTACTCACCTGAACATGACGCTTATCTTTATTCATAGATATCCTCTAGATACGTTGTTAACCACGTCCGTGTATATCCTGGCATTATCCTTCTGATGGCCATCATAATTGATTCAACATCCAAAAGATCATCCTATGCCTCCGATGTAAACATATCCAACCTTTGTCTGGTTGCAGTCAACATTCCACTAGCACTACAATCATTTAACTCTCCGACTGATTCTTTGTTTCTCCATTCCGAACCCCAACCACATGAACTTCCAGTGGAATCATTATCTTGGGGGTTGTAATATCCAAGTCCAAGAAAACCAAAGATGATCCCTTAATGCTTTGTTCACTTGTTACTGAGTAGTTTGCTTAGCTTCATTAATTCTCATTTGGACCGTAACAGTAGTTTCCAAAGCTATAATCTGACTAACAGCAACATTGCTTTCAAAACAATTGATAATTTGATCCATGGAATCCTTTAGATAAGTCACATAACAAGGAGAAGCTTTAGCAATCATGCTCCAGTCCACATCCAGTGACTTCATAATCTCACATAATTCATTTTCATAAGACGACATCGCTCGTCCAATAGTAGCAAGGTGGTTAATGTTCCAGGTGTTATTGTTTATCATCACAATTCTGTTTCCCATTACATCACTGGTTCATCATTGTCTGCAAGCCATTGTTGGCACGTTGTCAATTTATATCTTCGCAGATTTCTGGTCAGCTGTCCCTTTGCTTACAGAACAGATTCAAGGTCACTGCCGTTGACAACGATCATCGCCGACCATTACTGCTACTGCCAGTGACTCAACATAAAAGTTCTTTCTCCATCGGGGTCAACTCTTCCAAACCCCACTTGCGTGGTGATTCAGCCCCGTCGAAGTCCCTCCTACTTGAAGAGGAACGAACGCCATAACCCAAAATCCCACCAATTATTCAAGAGATCCCCGTGAACATCCCTTGTTCTCAATTAAAAACGGCAAAACAGAGGAACCCGAACAGAATCCACCCCGTGTGGCGAACTGCTTCACTCCGCACTGCGGTTCCCCCTTTCTACACCAACACATATATACATATGTTCCCACTACAGCACCATCATCGTTCCCTATCGCAACTCCAGTAACAACCCCTGTTCGAATCAGGTTACGGTGCAACGTCTTCCTTAATCAACAACTCTGATTACTGCTCAATTTCAACCCAAGTTCAGCTCCATCCATGCCCATACATCCGTGTCATCATCCTCCGTCGACCATCGCAAAACCATTTGCCTTCGATCAAAATAGGGGATTTCGCCAACTACCACTTCTACCAATTTCATGGCACCCAAATTGATTCGAATCACCTTCTCGCAACCAATCCTCAAGCAAACGTCAAACGTCTCATACAGAATCCCCCAACCAACAATCAATCCAACGTGATTTCTCCCCAATTTTCCTATAAACAGGAACGTATATATATATATATATCTCTGCACATATATATATACCTGCTGCTGCACCGTTTTTAGAGCTCCACGATTTGCACCGTTTTGCTACTAGTTCGGCTGAATCAGATTTCCTATACCAACACGCTGCTGCACTTCCGTTGCTTATGGAGCAAACGGTTGGCCTCTACTTGCTGAACCCGTGATTTCACCTTTATGTCGAGCCAATCGTTCCTTCTCAAAAATGAATTCTGCTTCAATTTTTGTGGTTTGCTACAGCTCTCTCGATCTCTCTCTCTTTCCACTATTACACGCTCACACATAGAGATATATATATATATATGTATATATATCCCTGTTACACCACCATTCACGCCCCTTCTAGCAACTTCCTTTTTTTCCTCAGAAATTTCTAGCTTTCTCTAGTCAAATTACCTTCCCTTTTTGAACTTATGGAATTCTCTAGAAATGATGGACACGGGCAATTGTGATTCCAAATGGCCCTTGAGTTCAATCGGCCCATCCAGTAGTTAATTTCTTGTTGGGCTAAGCCCAATTGTAACCATCAAACCCATATAAGCCCAGCATTTAAAACCCATTTAACAGTGGAAAATCTCCCTCTTCGCAACCCATAACTTTTGTGCCGCCCCTTTTTGTCACATACTTTCAATAGCTTCTTGGAAGCTTTAATATATAATATATTTTTATAGATTATCTATTATATTTTACCACCTTTGGGTCTCCACTAATTTATTTTATTTGCGTAATTATTTTGCGGTATCGACTTAATATTCTATTCTTATAATTATTTATTCATATTGGCCCCGTATCGTCCATTTGGCATCAATTGACCGAGTCGTCCATTTCCCGGCCTATATTATCTTTTTATCCATATTAATTCCATAATTAATTTCCATATGAGTTCCATACTGTAAATTTTGGCATTAACTTAATTTATTTGGCTCAGGTAACTAGATTATCCATCTTTTGGACGTACTCCATTTTATTATTATTATTATTATTATTATTGTTATTTTATATATATATATATATATTTTGGCTATTTCAAATTATTAATGTCACAGAACCTCCATTTTTGTCGAAATGGATCATGTCGAATTTTCAGGGTATTACACTTATCTTTTTTTTTTCATACTTATTTTGGTATTATGGACCTCACCGTTGGGTTCGGAACGTCGAAGAAAGTCAATTTAGACCCTCTCAGCTTTTTGTTTGGCTTTGAGCACATTAGGGGCAATTTGGTAATTTATACTTTTACGTGTCTTAATTTTTTTAGAGTCGTGTCTAGTAAAATGGACCCTGCCATTGGGTCCAGAATGTTCAATAGAGACAAAATACATTATTCACTCATTTTATTTGGACTTCAGATTATTTTGGTATTATTAAATTAATTAGATTTATTATATTTAATTAATTATACAAATATATAATATATATTATTTCTGTAGGAACTTAACACTGGTGCCAAATCTGTTTTAAATTAAAAGAATCCACTCCCAGACGGTGTCGTTTTACTAAACCCGCAACCCCCTAAACCGTTATAACCCGAACCCGTAATCCGACCCAATGTCGACCCGAAGAGTGTCATCTTCCCCAACGGGATCAACACTGTTCATCTCCAAACCCTAGTTTTTACAGCCTAGTTTCGTGATATTTTAAGAACCCATTACCTCTGTTCTCTTTACTAAAAGCTTCCTAAAACCCTCAGGAAGGTTTTTGTGTTGATTTAGGGGCTTGGTTTGAGCTCAGGACCGCGAGTTGGTGTTCGATAGTCAAGACCTGCAACTCGGTTGTATATGCTCGTTTTTGGCCCAAAACCCTTGGGGTTTCTTCTGCTGTAATCTATGCATCATGGGGTTCGAGCCTCCAGTTCAAAATTTGATTTTATAGTACGTTTTGAAGGTTGGGTTTCAAAACCCAAACCCGCAACTTAGGTTTTAAGGCTCGTTTGAACGGCATTTGGTCTGGCTTTTATTGCAGTGAAAACCCCACATCATCTAGTTTAAGGCCCAATGCTTAAAAATCTGTTCCCACTAGGTAAGTTCAGACCCGACCTTGAAACTAATCACACGGTGGTTATGTATAGCCGCATGTTTCTTGGGTTGTTTTAGGCCGTCTAGGGTTCAAATCTACCCTTTATTCATGATTTCAAACTTAAATATCATGCATGCATAAGAAAAAAACTATAAACAATTTGTATATAGGAAATTTGTTTTTAGAGAGAGAATATTGTGGACTTTGTGTGTTATACCTTTGGTGGCTCACTTTTTTGGTGCTTTAAACCTTCTTAGGGCAGCCTCAGCTCTCCTCCATCCATGCATGCTGCATGCAGTGAAGATTCCTGTTCCTTTCCTTCTTCTTCTCCTTCTTCTTCTCCTTTTTCCTCTTTCTCTCTCTCTCTCTCTCTCTCTCTCTCTCTATCTCACTTTCTCTCTCTAGATCTCTCTCTCTACCAAGCACACACTTACACTCTCATCACAATCCGATTTTCTGATTTGAGATTACACACACGCAACACAGATATATAATATCACTTATATTTTATTTGTTTTATTTTAAAAATAATTCTTTTGGTTGATGAAAGGCCATTGGCCAATTTGGGAGGTGGAGGGAAAATAATATATGCATATATACATATAATTTGTAATATAAGACACAAAAAGTACGCAGTCCAAGTGGTATTCTTTTTGGGCTTTAAAACTTTGGTCTCATTTGGTCAAGGGTTCAAAACCCATTGGCCTCAACTTGACTTATTTTTGCCATTTTTCCATTAGGCCTTCTTTGGCCAATTAAATTATTTATTTTTCATTTTTGCACTATTTTCCACTTTGTGAATCGAACTTAATATTCACTCTTCATGTTTTGATTTCATAATCATAACCTTATTTATTTGGATTTATTTTCTCGGAGTCGGCCTCGTTATTTAAGGTATCGGTATTTTTGGAATTGTCATTTATTTCCCAATTAAATTTTCTCAATATTTTATTAAGGATCACTAATTAATACTTAGTGAGTTACTCGTTATTTAATCAGGGCAATGTGTTACACTTGTATTCTTATTCGTGTCGATTTAATAATTCAAAGACTTATAATTTTGTTTATGTTTCTCACGTGTCGACTTCGTTAGTCGAAGCCTCGTTGTTTCAATTTCCTTCACGTACCATTCTTATTCGTCTTATATTTATTTTATTTTAGCCTTCGTCGTCTCAATCTAATTTTCTTAAGTCCCTAATATTTAATTAGTGACTTAATTTTTATTAACCGGGTTGGGGTGTAACATTTAGTAAATTATAAAATGACCTAGAGATTAAATAAATATTAAATTTAAACCCCTTTTAAGTAAACAAGAAATTACTAAAATGCCCCTAGGCCAAAAATAGACCAAACAAAGTCCGATTAAAATAAATGAATAGTGTATTTTGATTATTTTGGTAATTTCAAACTCAACGGTAGAGTTCGATTTGTGAAGTTAAGTCCCAAAACATTTAGACATGTAAATTATAAATGACTATATTGCCCCTAATAATGCCCAGGGCCAACTTAGACAAAAAGGTAGTCCATCGTGACTATCTCAGACATTTTGGGGTCAATGGTGAGGTCCGTTAAACCTAAATAAATCCTGAAAAATACAAACATACAAACAAGGATAATTCCAAATACGCCCTAATGATCAGTTATGTGATCAAATGGACCCTGGCGACTATAAAATTATGTATCTTAACATTTTGGGACATTCTAGACCCAATGGCGGGATCCGTTTTGTGAAACGAAGTCCCAGAACAATAGACACGTGAAACATCAAAATGATAATTTTACCTTTAGTATTCCAACAGCTAGATAAATGTCAAAGGGGGCACAGTCTGACTATTTTGGGGCACAAATGATAATTTTACCTTTAGTATTCCAAAAGCTAGATAAATGTCAAAGGGGGCACAGTCTGACTGTTTTGGGCACTCTGGACTCAATGGTGGAGTCCGTATTAGCAAACGAAGTATTGAAAAATGTGACGCGTGAAAGTATAAAATTATGAAAATGCCCTAAGCTTAATGTGAGTCACAAATAAGCTAATTAAGATATGGAAAAACCTAAATTTATTACAATCAATATTTTAGACTTAATGATGACATTCTTTTAAGGAAAATAAGACCCGGTAACAAATTAAAAAATGATGAATACGTCCTTAGGACACAATGAAGTTACCAAGAGAGTAATAATGAGATAAATAAGTCTATAAAAATGTTGCAAGGACCAATAGACTCAAAACAAAGTCAGAATACGTAAACTGTGAACAGAAAAGAATGGGATGTTAAAAAGTGTAAATTACCAAATTGCCCTTGAAGGGCCAAAACCCTTAATTGAATAGACTAAGTTCAAAGGAACTTAAAACATTGCATAACAATGTTTGGTATTAAAATGGGTGCTAATTCATTATGCAATATTTTTGGATCCCTGATTATAGGATCACCTAAATGATGGAAATAAAAAGAAGTTGTGGCATAACAATAATGGTACCCCCATGAGAATGCGATGCTAAAAAACCAAGGTAAGTAACTCCTATGTTTCAATATGGGTTATTCCTAGCCAGGTCACATTTATTTTCAAATGCTGCCACAATTTGTACTCTATTACCTAATGAACTTGATTTCTCCAAGTTGATGCCAATCGACTTGTGACTATTTTGTTATGTCGGTACTTCGAATTTGATTTGGTTGCCTATATTATTTTGAGAACTTGATTGCTAATACTTGAGAATAATTGTACCTTTATGTATACCATGCCATGATCTTGTGATATATCTCATTAATGGAGAGTTTGTTTGATCCACACATAAAGATTGAGATAACTAGTGGAGCTAGTAAAACACAAATGATTAACACTGATGATATGAACTCCAAGTCAAAGTTGACCACATACACTGTAAGGTTAAGTTCAAAATTATGTATTATAATATTGCATCATTAGTGATGAGGCTAGCCTAGTATGTTGGATCACCGTGATTAAATTGTACTTAGAGATATTCTGATTGTTGGTCATTGGAGATGAGCTTTTGATCAGGTGAATTGCATTTGGTATAGCTTTCGCATTAAATAATTTACTGATTTATGATTTATCAGTCTATGCGTTTCATTTGATTTTGTACGGCTTGTTCGTGTGGCAGTGTCGGTTGTTGCCCTTAATCCGCATAGGGTGGGTTTCGAGTCGCGATAGAGTGGTATCAGAGCTTATGGTTAAAGATTCTTTGGGAAGGATCGTATCGAGGTTGGGTTTGAGGATTAGATGATTTAAATGATTAAATGATCAAGTGGCTTTTGGATGACGATAGCGTGTTTAGGTACTGAGATTAATAGTCTTTGGGGAAAGACTATACTATGACTGAATTTGATGATTCTTGGATGATAGAGATGGTCAAATAAATAATGACTTTTAAGAGATACATTTAAGGGCAAAGAACATGGATTCTTGAGAAGAATCATAGTAGTATTGAGGTTGTTGATCTTTAAATGATTGAGTTATGTATCGATTGATAAATTAGGGAAGCTATGGTCTGAACAAGGGCAACGGGTAATGCTCTTTTGGAAGATATAGGGAGACATAAAGCTAGAATTGTAAGACCTTGGAAAGTTGGTGGATCTGACAACAATCAATATGAGAAATAGCCTAAGGGAGACTTAAAGGATAGTGGCATGAGGAGTTTGAGACTCTAGATAAATTGATGGCATATCAGGAATATGACGATTCTTGAGTGAATCATAGATAGGCCCTAATACGGTAAAGACAAATAGAGCCCTGAAAAACAACTACTGAATAGGCGAGACTGTCAAGGATAACATTATAAATGTGATGATTCTTTTAGAGACTGTCAAATGATGAATGATTATTGGGGCGAAATTTAATGGATCTTGTTGAACTAGATAACGGTATGACCCAATTGTGAATAATACTTTATCTAGTTAGCCAAGTTGCTTCAAAGGTAAATGATTGATGATTTTAAATAACTTTTGAGGATCAATATGATCTAATGGTTAAAGAGGCTGAACTTTTAACAAATGTCTAGAAAGATTTGTGAGGATAATAATGAAAATATAAAAGATACGTGATTTTTTGAGGTACTACGATGAAAATTGTGATTGTGGGAGAATGTAAGAATGACTAAAACTGTGATAATGGGGGAGTTGTGAACTTCCATGATTATAAGAACCTTAATTAATCGTGATAAACTCTAAATGCCAAATGTAATGATCTAATGACAAGATGGCCAAATTGCTTAAGCAATTCTAAAATATGATATGAAGTCCAAGAGTGGACAAGATTATGAATAGCAGTTCTTGGAAATGAGTAAGTACCAGTATGATATTAAATCTTCAATTATAGATTAAACTAATCACATGATAGTGTGACCCTATGGTCACAGAATGTATGAAAAACTCACCATACGGGTGAAAAGGTTCTCTGGGAGAACAATTTTGTAAAAAAAAAATTGAATAACGATTGGGGAAGAAACGTAACATGTAATGAAAATCGAATATGATTGCTAAGTATGAAAAACTAAACACTCAAATAACCTTTTGAACAAAGGTAAGGAAGACCAAAATAATGACTATAAATTAAAAAGTCATGAGACTTTGAGATTTAAATTGTTCAAATGATGTGAAAGGTTTAAGGTGAACTGTCACATCCCGAACCCCACCATACGAGGATGTCGAGGACGTGATGCCAGTTAGCCGCCTTGCCGATTTTTTGACCAACAACGCGACCAACCAAAGGCAACTTCTGAACTTACCGACGAATTGCATTCCAAATGTAGGGTTAGATGTAGCAGAATTTAAAAATTTTTATCTTGGGAATGCAACTCGTTATATACCGCAACGGTACTTACCACAGAGCAAGTCTAAACTCACACAGCTAATAACTCTAACCACAGAGCGCATCTATAATCAGACATATAACACAAAGCATATCTAATCTCTCTAGAGTACCATTACCATGAGCCATGTCCCAATACATCTAGTGCATATCACTCATATCAATCAAATCATGTCACTCACCTGAATAACCGGATTCAATCCACAAGAGTCCAAGTCTCCTCGAGTCAGTGCCATCAGATCCTTTACTTGGAATGCCACTCGGCCTATCCACGTCCTATCATAGTGCCTTCTAGTCCAATGGAGATAAGTCCTGAAAAATGTTAGGATAATGGGGTGAGCTCAAATAAGCCCAATGAGTAACACAGGTTCCCTGTCATGGGTTTCAAAGCCCGTTCTTGCTTACAAAGCACATGTATAGTTTAGTCACTATATAACAATTTTATAAATCCATTTTAAATGCAGTTTAAGTAGGATAAAACACGACTGAACTAAATGGAACAATCGATCAGAACAGACAGAATAGCATAGAATGCTAGCAGGTCAATCAGAAGTATAGTCAATAATTTAAAGAAGACTAAAATCGTATCATGTGTGATATAGTACGAAAAGGGCATGCATTTAAGTATTTGTATTTAAACAATATAGCATACAAAATGGTACGGTGAATCAAAATACAGTATCTAGACAATGTAACTTATACACCAAGTCAGAAGTTCCAAGTTACTCACAAACTGTTCGCTTATCTCCTTGTACAAATAATCTGATAACCTCTAGATACGTCCGGTACCTCCATGCATATCCTAAATAATCATCATCAATCACAGACAGATCAGAATTCATTCATTTATGTCTTATTCATCATCTTAGGCGTCTATTGGATTACCTAAGATAGCCTAATAACCTATTGTCCTTTCATTGGGTTTCATCCGAGGCTATTCCATTCCTTAATTAAGCTTAGCAGTTATCAGGATTATAATCTAAATCATTTAGACTTCAATCGTTATCAGTTAAGTACTTATTTAACCTTAGGGGCAATAAGGTAATTTTACCATTCTTATCCCAGACTCTGTCGTGGTCCTCAGAATATCCCATATATCATATATATAAGGTTCTAAGCCTTTTGGACTTAAATCGTTATCAATTAAGTACTTATTTAACCTTAGGGACAAAATGGTACTTTTGCCATTCTTGTCCCGGACTCTGTCGTGGTCCTCAGAATATCCCATATATCATATATATAAGGTTCTAAGCCTTTTGGACTTAAATCGTTATCAGTTAAGTACTTATTTAACCTTAGGAACAAAATGGTAATTTCACCATTCTTGTCCCGGACCCTGTCGTGGTCCTCAGAATAGTCCACATATCTTAAATATAAAGTTCTAAGTCTTTTGGACTCCAATTGTTATCAGTTAAGTACTTATTTAACCTTTGGGGTAAAATGGTAATTTCACCATTCTTGTCCCGAACCCTATCTTGGTCCTCAGAATGTTTCATATATCTCATATATAGATTCTTAAGTCCTTTGGACTTCATTTGGTATTTGCTTTCGATCATCGGGACACATCGGTCATTTCTCATTTTACATGTTGACTGTTCCGGAGTCTTATTTAGCCCTTCAATGTTCATAATTATGCTTATGATAATTTATTAGATCAGATTGGCCTTTATTCGGCCTTTACTTTTCATTTACCATGCTTAAGGGCATTTTGGTCATTCTACGTTTCGTGAGATTCTGACCCCGGTTCATCATTTAGTCACGTGTATAGTTTCATGAGTGTTTGGGCTTCGATCGATATCAATTTCATCCCAATCGGACTTCATTTAGATTTCGTATAGCATTAGGGGCATTTTGGTAATTTTATATGTTGTATGGCTAAACTTTCGGGACCTCAGTTCATAAAATGGACCTCGCCATTAGGTCCAGAGCGTTCGACATAGTTAAGTTGGGCTATCTTTTATGTCTAATTGGCCCTGGGTATCATTAGGGGCAATTCAGTCATTTACCAATTGCGTGTCTGTATTTGTCAGAACTTGGTTTCACAAATCGGGCTCCACCATTGAGTCTAGAATGCTCGACATAATCAGAATGGACTATCTTTTATTTTTATTTGGCCTTAGGTATCATCAAGGACAGTACAATCATTTATTATTTACATGTCTGTATTTTTCGAGACTTAATTTCCCAAATCGGACTCCACCATTGAGTCCGGAATGCTTGAAATAGTGAAAATACACTATTTACTTATTTAATTTGGACTTCGTTTGACTCATTTAATGTCCAAGGGTAAAATAGTAATTTTACCTAATTAATAAAATAATTAAATAAAATTTTTATTATTTATTTATTTCCTAGGGGCTTGTTTGCATTAATTTTTAAAAGTCTGGGCCAGAATACAAATACTAGGAACTGTTGGGGGTCAAAACTAATTTCAGTAAGTTTTGGGGTTCAAAACAGAATTTCATAAAATACGGGTTCAGAACCGTCCGGTTTTAGGGTTCAGTTAATTGAACCGGTCCAAAATCCTGTAAACCATCCAGTTCACTGTCCTTCAGAAAACCAGAATACAATATCCTTATTATTCCAAATTAGCCCCCTTATCCATGTTTAGTTTATTCTAAAACTGAATTCCAATTTCATACACCCGTAACCAAACAGGTTTATTTTAGGTTTTAAAACAAAACGTTTAAACCCAAAACGGTGCCGTCCCACTTATCCGTTTATGCGACAGGTCGGGTCCTGACCCGAACCCGAAACCGACCCGAACCAACCCAATCACTATTCATCGTCTTCCTTCTTCTTCCCTAGTTTTGCCCTAATTCCCGATTTCTTTTCTTTTTGATTTCGTGATATTTCAAAGACTGATTTCCTCTGCCATCCATCCCAAATTGTTTCTGGATGTTAGGCCAACATTTTGGCATTCGTTTAGAGCCTCAAAACAGTGTGTAAGCTCGGTTCGAGCTCCAATAATGGCGACTGTAAATCGCCCATTGCATGCTCATTTCAGGACCTTTTCATGCATGGCTTGGTCTGTTATACTCCTTAGGTCATGGTGTCACATCCCGAACCCCACCCTACGCGGATGTCGAGGACGTGATGCCAGTTAGCCGCCACGCGACCAACCGAAGGCAATTTCTAAACTTTTCAGTGAATTGCACTCCGACTGTAGGGTTAGATGCAGCGGAATTTAAAAACTTTTTGTCAAGGGAATGCAACTCATGTATCCACCGTAGGATATGTATCACACAGAGCAAGTCTAAAATCCAACAGCTAACAATTCTAACCTCAGAGCATATCTATAATCCGACATATAACAACAGAGCAGAACTATAATCTTTAGAGTACCGTTTAAATCCATGAGCCATGTCTATATCTAGTACATATCAGTCAAGTCAGTCGTATTACGTCACTCACCTGATTAAACAGATTCAATCCTCAGTAATCCAGTCTCCACAGATCAGTGCCATCAGATCCAACAGATATTATTCCTGAAAAATGTTAGGGAATGGGGTGAGCTTCGAAAAGCCCAATGAGTAACACAGGTTCCCTGTCAAGGGTTTCAAAACCATTTCTTGTTTACAAAGCACAAGGGCAGTTCAGTTGTTTCTGAAATAGCAGTTTCATAAATCTACTTTAAATGCAGTTTCAGTAGAATAAAACAGGACTGAACTAAACGGAACAACAAATCAGAACAGACGGAACAGTGCATGATGCCAATATCAATGAGAGCATAGGCAATTAATTCAAATATCAGAACAGATCAGTACTGGGCGGAATATAACAGGGCATAACAATAATATATCAGTTAGGCGAGTAATCAAGCCTACTTATGCCAGACCGCTCATAATCTGAATGGTACCCAAAGTCAGACACATCATAGCAGAACAAAATCAGATAGACCATAAAATGGAACAAGACAGACCGAACAAAATAATAGTAGGACGGGACAAAATCATGCCGCGTACAATACAGTATAAAAGTTTGCATTTAAAAACATGCATTCAGACAGTTTAACTTTTAAAACCGTACAGTGCATCAAAATACAGTATCTATGTAGTAACTTATATACCAAGTCAAGAATTCGGACAGATCATAACGGAACTGGACCATATATCAATCAAGACAGACAGATTATTGACGGACGGTACATAACGGGATCAGACGGAACAAAACACCAGTTCAAGTCACAGGCATAATCAAGTACAGAGGCATAACAGGACGGATCATAACGGGACAAAATAGAGCAATACATCAATCAGAACAAGACATATCGGAACTGAACATGGAGGATCAAAACGGTACAATATCAATCAGGTCAAGTCATATCGGAACTGAACATGACGGAACAAAATGAAACAATATCAATCAGGACAAGTCATATCGGAACTGAACATGACGGAACAAAATGAAACAATATCAATCAGGACAAGTCATATCGGAACTGAACATGACGGAACAAAATGAAACAATATCAATCAGGACAAGTCATATCGGAACTGAACATGACGGAACAAAATGAAACAATATCAATCAGGACAAGTCATATCGGAACTGAACATGACGGAACAAAATGAAACAATGTCAATCAGGACCAGTCATATCGGAACTGAACATGACGGAACAAAATGAAACAATATCAATCAGGACAAGTCATATCGGAACTGAATATGACGGAACAAAATGAAACGATATCAATCAGGACAAGTCATATCGGAACTGAACATGACGGAACAAAACGAAACAATATCAATCAGGACAAGTCATATCGGAACTGAATATGACGGAAACAAACGAAACAATACATCAATCAGATCAAGACATATCGAAACTGAACATGTCGGAACAAAACGGAACAATACATCTATCAGAACAAGACATATCGGAACTGAACAGGACGGAACAAAACGAAACAATACATCAATCAGATCAAGTCATATCGAAACTGAACATGTCGGAACAAAACGAAACAATACATCTATCAGAACAAGACATATCGGAACTGAACAGGACGGAACAAAACGAAACAATACATCAATCAGATCAAGTCATATCGAAACTGAACATGTCGGAACAAAACGAAACAATACATCTATCAGAACAAGACATATCAGAATTGAACAGGACAGAACAAACTGGTACAATATCAATCAGGACAAGGCATATGCGACTTTAAATATATGTTTTTTTTTTTTTTTTTTTAAACAGTATAACGTTCAAAACAGTACAGTGCTTCAAAATACAGTATCTAGACAGAACTTATACACCAATTCAGGAGTCAGGTTTACTCACAAGGCGCAACAGTACAGAAGAAAACCAGGACAGACCATACAACAGAACAAGACAGACCCGAACTGAACAGGAGAGCAGGACAGTACAAAATCATGTTACGTGTAATGCAGTATAAAAAAAGTATGCATTCAGACAGTACAGTATACAAAATAGTACAGTAAATCAAAATACAGTAACTAGACGGTGTACTTATACACCAAGTCAGAAGTTCCAGGTTACTCACAAACTGTTAGGGTTATCTCCTTGCGCAAACAATCCGATAACCTCCAGATACGTCAGGCATCTCCATGTATATCCTGAACAATAATCATCAATCATATACAGGTCAGAACTCATCCATTCAGGTCTCATTTGTCATCTTAGGTATCTATCGGTTTACCTAAGATAGCCTAGTAGCCTATCGCCCTCTCATCGGGTTTCATCCGGGGCTATTTTATTCTTAAATTAGGCTCAGCAGTCATCAGGATTATAACCCAAGTCATTTAGACTTCAATCGTTATCAGTCAGTTACTTCTTCAGCCTTAGGGGCAAAATGGTCATTTTATCACTCTTGCCCCGGGCCCTGTCAAGGCCCTCAGAATAGTCTTTATATCTTAAGTACAAAGTTCTACGTCCTTTGGACTTCAATCGGTATCAGTTAGGTTCTCATTTTAACCATAGGGGCAAAATGGTAATTTTGCCATTCTTATCCCGGACCCTGTTATGGTCCTCAGAATATCCCATATATCGTATATATGAAGTTTTAAGTCTTTTAGACTCTAATCGGTATCAGTTAAGGGCTTACTTAGCCTTAGGGGCAAAATGGTAATTTGCCATTCTTACCCCGGACCCTGTCGTGGTCCTCAGAATGTCCCATATATCTTATATGTGAATTTTCAAGTCCTTTGGACTTCGTTTGGTATCTGCTTTAGATCATCGGGACACATCGGTCATTTCTCGTTTTACGCGCTGATAGTTCCGGAGTCTTACGTAGCCCTTCAGTGTTCATAATTATACTTACGATAATTTATCAGATCAGATTGACCTTTATCTTGCACTTTTAGTGCTCAGGGGTATTTTGGTCATTTTACGCTTCGTAAGATTTTGACCCCGGTTCGTCATTTATTCAGGTATACAGTCTCTCCAGTATTCGGGTTTCTATAGGTATCAGTTTCGTCCCAATCGGACTTCATTTGGGCTTCGTACAGTATCAGGGGTAATTTGGTAATTTTACGTGTCATATTTTTCGGCACGTTAGTTCATAAAATGGACCTCGCCGTTGGGTTCAGAGTGTTCGACATAATTAAGTTGGACTATCTGTTACATTTAATTGACCTTGGGAATCATTAGGGGTAGTACGGTCATTTACACTTTATGTGTCTGTATTTTTCGGGACTTCAGTTCGTTAAACGGACCTCACCGTTGAGTTCAGAACGCCCGACATAGTCAAAATAGACTGTCTT
Source organism: Nyssa sinensis (assembly GCA_008638375.1). NCBI lineage: Eukaryota > Viridiplantae > Streptophyta > Magnoliopsida > Cornales > Nyssaceae > Nyssa > Nyssa sinensis. The sequence continues at coordinate 13,946,574 of CM018050.1, forward strand.
TTATTTTTATTTGGGTCTGGTGCCATCAGGGGCAGTACAGTAATTTATCACTTACAGGTCTGTATTTTTCGGTACTGTATTTCCAAAATCGGACTGTACCATTGAGTCCGGAATGTTTGAAATAGTGAAAATACACTATTTATTTAATTTATTTGGACTCCGTTTGACATATTAAATGTCCAGGGGTAAAATCGTAATTTTACCTAATTAATAAAATAATAAAATAATTATTTTATTATTTAATTAATTTGTCAGGGGCTTAATTGAACAATTTCTCAGAAATTTGGGCCACTGTATAATTCTTTAAAACAATTGGGGACAAATCCGTAATTTCAGAAAGTATTTGGGGGTCAAAACATAATTTCATAATTTAAGGGTTCAAACCGTAGGGTTCAAGAATTAAACTGTTGAACCGGTCCACAATTCAAAGAAGCCATCCGGTTCAGGGTCCCTCAGAAAACCGGGATGACATATTCCTGGTAACCCCAATTGGCCCCTATCCCTGGTTTGGTTATACCCCCAAATCAATTTTCCCTAATTTTGGATTTATTAACTCTGTTTCCAAATGGGCCGAATTCAGGTTTTAAAACAAAACAGTTACATCAAACGGTGCCGTTCCAATTAATTCGGTGGCATCCCTCTTCGCTCAACACGTGTCCAGAGTCAGCTCACCAACTCGGTTCGACTCGGTCAACTCGGCCGAGTCAACTCTGTCGTCCCCAACGAAACAACTCAGTGTTGCCCTAATTCACAGTTTCACGATTTCTTCAATTCGTGAAGTTTCAGGTACATTCTTCAATCTGTTTTGATCCCAAATGGTTCCTGGTCGTCATGCCAACACTTTGGCATCGGTTTCATGAGTCGAATCAAGCTCAATAGCTTGATATATGGAGGAATAACAGAAAAGATATTTCGGCTATTAAATCCTCATTTCTCCACCAAACTTCATGCTTCTTGTCTCTTTGTGACCGTAGTAACAGGGGATTCATTTTCCCATTCTCACGTTTCAGTTTGGAAGCCTATTTTAAAGTTTGGGTTCCAATGGCCGAGACAATAGGTTCGGTTTTGAGGGTCTTCCCATGCGATTTTGGATCGCGGTTTAGTGGTTTTTGAACCATTTTCGTGTCTAGATCAGTTCTAGACCATCAGGGGTTAGCTTGGTTGAGATCGTATCAGACCTGCAACTCATGGTCATTAATGGCAGTTTTACTACGGTTCTGTGTTTTTGGGGCAGTTCTATTGGTCCAAATGTGCACAATCAATCCAGATTTCATTGTCTAACTATGATACATGCAATGATACCCTCAAGAACATCAAAACAGTAGCTGAAATTTACAAAGGGAAATTCTCAAAATTTTTGATGGTTTACCTTTGTACAGTGGTCTCATCTCAGGTTTGTGTTCATGCATGTGGCTCCAGTGCAGTCGTGCCCCTCGGTTTGGTCACACAGTGCAGAGTTCTCCCCCTTCTTTGTGCATTTCCAATGGATGACATGCACACACACACCATGGACATACAAATTCTCACACCATTTCTCTCTTTCAATATCAGTTTACAGGATCCTTTTCAGGCATGTTCTCCCTCCATTGCATATATGGAGATGTGTAAATGCAAATCTGATTTTTCTTGTTCAATACATCTCCCAAGCTCATGATTAATTTGCATGTATTTTGGTTGGAGGAGAGGTCATCATGTGGTGTATAGGCATGATGATCTAGGGTGCATAGGCATGATGGCCTAGGGGCATAGGGTGATGCATGGATGAGGTGTTGCATGTTTGGTTATTGGTCACTTGGGGGGTGACCAAATCAGATTTATAGTTATATATATATATATATATCTTTGTATATTTGTACACAAAGATACCCCTAGCCTAGTTGGTATTTTTTTGGATGAGGTTTCCTTTCACTCAAAGGTCAAGGGTTCAATTCCCTTGGCCTCCCCTTTGGCCATTTTTCCCATATTTTCGGTTAAGGCCACGTTTGGTTGCACAGAAATTCAGTTTTCCATGTTTGCTACATAACTTTCATTCCGTAGCTCCTTTTTCGATGCGGTTTCTTCCGAGAGCTTCATAATTCAGTTCGCTTCAGTGTCAGAGGTTCCATGTCGTTTATTAATCATTCGGGATTTTCGGGGTTAACTAATTCGGATTTCGTTAGTGTTAAAGCAGTGTTATTTCGCCGAATTAATCAGTAATTGGGTTCGGGTATTTTAACCTTTTCCTCCAGACATATTTAATTATTTTATCGATCTATCATGACCGCCGGGATTATGATTAATTCCCTAGATCATTCTATAAGCCGGTAATAATTAATAACTAATTATTAATTACGCAAAGTCGGGGTGTTACACATGGAGGTTCAAACCATGTTCTAAAAACAAATTTTAAGACTCCATTCATGAAACTGGGTTATGAACCCGTGGCCTGCTACTCCAATTTTAGGGCTCATTTGTGAGCCATTTCACTTGGTTTTCGTTGCAGTGTAAACCTCACATCACCTAGGTCAGGTCTAAGCAAGCCAAAATGGGTTTGGCTAGGGTCGAATCAGACCTGCTGTATGGAAGGTCATCAATGGCAGTTTCTATAGTTTAGGGTTCTTCGAGCGCTGTTGGCCCTTCCAATCAATTATTGATATTTACTAAGGTCCAAATAATTTCAATCATGCAGTCTCTAGGGTCCAAAACATCCAAAAACAATAGCAAAATCTAAACAGAAAAAATCAAAGGTTTGAGGTTTATACCTTTGCACAGTGAACTCCCTACTTGATGGTTCAGTTTTTTTGGCACCTCATACCTCAGTCGTGCACTGGTCAGTTCCTTCCTCCTTCATGGTGCACCTTTATATGGACCACTACATCATGCGCACATACCATGGACACACATGCAAGACCTCACACATTCACATGGCCATGGCTCTCACTTTCTCTCTATCTCTCACAGTTTAAGTGTAGGACACACACACATAGGCAGTTTTTTGATTTCTGAATTCCCCAAGCAACATGCAAAGTGCATATATATGAGAACACACATACACATGCATATATATTTTATTGTTTTAGTTTGTTGCATGTATTCTCATTGGTGGGGGTGGTGGTCCAATGAGGGGCTGCCACCTCACTTGAGCATTCAGATATATATATATATACATACATATATATATATATATATAAACATTTTATATTTTGTTTATGGCCCGCATGAAATCTTATTGGCCCATTTGGGAGGTGGAGTGGGCCTATTTTAGGTTCATATACAATTAGGTTGTATATTTAGACAGAAAGTCATTGGCAGCCCACTTGTTAAATTTTTGGGTGCCATGTGCTTGCTCATTTAGGTGTTCAAGTCCCCTTGGCCTCACTTTTGGGCATTTTTTTTTTTCATATTTTGGGCTTATGCCCTGTTTGGCTGTGCAGAATTCTGTTTTAGCTATTTCCTTCGTAATTTCTTTTTCTGTTGCTCTTTTTACGAAATGGTTTCTTCTGAGGATTTTGTATTTCAGTTAGCTTTGATGTCACAGGCCCCGCGTCGGTTATCATTCATTTGGGATTTTTGTAGTTAGCTAATTCGAGTTTCGTCAGTGTTAAAACGACATCATTTCACCTAATTAACTGATAATTAGGTTCGGGTGTTACACCCTCTCCTCCAGACATGTTTAATCATTTTATTGGTCTATCGTGACTGCCGAGAGATTATGATTAATTATGATTAATTAATAATTAGCCTACTAATTATTAATTAAGCAAGGTCAGGGTGTTACATGAACCAAATATGATCTTACAGTTAAGAACGCCTACAAAAGTAAACTGTCATATGAAGAATTGATGACTGGGGTAAAAGGCTGCCCAAAGAATTTTTAATAAGTCTGTTAAGACTTAAAGAAGAAATGAACTAAACATAATTTCTATACTTTAATCCATAAAGGAATGGGAGAACAAAAATCTATGGAAGGCTAAATCGTGAACAAAAGATAAAAAGGGCATTTGTACCAGTCTTTAAATTGAAAGAAATAGAGAAACTAATTTCCTCAACCTATTTAATTGATAAAAAGATCTATACATAAGAATTCAAAAACAAAGGTAGGTGTGTGCCAATGAAATAGTACAAAATGAAACGAAAGAGGATTGGTGAATCTTCAACTTAAGTAACTGAGAAATGGGCACGTGATCGAGAATCACAAATGAGTATTACGAATGAAACTAAAAGTTACCCTTACATGGAATAAAATGTCGTAATACAATGAACACATGAGTGAACTATCCTGGCACGAGCCAAAAGATGTTCATGAACACAAAAAGGGAATATGACGCTAAAAATGCTAAAAAGAAAATACAATAATTGTCAGAGTCAAATAGAGACTGGTAGATAAAAGAGAATTAAACAGGAGATGTCACGCCCTGAATTTCCAAAACCCGAGGAGTGAATGAAAATAAACTAAAAGGAATTAATTAAAGGTAATTAAATAGATTTAGTTGATTACCCATTTATTTTCTCATGTTTCTCCAAAACTAAAAATGAAAACTTGCTAACTAGACTCACCCAAGATGGGTTTTCAATGTCAATCTAATATCTCCCCAACTAATGGTCAAAATTAGTCTAGGTCATGTTCAAGCATGGTCTCTAAGATGGCCCCAAAAATGTCTTTAATGTGGATTGAAACAGTGGCTCAAATGGACCCCAAATGCCCTAAGGCATAAACCAAGAAAAGGTCAAAAATTCTACCTTAGGTGGTCTAAGGAAGTGGCCAAACATAGCCTTGAAATATGACTAAAATGTGTCCCAATAAGGTGCCCAACATGGCTTGTATAATGGCCAAAAGTGGCCTAAAAGGGGCTCCAAAAGATAGTGTCAAACATAGGGGAGAATGGTCTTAAAATGGCCTTGGAAGGTAAGTCATGGCATGCCCAAGGCAGCAGGTGCACATGGGCAAGGCAGCAGGCGCGCATAGGCAAGGCATGGGCGCACGCAGGCGTGTGCATGGGCTCTCCTGGGCTACTGCTACTGAAGCAACAGTGTATTTATTGCAACTTGTTTTCCCCCTTTTTTGAATATTTTTCTAAAGTGATGTAAGCTAATTTTTCAAAATTTTAACCTACTTTCTCAAGGTTTTTAACCCCCACTTTTTGGCACTATTCCTATCTATATATGGGCATTTTACACACCTAATAACTTTTTTTTAATTCACAAAATTTTGACATGGTCTCATTTGTTCATTAACCTATTTTCCTCATCCCATTCCTCCTCAACACTAACGCAACACCTAATGGAATAATTATTCATATAATTTTGTAATTCTAACATTCACAAGCATATTTTAAAAAAATAAGTAACTACATGGAGCTCCATGCTCCTCATATACATTCAATACTCAATTATATACTATCCAACACAAAATTTAGTTCATAGCTTACACAAGGTTTAAGTTTTAAACATACAATAAATTTCATGGGACTTATGCCCTTACAAAACCAAAAATATGCCCCAAGGGCCAAATGTTCTTTAAGGTCCAGTTCCCCCTCCATGCTTCAAGACTTCATCAAGTCTCAAGTGCCAGGAGTCTCATTTATAATATGTAATCCAATGAAGGGTAAGCATGACGGCTTGTATGACATAATACTAATATAAAGAACAAAGGTAAGGCGTTGTATGTGCAAAGTGTACATTTATAAGCTATATCCCTTCCAATTCAATGATGCAATGCAATGGCAATATGCATAATGCACACATGCAACTTTATGCCCACCCATGCCTCGCTTCACGGTTCGCCCCAGTTAGCACGCGAGCACTGTCATTGGCCAGATTTTAGATTTTTCACCACAGGATCTACACCCTCATAATGCATAGCACCAAAGTGCTCAACACACGTCATGTTTCCAAATATTCAAGTATGCCAGAATTCCTTTATTTTTCTATGCAATTTTAATGAGACATTTATGTGACCCATGGAGCATGCCTTAAATAATGCATTATACATAAAGCAAACTATAACTTTTAAATCAAAAAACTTTGTCTATATGAACATAGCATGTAATCCAATCAATCATACATGTAAACATGTTACATATTCACAACCTTACCAAATTCTCAAAGATTACACATGTACACCAAATACCAATACATTGAGTAAATCATAACTTTCAAACTACAAGACTTGGTCTACATGAACAGAAGCTTGAATGCAATGAATTATACATATAGTCATATTACATGTTCATCATTTCACAAAATTTCCAAAGAACACATAAGTACATAAGTTACCAACCCTAGGTTTTCAAAGTAACTATATGCTAGGTGGTTTTCTAACAACATGTAAGCATATAAGTCATACAATCAACATATAAAAACACTCCTAAACTTAACTCTATTCTTTACTTAGAAAAATATCATACCTAGAAGGGTTTTTCTCAACCCTAGGGAGTTGTGCTCGCTGTGCAGCCGAACCAATCTATAAGAATGTAGCCCTTGAGGTGGGGAACAACTTCTTAGAAGGAAGCCTTATGCAATTCTAAGGCTAGATATGTGTTTTAGAAGGTAGAAAGTTAAAAAAACCTAGGTTTTCTCACCTTTTCTTTCCAAGCATGACTTGCTGTGTTTTCTCAGACCAATTCTAAGAATTTTAAGCCTCAAGTGCTGTATTTATACTCAAGTGGCTAAGGGGTGAAAAGATATTTTTGCCCTTAATGAGTCGCTGGTCCTGTTACACTACAACCCATCCCGAAACGCCTCAATTCGATATTCTGCTTTAACCAAAGTTCTTAAAATTATTTTAAATGATATTTTTCCAAAAAATATTATTTTTTCTTGTTGGCGGTTGTGGCTGAGTCCACTCGAGATGCACTTTTGGCCCAATTTTTTAAACTATCTCCGATTAGGCTCAAATTCTCATAGGAGGTGTATTTTAACATTCTAAGCATATTTTCCTTCTATGGAATACTCAAATTATACTTCTAAACATGACTTATGTCTAAATGATGCATGTATAGTGTGCCCTATCGGCAAATAGCGCATGAATAACTCCCTACCGGCAAAAACGAAAAATTTATCCTAATTTTTTAGTTCTTTATAGGTGATGTTGTAGAATACACAACTGAAAAGATTGAGAAAACCCCATATGAATTTAAGTGGAACAGTGTGAATCCATCAAGGACTTTGTCCTGGGTAAAGACTAAAGCACTTGAATGGGAAATTCAATGCACACTAAATGATAAATAGAAGTGGTGCAGTCTAGCTATGCCATAGGCTTCCTATAACCACTCCTAAAATGACAAATAGGAAGAAAATATTGAAGTACTAGATACATTCACCTTGCAGATGACGCGCCACATGACACCAACAGATGTTGGAAAACCATGAATGGTAATGTAACCACAACTTAACATCAAATAAAATAAAAATTAATATGATGACAAGGCGTAAGACTAGTCAAAATACAGGTAACAGTGGAAAATAGTCAAATAATTGAAAAAGATGACTCCGAGTGAGTAATGAAAGCATAATGGATCCATAGCTATATGTAACACCCTGACCCAATTAAATAATAATTAAGTCGCTAATTATTAATTAGTGACCCTTAATAGAATAATTAAGAAAATTTGATCGGGAAACAAATGATAATTTCAAAAATGCCGAGACCCTAATTAATGAGGTCGACTTCGGGCAAAATAATCTAAGGCTACGACTTATAAAATTGATACATGAAGGAGTGAATATTAAATTCAAGTACAAGGAAAAAAATGAAACAAAAAGGATAATTACAAGAAAAAGCTAAAACAAATAATTTAAATTGTCAACCAAGGCATAAAGGGAAAAATAGGAAAAATAAGCCAAAAGCACAACCCATGAGATTTGAACCCTTGAACAAAACCAATGAAGCATTAAAGTCCCAAAAAAAAAATATCATTTGGGCTATCAACCATCTTATAATATATATTACATATGATATATATATATATGCATAAAGTGAACAATCTAGAACCAAAATAAAATAAAATAAAATAAAATAATCATAAAATATACATATATATATATATTAAAGTGCTACAGCAAGCAGCATGGCCTAAAGATATAAAAATATGTGTCTATACGTGCGATGGAGGGGGGATATAGGGCTCTAAAGGGGGCAGTACAAGAGCAAGTGGTGAAAAGCTGATTTGAATATATATATATATATATATATAACACACACATAAGCCATTCGGCCACACCTAAAAATACAAAGAGAGAGAGAGAGAGAGAGAGAGAGAAAGCTACTGTGAGTGAGGAAGAGAAGAAGAAGAGGAAAAAAGGAGATCAGAGGCAAGAAGGGAGGAAAGAGGTAAACCTTTTTCCCACTTTTCTTTTATGTATTTTCTTACTGTGTTTACTGTTTTTGTTTTAAAAAAAAAAAACTGATACTAAACTCCCAAAGAACCATAGGGTTTAAAAGAGTAGAAAAATGATGAATTTAGGAAGAAACGGGAGGTTTTTGGTGGAAAAATGATAGAGAAAATCTAGAGAGAGAAAGGTGGCCACAAATGTTAGGTGGAAGAAAAGTGTCATGTTTGAAGATGAAAAAAAACCCAAATGAATTATTGAGGTCCCTAGAGTTGTTTTGATATAAAATATGTCAAAAATGAGTGACAAAACAGTGAGAAAAATCAAAACAAAAGTCGCTGGAAAACTGGCTTCTCGCTAGAGCAGCCACTGGAAGTGGCTATTCAACAGTCGTTGAGTTGCCTAAAGTCTGGTTTGGTCGGAGAAATGGGATCCTTGAAAAAAATGGAGCATTTCCTTGTTTTTAAAAGTACAAAAACCCATCGCAAAATCTTCATCGGCATCAGAGAGGAGTCGAAGAAGGTGCCAAAAAAACAAGTGAAGAAGATGACACTATTGATTGTCGAGTTGGGCTATTCAGGTCGGGTCAGACCCACCTGACTGCATGCGTACAGGTCATTGGATGCGGCACCGTTTTGTGGGAAATGGACTTGATTTCAAATTGATTTGGGACTATTTGGTTGCGGCTATAAGGAATTGGGAATTGAGAATAAAGGCTAACCAAATCGTGGATAAAGGGATTAGGTGGGATATCTAATTCTGGTTCATTGGGAAGCCTAGACCGGTCGGTTCAGAAGAATCTTGAATTGGTCAAGGGTTTTGGCACCTGAACCCCTTGGTTCACTGGTTTGGTTTAAATAAATAAACCCTAATTATGTTAAATTATAATTTGACCCCAACACTTCCCAATAATTCTATTATGGCCCAAGACTTGGAGAAATTAATTCAAATAAGTTGCTAAAAAATAATAAAATAATAAAATAATAAAATAAATTATTTTATCATTTTATTAATTAGATAAAATGACCATTTTACCCTTGGACACTAAATAAATCGAACAAAGTTTGAATAAAATAAATAAATAGTGTACTTTCACTAATTCGGCCATTCCGGACTTAATGGTAGAGTCCGGTTAGTGAAATTAAGTCCTGAAAAATTAAGACACGTTAAAGTATAAATTACCAAATTACCCTTAATATGCCTGAAGCCAAATAAAAAGTCGAGAGGGTTTAAATTTTTCTTCGACGTTCTGGACCCAAGAGTGAGGTGAATACCAAAATAAGTGCTAAAAAATAAGTCACGTGAAAAATAAAAATTTATTAAATTACCACTAGTAGGCCGGTTAAAAAGGGGTAAGACCAATCCTAGGAAATTAGGATATGTCGGGTTTAAAAATTTAATGAAGAACATCAATTTAGGGATGATTTGAAGTGAATGAATAATTAAATGAAGTCTTGATGAGTTTGATTTTTAGGAATTACAAAAGAAAAGGGAAAACCACTCAGTAGTGCTTACTCGGGAGAACAAGGTGAGTAATCTTGTACTTTGAAGTGGAGGTTTTTAATCTCCACGGATTTTGAAGTAATTTAAAGTTCAAATATTCTGAAGTGTTTTTATGTTAAATATCTGCAGTATTTCAAATTCTAAGTTATCGTGTTTATATGCTTTATATTTGATGCTGCACTTTTTGACTCGCAATAAGTATGGGCTCCGTGACCTGTAGAACACTCAGAAAGATGATCAGAGGACCACCAGATTGGCTCCAGCGGTAACCGCTCTGATGCTTAAGTAAGTGAAAGGAATTGAAAGACTGTATTGAAATCCAAAGAATGAGCATGAAAATAAAGCGTACCTTTAGGGTTTAATTTATAGACCGTGGCCTTCCTAAGTTGATTAGGATTCGGAGCCATGAATGTAGGGATTTGATCATCGAAGATTGCAGTTACCTTATGGATTATTGCATAGAGATAACCATAGATGGTAGTTCCCTTGTTGAAGACTGTTTCATTGTTGAAGACTGTTTCCTTGTTGAAGACTGTCTCCGTGTTGAGGATTGCTTCCTTATTCCCTGCTCGGCATCCGCTAAGGCGGTGACGAGGTATGGAGTGTTGTTCTGGATCTTGTAATTAACTCTGAGATCCTTATCCGGATATATATGTGCTCTGGAGGCATATGCTCGGTCACTTCCAACCTTTTGTGCTAATCTGGATGCTCGAGCTCTTAGTCATTGGCTGAGCGAGAGCTGAGTTAGCCGAGCACGAGTTGGATTCATGATCATACGTGTCAAGTACTGATTGGCCTGTTCTTTTATGGTATATCAGTTACTCCCCCCCCCAAGTCCTAGTTTGATGCTAACAAGCAACTAGGGCTAAGCCTTTTTCGGAGAGTCATGTGTCCTGCCTATTCGCCTTCCAAGGCAACTGTTGGGGTGTCATTTATTATGCAGCCAGAGATTAGGTCTTTTCAAGGTCATCATTGTACTGGGCCGATGGTTGGGTTTCTCGAAATCATCATTGTTCCGAACCGTCATGGCGTTTGGGCTTGGTGGGTCCTTTTTGATAATGTGCTTATAAATACGGGGTGAGATTTGAAATGACCTTTTCCCCATCATTTTCACTGTGCTAGAAGATCTCATCCGCCATTGTTGGTTTGTGCGACCTTAAAGAACACCGGTTTCTTGAGTTAGAACAGGTTCGATCGATCTTTTCTCTTCTCTTGCTTCTTTCTTCTTAAGTCTGGGAGTAATGTCTGCTCCTCTTGAATCCTCAAATGTAAGTGAGGGGGTAGGAAATCCCTCTGAGATGGTTGTGTCGTCTCCTGTAGAGAATGTAGGTAACCTTGCCCCTGAAGATGTTAGGCCTCTTGAACCTCCCCTAGCCCTGAGGTTAGGATAGTTGATGCCTTTGAAGAGCCCTAAGACAGGGCTGGGGAGACCTCTAGTAGGTCTTGTCACATCCCGAACCCCACCTTACACGGATGTCGAGGACGTGACTGCCAGTCGGTCGCGACGCGACCAACCAAAGGCAAATTCTGAACTTTCCGACGAATTGCACTCCAACTGTAGGGTCAGATGCAGCGGAATTTAAAACTTTTTCTTTGTGTCACGGGAATGCAACTCACTTATCCACCATAAAGGTATGTACCACAGAGCAAGTCTAAATCCAAAATAGTTAACAGTTCTAAGTTCAGAGCATATCTAAAATCAAGCACATAACAACAGAGCAGATCTAATATCTCTAGAGTACCATTAGTTCCATGAGCCATGTCTATCCAATATATATCAGTCAAGTCAGTCATAACATACCACTCACCGGAATAACCAAGTTCAATCCACAATAAACCAGTCTCTACAGTTCAGTGCCGTCAGATCCTTACTTGCGATGCCACTTGGCCTATTCACGTCATGTCATAGTACCTTCTAATCCAATGGAGGTAATTCCTGAAAAATGTCAGAATAATGGGGTGAGCTTAAATAAGCCCAGTGAGTAACACAGGTTCCCTATCATGGGTTTCAAAACCAGTTTTGTGCTTCCAAGGCACATGGATAAATTAGTCATTACAAAAATAACTATTTTTATAAATCCATTTCATAAGCAGTCTAGTACAATAAAACAGAATCGAACAAACAATACAAACGGATCGGAACATGACATAACCAATCGGTCAAAACAATAACTATTGCTAATATATCGGTCAAGACACAGACTCTTCATTAACGGAACGAATCACAATCGGGACTGAGTGGGAACAATAAGTCAGTCAAGACAGGGGCATATTATCAATGGCTAGAACATAGCGGAGTTGAACAAGATCAATCAAGACAAGGCATACCAATAACAGAACGGAAACATAACGGAACTAGACCATCTATCAAACAGGCCAGACATATCATCGACGGACGGAATATAACGGAATCGAACGGAAACAATACATCAGTCAAGCAAAGGCATATCGCGAACGGATAAAATTATAACGGAACTAAACGGAAACAATACACTAATCAGGACACAGGCAAATCATGAACAGGACACAACATAACGGAACTAGGTAGAAACAATATAACAATCAAGTCAGGGACACATCACTGTCGGAACTAATCATAACTGGACTGAACAATATTTTAATCAAGACAGACGTATCATCAACGGACAATACACAACAGAACTTGGACCATATCAATCAAGGTGGACTTAACATCATTAACGGACGGAACATGTCAGAACCGGACGGAACATAGCAATCGAGGCAGACATATCATTAACGGACAGCACATAACCGAACTGAACGAAATTCCTAATTCGAAGGATACAAGCACATCACGTGGAATGTGATACAAAGGGCGTACATTAAGTACATACATTTAAACAATATAGCATTCAGACAGTATACTATACAAAGCGGTATGATACAACAAAATGTTGTTCTTTGCCTATATCACATGGTTTATTTAATCGTTTCAGAAATAATGGTTCAATATATCCATTTTATCTCAACAGTTCAAAACGGGCAAAACAGTATGGAATGCTAGCACAGGGATCAGGAATATAGTCAATTATTTAAAAAGACTAAAACCATGTCATAAGTGATATAGTATGAAAAGCATGCATTTAAATAATTGCACTTAAATAATTGCATTCAAAACAGATCAGTAAATCAAGGGACAGTATCAAAACAGTGTCAGAAGTTACTCACAAACTTTACGCTTATTTCCGTGCATAAATAATCCGATAACCTCCGAGTACGTCAGGCATCTCCATGTATATCCTGAATAATAATCATCAATCACAGACAGATCAGAACTCATCCATTCAGGTCTCATTCGTCATCTTAGGTATCTATCGGATTACCTAAGATAGCCTAGTAGCCTATCGCCCTTCCATTGGGTCTTACCCGAGGCTACTTCATTCTTTAATTAGGCTTAGCAGTTATTAGGATTATATCCTAAGTCATTTAGACTTCAATTGTTATCAGTCAAGCACTCATTCAACCTTAGGGGCAAAATGGTAATTTTACCATTCTTGTCCCGGACCCTGTCGTGGTCTTCGGAATAGTCTTTATATCTTAAGTACAAAGTTCTATGTCCTTTGGACTCTAATCGGTATCAGTTAGGTTCTCATTTTAACCATAGGGGCAAAATGATAATTTTTCCATTCTTATCCTGGACCGTGTTCTGGTCCTCAGAATATCCCATATATCATATATATGAAGTTTTAAGTCTTTTAGACTTTAATCGGTATCAGTTAGGTACTTATTTAGTCTTAGGGGCAAAATGGTAATTTTGTCATTTTGCCCCGGACCCTATCATGGTCCTCAGAACGTCCCATATATCTCATGTATAAATTTGTAAGTCCCTTGGACTTCATTTGGTATCTACTTTAGATCATCGGGACACATCGGTCATTTCTCGTTTCACGCGTTGACTGTCTCGGAGTCTTATTTAGCCCTTCAGTGTTCATAATTATCCCTATGATAATTTATCAGATCAGTTTGACCTTTATTCGACCTCTACTTTGCACTTACAGTGCTCAGGGGTATTTTGGTCATTTTACGTTTTGTGTAATTCTGACCCCGATTCGTCATCTAATCAAGTATACAGTCTCACCAGTGTCTGGGCTCCTACCGGTATCAGTTTCGTCCCAATCGGACTTTGTTTAGGTCTCGTACGGTATCAGGGGTAATTTAGTAATTTCATGTGTCATATTTTCGGGACGTCAGTTTATAAAATGGACCTCACCATTGGGTCCAGAGCGTCCAACATAGTGAAATTGGACTGTCTGTTATGTTTAATCGGCCCTAGGTATCATTAAGGGCAATTCGGTCATTTACACTTTATGTGTCTGTATTTTTCGGGACCTCAGTTCATTAAACGGACCTCACCGCTGAGTTCAGAATGCCCGAGATAGTCAAAATAGGCTATCTGATATTTTTATTTGGGTCTGGGTACCATCAGGGGCAGTTCCGTCATTTATCACTTACGGGTCTGTATTTTTCGGGACTGTATTTCCAAAATCGGACTGTACCATTAAGTCCAGAATGCTTGAAATAGTGAAAATACACTATTTATTTAATTTATTTGGACTCCGTTTGACATATTTAATGTTCAGGGGTAAAATTGTAATTTTACCTATTTAATAAAATAATAAAATAATTATTTTATTATTTAATTAATTTATTCAGGGCTTAAATGAACAAATTTTCAAAAGTCTGGGCCACTATGCAATTCTGTCAAACAGTAGGGGTAAATCCGTAATTTTAGGAACTTTAGGGGTCAAAATGTAATTTCATTAAATTAGGGTTCAAACCAAACGGTTCTAGGGTTCAGGCAGTGAACCGGTTCATAATTCTTAAAAACCAACCGGTTCTGTGACCTTCAGAAAACCGGAATTAGATATCCCTGGTTAACCCCATTTTCTTTCTTATTCTTGGTTTGGATAGGCCCAGTTCAGATTTCAATTTATTATTTGGATTGCCAAACAGATCGAATTCAGGTTTTAAACTTAAAACCTTTAACCTCACGTGTCTGGGTCGACACGCGAGTCGACCGAGTCGACTCCGTCTTCCCCATCGTGCAGGGTATTGTTGCCCTAGTTGCAGTCCCGATTTTTCTCAATTTCGTGCTATTTCAAGCACGGTTTTCAACATGTTTCGGTCCCAAATGGTTCGTGAACGTTATTCCAACACTTTTGCATTGGTTTTAAGCTTCAAAACTAAGAATTAAGCTCTGTACAGCCGAATATCGTGCAGATTTTCAATCCAGTCGTGTGGCCTTGTTTCTCAACCAAAACACACGATTCTTGGCTTGTTGTGACCCTTAGAATAGGGGCTTCAATTCCCCATTTATAAATTTCAGTTTGCAAGCCTATCTTAGGTTTTGGGTTCCATGGCCGAAAAGAATAGTGTCAAATTTGAGGGTCTTCCAGTGTGTTTTTGGGTCGCGTATTGTGATATTTTAAACCCTCTCAGTGTCTAGATCAGTTCGGTACATGCATGAAGTCATTTGGTTGAGGTCGATTTAGACCTGCAACTTGAGGTCCATTAATGGCGGATTTGGGTTTTTGCTTGAATTCCAAGCAGTCCGATGGTCCTTCTTATGCTTAAACAACCCAGATTTTCAGTCTAGCTAACATGCATGCAATTTATATGGCCTCAATTGACTGAAACAGTAAGCAAAACTTAAGAGGAAAAATTCAGAATTTTGGTGTTTATACCTTAGGGTCGACCACTGTCCATGTTCCCATGCTTCATGGTTCAGTCCTTGGGCACTTTAGAGCTTCAACCATGCCTCAGTTCCCTTTTGGTGCATCTCCATGGACCACATAACTTCACATGTACATGCACACACACAAGCTTGTATATACATGCAAGCCTCACATGTTTCTCTCTCTTGACTCCCCTACCCGAGCACACACACACAACAGCCATTCTCAGCATGCCTAATTTGCATCTATGTGAGAACTCATGTCCACATGCAAAACCCTCTCCCTTTTCAAGGAGCATATATATATATATATATATATA
Organism: Nyssa sinensis; assembly: GCA_008638375.1. Classification (NCBI taxonomy): domain Eukaryota; kingdom Viridiplantae; phylum Streptophyta; class Magnoliopsida; order Cornales; family Nyssaceae; genus Nyssa; species Nyssa sinensis. The sequence continues at coordinate 13,962,402 of CM018050.1, forward strand.
TATATATATATATACATCTATGTATATATCTATGTGTGCAGGTTCGGGTGACTGATTGGGGTTGACATGAGGGGATGGAAACTAATCATATGGGGTTTGCATGGATTGCTATTGGTCCAATTGGGTGGCAAGTTGGGGCAATTCAGAGATATATACAATTAAGTTGCATACATATGCACAAACTAATGGGTAGCCTAACTGGTAAATTTTTGGGAAGAATTTATCCTCTCAAAGGTCAAGGGTTCAATTCCCTTGGCCTCCCATTTGGCCCCTTTTTCACCATTTTTGGTTAAGGCCCTGTTTGGCTGCGCATTAATTCAGTTTCTGATGTTTGCCTCATAACTTTCATTCCGTAACTCCTTTTTTGATGCGGTTTGTTCCGAGAGTTTCATATTTCAGTTATCTACAGTGTCAGAGGTTCCGTGTCATTTGTTAGTCATTAGGGATTTCCGTGGCTAATTAATTCGAATTCCGTCAGTGTTAAATTGACACTATTTCACCTAATTAATTGGTAATTAGGTTCGGGTATTGTACCCTATTCCCGAACATGTTTTAATTGTTCTATTGGTCTAGTGTGACCACCGGGAGATTAAGGTTAATTTCCTTAATTATTCCCTAAGCCGGTACTAATTAATAATTAATTATTTAATTATTAATTATACAGAGTCGGGGTGTTACAGGTCTTCCCATAGAGAAGAGGGTAAAAGTGTTGTTACTCAAAGCCTTCTGAACAAGTGGAGGGTGAAATATAATTTTCCCCCAAACGTGACCTGCAGAGTACCAGGCCCGATAGATCGTCCCCATAATGTTAGAGCTGGGGAGATATGTGTTTATCTTGCCTGGTTCGAAATGGGTTTGAGACTCCCATTGCTGGATTTAGTCCGGCAATTCTTTTGTTGGTATAAGCTCTGCCCTGCCGACCTGAATCTCACTAGTTGGCGGCAACTTCTAGGGTTTGTAGTGCTGGGACATAAAAATGAGGTGGATGTGTCCATGGATCTGATCCGTAGTAATATGGATCTGAAGTTCAAGAAGGCAGAATGCCTTTTTTACATGTCCTTTGAGAAGGGGTTCCGACCCTTGTCCTCCGTTCCCACTTCTAATAAAACGTGGAAGAAGTGGTACTTCTTTGTTGGAGGAGGATGGGAGCATGAAGACTTCTAGGATGGTGAGGTCTTGCTATTCCCTCGTGCCACAGGTCATAAGGGTGAGGCTTATTCCCTTAGGTTTGTTTTAGCTTCGTTGTTTCTTCCGAACTGATAATCTGATACGCCATTTCTTGTTTATGTGCAGTCAAAAGAGCTTGGAGGAGATCTGAGTTCACCGACGTGTTACGAGATCAGTACCGTGTGCTGCTTTCGACTCCCAACCGAGCTCACACTGTTATTATTACTTCGGAGAATTTGATTGCTGCTCGTAGTACAGAGCTCAGGAAAAGACTGACATCGAAATGGGCGGAGGCAGAAGCCCAAGCGATGGGGGAGACTTCCTCCCGATTTGAGTCTGATCCTCCTCTGGAAGTAAAAAGGAGGAAGTTGGTTTCTGGCTTTCTCGAGCCAGCTCCTGCCGAGGCCGGGAAGGAGGCCGAACCTGCCGTTCCTGTTTTGGTCGTTCCTCCTGCCTCTTCCGTTTCGAGCAGAAGGGCTCGGAAAGAGAAGGCGCCTGCTGCACCGTCCGAACCGTCTGATGAGATGGACTATCAAATTGCCAAGAAGGCTTTTGACTAAATATGGGCCCAGGGCCCTCATCGGTACAAGGGGGACAGCCCCTCAAAGTTGATGAATGAGATGATAAATCTCCAGATGAAGGTAACCTCTGAAGCTTTTCTTGTCCTTTCTGTTTGTTTGTTCGTTCAATCTAACTTGTCTATCTTGCATCGTGTAGAGCATGCACAGTTTAGCTGCTCTGATGGTGACTCCCATGAGCCTCGAGGAGGCTGATAAGTTGAAGGCTGAAATGGACGAAATGAGGTTGGAGCTTGGGATAACTCAATCCAAGGTTCAGACTACCGAGGAGGGTCTGAAGGAAGCTAGCACCAATCTTGCCGTGGCAGAGTCTGAGAGGGACATCTATGCTCGGCAAGTTGCAAGCCTTCAGGCGAAGTTGGTCGAGCTCTGAAATACCTTTGATCAGAAGGTTCAAGAGGCAGTTGATCATGCCAAGACTGAGACTGAGATGGAATTGAGAGAGGAAGTTGAACAGATGGGTGATGACCTGATCCGGTTTGGTTTTGAAAGCTTCCGAACTAGATTCCTGGCTAAGTTCCCAAATTTTGACGTGTCGTCAATCGTTCCTCCTGAACCTGCCTCGTCTGGTCCCAATCCGTACAAGACGGCTGGGGCTACCGCCCTTCATTTGGAGGAGGACCCAGGCCCTTCGGACAAGGCTTGAGGCTTTATCAGCTTTTTTGTTTTCTGCTAATCCTTTTGATGTAATGAAATGCCCTTTTGATTAGTAAAATTGACTTTTTCTTCAAATTCTTCTTGTGTTGTTCCCTTCTGTGAAATTTGCTGTGAGTATGGCTGTTCTGAGCTCATTGCATGTCGGATCAACTGTCCGTTTAGTTGATAGCTGCCTTTTGAGCTTTAGTACTTGTAATTGAATAGTGAATGTAGATTATCTTCAACTGTCTCATCATAATAAGATAAGAAAACAAACATAATCAGATAAATAGAACCCAATATTGATTTTGTATCACACAGAGAAGGAGTAAATTCTGCAGAGTTCTGAAATAGACTGTTCTGAGTCAAAAATTTGTGAAAATAACTGGGCAGTTTGTGCCCATCATTACGATGACCGATATTGCTGTTTTCGAGCCTTTAGGATCAGGATATATCAGAGTTGTTGGCCTTTATCGTATGAATGGCCTATTATAAAATAGATAAGACTGGAGGGTCTGTATACCGGATAGGAGGCGTGTACATTTAGAATTTGCCTCCCTCTTCTTTGCTAATTCAGGAGCTTCAGTGCCGAACTGTAGTTTTTTGTTCAAAGAGCTCTGTACCCTATCTCTTGGTATATCGAAGAGGCATATTTAATGCACCGTTTATTTATTCGATTGTCGTTTGGGATTTCGAGGCCAATCTCTTTTTAATCGTTGCGACAGTTCAGTTGGGTGGCTTTTGGACTTCAAGGGTCTATATATATATGGAAACGAGGGCATACGGTTGCGCCCAACCCTCTTGTTCCCAAATTGTTCCCTTGTAAGAGAGACTCTAGATGCTGCCAGAATTTAGTCATTCGCCTTGAGATGATGGATGATTCTTTGTCTGAGTTAGGAATGATTAAACTGTGGCCGAGAGTTAACCTCACCTTTGATTCAGTCTCCAAGGAAGGATTAAAGGAGGCACAAGTCCTCTTATCCATCTTGGCATCCGGTCGAAATTCTTCCGACTGGTGGGGGACTCTCCTTGATTTAACCGATGCCTGAAGCGTTGGTGGTGAAGACGAATGTGGGACCCCTCCTCTTCTTCATGCCTTGGCAAAAACCCTTGCTCAAATCGGCTGGGGTGTGACAACTACTTTGAGGGAGATGAATGGAGGCCCCCTGAGACCCAGAGCCCTCATCATCCGTTGGTCGTAAGATCAATGATAGTGATGATGAAATGGCCTGGGTGCTCCTTGCTGCAGATTGGGGTTCAGGATTCCTTCCTTTCAAATGGAGTCGGCGGCGGCGGTAATGGAAGTTTAGATCCTGTGCCCCTTTATCATCCGAGGCAGGAAGCCATGATGTTGCATCGTAGTGATGCAGTAGCTTCTGTAGTAGCCTATATAATGATGTCTTTATTGTAGCCTCTATTTTATTTCCAGCCTTTTTGTACTGATGTAAATCTTCTGAATCATCAATAAAATTGAGTTCCTTCTTCTCAGATCTGATGTTCTTTGTATTTGAATGTGCTCTTCTGGAGTTTAAAACACCTTTCGTGCACTTCTGATATATGATTGTTTTAAGAATAGATCAAAGAAACTTTGTACAAAACTTGAAGCCTTGAAACAATATTCTTTAAATCTATTCGGTACTTGTACTGTTTGTTGCTTGTTGGTAGATAAGCCAAGTAAGCTAAGTGTCAGCTTTGAGGAGTTCAAATCTGGGAGACTTGTGTGAATTTTGGTCGAAGATGCTTAGAACTTTTGCCTTTGGATGGATTGGATCACAAAGTCTGCTTATTGAAGATGGACCAGGCTTAGAAGGCCTGTGCATTAGGGTGGACCAGGCTCTGGAGGCCTGTGCACTAGAAGATGGACCAAGTACTTAAGACCTGTATATTATGGACCAGGCTCTAGAGGCCTGTGCATTTATAGATGGACCAAGTGCAAAGACTTGTACATTATGGACTAGGCTCTGGAGGCTTGTGCATTATAGATGGACCAAGTGCAAAGACTTGTACATTATGGACCAAGCTCTGGAGGCCTGTGCATTTATAGATGGACCAAGTGCAAAGACTTGTACATTATGGACCAGGCTCTGGGGGCCTGTGCATTATAGATGGACCAAGTGCAAAGACTTGTACATTATGGACCAAGCTCTGGGGGCCTGTGCATTATAGATGGACCAAGTGCAAAGACTTGTACATTATGGACCAGGCTTTAGAGGCCTGTGCATTTATAGATGGACCAAGTGCAAAGACTTGTACATTATGAACCAGGCTCTAGAGGCCTGTGCATTTATAGATGGACCAAGTGCAAAGGCTTGTACATTATGGACTAGGCTCTAGAGGCCTGTGCATTTATAGATGGACCAAGTGCAAAGACTTGTACATTAGGGACGAGGCTCTAGAGGCCTGTGCATTTATAGATGGACCAAGTGCAAAGACTTGTACATTATGGACCAGGCTCTAGAGGCCTGTGCATTTATAGATGGACCAAGTGCAAAGACTTGTACATTATGGACCAGGCTCTAGAGGCCTGTGCATTTATAGATGGACAAAGTGCAAAGACTTGTACATTATGGACCAGGCTCTGGAGGCCTGTGCATTTATAAATGGACCAAGTGCAAAGACTTGTACATTATGGACCAAGCTCTAGAGGCCTGTGCATTTATAGATGGACCAAGTGCAAAGACTTGTACATTATGGACCAGGCTCTGGAGGCCTGTGCATTTATAGATGGACCAAGTGCAAAGACTTGTACATTATAGACCAAGCTCTGGAGGCCTGTGCATTTATAGATGGACCAAGTGCAAAGACTTGTACATTATGGACCAGGCTCTAGAGGCCTGTGCATTTATAGATGGACCAAGTGCAAAGACTTGTACATTATGGACCAAGCTCTAGAGGCCTGTGCATTTATAGATGGACCAAGTGCAAAGACTTGTACATTATGGACCAGGCTCTGGAGGCTTGTGCATTTATAGATGGACCAAGTGCAAAGACTTGTACATTATGGACCAGGCTCTGAAGGCCTGTGCATTTATAGATGGACCAAGTGTAAAGACTTGTACATTATGGACCAGGCTCTAAAGGCCTGTGCATTTATAGATGGACCAAGTGCAAAGACTTGTACATTATGGACCAAGCTCTGGAGGCCTGTGCATTTATAGATGGACCAAGTGCAAAGACTTGTACATTATGGACCAGGCTCTAGAGGCCTGTGCATTTATAGATGGACCAAGTGCAAAGACTTGTACATTATGGACCAAGCTCTGGAGGCCTGTGCATTTATAGATGAACATTCCATGGAAGTAAAAGAAAGAAACATCTCTATTGATAATACTTCCGTAAGTGTTCCACGTTCCATGGCCTAGGAACAGGCTTCCCAGTCATGTCTTCTAGCCAGTAGGTGGTAGGCCGGACAACCTTTGTTACTTTGTAGGGGCCTTCCCAATTTGGTGACAATTTTCCCATAGTGGGATCCTTGGTGTTTTGAAAGACTCTTCTTAAGACAAGGTCTCCGACTTGAAAGCTAATCGTCTTAAGTCCTACCTTGGATTTGTCGACCATTTTCCGTTGGTAGGCTTTCATCATAATACTGGCTTGATCCTTTCTTTCTTCAAGCAAATCCAAGTTTTCCCTCAGCTGCTGATCATTGGATTCTTGCTCAAAGGCTTCAGTCCTCAGGGTTGGCATATCGATCTCAACTGGAATTACTGCTTCTGTACCATAGGCCAGTGAGAAGGGAGTTTCAGAGGTGGGCGTTCTTCTGGTTGTTCTGTAGGACCAAAGAACTCCAGGGAGTTCTTCTGCCCATTTCCCTTTGGCTTTTTCCAACCTTTTCTTTAACCCGTCGAGGATCATTCGGTTGGTGACCTCTGCTTGCCCATTTGCTTGTGGATGGCCTAGGGAGGCAAAATGTTGCCTAATGTTGAGGTTTTCACAAAATTTCTTGAAGCCTTTACCCGTGAACTGTGTCCCATTGTCAGAGATAATTATACGTGGAATGCCGAACCTGCAAACAATATTTTTCCAAATGAAGCTCTCAACTTCCTTTTTTGTGATATGTGTTAGAGCTTCAGCTTCGGCCCACTTAGAGAAGTAGTCAATGGCTACTAGGAGGTACTTCCTGTTTGGTGGTGCCTTTGGTAATGGACCCACGATATCCATCCCCCACTGAGCAAAGGGCCACGGACTTTGGATCGGGATAAGCTCATGATGAGGTTGGTGTTGATATGGGGCAAACCTTTGGCATTTGTCGCATTTCTGGACATACTCCTTGGCCTGCCTTAGCATGCTAAGCCAATAATAGCCCTGAGATAGAGCTCGGTGAGCTATAGTTCTGCCCCCATTATGATTCCCGCAAATTCCCTCATGTATTTCAGCTAAGACATATTGTGATTCCTCTGGAGTTAAGCATTTTAATAGAGGTTGAGAATACGACCTTCTGTAAAGCTTGTTGTTTAAGATCAGGTACCGAGCCGCTCTGATTCGGATTCTCCTGGCTTTGTTTTTGTCTTCTGGGAGGAGCCCGGATTGGAGGTACTGGAGGATTGGAGTCATCCAGTTCTGGGGCTGTTCTGCAATTTGAGTAACTTGGGCTTCCTCTATGCTAGGCCCTGGCTGATAGGAGATTTTCACTATAGAGTTTGCTTCAGATTTTAGGCGGGACGCCATGTTAGCCAAAGCATCTGCTCTACAATTCTGACTTCTTTCAATTTTCTGGATAGTGAATCCCTGGAAGGAATGCTTCAAGTGGTTCACCAGTTCGGAGTACCGGAGTATCCTATCATCTTTAATGGCAAACTCTCCCAGGACTTGGCTTACCACCAGTTGGGAGTCTGAGAAGACTCTGAGGTTCTGAGCCCCACATTCCAAGGCAAGCTTCATGCCTAAGATTAGAGCTTCATATTCTGCTTCATTGTTGGAAGCTTTGAATCCCAGGTTGACTACTTTTTCTGACGTGAGCCCATCAGGGGACTGTAGTACCAGGCCTACTCCCGAACCTTGATCGGTTGACTATCCATCGATGTAGAGCAGCCAGGTTCCCGAGGTTTTGATGAGTTGCGCCTTGTCTTGAAGTGCCGGGGTGAATTTGGCAACAAAATCAGCCAAGGCCTACCCTTTGATGGAGTTTCGGGGTACATATGATATGTCGAATTCCCCTAGCTCCACAGACCACTTCACTAATCTTCCCAATACCTCAGGTTTCCTCAATATTGACTTCAGAGGATAGACAGTTGGGATCTCGATTGGATGGGCTTGGAAATAAGGTCGGAGCTTTCGAGCCGATATGACCAAGGCATAGGCCAGCTTTTCTACTTCTGGATATCTTTTTCCATGTCAAGTAGTGCCCTACTGACGTAGAATATAGGCTTTTGTACTCCTCTGTCCTGTCTGACCAATGCGGAGCTGACCGCGTTTTTAGAAACTACAAGGTGCAAGAGTAGCTTCTCACCTTGTACTGGTTTTGACAGAAGCTCTGGAGAGGCTAGATACTCCTTTAGCTCTTGAAAAGCTTTCTCACATTCTTCTGTCAACTGCAAAGCCTTATTGCCCTTCAGAGCTTTGAAGAAAGGTAGGCAGCGATCAGTGGATTTTGAGATGAATCTGCTTAGTACCGCGATCCTGCCATTTAGTGCCTGAATTTCCTTCCTGGTTCCTGGTGACTTCAGTCCAATCAGAGCTTGGATCTGAGTGGGGTCTGCTTCGATACCCCTTTGAGAGACAATGTATCCCAGGAATTTTCCCTTCGTAACCCCGAAGGTACATTTTGAGGTGTTGAGCTTCATTCTGTGCTGTCTGAGGATATCGAAGGTCTGGGCTAAGTGCTGGAGGTGACTACCTTTCTGCAGACTCTTCACCAGCATGTCGTCAATGTATACCTCCATGGTATTGCCGAGTAGTGGGCTAAACATCTTGTTCACTAATTGCTGATAAGTGGCTTCAGTGTTCTTTAAACCGAAAGGCATTACTCTGTAGCAGTAGAGCCCTCGTTCGGCTATGAAAGCTGTCTTCTCTTGGTCTGGAGGGTACATCTGGATCTAGTTGTACCCAGAGTAGGCATCCATGAAGCTCATAAGCCCATGCCCCGTAGTGGCGTCAACCAGTTGGTCTATCTTGGCAGTTGAAAGCTGTCCTTGGGGCATGCCTTGTTGAGGTCTGTATAATCAACGCAGACTCTCCACTTGCCATTTTTCTTCTTGACAAGCAGGGTGTTGGCTAGCCACTCGGGATAGAATACTTCTCGTATCATCCTAGCTTCAAGCAACCTCTGGACTTCTTCATTTATAATCCGATGCCATTCAGGAGCAATCGGTCTTCTCTTCTGTCTGACTGGTGGATGATCTGGATCGACCATCAGCTTGTGAGTTATGAGGCTAGGGTCTATACCCTCCATGTTCCTAGTTTCCCAAGCAAATATAGAGAGGTTGTTTTTCAGAAACCTGACTATATTTTTTTGCTCGATGTGCGTCAGATTTGGGTCGATACATAAATAATGCCCCTCTACTTCTAAACTGACCAATACTTTGATGGGCTCGCCAACAGGTTTGGCTCGGCTGTCGCATCCCCTTGGGCTCAGGGGTTCTTCAATGCAGGATGGGCAAACTTCCACCTCGGGAGTGTGGGTGAGAACTGGATCTGCACAGTCCCGAGTGTACTGTAATTGCTATTTAGGAGCCTTCTCCTTGAGAGCAATAGCATGGCACTCCCGGGAGATTGGCTGACACCCTCTGACAGAGTGAACGTTCTGGTTGTGGACGTACTTTAAACACTGATGGAGGGTCGAGGTGACCGCCCTTATCTGGTGCAACCAAGGTCTCCTGATTATGACGTTGTAGGGAGATTTCATGTTCAACACCATGTACTCCGAGATGGTGGTCTTCTGCCCTTCACCCTCTCCTACAGTAGTAGGAAGGTCGACTCTCCCTAATGGGGTGCTGAGATTGCCATCAAAAGCTGCCATCACGGTAGTAGTGGGTTTGACGTTGTCATGGTCCATCCCCATCTGTTTAAGTGGCTCATGGAACAGTATGTTGACGGAGCTGCCAGTATCGACCAGGACTCTCCTAATCTCGAAGTTGGCAATTTTGAGAGTGATAACAAGGGCATTACTGTGAGGGCAGTGTACCCCTTCTAGATCTTGTTCAGTGAATTGGATCTCTAGTGCTGGCTTGAGCCTCTTTTCTACGTTGGAGATCTGTAATACGTTCGGGGCAGCTCTGGCCTCCCGAACATATCTCTTTCTTGCCCTGTTGGACATTCCTGTGATAGGGGAGTCAGCATGGAGGACGTAGATGACATGGTTGTTCTGCCTCTGAGGCTCGTTTCATCCTTCCCTTTGCTCTTACCTCTGCTCGGGCCTTTGGTCTGGCCGTTGTTGAGGCTTGTCTTCTTGTGGGTTCTGCCTTCCGTCTAGCTTGACGAACTCCCGAAGATGTCCATTCTTTATGAGCTGCTCTATCTCATATCGGAGGGTCCTGCATGTGTTAGTTGTATGTCCATGATCTTTATTGAAATTACAATACTTACTTTGGTCCCGAAGACTGGGATCTTCTTTGATTGGTTCCGGCCACCTCAGGTTTTCCCGATCTCGAATCTGCCGGAGCACCTAGATCGGTGTGGTGTTTAAAGGAGTGAAGTTGGTGAACTCCCTTGGTCCGGAATTGTACACAGCCCTGGGTGCTGTTCTCTTCTCTGGGCTCCTGGCCCTCTTCTTCTTGGAGTCTCTTCTGTGGTCCTCCTTCTTATGATCCTCCCTCTTTGGATTATCCCTCTGGGTCTGATCTTTGCCCTTCTAGGATGTGCGATTGGCTTCTTCCAGGTTGATGTACTTTCTAGCCCGATCCATTAATGCCTCCATGTCGGCTGGGGGGCTCTTTGTTAAGGAGTCTCTGAAACCACCTTGGGCAAGCCCAGCAGTTAGGGCTGCTACAAGGAATTTTGGGCTGCAGTCAGTGATCTCCGTGAGTTCGGCATTGAAGCGTGCGATGTAGGCTCTGAGGGACTCCTTCTTAGTTTGCTTGACATTTAACAGAAACTCTGGTCCCCTTCTGAGCCTTTTGCTAGTCATAAACTTGTCCAAAAATTGTCTACCGAGCTCATAGAAGCTGGTAATTGAGTTCGGAACGAGGTTGTGGAACCACTTTAGAGTAGTTCCCTTCAAGCTGATGATAAAAGTTCGGTACATGAAAGCATCAGAGGCACCGTAAAGGGCCATCGTATGCTGGTAGTGCGAGAGATGATCTCCTGGATCTCCAGACCCGTCGTACAGGGTGAACTTGGGCACCATGAACTTTTTGGGCCTTTCTTTTGACATGATGGCGTGAGTGAATAGGGTGGCCAGTCTTCCGAGCAGCCTGGCCAACTCGTCTTGCTCTGGATGGTTCTGAGGTCCTCTCAAGGCAATTGTTCGGTCCATAGACTCGGCAATTTCCTCTACCCTTCGCGGATCTCTGAGTCTAACATCTTGCGAACCCTGCCTGAGAGCCTCGGCTTCAAGGTAGTAGGGTTGAGTACGTCCCTCGGACGGAGGAGGGTTTCGAACCAGCGGGACTGGTGCTGCATGGGGATGAGGCTCTGGTGGTGCCGGATGTGCTCCCGAAACCCTTGGAGTTGGGACTCAAGTAGTGCTCTGGTAATGGACGTCAGGAACGAAGGCTGATATTCCCCAACCTAGAGCTGCTGACGGCTATGGATCTCTGCCAACGCGGGCAACACCCTGGGGGTGCCTGGGCTGGTTATTTGGAGCCTGCTCGTGGGGCTCTTCATTCTCCGTGGTAACAGGAGGTTGAGTTCCTGCAGCATTGTTGACCGGTAGGTTAGGAGGATTCGTCCCTTGATTCTGTGTGAGCGTTGCCAGCGTTCTAGTGATGGCAAGCAACTGTTCCTGCACCAGTTCATTGTGTCGTTTGATCGATTCGATCTCTTGTCGCATGGGATTAACCGTCGACCCCCTTGCTCGTGGAGCAGGCAGCTGACGCTGAGAGTTTTGCGGAATCTGAGTATTCTGTCGCAGTCGGAGATTTGGGGCCATAGTTTTCCGGTGAGGAAAGAGATGAGTTTGTGAATAGAGCACTTGGAGATTAGTCGTTCCCACAAACGGCGCCAAACTGATGCTGCACTTTTCGACTCGCAATAAGTATGGGCTCCGTGACCTGTAGAACACTGAGAAAGATGATCAGAGGACCACCGAATTGGCTCCGGCAGTAGCCGCTCCGATGCTTAAGTAAGTGAAAGGAATTAAAAGACTGTATTGAAAAATAAAGAATGAGCATGAAAATAAAGCGTACCTTTAGGGTTTAATTTATAGACCGTGGCCTTCCTAAGTTGATTAGGATTCGGAGCCATGAATGTATGGATTTGATCATTGGAGATTGCAGTTACCTTGTGGAGTATTGCATAGAGATAACCATAAATGGTAGTTCCCTTGTTGAAGACTGTTTCCTTGTTGAAGACTGTCTCCGTGTTGAGGATTGCTTCCTTATTCCCTACTCGGCATCCGCTAAGGCGGTGACGAGGTCTGGAGTGTTGGTCTGGATCCTGTAATTAACTCTGAGATCCTTATCCGGATATATATGTGCTCTGGAGGCATATGCTCGGTCACTTCTAACCTTTTGTGCTGATCTGGATACTTAAGCTCTTAGTCATTGGTTGAGCGAGAGCTGAGTTAGCTGAGCATGAGTTAGACTCATGATCATATGTGTCAAGTGCTGATTGGCCTGCTGTTTTATGGTATATCAATATTCCAATTTAGTATCGTTCTATTTATAAATTCTAACATGGCATGCAAAATTCACTTCTTGATATTGTTGACAGTTGATACGTTTATTTTTCACATGTTTATGTAAATGCCAATTTATTAAATGTTTCTTGAAAATAAATGTCTTTTATTCTATCTATGTTTTAGTTGATTCCTGTACACCGTGATTTAATTTCCTGAAGATCATGTGTTAAATGTTTCAAGTGTTGCCCTCCAAGTATTTAAAAACTCTATTAAATTGTCCGTGTTTTGAATACTCATGAAAAGCATTCTTTTTATTGAAGCCATGTTTTTAATTATCCGATAAAAAACATCAATTTAAAGAAGCTATGATTTTAAATGCTCATGAAAAGCATTTCTTGAAAAATCATGTTTTTTAAATACTAATGAAAAACGATTATTAAAGAAACCATTTTTTGGATGCCTCTTTAAAAAGCATCCCCTAAAAAAGTTAAAAGTTTTAGATGCCTTAAAAAGCCCATGGAGGTAAAGAAATGTTTTAAAAGACCTCCATTTTACGAACCAATAATGAAAAATAATGATGCATAAGCATCAAAATTATTGAACTCCCTTCGGGTTCTCAATCCAGCACATGCCCGGTAGAAGGTTTATCCCGCAGGCATGAGATCTCCTTGAAGTAAAACTAGGGTCTGGTTCGAAACGGATCCTCTTGTTAAAAAGTGAAAAGATGACACATTTGGAAATGGTTGCAAGTTTATCCCCCATTTTCTAAATGTGATTATATGTGCTGGTTTCATGAAAAAAAAAGGTTTCATGTTTTCATAAGAAATGGTAGCAGGTTTTTGAACCCTCATTTACAAGAAGAAGTGTTTTAAAAGAAATGTCCCAATTTTTAAAATAACAAAGGGTTATATACGAGAAAAAAGATTTCATGCATCATTTTTACAAGTAAATGTTTTAAACCTTTATGGCCACCAAATGGTCATCATGTACGTGTGTTACAAGTTTCAATTGCATATTGAATGCCCCACCCGAATGCTTTTAAATGCCCCGTGTTACGTGTTCTTTTATAAGTTCCTTGTACTTGCATACGTGAAATATCTGTTGTACTCGAATGCTTTAAAATGCTTTGTGTTACGTGTTTTGAAGTTTCCTATCTCCTGTATTTGAAAAAGTATGTGCCTAGCCTGAATGCCTTGAATGCTTCATGCTATCTGTTTTTAAGAATCATATATTCTGTTTTTGAAGTATAAGAGCAATTGGTAGTGAATATTTTTTTATAAACTCTCTTATAACTAACCCACTACTAGTTGAAAACCCATGATAAAGTATTGGAATTACTTACGAGTTTAGTTAAGCTCACACCCAATATATTTACAGGGGTTCTGAAGGCTGGGTATGGGACCCGCATTGACATGAAGTATGTGTTCTGAAGTACATGATCTGAAGGCGGGGTATGGAACTCGCATTAACATGAAGTAAGTATTCTGAAGTACATGATCTAAAGGCGGGATATGGGACCTGCATTACATGAAGTACGTATTTTGAAATACATGATCCAAAGGCGAGGTATGGGACCCGCATTAACATGAAGTATGTGTTCTGAAGTACATGATATCAAGTGCGTGAGGTATGGGACTCACGGGTTGAGTAGTTGAATTTCATATGTGAATGTGATGTATATTTTTTTTTAAAAAGAAAGAAATTCTAGGCAATTCTAGATATTGTAAAGTGTATAGTAGCATGTGTATTTGCTTCCGCTGCAATGATTGAATGTGATATGATGTATTAAATGAACATATTTGTTTATTTGAAGAAATCCCATGATCACGGTCCTTTAATCTCCTAGGGTGGGTTTCGGGTCGTGACAGAATTGGTATCAGAGCCAAGGGTTAAGGATCTTCGAACTGTGGAATAGGTGAAGTTTGCGGATATTGGAAGACATGAGTATACGAGGAGGATAAAACCTGAGGATCATGAGTAGTTTGAGAATCTAAGATAGAACCGCAAGTCACATGGTCATTAAGAGGACTAGAAACGTAACTAAGCTAAGAAGTAGAAGTTGATATTGAGAGGAAACTAGAATATAGAATGGAGACCTTTGATGACTCGATTTAGGGAGTTATTTTCTGGCAATTGATGACCTGATGGGGACACGTAATGATAGAAGACACGTTCAATATTTGAACGTAAACTATGAAGGTGGATAACTGTGATTGTAGAAGGATAAAAGAGAAAAAGAGGATTATGGTAGTTACTAACGTCCTATCAGGACCTCTATTACTGGCAAGGAACGATCGCCTTATCATGTGACTTAGGGAACTGAGAAACATGCAGTGCTACCTTATCCAACCATATCGAGGAAATCCTTAGATCTTTGGGAGACATGAATCTCGTATGTGACATGAGGAATTAGAAGTCATATGTTAGTAATCTGGAAGCAATGAGCGATACAAGTAAATACTATTAAGTTAGATGAGTAGTTGAGTTTTAAGGACAAAACTCCATTTAAGGAGGGGATGATGTTCCACCTTGACCCAATTAAATAATAATTAAGTCTCTAATTATTAATTAGTGACCCTTAATAGAATAATTAAGAAAATTTAATCAGGAAACAAATGATGATTTCAAAAAGCCGAGACCCTAATTAATGAGGTCGGCTCCGAGGAAAATAATCTAAGGCTACGACTTATAAAATCGATACATGAAGGAGTGAATATTAAATTCAAGTACGAGGGGAAAAATGAAACAAAGAGGAAAATTATGGGAAAATGTTAAAACAAATAATTTAAATTGTCAAACAAGGCATAAAGGGCTCTAGAGGGGGCAGTACAAGAGCAGTTGGTGAAAAGCTGATTTGAATATATATATATATATATATATATATATATATATAGAGAGAGAGAGAGAGAGAGAGAGAGAGAGAGAGAGCTGTTGTGAGTGAGGAGGAGAAGAAGAAGAGGAAGAAAGGAGATCAAAGGCAAGAAGGAAGGAAAGAGGTAAACCTTTTTCCCATTTTTCTTCTCTGTATTTTCTTACTGTATTTACTATTTTTTCTTTTGAAAACTAATACTAAACTCCGATGAACCATAGGGTTTAAAAAAGTAGGAAAAATGATGAATTTAGGAAGAAACGAGAGGTTTTTGGTGGAGAAATAAAAGAGAAAATGTAGAAAGAGAAAGGTGGCCAAAAATGTTAGGTGGAAGAAAAGTGTCCTGTTTGAAGTTGAAAACAAACCCAAATGAATTATTGAGGTCCCTAGAGTCGTTTTGATATAAGATATGTGAAAAACGGGTGACAAAACAATGAGAAAAATCAAAACAAAAGTCATCGAAAAACTGGCTTCTTGTTGGAGCAGCCACTAAAAGTGCCTGTTCGACGGCCATCGGGTTTGGTAGGAGAAATGGCATCCTTGAAAAAAATGGAACATTTCCATGTTTTTAGAAGTTTGAAAGCCCATCGCAAAATCTTCGTCGGCATTGGAGAGGAGCCGGAGAAAGTGCCAAAAAAATGAGTGAAGAAGGCGACACTATTGATGGTCGGGTCAGGCAGTTCGGGTCGGGATTGGATATCTAATTCCGATTCATTGGGAAGCCTAGACCAGTTGGTTCAGGGGAATAGTGAACCAGTATAAGGTGTTGGCACTTGAACCCCTTGGTTCACTGGTTTGGTTTAAATAAATAAACCTTAACTATGTTAAATTATAATTTGACCCCAACACTTCCCAATAATTCTGTTATGGCCCAAGACTTGGAGAAATTAATTCAAATATGCCCCTGAAAAATAATAAAATAAATTATTTTATTAATTGGGTAAAATGACCATTTTACCCTTGGTCACTAAATAAGTCAAACGAAGTCCGAATAAAATAAATAAATAAATAGTGTATTTTTACTAATTCGGGCATTCCGGATTCAATGGTGGAGCCCCATTGGTGAAATTACGTGTAACACCTCGACCCAATTAAACGATAATTGAGTCACTAATTATAAATTAGTGATCCTTAATAGAACAATTAAGAAAATCCAATCAGGAAACAAAGGACAATTCCAAAACTAGTTCCGAGACCTTAAAATAATGAAGTCAACTCCGAGAAAATAAATCCAAAATTAAGATTACGATTTCATGAAGAAGCAAATAATAAATTTAAATACATGAAAAAAATGTAAGAGAATATTGACAAAATTTTAAAATAAATCAAAGTGCCAAACAAAGCATAAGGGGGGGGGGGAGGAATAGCAAAAATGAACCAAAAAGTGAGGCCAAGGGGTTTTGAATCCTTGACCCAAAGTAGGCAAGTTTTGAAGCCCAAAAAGAATACCACTTGGGCTGCCCACTTTTTGTGTCTTATATTGCAAATTATATGTATATATGTATCAAATAACATAGCCCCACCTCCCAAATTGCCCAATCATCTTACATGCAGCAAACAACTATTTTTTTAAAATAAAAATACATGATATATAATTATGTTGCGTATGTCATGCCCCGAATTTCCATGAACCCAGGGGTGAGCGATATAAAACAAGAAAGGTAAATAAAGGATAATTACATGCATTTCAATATCAACTCAATTCAGGTTCTGATATAATTCCATGAACCTTACCCATTGTTTCACGACATACAAATTCAACATGCATAGTTCAGGGCTTATGCCCTTGTATAATATTAACACATGCCCCAAGGGCCAAAATACTTCAAGTTCTTTCTTTCACTAAGACATCACCGAATCTCATGTAGCCGGAGCATCATCTGAACTATGGTATCCCACGAATGGGTCAGCTCAACTACTGGTATAATATAATGCTAATGTAAGAAACAAAATTAAGGCGTGGCATGTGCAAGTGTAGATGAACAGTATGCATGACACACCCATGCAAACTTCATGCCACACTCATGTCTCGCTTTACGGTCCTTCCCCGCTGGCCTGCAAGTACCACAGTATGTCTCACTTCACGGTCCGGACCCCGTTTGGCATGCGAGTACTAATGGCCGATTTTGGGTTTTTCACTATAGGATCTACACCTTCATAATGTACACCACCACGTGCTCAACCCACACCATGTTCCAAGGAATCACACTATGCCAATATGCTCCGATTCCACCATGCCATAATGTAATCTCAATAAAGCATCTTATCCACACATGAAGCATGCTTTAGATAATGTATCACACAATAACATTCCAATCACAAAATCCCTTCATCAAGGGTACATGCCATACATGGTCCATTTAAACATATGTTTTAAGTCACATATTCCATAATCTCAACAATTCTCAAAAATATAATTCATATATTATGCTAACATATGGAATATACATATAGTCATGATCCACATCCATCACTTAACCAAACTTTCGAAAAGATAACAAAAAACACATAAGCATATAAACAATCAAACAAATATGTGAATCATCAAGTCAACATGGCAATTATTCCTAAACTTAATCCTATTTCTTACTTAGCACAATATATCATACCTGACGGGTTTATCTCAACCCTAAAAAGTCAGACCCGTGGTGTAGCTGAACTAACAGTGATAATGTAGAAGGTCAGACCACCTTCTCTTTGCCTTTTGGTGTCCCTAAAATCATAAAATGTAGCTCAGTCTATTGCCACTTGAATTATGCTATTCATCAAATTTTATGTCTTTATTTCATGAGTTTTTATTTTGCTAAAATAGACTCTACTATTGAGTTCGGAACGTCGAAGAAAGTCGATTTAGGCTTTCGTAGAATTCAAGTTGGACTCCTGTACTAAAAGGGGTAAAACAGACATTTTTCACTTTTACAGGTCCTTACATCCTGAGGCCTCTTTTCACAAATTGAACTCCACGGTTGAGTCCAAAATGCCCAAAATAATAAAAATCCACTATTTGTTTACTTTAACCGGAGTTCGTTTGACTACATTTTAACTCATGGGCATTTTGGTAATTTTTAATGTCCCTACAGGTCTTTTATTTTTCAGGGCCTCATCTCATGTCACGGACCTCACCATTGGTCTCAGAAGGTCTAAGATAGTCAAAATACACCTATGACTTGTCTAATTTGGGCTCTGGGCTATTTCGTGATATTTAATTTAATTAAATCAATTAATTAAATTATTCCTTTAAGTATAATATATATATATATATATATATATATATATATATATTAGGTGGGAATGGTTAATACAGTTGGTAACCGTCCCAAGTGGTTACACACACCACTTTCCCATGCGTGCCCCTGGTTCGAACCCCATTAGCTGCATTCCCACCCTTTTCCTTCCTTATTCTTTTGCAATTCTTTTTCTTTTATTTCTTTTAAGTGGCCCAACCCATTGAGTCCACTGTTTTTAAAAAAAATAATAAAGGAGGCCCAAGGATCTTTTAAAAGAAAAGGCCCAATGACTTACAAGGAAAAGAGGCCCAACTCAATCTAGGCCGCAACGCCTACACAACTTTCTGGCAAGTTTCCAGCCTTTTCCGGTCATCCTCTTCGGTGGCGATGGCCGGAACCCGCGAAAACAGTTTTTAAAACCCCATTTTTCTTGCATTTTTGAAGCTGTCTTCGTTCTTAATTCATCCTAAAATGTTTTTAAAACATTTTGATACAGTTTTGAGTCTCCCCAGCCCAATGAAACTGCCCCTAACTTCCTCTCTCTCAGTTTTCTGGCCAAGGTATTTTTTTTGGGATTCTAGTAAATTCACCCAATGTTTTGAACCCAATATGTGTCAACTATTTTCCTGCACCTTCCATGAATGTTTTTTCGTTGTTTAACTAAAGGTTTAACACTCAACATCCTAGAACTTGGTTATCCAATAGACCTACAACTGACTCTGTCTAGCTTATTTTTCAACTATTTTAGGTGATTCTTTTCGCATTTTAATCTACGTTTCATGCTCTACAAAACCCCATAAATCAAACTAATTAACATGCTTAAAATTTGAAAAACCAGAACTGAGCTACTTACCAACTTTTCTGGGTTTTCTCTCTCTTGCCGTGTGCCCTCTTCTCCTCCTTGGTTCAAGCTTGGTTCAAGCTTCTCCCAATGCTCACCACTCTCTAACTTAGCCTCTCTCTCTTTCTTTCTGATTTCCTTTCTCTCTCTAACCCAACGGATACACACTCAACCTATACACATAGCCATATACACCAATTCACATGCAAGGTCACCTCAGCCCCCCCTTCTTCTGACTTCCCTTTTTTTCTTTCTTCTTTTGCATAATGCATTAAATGCATTGCTTGCATTGTTAGTTATCCTTATATATATATATATATATATATATATATTGTATTACACACACACACAAGGCAGCACACAGCTGCACCTATACACTGCCACTTGCACACACAGTTGGCATGCACCCATTCTATGTGTATATATATATATATATATTTATATATATATATTTATATTTATATATATATATATAATTTTAAGCACATGGGTATACATATATGACATATAAATATCATACACATACACATACATGCATACATTATACACCAATGAACACATTTCCATACATACACAACTATTTAAAAAATAATAATAATAAAAGAAAAAAAAATTATTTATTCCAAAAAAAAAAATTCTAGTTCTTTACAGCGTATGGGGTATGTGTTCTAGAATCAGAAATCAAAAGAGTGAAATGAGTGCATGTGTCGGCTAGAGAGAGAAAGTGGAGAGAGAGAGTGTGTTAGAAAGAGAAAGTGACGAAGGAGAGAGAAAGAAGAGAGGAGAAGAAGAAGAAGGAGGAGTCTTCATTGCATGCTGCATGCCTGGATGGAGGAAAGCCGAGGCTACCCTAAGGAGGTCTAAGGCACCAAAAGACTGAATCCCCAAAGGTATAAAACACCCAAAAACTCAAAATTTCTCTTTTGATTTTGCTCACGGGTTCAGTTTCATTTAGCATCTACATCGCATGCATGAGTATAATAAGGCTATGTACACATGGATTTCATGAGTAAAAGAGGTGAGATAACCTAAAACAACCCTAGAACACTGAAAACCGTGAAGAACCACCATGGATGCTCTCGTGTGCAGACCTGATTTGACCAAAAGGAAACTTGGTTTCCTCACTTGGGGCCCAAAATAGAAGTTATGAGGACTTTAAAAACGCAAAGCCACGACCACAAAGACCTAGAATGACCATGAAAAACCTGAGTTGCAGGTTTGGGTTTTGAAACCCGACCTCACAATCTTACATCAAAACTGAATTTTGAGAATGGGGGCTTGAACCCCATGATGGATAGATTACAACAGAAGAAACCCCAAGGGTTTTGGGCAAAAAATGAGCATATATGACCGAGTTGCAGGTCTTGACTATCGACCCCAAATTGAGATCTTAAGATCCATTTGAAGCCCAAAAATGATGTGAAACCTTACCTTGAAGTCCCAGAAACATTTTAGGATGGAAAGCAGGGAGATTGGGTGACCAAAAATTCACGAAATTGAAGGTTTGAGTTTCTGAAAATTAGGGCAACAGTAGCCTATACGATGAGGAAGACGACGAGTTGACTCGCCCAACTCATTGGACCGGACGTGTTAACTTGGGCACGTGTCGCCATTAGGTGGGTTGGCTCATTAAAAGCAACAATGTCGTTTAAATGCTGATATATTTAGTTTTTAAAAAAACTTGAATTGACCATGTTTGGTTTCAAGAATAGGAAATTAAAATTGAAATTGGAATCAAACCTAAGGGTTAACCTAAACATGGATAAGGTGGATAGCAGGGTTATGTTATCCTGGTTCTCTGGCCTAGCCTGAACCAACTGGTTCATTGTATTCATGGACCGATTTAGGGTTATACACTAAGAACCCTTTGGTTCAGTCGTTTAATGGAAATAAATAAACCAAAACTTTGTTTATTTATAGTTTGACTCCAATAGTTTTGAAGAATTCTATTTTGGCCTAACTTTTGAAAATTTATTTCAAATAAACCCTGGAAATATAATTTAAATTAATTTAATTATTTTATAAATAGGATAAAATGACAATTTTGCCCTTGGGCCATAAATAAAGCAAATAAAGTCTAAATTGAGATTCGAAAAAGGCTATCTTAACATTTTTTAGCATTTCGGACACAATGAAAATGTCAAATTGGACATCTAGGGACTCCAGGGTGGTCCCACCATAAGATGTAAGATTACCAAAATGCCCCTAATACAATACAAAGCCCAAATGAAGTCCAAATTGGACGAAATTGATACCAATGGACGCCCAAATAATTGTGAACTTGTACGAGTGACTAAATATTAATTCAGTGTTACAATATCAAGAAATATAAATGACTGAGGTGTCCCCATGATCAAAAGCAAATACCAAATGAAGTTCAAAAGACTTAAAAATTTATTTATAAGATATGTGGAATATTCTGAGGACCACGATAGGTCTGGAACAAGAATAATAAATTACCATTTTTCCCTTACACATGCTCGAAGCTAAATAAAAATCTGAGAAGGTCTAAATTGACTTTCTTCGACATTCCGAACCCAACGGTGAGGTCTATAATACCAAAATGGGTACTGAAAAATAAGTCATGTGAAAAATAAAAATTTATTAAGTCACCACAAGTAGACTGGTAAGACCAATTCTAGGAAATTAGGATACGTCGGGTCTAAGATTAAATGAAAAGCATCAATAGGTAATAATTTAAAGTATATGTGAAGTTGATGAGTTCTTTATAATTTTCTTAAGATCTACAAAGGGAAGGGAAAGGCCCACCAGTAGTACACACTTGGGGAAGCAAGGTGAGTAATCCTATACTTTGAAGTGGAGGTTTTTAATCTCTATGGATTCTGAAGAAATTTGAAGTTCAAATATTCTAAAGTGTTTTTATAAAAATATCTACAATACTTCTAAAGTTAAATTCTCGTATTTATATGCTTTATATTTCAATGTTCTATCGTTTTATTTATAAATTCTAACATGGCATGCAAAATTCACTTCTTGATATTGCTGACAGTTGATACGTTTATCTTCTGCATGTCTATGTAAATGTCAATTTTATTAAATGCCTCTTGAAATAAATGCTTTTATTCCATCTATGCTTTAATAAAGCCCCATCCACCGTGATTTAAATTCCTGAAGCTTATGTGTTAAATGTTTCAAGTATGGTCCTCCAAGTATTTAAAAACTCTATTAAACTGTCCATGTTTTAAATACTCATGAAAATTCACCCTTTTTATTTAAGCCATAATTTTTTCCTCATGAAAAGCATATATTTGAAGAAGTCGTGTTTTTAAATGCTCATAAAAAGCATTTCTTGAAGAAGTCATGTTATAAATGCTCACAAAAAGCCTTTCTTGAAGAAACTATGTTTTTGCAAGATAATGATGCATAAGCATCAAAACTTATTGAGCTCCCATTGGGTTCTCAATTCGGCAGATGCTTGGTAGAAGGTTTATCCCTTAGACATGAGATCTCTTTCAAGTAAAATTAGGGTCTGGTTCGAAACGGATCCTTTAGTTAAAAAGTGAAAAGATGAAAACGTTTTCAGAAATGGTAGCAGGTTTTAAACACCCATTATCTGAAACGGGTTTTTATATAACCCTTTGAAGTTTTGAAGAAGAAGAAATTTACATCCTTCTATTTTCATGGAAAGGATTTCAAATTATTTCCTTGGTTTTCAAATGGCCACTTTACACATGTTTATAAATTCTGTTGCATATTAAATGCTTTATTGAATGCTTTAAAAATGCATCATGATACGTGATTTGAAGATTCTTGTATTCTGCGATTATTGAAGTACGTGCCTAGCTTGAATGCCTTGTATGCTTTTATCTTTTTGAAGAATTTTGTTTTCTATATCTAAAGTATATGTACAATTGGTAGTGTATGTTTATATGAACCTTCTCTTATAACTAACCCACTACTAGTTGAAACCCATGACAAAGTACTGGAATTACTCACTAGGCTTTTTGAAGCTCACCCCATTCCCCAACATTTTTTAGGTAATGATGATGGATGGGAGCCTTGCCCAATTTGAGGATTAGTGATTGGCAGCTCCATTTTGATCAGCAATTTTGGAAGTACTAGGGCCCGTAGTTGGTCAAATTTTGATGTAGTAAATTTTGGACAAATATGTACCTAAGCCCGAGAGGCAACAGATATGTAATATGTATAACTTTAAATTTTTAATATGCTCTGAATGTATAATAATTGTTTACCGCTCCGAAGAAGAAGAAGAAGAAGCGGCGGTACCGAGTGGTTGTGCGAAAAGAAAAAGTTTTTCACGCTTCCATAATTTGCCAGTCCTGGCCCTATCGCATAACTGTTCGGCACCGTTGCTTACTTGAGACTCGACGGCCCACGGGCCGAAGGGTGGCGATCACGATTCCCTCGATCCGCAGAGGCCGGATTCAGGGTCGTGACATTAAGTCTTGAAAAATTAAGTCACATAAAAGTATAAATTACCAAATTGCCCCTAATATGCCTAAAGCCAAATACAAAGCCGAGAGGGTCTAAATTGACTTTCTTCGACATTCTAGACCCAACAATGAGGTCCATAATACCAAAATAAGTACTGAAAAATAAGTCACGTGAAAAATAAAAATTTATTAAATTACCCCGAGTAGGCCGGTTAAAAAGGGGTAAGATCAATCCTAGGAAATTAGGATACATCGGCTCGGGAAAATTTAATGAAGAGCATCAATTTAGGGATGATTTGAAGTGAATGAGGAATTAATTGAAGCCTTAATGAATTTGATTTTTAGGAATTACAAAGGAAAATGGAAAACCTCTCAGTAGTGCTGACCTAGGAAAACAAGGTAAGTAATCCTCTAGTTTGAAGTGGAGGTTTTTAATCTCCATGAATTCTGAAGTAATTTGAAGTTCAAATATTCTGAAGTGTTTTTATGTTAAATATTTGTAGTATTTCAAAGTCTAAATTCTTGTGTTATATGTTTTATATTCCAATGTACTATCATTCTATTTATAAATTCTAACATGGGATGCAAAATCCACTTCTTGATATTGCTGACAGTTGATACATTTATTTTTTGCATGTCCATGTAAATGCCAATTTATTAAATGTTTCTTGAAAATAAATGCCTTTTATTTAATCTATTTTTTAATTGATTCCTGTACACCGTGATTTAATTTCCTGAAGCTCATGTGTTAAATGTTTCAAGTGTTGTACTCCAAGTATTTAAAAACTCTGTTAAATTGTCTATGTTTTGAATACTCATGAAAAACATTCTTTTTTATTGAAGCCATGTTTTTAATTATCCGATGAAAAACATCAGTTTAAAGAAGCTATGATTCTCAATGCTCATGAAAAGCATTTCTTGAAAAGTCATGCTTTTTAAATACTTATGAAAAGTGATTATTAAATAAACCATGTTTTGGATGCTTCTTTAAAAAGCATCTCATAAAAAAGTTAAAAATTTTAGATGCCTTAAAAAGGTATCTCCAAGGAGGTAAAGAAATGTTTTTAAAAGCTTCCATTTTGCGAACCGATAATGAAAGATAATGATGCATAAGCATCAAAATTATTGAGCTCATTTCGGGTTCTCAATCCAGCAAATGCCCGGTAGAAGGTTTATCCCCCAGGCATGAGATCTCCTTGAAGAAAAACTAGGGTCTGGATCGAAACGGATCCTCTTGCTAAAAAGTGAAAAGGTGACACGTTTGGAAATGATAGTAGGTTTATCCCCCATTTTCTAAATGTGATTATATGTGTTAACTTCATGAAAAAAAAAGTTTCATGTTTTCATAAGAAATTGTAGCAGGTTTTCGAACCCCCATTTACAAGAAGAACAGTTTTAAAAGAAATGGCCCAGTTTTTAAAATAACAAAGGGTCATATAAGAGAAAAAAGATTTCATGCATCCTGTTTACAAGTAAATGTTTTAAACCTTTATGGCCACCAAATGGTCATCCTGTATGTATTACAAGTTTCAATTGCATATTGAATCCCCCACCCGAATGCTTTTAAATGCTCCGTTTTTCGTGTTCTTTTTGAAGTTCCTTGTACTTGCATACGTGAAATATCTGTTTTACTTGAATGCTTTAAAATGCTACGTGTTACATGTTTTGAAGTTTCTTATCTCTTGCATTTGAAGAAGTATGTGCCTAGCCTAAATGCCTTAAATGCTTCATGCTATCTATTTTTAAGAATCATATATTTTGTTTCTAAAGCATCTGAAGGCAGGGTATGGGACCTGCATTACATGGAGTAAGTATTCTTAAGTACATGATCTGAAGGCGGGGTATGGGACTTGCATTAACATGAAGTATGTGTTCTGAAGTACATGTTATGAAGTGCGTGAGGTATGGGACTCACGAGTTGAGTAGTTGGAGTTTATATGTGAATGTTATGTATATTTCAAAAAAAAAAAAAAAAATTCTAGGCATTTCTAGATATTGTAAAAAGTATAGTAGTATGTGTATTTGCTTTTGCTGTAATGATTGAATGTGATATGATGTATTAAATGAGCAGATTTGTTTATTTGAAGAAATCCCATGATCTCCCCTAATCTACCTAGGGTGGGTTTTGGGTCGTGACACTATATGTCCGAAGACTAATGAAATAAACATTGAAATGCTGATGCAGAAATTTGGAGACCTTAAGCTTAAAGCTTTGAGGAAGTTAAAAGTCAAATCTTTAACCTTCGAGAGCACTATTGAAATTAAACAAAAAAGATTACGAAGGGATTGTGAAACTTGTATAAAATATTTTCTTGTTTGGAGAAATAGTATCTAAAATGCCATGATAGACCGAGAGACAAATAAAAAGGAGAAACTATGATGATAGGATTAGCATAAAGAGAGGTTAGAGACTCCTAGATATGAACGACTAAGTTTTGAGGACAAAACTTCTTTTAAAGCAGGTAGGATGAAACACCCTGACCCTGATTAATTTATAATTAGCTCGCTAATTATTAATTAGAAATAACATAAAGAATAATTAAGAAAATTTATCGGGATTTCTCGATAGTTAGGATAAACCAATAAAATAATTAAATACATCATGAGGGGACGAGGAGGACTAGATCAAGAAAACAATAGAGTGACACGACTTCGATTTTTGAAATCGATGCGTGAAGAAAAATAAATCCAAATATGACTACGATTTATAAAACCGATATATGAAGGAATGAGTAATAATTACAAATACATGAAGAAGCAAATAACAATTTAAATATGTTACAGAGATTATAGGGGAAATACACACAATAGGAGGTTTTGAAAATTGAAGCCATCCTGGATATGAAATAGCCATAAGAAACTAACTCACAAAAAGAGGAATAGGAAGGAAAATAAAAGGAAAAAAGCCAAAATATGCATTTCTGATTGCCAAACGAGGCATAAGCCAAAAAGTGAGGGAAAAGTTCAAAAATGCAACCAATAGGTTTTGAACCCTTGACCAAAACCAATGAAGCACTTAAGTCCCAAAAATTACCAGTTGGGCTGCCAACCATTTTGTGATATGTATTACATTTGATATATACTTTTATAGTAAATAATTTTCTTCCACATTCCAAGTTGACCAATAAAATTTCATGCAGCTAAGTTAATATATAATATATGTGTATATATATATATATATACACTATATATTGTGTGAGGGCAGTGGGCTATCCAGAAATTAGACCCTTCAGTGTGTGTTGTAATGTGTGTATACAAGAGTGTGTGAGTACGTTGTGTGTGTGTGTGTGTGTTATGGTGTGTGTGTACGGCTAAAAGGGAGAGAAGAAGAGAAGAAAAAGAAGGGAAGTAATGAGAAAGAAGGATGGCTAGAAGAAAAGACAAAAACTAGAGAGAGAGAGAGGTAAAATTTTTCTCTCTCTAGGAGATCTTTTGTTTTTGAACTTATTTGTTTATTTATCTTGCATGCATTAGATTATTATGCTAATTGAATATAAAAGAGGGAGGAATGCACAAAAATTTGCAACGAATGGTAGTGTTTGGGGTTAAAAACAGTGAGTGATAATTTAGAGAGAGCGAGTATTATGCATAATTTTTGGGGGTTTTTTTTTGGGTTTTAGGAATGGAAATCTATCCCATATGGTTTTAGAAACCTTTGGGAGAAAAATGGGCTCAAAACAGCACCCATAGCTCTACGAAATAAAAAAAAAGGAACCTCGCCGAAAAAATGATTTGTCGCCGAAGTAGCCCTGTAACTACCTATTCCAACGGTCCAAAAAAAAAAGGAACCTCGCCGAAAAAATGATTTGTCATCGAAGCAGCCCTATAACTACCTATTCCAACGGTCCAACCTAAGTGAAACTAGATTCTGACGTTAAAAAAGGAACCCTCACAAAAAAAATGGTTTAAACCACGTTGCACACGGCCAAAAAAGTCACCAGAGACAAGTTACCGGCGACGGATGTGACGTCGGGACCCTCGTTGGACTTTTGGGGACGATGAGGCGTGTGATAAAGTGGCATTTGGTAAGTCTTACAAGCATAATGGTTATTTGTTTACAGAAAGCAAATTGTGTGTGCCAAATTGTTCAATGTGTGAATTATTGATGCGTTGGGCACATGGTAGAGGATTAATGGGCACTTTGGTGTTAGGAAAACCTTAGAAATTTTACATGAATATTTATTTTGGCCTAGGATGAAAAGAGACATCACTTGAATATGTAGTAGGTGCATGACATGTAAAAAGGCCAAATCTAAGG
The DNA here is from genome assembly GCA_008638375.1 of Nyssa sinensis. Lineage (NCBI taxonomy): Eukaryota > Viridiplantae > Streptophyta > Magnoliopsida > Cornales > Nyssaceae > Nyssa > Nyssa sinensis. The sequence continues at coordinate 13,990,108 of CM018050.1, forward strand.
TTTTACCACATGGGTTGTATACACCCTTACCTGTTCCTAGTGAGCCATGGGTAGACATATCTACGAACTTGGTTTTGGGACTGCCTAGGATAAAAAGGGGTAGAGATTCCATTTTTGGGTAGTGGACAGATTTAGTAAAATGGCACATTTCATTCCATGCCATAAAATAAATGATGCCACAAACATAGCTGATTAATTTTTCAAGGAAATAGTGCTACTCCGTAGTGTACCTAAGAGTATTATTTCTGATAGGGATGTTAAGTTCCTTAGCTACTTTTGGAAGGTTTTGTGGGAAAAATTAGGTACCAAGCTTTTATTTTCTACTACTTGTCATCCACAAACTAACAGACAGACTGAAGTAATCAACAGGACTCTAACTCAACTTTTACGCACTATCATTCAAAAGAATTTAAAAACTTGGGAGGACTGTTTGCCATTTATCGAGTTTGTATATAATAGGACTATGCATACTACTACTTATTCTCTAATGTATGACAGACTGAGTTTTAAAGATCCTTTACAAGTTCTAGATGGGCCAATCATAAGGTCGAGAGCTAAGAAGATCAAGGAAGCAATGCAAGGATTTGTGCAATCCACTTGGGCCGAGTTATTGAGCAAGTCCTCAACATTCACGATGGCCTTGAAAGAAGAAGATCAGCTTTAGTCCATGTGATACAAGCTACGGAGGCGTTAAGTACAAAAAAACGCTGATTGGGTGATTTTGGGACAGTTTCGATATCGCTTCGTAATTTGGGCATAACTCTCTTATCCGAGCTCCAATTGAGATGATTCAAGATGTTATGGAAATCAAGGAAATAGTTCTACAACTTTCATGTTTCGAGTTTTCTAAAATTTAGGCTTGAAGTTGCTGCACCTGCACTGCTAATGTTTTTGGCTGCACGAAATTCTAATACACGAGTTAACTCATTTAGTGGATTTCTTTTATTATTTTTAGTCGATAGTTTAGGACATTTGGGCCTAAAAATTTTCATCCCATGTCTTTATTTGATGTAGGCCTTATTAGGCCCTACGGTTTCATGTAGGGTTTTTAAAAGAACTTGTAGCCGTAATTTTGCGGCAACAAACGTGAATGAAGCTTTTTGCATACAGAACTTTTCAGTTTTCTCTTCTTATTCTTGAATGAACTACGAACTTATTAAAGGCTTACCCTTTGTGGCGTTCTCATCAAATCTAGGTTCTTAAAATAAGTTTTCAATGGGTCTAGATCATCTTGACTTGATTCTTGGCTTTTTTGGGTAAGTTTCAATTTGATCGTGGGTCCAAGGGATTTCGATCTTACGGGTTCACATCATTTGGTATCAGAGCTCAGACTCTAAATCAGGTCTAATTTGTCTTTTTTAATTCTTGCGTTAGATTATCCATGAAAAAAAAAAACAAAAAAAAATCTCTCAAAGTCGTTTCTTTTTCTCCTCACGCCGCTATTGCGTTAAGCCGCACTGCTAACTTTTCTTCTTCTTTTTTTCTTCTTTTTCTTTCTCCTGCATTCGTTCCAACGCCCCTTTTTGCTTTTCTTTCTATTTCGCCTTTTTCTCATTTTCTTTAGATTTGCCTTTTTCTTCACATCATTATTATCATCAGAAAAAAGGGCCTAAAATTACTGACTTCATGGAAGATATGGTAGACAAACTCCTTGAATATTTAATTATTCTTTAAAAGATTCCATTAGTATTACCCGGTTATGGACAACTTGGAGGTCGCATACATCCAGTCAACTCGAGGTCGAGTTGTTTTCAAGTGGGAGAGATTGATGTAGGACAAATTTGGTACCACGATTCAAGGTCGAATCCTTTTGAAGAAAGGGGGAATGATGGGCACCATAGCAGACCAAGTCTTAAAGATCTTTTACAAGTTATAGATGGGCCAATCACAAGGTCGAAAGCTAAAAAGATCAACGAAGCAATGCAAGGATTGGTGCAATCCACTTGGGCCAAGTTATCGAGCAAGTCCTCAACATTCACGATGGCCTTGAAAGAAGAAGATCGGCTTTAGTCCATGTGATACAAGCTACGGAGGCGTTAAGTGCAAAAAAATGCTAATTGGGTGATTTTTGGACAGTTTCGACATCGCTTCGTAATCTAGGCATAACTCACTTATTCGAGCTCCGATTTAGATGATTCAAGATGCTATGGAAATCAAGGAAATATTTCTACAACTTTCATGTTTTGAGTTTTTTGAAATTCCAGCTGCATCAAGGTTGGAATCAAGCTTGAAGTTGTTGCAACTACACTGCTAACGTTTTTGGTTGCACAAAATTCTAATACGCAGGTTAACTCATGTAGTGGATTTCTTTTATTATTTTTAGTCGATAGTTCATGACGTTTTGGGCCTGCAAATATTCAGCCCATGTCTTTTAATTAATGTAGGCCTTATTAGGCCCTAGGGTTTCATGTAGGGTTTTTAAAAGAATTTGTAGTCTCAATTTTGCGGCAACAAACGTGAATGAAGCTTTCTGCACAGAGAACTTTTCAGTTTTCTCTTCTTATTCTTAAATGAACTACGAACTTATTAAGGGCATACCCATTGTGGCGTTGTAATATCCCGACCCGGGATACGTCACGTATACCGAGGTAAGTCGGTTAAACTGTGTAACTTGAATGGTAAGAAATGTATATCACGGTATTTCATGGAAATGAATGACTGGAAATGGAAAATGATTGAAATGTATAACAGGTGCTGGGTAACACCCGAGCACCCCGGGACATTGCATCGTAAAGCGTGCCCGCACATATTTCCATGCATGCCCAAAGTTTAAGTATATACGTGTATGTATGGGCGTATAGGTACGTATAAACATGTATAATTATGAATTATACATATATATTATAATGCATTATAATATATATATATATATAGATATATATATATATATATCTATGTATATGTTATATAAAAAGATAAAGAAGGTGGGCAAATGGGCAAAGATCAGCCGTGCAAGTGCAAGTGCATGTGAGGTGTGTGTGTGTGTAATTAGGTGTAAAGTGTGTGTTATATATATATATATAATGTGATATATATATTATATACATAAGTGCACATTGTCTCCTAATCAAATAATGCATAAAGTAGCATTGGTGGAGGGAGCACAGGCCAAAAGAGGCCATAGGAAGGTGCTGGCAGAGCAGAAAAAGAGAGAAAGAGAGAGAGAGAGAGAGAGAGAGAGAGAAAGTAGAGAGAGAGAAAGTGGAATCTTTGTATACAATTATATATATATATGCACGGGTTGATGAGATGAGAGGTAGAAAAGAAAAGAGGAAGTCAGGAACTGAAGGGGAGAAGAAGAAAGGAAAGTTTGGAGGGTCAAAGAGAGCTAGAAACCAAAACCCAGGTAAGAAATTTTATTTCTGTTTTTACAATTTAGAGCATGAAGCTTAGATATAATTATAGGCTCTAAACAAGCATGAAATATGGAATTTAATGAAAGAAAAATGATAAGAAATGGTTGAAAAATGAATAAGAAAATCGAAGTTGCAGGTTTATGCAATGAATTCGGGTTAGGGGATTTTATGCAAAAAACTCAGTTTAAAATGCATGGTATTGATCCCATAAAGTGCAAAAAATTTAAAAGAAAAAGAAAGAATGAAAAATGATGAAGAAATCATAGGGTAAAAGAGAAAAACCAGCTCACCGGAAAACCGGCCGGAGCTAGTTTTTCTCTATTTCGTGAAGATGGGGAGAGTTTTAGGGCAAGCCGAGGATAGGAATGAAGTCGTGGGGAAGAAAGGAAAAGAATGGCATTCAAATGGGGGGAGAAAACCATCGGAAATTGGTTGCCGTCACCGGAGAAGGTGACGGAACCCTAATACAGACTCACCGGAGTCTTGAGGGAGATGATCGGAAAATCGGGAAGACGACCGAGTTGACTCGTGAACCGTTTTAAATGGTGAGTGGACTCGGGACAGGTGGTAGCCTCTGGGCTTGCCACCGATTAAATGGGACGACGTCGTTTGGGCCTTAGTTACGTATATATATATATATATATATAACTGTTAAGTTTGAAAAGAAAAGGAAGGAAATGCGGTCGGTGGGGTTCGAACCCCTGACCCCCACGCGCCCACGCACAACCTTTCCACTCGGCCACGCGTATGCGTGTGTCCATTTACGGATATGATATATATATATATATATATATATATATATTACAATGAATTAAATCCAAAAATTAAAAAGGTGCAACCGCACCTGGTGAGACTCGAACGTGCATGTTACGGGGAGGGAGATGGCACGCTGGCCAGCGTGCCATCCTATTCAACCTATTCATATTATGCATAAAATAATATATATATTATACCTAATTAAGTAATTAATTTAATTAAATGAAATTAATTAAATTAAATACTTCGAAATGGCCCGTTGTCCAAATAAGACAAGTTATATATGTATTCCTACTATCTCGTACCTCCTGAGTCCATCGGTGAGGTCCTCGACACGAGATGAGGTCCTGAAAAATTTGAGACCCTCAAATATGTCAAAAATGACCAAATTGCCCTTTCCCCTAAACAGGTCAAACGAAGTCCAATCAAGGCAAATGAATAGTCAAAACTTATTATCTCGGACATTTTGAGTCCAATGGTGGGGTCTGTTTTACGAGATAAGACCCCGAAGAATAAAATACTGTAAAAGTGCAAAATGACTATTTTACCCTTTTTAGTACAAAAGTCCAAATGGAATTCCGCGAAAGCCTAAACTGACTTTCTTCGGTGTTCCGGATTCAATGGTAAAGTTTAAATTAGTATTTGAAATACTTATGATGGAAAGGCATAAAATTGATGAATAGAAACTATTCTAAAACGTATTCATTGATATATAGGAAGCTCCAAAGGCAAGGGTACACTCACGGATTTCTGAGATAGAATCACGATAAAAGCAAGTGGATCATTCTCTCTTACATGTGGTGTTTCCACAAGCCAAGTTTATTTTTATACTGCCAAACTTGTACTCTTGAATGTATTCATATCCTTGTGTTCCACAGTTCGATATTTTCTATCTTGTGGACATTTGATTGACTGATGTATCATTGTTATCATGTTTCATTGTGCTTAAAAGCAACTCATGTTATTACTATCCACAAAGTGATATTGTTCTATCATGTGGACATTGATTGACTGTTGTATCATTGTTATCATGTTGAACCATGCCTTGAAAGGCGTACAGTTATGTTTTCACTGAATCTATGATATTCCATTTTATACTTCTATGGAATCACGAATGCTCATGATATGTTATGAATACTGGATTTGTGCTCAGTCACAATATCCATCCGATGCTTCTGTATTGACTGGAGACCTAAGGTCAAGTCCATGAATGGACAGGTGGCAGGAATGAATTCCTCGAAGAATGTGATATCCCGACCCGGGATACGTCACGTATACCGAGGTAAGTCGGTTAAAACATGTAACTTGAACGATAAGATATGTATATCTTAGTATTTTCATGCAAATGAAAGACTGGAGACTATAATCATAGAAATAAATGATCAAGGCTGGGTGACACCCGAGCATCACAGGGCATTGTATCGAAATGCGTGCATGCACGTATTTCCATGCATGCATACGTGAACATAGATACATAGCTCGATTAAAATTAGTGTATGTATACATGATTAGAAATACCGTTATACGTATTTATATGATTATAAATACATGTATAAAAGTATGTAATTGATATGTATATATATATAACATGGATATACATGTATTTATGTATATGTGTAATAAATAAAAAGGAAAAGAAAACAAAAAAAGGGAAAATATCAGTGTGTGCATCACTGTGTGTGTGTGTGTGCATCACTGTGTGTTTATGTGTGTTTGGGAAACCCACCAACCGACCTTGATAAAGGTGGTGGGTGTGTGTAAGTAATATATGTATATATATATATATATATTGGAGGGTACGTGGATGGCTACAGGTGAGGGGGCAGTTCTCTGCAGTCAAGGATGACTGCAAGAGAGAGAGAGAGAGATAAGGTAGAAAGAGAGAGGCGGTGGGTGTTATTATCTATATATATATGTGTGTGTATTACATGAAAAGAAAGGAAAACAGAGAGAATTGAGGGCTGCGAACACTGTCTAAGAGTTGGAAAAGAAGTTTGGAGAAGGAACAGAAGTGAACCAAGGAAGGAAAGAAGAAGCAACAGGAAGGAATCCGGATTTTGAAAGGTAAGTGGGTTGCTACAGTTTTCAATTTAAAAGCATGATGGGTTATTTGAAGAATAGGGTTCAAATCTATATGATTTATGGGTTGCTTTGCAAAAAGAATTAAGTTAAATGGTTTAGAAACCATAGAGAAAAATTGAGTTGCAGGTGGTAGAGAATAATCGGCCGTATGTCATTTCATGTGTTAAACCTTGTTCAAATGACCCAAGAATGACCCTTAAAGGTGCAGAAAACTAAATGAAGAAGGAAGAATGAAAAATGATGAAGAAATCATAGGGAAAATGAGAAAAATCACATGGCCGGAGATTCGGCCGGAGATGTTTAAGCTCTATTTCGTGAAGAATCGAAAGGCTAAATGGAAAACTAAAGTTATAAATATATTCTACATGAAAAGGGGAATGAAATGGCATTCAAATGGGGCAAGAAAACCATCGGATTTAGGTTGCCGTCACCGGAGATGGTGACGGAACCCTACTGTTGCTCACCGGAACTTTGAGGGAGATGATCGGAAAATCGGGGGGGTCTACCGGGTTAAAAGGAACGGGTCTGGGTTGGATCGGGTCGGTACCCGACCGGAATTAAAACGGATTGATGCTGTGTCGTTTTGAGTCGTTAATTTAAAAGGGTTTTGGGTTGTTTGGTTGTGAAGATAAGAAATGGGAATTGGGATTGGGTTAACCGAACCATGGATAGGGATAGGGAATTGGGTTTATTGTATTCCGGTTCTTGAATGAAACTGAACCGTTTGGTTCAGGAGAAAGGCTGACCGGTTTAGGGTTTTTAGGTCTGAACCAACTGGTTCAGACCGCAGGTTCTGGAATTTATGAACCAGCCCCAAATGTTTTGTGAAATCTCACTGTTGCCCAAGTATAAAAATTAATTAAATATTAATTTTTACAATAAAGCCCCTATTTCAAAATTGGGTCAAATGAAGTCCAAATGATACAAATGAATAGTCAAAACCTATTATCTCGGATGTTCTAAGTCCAACGGTGGGGTCTGTTTTACGAGACGGAACCCCGAAGGATAAAATACCGCGAAAGTGCAAAATGACTATTTTGCCCTTTTTAGTACAAAAGTCCAAATGGAATTCCGCGAAAGCCTAAACCGACTTTCTTCGGCATTCCGGACTCAATGGTAAAGTCTAAAATAGTATTTGAAATACTTATGATAGAAAGGCATAAAATTTGATGAATAGCATTTATTCTGAAACGTATTCACTGATATATAGGAAACTCGAAAGGCAAGGGTACCTTCACGGATTTCTGAGGTAGAATCACGATAGAGGTAAGTGGATCACTTTCTCTTCCATGTGGTGTTTCTAAAGCCAAGTTTATTCTCTTTACTGCCAAACTTGTACTCCTGAAAGTACTTCATGTTATTGCTATCCACAGTACGATATTGTTCTATCTTGTGGATATTGATTGACTATTGTGCTATTGTTATCGTATTGAACCGTGCCTTGAAAGGCTTACTGTTATGCTTTACTGTATATATGATATTCCATTTTCATACTCCTTATGGAATCACAAATGATCATGCTATGTTTATAAATGCTGGAATTGTGCTCAGTCACAATATCCATCCGATGCTTCTGTGACGAACTAGTCCGTGAACGGACGTGTGGCAAAAGATGTGAGTTTAACTGAGAGGTATGCTGGGCCTCGAATTACGCAGAGGGGTTGCCATTCCCTACTACAGATTATAAGCATCTCCATTGGATTATTGTTATGGAAATATTGTTGAATGGTTACTGTACCTTATGGATTACTGTTTCTTATGGATTACTGTTTCTTATGGATTATCTTACATTGTTCATTGGTTTGATTGAAATCGATTTATTGTGGCAGTATTCTCATTGTGACAGTTTATTGTTGAGAAACTCTTATCATTGCTTATTCAATACTTCTGACTGTATATTGTGCCCCACCACTTATTGGCCATCATGGCAACTGTTCTCATTGGCTATCATAGCATCTCCTTTCTTATGATTGGCTATCATATTTTATTCATGGATTCACGTTCTTTATAATCATCGATACCAGTGTCGGAGATCTGGTTTACTTGCTGAGCTTCATAGCTCATTCCACCCCACTTACCCCCATTTCAGGTGATGACGCTGCGAGACCCCAGTAGGAGTCTGAGAGCGTAGGGGGACATTTTGAAGTACTGATCAGTCTATGTTAGTTCTCCCATCTATTCACCACCCTCGGGTGCTGGTTACGGTTTAGTTCTCATTTTGAATTTTGTAGAACTATGTCATGTATTTAATAGACTTCCGCTGTTTAATGTATTTAAAAAGACTTCCGCTGGATTACTGTAATTGATAAAGGCTTCCGCTGTTCATTGTTTAAAATTTTTAGTACATTGCATATTAGTACTATGATATAGGAATGGAAAAAGTAGGGACGGCCTTCGGGTCGGCCCCGCGACACGAGATCCGCATAGGGTGGGTTTCGGGTCGTGACACGAAGGCTCTCCACCGGTAAATTGACTGGCATGATCATTGGCATCTCATTGCATTTTCACTGGCATTGCATTGAATGGACAGGTGGCAGGAATGAATTCCTCGAAGGCTCTCCACCGGCAATTGATTGGCATATTCACTAGCATTGCATTGCATATTCACTGGCATTGCATTGCAAATTCACTGGCATGTCACAAAATAAAGGCATCTCTTATGATTGACAGAACTTAATGGTTGAATGGCATTATTCCTTATGATTCTTTAAGTCTTGAAAGACTTACATTGATTAATTTGATTACGATCGGTTCATTGTGGCAGTACTTCATTGTTGATATATTATCATTGTACATCGTGGCAATTGTTCCATTGGCCCTCATGGCAATTATGTTCATTGGTTATCACAACATCTCCTTCTTTATGATTGGCTATCATTATCTTATTCATGGATTCACATTGATCATCGATACCAGTGTTGGAGATCTGTTTTACTTACTGGGCTTTGTAGCTCACCCCCCATTTACCCCCATTTCAAGTGATAACGCTGCGAGACCCTAGTAGGAGTCTGAGAGCGTAGGGGGACATTTTGGAGTATTGTATCAGTCTATGTTAGTTCTCCCATGTATTCACCACCCCCGGGTGCTGGTTACGTTTAGTTCTCATTTTGAATTATGTAGAACTATGTTATGTATTTAAAAAGACTTCCGCTGGATTACTGTAATTGATAAAGGCTTCCGCTATACATTGTTTAAAATTTCTAGTACATTGCATGTTAGTACTATGATACAGAAATGAATAAAAAGGAAAAAGTAGGGACGGCCTTCGAGTCAGCCCCGCGCTACGAAATCCGCATAGGGTGGGTTTCGGGTCGTGACAGCATTGGTATCAGAGCTATAGGTTTGATAGTGAGTCATGGGAGATAGGACTAGAGTTAAGACTGTTAGAAGATATGACTGACATCTTATATTGTCTTATACATTGACTGGTCATCTCATTGGTTATCTTCATTGATTTTATTCACAGCCATGGTTACCACAAGGCAAGGTCCGTTACCCATGGATCGTTTAGAACAATTGGAAACAATGATGCAGGCTATCATTGAAAGGCTACCACAGATTCAGGCTAGTGCTAGCCAACCAGCACGGCCAGTACCACAAGAGCAGCCTGTCAACGCAGGCGACAATGCGGGACATCGTCAAGGAAATGAGCGAGACGCTGCATATTTATATGAGCGGTTTCAGAAAATGAGACCCCCGACATTCGACGGTACAGGAGGAGCCACTATAGCTGAGGAGTGGTTATTAGAAATGAACAGGATCTTCAAAATCCTGATATGCACTGAAGTCCAAAAAGTGGCATACGCCACTTATATGCTCAAAGGAATGGCACATAAATGGTGGATGATTGAGGAAGATAGAGAGCCAGACATGAACTGGCAACAATTTACAGATATCTTCAATAAGAAGTACTTCTCCCAAGAAGTACGAAACCGAAGAGTTGCAGAGTTTATGGTGCTGCAACAAGGATCAATGACGGTAGAGCAATACGAGACCAAATTTACTGAATTGGCCAGGTTTGCTAAAAGTGCAATCAACATTGAGGATCTGAAAGCCCGCAAATTCGAGGAAGGATTGAGATGGGCTATCAAGGATAGACTGGTACCCCATCGACTGGCTACCTATGATGACGTAGTGGAGACAGCTCGAGTCATAGAAAGGAGTGGCGAGGAATTCGCCAAGAGGAAAGGGAACCAGAAGCATGGAGGCAACCAGAATAGGAGGCAAGGGCCTTCTGCTTCGGGACATGGCTATACATTTACCAGACCTGGAGCCGTATCACAAGCGACAGGGTCAGGTCTGAAGAAAAATGGCAACACCAAAAAGGGGGCAGCCAGGTGCTCTCGTTGCGATAAGATTCATTAGGGCCAGTGTCTCAAGGACAGCAACGCTTGCTTCTACTGTGGCAAGGAGGGACATTATGCAAGAGAATGCCCTCAGAGGGATCAGGCCATGCCCAGTACTGCTTGGGTTAAAGCAGCAACCACTGGAGTAGTACCACCTAGACCTCTAGCCCAAAGGAATGGACAAGGGAACGTCCAGCAGCAGGCAGGACGAGTTTTCGCCCTTTTACCAGGAGACATGCAGGCTACAACCTCGGTAGTCGCAGGTACTCTTTTAGTATGCTCACAGCCTGCTTATGTTTTATTTGACACTGGATCTACACATTCATTTGTATCCCCTACATATGCTGCTAAATTGAACTTAGAAACAAAACCCTTAGGGTATTTACTGAATGTTTCTATACCATCGGGGAAAACATTACTAGGGGATACCATGTATAGGAACTGTGAGATACAGATTGGGGAGACACACTTGTTAGCTAACCTTATACCCTTAGAAATTTGTGGATTCGATGTTATCCTTGGAATGGATTGGCTGGCTGCTAATCATGCTACGATAGACTGTATGGCCAAACGAGTTCTCATACAGAATCCACAGTTTTCGACAGTTAACTTTGAGGGAACAAGAGTGGCTTCCCCACCCTACTTTGTTTCCTCTATCCAGGCAAGGCGTCTGCTTCGAAAGGGATGCCACGGATTCTTATGTAGTGTTCAAGACACTGATTCTCAGCAGCCTAAATTAGAGAAGATTCCCATTGCTAGGGAATTTCCCGGAGTATTCTTGGATGATCTTCCAGGAATGCCCATAGACAGAGAGATCGAGTTTTGCATCGACGTATTGCCAGGCACTACGCCAATATCCAAGACTCCATATAGGATGGCACCGGCAGAGCTGAAGGAGTTGAAACTCCAGTTGCAGGACTTATTGGACAAGGGTTTCATACGACCCAGCTCGTCACCATGGGGTGCACCGGTATTGTTTGTGAAAAAGAAGGATGGAACCATGAGGTTGTGTATCGACTATAGAAAGCTGAACAAGGTTACCATCAAGAACAGATATCCACTACCCAGAGTAGATGATCTGTTCGACCAATTGAAAGGGGCTCAGGTATTCTCAAAGATCGATTTGAGAACCGGTTATCACCAGTTGAAGGTCAGACCCATTGACATTCAGAAAACGGCATTTAGGACACGGTATGGACACTACGAGTTCCTTGTTATGCCATTTGGAGTGACCAATGCCCCAGCTGCATTCATGGATATGATGAACCGTGTGTTCAAGCCGTACTTGGATGACTTCGTGATTGTATTTATAGACGACATCTTGGTTTACTCTAAGAACCAGGAAGAACACGAGGTACATCTGAGGAGAGTACAACAGAAGTTAAGGGAACAGAAGTTGTACGCTAAGCTGAAGAAATGCGAATTTTGGCTTCCCAGTATAGCATTTCTAGGACACGTGATCAGTAAGAGGGAATCTCTGTTGATTCCCAGAAGATCGAGGCAATCATGAATTGGCCTCAACCTACGAGTGTCACGGAAGTACGAAGTTTCATGGGGTTAGCAGGCTACTATAGGAGATTTGTCCAGGACTTCTCCAAGATAGCTATGCCTATTACCAAATTGACCCGGAAAGGTGTTTCTTTTGTTTGGACAGAGGAGCAAGAGAAGAGTTTTCAAGAATTGAAGGAGCGTTTGGTTATAGCTCCTATATTGACAGTGCCAGATGGAACTGATGGTTTTGTAATTTACAGTGATGCCTCATACAAAGGCTTAGGGTGTGTGTTGATGCAGAACAGAAAAGTGGTGGCTTATGCATCCCGACAGTTGAGACCCCACGAGGGGAACTATCCGACACATGACCTTGAGCTAGCAGCTATTGTCTTCGCTTTGAAGATATGGAGGCACTATTTATACGGAACCACGTGCAAAATTTTCACCAATCATAAGAGCCTCAAGTATCTGTTTACATAGAAGGAGCTCAATATGAGACAACACCGTTGGTTGGAGTTATTGAAGGACTACGAGGTCAATATACAGTACCACCCAGGAAAGGCAAATGTGGTAGCTGACGCTCTTAGTCGAAAGTCATCAGAAAGTTTAGCTTGCCTGTTGACAACACAAACGGAAATCCTGAGAGATTTGGAAGACATGGAAATGGAGATTGTTCTGCCCAGCTCCAAGGCACTATGTGCCAATGTCACAGTCAGGTTGTCGATTCTGGACAAGATCAGAGGGCAGTAGACACAGGATGAAAAGTTGGCTAAGCTTCTCCAAGGAATTGAGACAGGCATGGATTCCGAGTACTCAGTAAGAGATGGATTGTTATATTATCAAGGTAAGATCTGTGTACCCGATGTGTCGGAGATCAGAAAAGAGATTCTTGATGAAGCACACAGTTCGAGATTTGCCTTACATCTAGGAGGCACCAAAATGTATCATAATGTTAAGGATACTTATTGGTGGTCCGGGATGAAACGCCATATAGCTGAGTACATAGCAAGATGTGCCAAGTGCCAGCAAATTAAGGTGGAACATCAGAAGCCTGGGGGACTTCTGCAATCACTGCCCATTCCTGAATGGAAGTGGGAACATATCACGATGGACTTTGTATCAGGATTGCCAAAGACAGTCAGGGGGAGTGACTCTATCTGGGTTATCGTAGATAGATTAACTAAGACAGCTCACTTCCTGGCAATCAAGATGACACAATCTCTTCAACGACTAGCCGAACTATATATCAGAGAGATTGTTAGACTTCACGGAGTTCCAGTATCGATTGTTTCTGATAGGGACCCCCGGTTCGTATCACGATTCTGGAAGGGACTACAACAAGCTATGGGCACGGAACTGAGACTTAGCACTGCGTATCATCCCGAAACCGACGGACAATCGGAAAGGACGATACAGACTTTAGAAGACTTACTGCGTTTCTATGTCATAGACTTTGAAGGAAGTTGGGAAGATCAGTTGCCATTGGTTGAGTTCACGTACAATAATAGCTATCAAGCTAGTATTGGCATGGCTCCATATGAGGCATTATACGGCAGGAAGTGCCGATCCCCACTATGTTGGACAGAAGTGGGAAAAAGGAAACTCTATGGGCCAGAGATAGTGGAACAGACAGCACAAAAGATACAACTGATCCGACAACGTTTATTAGCAACTCAGAGTCGACAGAAAAGCTATGCGAATGTTCACCGACGAGACTTAGAGTTTGCAAAAGACGACTATGTGTACTTGAAAGTATCACCCATGAAAGGAGTGGTCAGGTTTGGCAAAAGAGGAAAGCTTGGACCCAGATACATTGGGCCATTCAGGATCACGAAGAGGGTTGGACCCGTAGCATACGAACTTGCCTTACCATCAGAGTTAGCACATGTTCACAATGTGTTTCATGTCTCGATGTTAAGGAAATGTATACAAAATGCAGATCAGGTAATCGAGCACGAACCACTAGACGTCTAGGAAAATCTGAGTTACATAGAGCATCCAGTTCAGATTTTGGGTCGTCGAGATCAGGTGTTACGGAACAAGACTATTCCATTAGTCAAAGTTCTGTGGAGAAATCACCGGATGGAAGAGCCTACTTGGGAACGAGAAGATGATATGCGCGCTAAGTACCCACATTTATTTTCATAGTAGTATGTGCTAAGTTTGAGGACGAACTTATTTTTAAGGGGGTAAGAATGTAATATCCCGACCCGGGATACGTCACGTATACCGAGGTAAGTCGGTTAAACTGTGTAACTTGAACGGTAAGAAATGTATATCACGGTATTTCATGGAAATGAATGACTGGAAATGGAAAATGATTGAAATGTATAACAGGTGCTGGGTAACACCCGAGCACCCCGGGACATAACACCCGAGCACCCCGGTACATTGCATCGTAAAGCGTGCCCGCACGTATTTCCATGCATGCCCAAAGTTTAAGTATATACGTGTATGTATGGGCGTATAGGTACGTATAAACATGTATAATTATGAATTATACATATATATTATAATGCATTATAATATATATATATATAGATATATATATCTATGTATATGTTATATAAAAAGATAAAGAAGGTGGGCAAATGGGCAAAGATCAGCCGTGCAAGTGCAAGTGCATGTGAGGTGTGTGTGTGTAATTAGGTGTAAAGTGTGTGTTATATATATATATATAATGTGATATATATATTATATACATAAGTGCACATTGTCTCCTAATCAAATAATGCATAAAGTAGCATTGGTGGAGGGAGCACAAGCCAAAAGGGGCCATAGGAAGGTGCTGGCAGAGCAGAAAAAGAGAGAAAGAGAGAGAGAGAGAGAGAGAGAGAGAAAGTAGAGAGAGAGAAAGTGGAATCTTTGTATACAATTATATATATATATATATATGCACGGGTTGATGAGATGAGAGGTAGAAAAGAAAAGAGGAAGTCAGGAACTGAAGGGGAGAAGAAGAAAGGAAAGTTTGGAGGGTCAAAGAGGGCTAGAAACCAAAACCCAGGTAAGAAATTTTATTTCTGTTTTTACAATTTAGAGCATGAAGCTTAGATATAATTATAGGCTCTAAACAAGCATGAAATATGGAATTTAATGAAAGAAAAATGATAAGAAATGGTTGAAAAATGAATAAGAAAATCGAAGTTGCAGGTTTATGCAATGAATTCGGGTTAGGGGATTTTATGCTAAAAACTCAGTTTAAAATGCATGGTATTGATCCCATAAAGTGCAGAAAATTTAAAAGAAAAAGAAAGAATGAAAAATGATGAAGAAATCATAGGGAAAAAGAGAAAAACCAGCTCACCGGAAAACTGGCCGGAGCTAGTTTTTCTCTATTTCGTGAAGATGGGGAGAGTTTTAGGGCAAGCCGAGGATAGGAATGAAGTCGTGGGGAAGAAAGGAAAAGAATGGCATTCAAATGGGGGGAGAAAACCATCGGAAATTGGTTGCCGTCACCGGAGAAGGTGACGGAACCCTAATACAGACTCACCGGAGTCTTGAGGGAGATGATCGAAAAATCGAGAAGACGACCGAGTCGACTCGTGAACCGTTTTAAACGGTGGGTGGACTCGGGACAGGTGGCAGCCTCTGGGCTTGCCACTGATTAAATGGGACGACGTCGTTTGGGCCTTAGTTACGTGTATATATATATATATATATATATATATATATATATATATAGCTGTTAAGTTTGAAAAGAAAAGGAAGGAAATGCGGTCGGTGGGGTTCGAACCCCTGACCCCCACGCGCCCACGCACAACCTTTCCACTCGGCCACGCGTATGCGTGCGTCCATTTACGGATATGATATATATATATATATATATATATATATTACAATGAATTAAATCCAAAAATTAAAAAGGTGCAACCGCACCTGGTGAGACTCGAACGTGCGTGTTATGGGGAGGGAGATGGCACGCTGGCCAGCATGCCATCCTATTCAACCTATTCATATTATGCATAAAATAATATATATATTATACCTAATTAAGTAATTAATTTAATTAAATGAAATTAATTAAATTAAATACTTCGAAATGGCCCGTTGTCCAAATAAGACAAGTTATATATGTATTCCTACTATCTCGTACCTCCTGAGTCCATCGGTGAGGTCCTCGACACGAGATGAGGTCCTGAAAAATTTGAGACCCTCAAATATGTCAAAAATGACCAAATTGCCCTTTCCCCTAAACAGGTCAAACGAAGTCCAATCAAGGCAAATGAATAGTCAAAACTTATTATCTCGGACATTTTGAGTCCAATGGTGGGGTCTGTTTTACGAGATAAGACCCTGAAGAATAAAATACTGTAAAAGTGCAAAATGACCATTTTACCCTTTTTAGTACAAAAGTCCAAATGGAATTCCGCGAAAGCCTAAACTGACTTTCTTCGGTGTTCCGGATTCAATGGTAAAGTTTAAATTAGTATTTAAAATACTTATGATGGAAAGGCATAAAATTGATGAATAGAAACTATTCTAAAACGTATTCATTGATATATAGGAAGCTCCAAAGGCAAGGGTACACTCACGGATTTCTGAGATAGAATCACAATAAAAGTAAGTGGATCATTCTCTCTTACATGTGGTGTTTCCACAAGCCAAGTTTATTTTTATACTGCCAAACTTGTATTCTTGAATGTATTCATATCCTTGTGTTCCACAGTTCGATATTTTCTATCTTGTGGACATTTGATTGACTGATGTATCATTGTTATCATGTTTCATTGTGCTTAAAAGCAACTCATGTTATTACTATCCACAAAGTGATATTGTTCTATCATGTGGACATTGATTGACTGTTGTATCATTGTTATCATGTTGAACCATGCCTTGAAAGGCGTACAGTTATGTTTTCACTGAATCTATGATATTCCATTTTATACTTCTATGGAATCACGAATGCTCATGATATGTTATGAATACCGGATTTGTGCTCAGTCACAATATCCATCCGATGCTTCTGTATTGACTGGAGACCTAAGGGTCAAGTCCATGAATGGATAGGTGGCAGGAATGAATTCCTCGAAGGCTCTCCACCGGCAAATTGACTGGCATGATCATTGGCATCTCATTGCATTTTCACTGGCATTGCATTGAATGGACAGGTGGCAGGAATGAATTCCTCGAAGGCTCTCCACCGGCAATTGATTGGCATATTCACTAGCATTGCATTGCATATTCTCTGGCATTGCATTGCAAATTCACTGGCATGTCACAGAATAAAGGCATCTCTTATGATTGACAGAACTTGATGGTTGAATGGCATTATTCCTTATGATTCTTTAAGTCTTGTGTCACGACCCGAAACCCACCCTATGCGGATCTCGTGTCGCGGGGCCGACCCGAAGGCCGTCCCTACTTTTTCTTTTCATTCCTGTATCATAGTACTAATATGCAAAGTACTAAAACCTCAAAGTAATAACAGCGGAAGTCTTATCAATAATAGTACATCAGCGGAAGTCTTTCAATACACAATGTTAGCGGAAGTCTTTACAATACATAATATGGTTCTACATAATTCAAAATAAGAACCAAACGTAACCAGCACCCGAGGGTGGTGAATACATGGGAGAACTAAGACATAGACTGATACAGTTCCTCAAAAATGTCCTCCTACGCTCCCAGACTCCTACTGGGGTCTTGTAGGGTCATCACCTGAAATGGGGGTAAATGGGGGGGGTGAGCTACGAGAGCCCAGCAAGTAAAAACAGATCTCCGACACTGGTATCGATAAGATACAAATCCATGAATAAGATTATGATCGCCAATCATAAAAAAGGAGATGCTGTAATAGCCAATGAGAACAGTTGCCATGAAGGCCAATGAATAATAATTCACAATGTACAATTAGGAGTAATGGATACACCATCAACAACAATACAACAACAAGAAGTACTGCCACAATAAACCGATCATAATCAATTCAATGAAGAGTGTCTTTTCAGTTAAGATAAGTCATAAGGAAATAGGGTTATTCAATAACGAAATCACACCAATTTTTAGGAGATGCATTTACTCTGTTCTCAGGTAAAATGCCAATGTAAATGTAAATGAAATGCCCATGTTTATGCCAGTTAATTGCCGGTGGAGAGCCTTCGAGGAATTCATTCCTGCCACCTGTCCATTTATGTATTTGTAAATGAAATGCCAATGGGAATGCAATGAAAATGCCAATGTTTATGCCAGTTAATTGCCGGTGGAGAGCCTTCGAGGAATTCATTCCTGCCACCTGTCCATTTATGTACTTGACCCTTAGGTCTCTAGTTAATACAGAAAGCATCGGATGGATATTGTGACTGAGCACAAATCCCGTATTCATAACATATCATGATTATTCATTATTCCATAGAAGTATAAAATGGAATATCATATATTCAGTAAAGACATAGCAGTAAGCCTTTCAAGGCATGGTTCACAATAAGGACATAGCAAACAATAAAGACATAGCAGTAAGCCTTTCAAGGCATGGTTCACATGACAACAACGACATAGCAGTCAATCAATGTCCACAAGATAGAACAATATCGCATTGTGGATAGCAATAACGTGAGGTACTTTCAAGAGTACAAGTTTGGCAGTAAAGAGAATAAACTTGGCTTGGAAACACCATATGGAAGAGAAATGGAATTCACTTACCTCTATCGTGATTCTTCCTCAGAAATCCGTGAGTATACCCTTGCCTTTTGAGTTTCCTATATATCAGTGAATACATTTTAGAATAGATTCTATTCATCAAATTTTTCCTTTCCTTCATAAGTATTTCAAATACTATTTTAGACTTTACCATTGAGTCCGGAACATCGAAGAAAGTCAGTTTAGGCTTTCGTGGAATTCCATTTGGACTTTTGTACTAAAAAGGGTAAAATGGTCATTTTGCACTTTTACGATATTTTATCCTTCGGGGTTTTATCTCATAAAATAGACCCCACCATTGGACTCAAAATGTCCGAGATAATAAGTTTTGACTATTCATTTTCCTTGTTTGGACTTCATTTGACCTGTTTAGGGGAAAGGGCAATTTGGTCATGTTTGACATATTCAAGGGTCTCAAATTTTTTGGGACCTCATCTCATGTTGAAGACCTCACCAATGGACTCAGAAGGTCCAAGATAGTAGGAATACATATATAACTTGTCGTATTTGGACAACGGGCCATTTCGAAGTATTTAATTTAATTAATTTCATTTAATTAAATTAATTACTTAATTAGGTATAATATATATATTATTTTATGCATAATATGAATAGGTTGAATAGGATGGCACGCTGGCCAGCGTGCCATCTCCCTCCCCATATCATGCGTGTTCGAATCCCACCAGGTGCGGTTGCACCTTTTAATTTTCTGTTTTAATTTACGTATAATAGATATATATATTCGGTTGTAATTGAACATATGTGAGCGCGTGGCCGAGTGGAAAAGAGAAGCTTCCCACGCGCGAGGGTCAGGGATCGAAACCCCAGAGCCTCGGTTCCTAACCATTCTTCCAACATTTTAAACCTTTAAACGTATAACACATATACGACCCAAAACGACCCCGTCCCATTTAATCGGTGGCAAGCCCAGAGGCTGCCACCTGTCCCGAGTCCACCCAGTTTTATTTCTGGTCGGGTCCCGACCCAATCTGAACCCGGATCCGGTCTCGGCTTAACCCGAATAGACCCACGCTTTTCCGGTCGTCTTCCCCATGTCTCCGGTAGGGTTCCGGCGTGAACAGTCATCTTCTCCGACGACTGTCACGCATTTTTCGATCATTTTTAAACTCGTTTTGAATGCCATTCATTTCCCTTTTCCTCAAAGATTTCGACCCTAGCCTCGGCTTGCCCTAAAATCCTCCCCATCTTCACGAAATAGAGCCTAAATGTCTCCGGCCGACTTTCCGGCCAAGTGACATTTTTCATTTCCATGGCGTTTCAAGTACGGTTTTGACCCCTAATTACTTCTAAAAACTTTCTGCATATCATAGGGTCATGATAGGGTCGATTTAAACAAGGTTTAATGCATATAATATCACATGGCCGATTATTCTCTATAACCTGCAACTTGGTTTTTCTCCTCGGTTTCTAAACCATTTAACCTGATTCTTTTTGCATTTAGTTCCTTATTTTATGCTTGTTTAGACCCTATGATCAAAATGAATCAAATCATGCTACAAAACCTTGAAACAGAAACAGTGGCTCACCTTGCTTTCGGTTTTCTCTTGGTGTTGAGCCCCTCTTCCTCGCGCCCCTATTGCAGATTTGTTCCCCTTCCTTCTTACTCCAAAATTCTCTTTTCCTTTTCTGATTTCTTTCTCCCGAGAGTGAGAGATATGCATTATATAAACTTTCCATTTCTCTCTCTCTCTCTTTCTCTCTCTCTCTACTTTCTCTCTTTACCAGCTCTGCCAGCACCTTCCGATGGCCTCTTTTGGCTTGTGCTCCCTCCACTAATGCAACTTTTGCATTAATGGATGGGAGACAAGATGCACTTATGTATATAATATATATATATATATATATATCACCTTATATATATATATATATTACACACTTTACACACACACACCTCACATGCACTTGCTGATGTTGTTTTGCCCACTTGCCCACTTTCTTTTACTTTTTATATAATATACACATAGATATATATCTATATATATATATACATATATATATATATATATTATATTATATGTATAATTCATAATTATACATGTTTATACGTACCTATACGCCCATACATACACGTATATACTTAAACTTTGGGCATGCATGGAAATACGTGCGGGCACGCTTTACGATGCAATGTCCCGGGGTGCTCGGGTGTTACGTCTCGGGGTGCTCGGGTGTTACCTAGCACCTGTTATACATTTCAATCATTTTTCATTTCCAGTCATTCATTTCCGTGAAATACCATGATATACATTTCTTATCGTTCGAGTTATACAGTTTAACCGACTTACCTCGGTATACGTGTCGTATCCCGGGTCGGGATATTACATCTTGAAAGACTTACATTGATTGATTTGATTGTGATCGGTTCATTGTGGCAGTACTTCATTGTTGATATATTATCATTGTACATCGTGGCAATTGTTCCATTGGCCCTCATGGCAATTATGTTCATTGGTTATCACAGCATCTCCTTCTTTATGATTGGCTATCATTATTGTAACACCTCGACCTAATGACGTGTCATAACGAATACGAGTGTGAATATTGATATGCAAACTTTCAGTAATTAGGCAGATTAATAATAATAATAATAATAATAATAATAATAATAGTATATGAAAAATAAAGAAAATAAAATATAATAATATTACATGTACAATACATAAAATAAAATATAATATAATACTACTAATAAGATTAAAATAACATGAAATATGCATATATATATATATATGTATATGTATATCTAAACCAACACATGAAATGTACATAAATACTTAACATATGTACATAAGATACCATGTATAATTATATTTAAATACGGTTGCCTCATTGTATATATATATATATATATATATATATCAGTACATGTATCTATATATATATATATATATATATATATAGAAATACATAATTAAAGAAAGTAAAAGAAAATTGTAAACTAAATGAGGGATTAAGGGAGAGAATCTGTGGGCTGTCTTCAGCTGAATCCAAAAATGGGTGGCAGCCATATGATTGTAATATATATAACAACTGTGAGGTGTCCTTCATACAAACGGTAACCATGTGATGAAGGCAAGTGGTCTCCATGCAAGGCATGATGCCAACAGGTGGCAATGCCACTAACTGCATGGTCAATTGATAAGAAATAAAACGGGCAAATAGAGAGAAAGAGATGTGGACAAACAGGAGCAAGAAACTGATAGAAACTGGAGTGACAAAACAGGAACGGAAGGAAGGAGAATTCTCAAAACAATCAGTGTAAACAGGTAAATTTAGATTGAATTTTATTCCTTTACGTTTCAAATTTTAAACATGCAACTATGATATGTTAAACTACATAATATCAGTTTTACATTGCAAAAATAATGAGCAAAAATAGTGAAGAATCGAGTGAGAAATTCAAATTTACAAGTCGAATAAAAAAAATAAAATCCAGAAATGTTTACAACAGGTCTGAAATTAGTTGAACCAAACTTGGATTAGTGTCTTGGGGCTTAAACTAGACCTCATTAGGGTTCTTAAACCACTAACCCGCGACCTCGAAACCTAAGGAATGACCCCTAAGAACTTAGTTGCAGGTTTTATCATTTAAACCCAGTTTCAGTTTTAAAGTCCTAAACTCAGTTTTCAGGATAGAAATCAAACCCCCATGTTATAAGAGAAACGTAGCACCAAACCATGTTAAAAATGGTTGAGAAATAGAGGTTATTGCTGAATTATCCAGTTCGGCTACCATGACTTAAACCGAGCAACTAGGTTAGTTTTAAAGTTCTAAATGGATGCCAAGATGAACCTTGAGATGTCAGGAACAATCTCAGTAGAAAACAGTAGCAAATAATCGAACCAAAATCCATGAAATTAAAGAAAAACGAAACCCAGAATTAGGGCAACAGTGTTAAATTTGGTGAAGGAAACGACCGAGTTGACTCGCTGTTGAATCGAGTCACCCGAGCTAACTCGGACACGTGTCAGAACGAGACCAAGTCCACCGAATTATTAGAACGGCGACGTTTTGGTTGGTTTTAAATTTAAAAAAATTAGGGCTGACGTCAGCATGACGTCAGCTTTATGTGTTTAACCAAATTGAACCGGTTGGTTCAGTCAAAACCGGACCGGTTCAGTCCCAATGCAACTGAACCCACTGGTTCAATCCGGAAGTTTGTGTAATTGCATTTTGACCCCAAAACTTCAATGAAATTCCACTATGGCCCAAGCTAAAATAAATTAATATTAATTTGATAATATTTAAATAATAAAAATTACGAAATTGCCCCTAGTCCTCAAACAAGTCAAACGGAGTCCGAATAAAGTAAACGAATAGTGGATTTTGACTATTTTGGACGTTCCGGACTCAATGGTGTGGTCCGTTTTATGAGACGAGACTCCAAAAAATTAGGACACGTTAAAGTGCAAATTACCAAATTGCCCCTAATGCAGCCGATGTCCAAATAAGACAAGTTATTAGTGTATTCTTATTATCTTGGGCCTTCTGAGATCAACAGTGGGGTCCGATTCACTAGACGGGACTCCAAAAAATGTGACACGTGAAATGACCAAAATACCCCTAAGGTACCCGAAGCCAAATAAAAAGCTAAGAAGGTCTAAATTGACTTTCTTCGACGTTCTGGACTCAACGGTGAGGTCCGTATTATGAAATAAAGTACGAGAAAATATGATATGTCAATAAAATAAGGCTCACGATAAAACATTAGGACAAAATACGATTTAAGCATAATTAGAAACATCAATAGGAAATATTTGAAGTACATTGAAATTAATAGATTATTGTGAATTGTTTCTAGGAACTACAAAGGGAAGGGAACAATGAACTAACAGTGCAAACCCAAGAAATCAAGGTGAGTAACCCTGCATTTGAAGTGGAGATTTTAACTCCACGATTTAAATGATGTTTTAAACTTCAAAATATCTGAAGCATTGGATGTTTAAATTCCATATTTCATGATTCCGGTTTTGAAATATTCTGCTTTTATAATTCTCTTATGACATGTTCAGTAAATGATCTTTGTTACAGTTCTTTTTGAAAGTGTTTAACATGTCATCTGTTCTAAAATGTTATTTCAACTATGTAAAGATCCTATCATGAACATCATCATCTTTTAAATGCTCATAAAAGCATTTCTTGAAGAAGCTAACGTTTTACAAGATAATAAAGATGCATAAGCATCTCCAGTTATTGAGCACCCTTCGGGTTCTCAATTCAGAATAATGCCCGGCAGCAGGATCTAATCCCCCAGGCAACGAGATCTCTCAGAAGTAAGACTAGGGTCTGGTTCGAAACGGATCCTTCAGTTAAAAAGTGAAAAGATGACAAATGATTTTTGGAAATGGAAGCAGGTTTTCACCCCCATTTTCACTGTGCATGTTTAATTGTTTTGAAATGCATATGCTCTATTTGAAAGAATGTTTAACTAGCTTGAATACTTTAAATGTTTCAAAGCTATCCGTTATGAAAAATGTATGTACTCTGTGTTTAAAGTGTACGAACAATTGGTAGTGTGCACTTTATAAACTCTCATGTACGAAACCACTGCCAATTGAAAACCCATGACAGATGCAGGAATTACTCATTGGGCTTTTCGAAGCTCACCCCATTCCCTAACATTTTTCAGGTACTAATGATGATGAATGGGAGCCTTGTTCCATTTGGGGATGACGACTAGTGGTTTTAAAATGATCAAGGGCTTTTGGAAGTACTAAGGACCCGTAGATGGTCGAATTTTGAAGTGTAATAGATTTTAGAAAGTGTGTACTTAAGCCGAGAGGCAACCGGATATGTAATGTAAATAAAACTCTAAATTTCAGTATGCTCTGATTAATTATTATTATGAGTACCGCTATGAAGAGTGGCAGTACCGGATGGATGTGCGACAGATTTTAAAAAGAAAAGAAAAAGTTTAAGTTTTTCACGCTTCCGCAACCACAGGCCGCACCGCCATCCGATACTGTTGCTTATGTTCGCCTCGCCCAAGGGCTCCCCAGTCTGAAGGCGGCGGTCGCGATCCGAGATCCGCACAAGGTGGGTTTCGGGTCGTGACAATTATCTTATTCATGGATTCACATTGATCGTCAATACCAGTGTTGGAGATCTGTTTTACTTACTGGGCTTTGTAGCTCACCCCCCATTTACCCCCATTTCAGGTGATAACGCTGCGAGACCCCAGTAGGAGTCTGAGAGCGTAGAGGGGACATTTTGGAGTATTGTATCAGTCTATGTTAGTTCTCCCATGTATTCACCACCCCCGGGTGCTGGTTACGTTTAGTTCTCATTTTGAATTATGTAGAACTATGTTATGTATTTAAAAAGACTTCCGCTGGATTACTGTAATTGATAAAGGCTTCCGCTATACATTGTTTAAAATTTCTAGTACATTGCATGTTAGTACTATGATACAGAAATGAATAAAAAGGAAAAAGTAGGGACGGCCTTCGGGTCAGCCCCGCGATATGAAATCCGCATAGGGTGGGTTTCGGGTCGTGACAGGCGTTCTCATCAAATCTAGGTTCATGAAACAAGTTTTCAATGGGTCTAGATCATCTTGACTTGATTCTTGGCTTTTTTGGATAAGTTTAAATTTGATCGTGGGTTCAAGGGATTTCAATCTTACGGGTTCACATCATTTGGTATCAGAGCTCAGACTCCAAATCAGGTTTGATTTATCTTTTTTAATTCTTGCGTTAGATTATCCATGAAAAAAAAAACCAAAAAAAAATCTCTTAAAGCCGTTTCTTTTTCTCCTCACGCCGCTATTGCTTCAAGCTGCACCACTAACTTTTCTTCTTCTTTTTCTTTCTCTTGCATTCATTCCAACGCCCCTTTTTGCTTTTCTTTCTATTTTGTCTTTTTCTCATTTTCTTTAGATTTGCTTTTTTCTTCATATCATTATTATCATAAAAAAAAAGGGCCTAAAATTACCGACTTCATGGAAGATATGGTAGACGAACTCCTTGAATATTTAATTATTCTTTAAAATATTCCATTAGTATTACCCGGTTATGGACGACTTGGAGGTCGCAAACATCCAGTCAACTCGAGGTCGAGTTGTTTTCAAGTGGGAGAGATTGATGTAGGACAGATTTGGTACCACGATTCGAGGTCCAATGCTTTTGAAGAGAGGGGGAATGATGGGCACCATGGCAGACCGAGCCTTAAAGATCTTTTACAAGTTATAGATGGGCCAATCACAAGGTCGAGAGCTAAGAAAATCAAGGAAGCAATGCAAGAATTGGTGCAATCCACTTGGGCCGAGTTATCGAGCAAGTCCTCAACATTCACGATGGCCTTGAAAGAAGAAGATCGACTTTAGTCAATGTGATACAAGCTACGCAGGCGTTAAGTGCAAAAAAATGCTAATTGGGTGATTTTCGAACAGTTTCAACATCGCTTCATAATCTGGGCATAACTCTCTTATCCGAGCTCTGATCCAGATGATTCAAGATACTATGGAAATCCAATAAATAGTTCTACAACTTTCATGTTTTGAGTTTTTCGAGATTTGTGCTGCATCAAGATCGAAATCGGGCTTGAAGTTGCTGCACCAACAGTGCTGACGTTTTTGGCTGCGTGAAATTCTAATACGCGGATTAACTTATTTAGTGGATTTATTTTATTATTTTTAGTCGATAGTTTAGGACGTTTTGGACCTGAAAATATTCAGCTCATGTTTTTTAATTGACGCAGCCCTTATTAGGCCCTAGGGTTTCATGTAGGGTTTTTAAAAGAACTTGTAGTCGTAATTTTGCAGCAACGAACGTGAATGAAGCTTTCTGTATAGAGAACTTTTCCATTTTCTCTTCCTGTTCTTGAATGAACTACAAACTTATCAAAAACATACCCTTTGTGGCGTTCTCATCAAATCTAGGTTCTTGAAACAAGTTTTCAACGGGTCTAGATCATCTTGACTTGATTCTTGGCTTTCCTGGGTAAGTTTCAATTTGATCGCGGGTTGATGGGATTTTTATTTTACAAGCAAATCCATTTGAGGAAGGGGGAATGATGGGCACCATGGCAGACTGAGTCTTAAAGATCCTTTACAAGTTCCAGATGGGCCAATCACAAGGTCAAAAGCTAAGATGATGAAGGAAGCAATGCAAGGATTGGTGCAATCCACTTGGGCCGAGTTATCGAGCAAGTCCTCAACATTCGCGATGGACTTGAAAGAAGAAGATCAGCTTTAGTCCATGTGATACAAGCTACAAAGGCGTTAAGTACAAAATAACGCTGATTGGGTGATTTTCGAACAATTTCGTCATCGCTTCGTAATCTGGGCATAACTCTCTTATCCGAGCTCCGATTGAGTTGCTTCAAGATGTTATGGAAAGCCAAAAATATTTCTACAACGTTCATGTTTTGCGTTTTCTGAGATTCGGGTTTCATCAAGGTGAAAATCGGGCTTGAAGTTGCTGCACCTACAGTGTTGACATTTTTGGCTTCGTGAAATTCTAATACGCGGGTTAACTTATTTAGTGGATTTCTTTTATTATTTTTAGTCGATAGTTTACGACGTTTTGGACCTAAAAATGTTCAGCCCATGTCTTTTAATTGATGCAACCCTTATTAGGTCCTAGGGTTTCATGTAGGGTTTTTAAAAGAACTTGTAGCCGTAATTTTGTGGCAACGAACATTGATGAGTGCGCAAAAGTGCACTCTAAATATTCGATTATTGGATTAAAATGCTAGAAAGTGGATAGAAATATGAGAATATAATTGATATTATTTTATTTAATTTCTATTTACAATAAGTGGTATTTGAGCATTAATTTATAAGATTTTATATCTCAAATATTGCATTATTTGTTGGCGAGAGATAGTTTGCAATTGTGCTTAACACTTAATATTTTTGGAATAATTTTTGGCTTTTTGACAGATTCGACCATTGAGTTTCAATCGAGATTTGGATGATGTTAGAATTTCAGAATGAGAAAACGGTCTTCATGAAGATCTTAGAGGACGTCTTGGGCTTTTCAAAAAGGTCTGGTTTGCAAAAATCGGAGTTCGTTTGGACCTCCAAACATTATTTCGAAATCAGGTCTAAAAAGCTACTCCAAATGCTATCCGTCCAGTCAACTTGAAGGAGCCATAACTTGAGCTTCTAAAACCCAAATCAAGTGGTTTTTAAGCCTAAAATTATCTACTCATCCGGCACTACAACTTTCGTGAAGAACTCGAATCGAGATTCCATCGTTATCCAATGGAAAAATGGGCTTGAACATTGCGGCTGTGTGCATATGCGGCAGGAAAAGAAGAAATAAAAAGAATTAAAAGGGGGGGCTTGGTTGTACGGCTGAGCAATAGTGCAGCCAAGACAAAAGGAGAGAAATAGAGAAAGAAAGAAAAATATATAAAGAAAAGTCAAACTTGGTGGCTGATCAGGAAACCAAAAGAAAAGCAATGAAAATAAAGAGACCAAATGATGCAGCTTGGCTCAAAGTAGAAAGGGGCGGCAGGCGCTTGGGCGCTGGAATGAGGCGCTGCTTTGGCTTGTGGGGCCCGAACTAAAAACAAATATACAGGAGAAAAGGAAATAAATAGAAGCAATGGATGCAGGCGTGGAAAGCAAAACCAAAGAACAATTGATGTGGGGCCTATCAGTGCTCCGTGCGGCGCGAGGGACATGGCTACTGGTTTGCTTGGCCTTGTGCGGTGGGCCTCGTGTGGTCTAGGGAGCCCTGCATCTGTTAACAAAACAGAAAAAGAGAGGGATTTGTTTGTGGCTGTTGCGGCGGGGAAAAATACAGAAGTACAGAACAGAGGGCTGCGGGCGACAGAAGAGTGAACACAGAGGGAGATTGTGCGGCTGTACGGTGCAAAGAAGAAGAAAACATCAGTACAGCTACTCCATGGCTCGATTGTTCTCTGTGAAATTTATGTTATCCGTCTTATACATGGGTAACTAAATTTTCAAGTAGAGTTAGGGATGAACTTGCACCATAGATGGTTATTTTAATTTATTTTTGATTCCTGTACGTGGTTTTCACTTGTTAAATTCTTTGATAATTATTCATAATTAATTGTTGGATTTTATTGTCCGAATAATTAAAGGGTTTAGTCCGTTTATAGATTCAGTCATGCTTTTTCTATAAAATAGATTAATGTTTTGATTATTTTTGGAACAATTAAATATTTATATTGATTCAATTCTCTGCTGCAATATTACTTGTCGGGTATATTGTCGTCGTTGGGTTTTTTCAATGTGAATAATAACTTGTGAGATTTAAAAGTGTTGAATGATTTTTCAAAGGGTTATTTTCAGTTTAATTTTGGTTCATAATTTTATATCTTCCGATTGAGATTTTTGGGATTTAATTTCTCAATTGAGTTATTAGTGAATTAAAAATAATTAAAATATCACATATGTGCAAGGGATTCCCGACACTCCACTATTCGTTAATTTGAGTATTTTCTTCCATTAATCAATTTGTTTAATTTTTAATCTGCATTCAAAAATCACTTTTCTATATTTTTATTTTCTTGTTAACCGTCTAATATTTTTCTTAGTTTCAGAAATTCTTTCTATTATTCTTTTAATTTTGTCTCCCTGTGGAATCAACACCCCAAAGCTACACTACAACTACCGCGTTATTCTTTGGGTGTAATCAAATTTAGAGTGCACTTTTGCGCACTCATCACACCCCCCAACTTACTCATTGCTAGTCCCTAGCAATTTCCATGGAAAAATGGCAAAAGAGACCAAAGATTATCACACTCAGAAAACATCTAGTCACACTTTTTAAATTCGCAAATCAAGGCAATTTAAGGAATTCAAAAACCCTATAATAATCAATCCCCTTATAGCAATTCACAGAGTGTGTGTGTGTGTGTTCCAAACCATATCCATCTAACCACAAACCATGACACATGCAACATCAAGAACATCTCAAGCGAAAGGTTCAACTTTATATCTCACGGGTATAAAAGTGTTTCTTGTAGGGGTTCTCTCTATGGAGTTGACAAGGGGTGTATATGCTCAATGAAGAATCAGGCACTATGAATAAGCAACAAGCAAACATTGATCTTATGATAGGCGCACTAACAAATGACATTTCCACCACTCTTTCCACAGGCTTACTTAAGATCAGAATGATCAACATAAAAAGGTGTAACGTGGCTCGGGCTAGGGCTATATGAAGAAAAGGATAAAAACGATTCAAAAGCTTCCAAGTATATACTAATAGAATTTCATTACAAACCATAGCAACCAATCTTTCCACTTGATGCACTCTTCAACTTTTCAAACCACTGAATAACAAAACGTCTGCTTTTTCTTCTTCTTTTCTTTTTCTTTTTCTTCACTTTTTTTTTTCTTTTTCCATTTTTTTTTTTTTGAATCTAATAAACTTTGATGCTTATTGATTTTGATGCTCACCCAACTAAACACTTTTGCACTTGTACTCTTTCTTTTTCTTTTTCTGCTTTTTTCAATCTAACACAAAAGATAAGAAATGTAAATTCCACACCTAGTACACACTTGGAAGCAACAAGGGTAGGATAAATAATGTATAAGCTATGCTCCAATGTGGAGAGGTATGGATGATATAGGCACATGAAAAAAACTATCTGCGTTTGTTGGCTCAAAGTGGCTACTACAGGTCTATGATGAGAAGGGTTAGCTTGAAAGGCTCAAACGTTAATCCTAAATTGACCTTCGTCATATCCCAAGTATATCCGCCGTCAAACCACCAACCATATAATGATATTCTCAAAAGAAGTGCCCAATTCAACAGATCAATGAATGCTTATCATAAACTGAATTTGTAGACTCTCAATTCTCTCCAAAACACACATGAATACTTAAGCAAAAGAGTTCTCTAGCTACATGTGTCAACCACCATCTTACCACAAAGTTTGGATAAGTGCACTAAAAATTATGTGAATGCCTCAATAGAATGATTATAGTGGATTCGGTGAATTCACAAAAATAGCTATGAATGAAAATGAGTATTCGTGTGAAAAAAATGCACGTGTGATGCAAATTTTAAAAATTTTGACACATGAAAATATGAATTTGCAATCAAACATGAATGAAGCTTTTTGCATAGAGAACTTTTCAGTTTTCTATTCCTATTCTTGAATGAACTACAAACTTATCAAAAGCATACCCTTTGTGGCGTTCTCATCAAATCTAGGTTCTTGAAACAAGTTTTCAATGGGTCTAGATCATCTTGACTTGATTCTTGGCTTTCTTGGGTAAGTTTCAATTTGATCGTGGGTTGAAGGGGTTTTGATTTTATGGGCAAATCCATTTGAGGAGAGGGGGAATAATGGGCACTATGGCGGATCGAGTCTTAAAGATCCTTTGCAAGTTCCAGATGGGCCAATCACAAGGTTAAGAGCTAAGATGATGAAGGAAGCAATGCAAGGATTGGTGCAATCCACTTGGGCCGAGTTATCGAGCAAGTCCTCAACATTCGCGATGGACTTGAAAGAAGAAGATTAGCTTTAGTCCATGTGATACAAGCTACAGAGGCGTTAAGTGCAAAATAACGCTGATTGGGTGATTTTCAGACAATTTCGACATCACTTTGTAATCTAGGCATAACTCTCTTATCCAAGCTCCGATTGAGATGCTTCAAGATGCTATGGAAAGCCAAGAAATATTTCTACAACGTTCATGTTTTGTGTTTTCTGAGATTCAGGTTTCATCAAGGTCAAAATCGGGCTTGAAGTTGCTGCACCTGCACTGCTGACGTTTTTGGCTGCGCGAAATTCTAATACGCGGGTTAACTCATTTAGTGGATTTCTTTTATTATTTTTTAGTCGATAGTTTAGGATGTTTCGGGCCTAAAAATTTTAAGCCCATGTCTTTTAATTGATGTAGGCCTTATTAGGCCCTAGGGTTTCATGTTGGGTTTTTAAAAAAACTTGTAGCCGCAATTTTGCGGCAACGAACGTGAATGAAGCATTTTGCATAGAGAACTTTTCAGTTTTCTCTTCTTATTCTTGAATGAACTATGAAATTATCAAAGACATACCCTTTGTGGCGTTCTCATCAAATCTAGGTTCTTGAAACAAGTTTTCAATGGGTCTAGATCATCTTGACTTGATTCTTGGCTTTCTTGGGTAAGTTTCAATTTGATCGTGGGATAAAGGGATTTCGATCTTATGGGTTCACATCATTCTCCCTTTGAAATTGTTTATGCTTTTAATCAACCTACTCCTTTAGATTTGATGCCTTTACCTATTGATGATAAGAGTAACTTGGATGGACACAGGAAGGCCGAATTGGTGAAATCGATTCATGAAAGGGTATGGCTTCAAATTGCATAGAAGAATGAAAAGTTTGCTTCCTAAGCCAATAAAGGGCGAAGGCGTGTCATCTTCGAACCTGGAGATTGGGTTTGGGTTCACATGCGCAAAGAAAGATTCCCAACCCATAGAAGAACTAAATTGCACCCTCGAAGAGATGGACCTTTCCAAATCCTTGAGAAAATTAATGATAATGCTTATAAAGTGGATCTTCCGAGTGAGTATAATGTCTCTGCTAGTTTCAATGTTTCCGATCTTTCTCCTTTTGATGCAGGTGACGACTCGAGGTCGAGTCCTTTTGAAAAGAGAGGTAATGATGGGCACCATGGCAGACCGAGTCTTAAAGATCCTTTACAAGTTCTAGATGAGCCAATCATAAGGTCGAGAGCTAAACAGATCAAGGAAGCAATGCAAGGATTAGTGCAATCCACTTGGGCCGAGTTATCGAGCAAGTCCCCAACATTTATGATGGGCTTAAAAGAAAAAGAGCCAACTTTAGTCCATGTGATACAAGCTATAGAGGGTGGCGGCATAGCCTAGTAGTTTCGTATAGACTTTTTATTTTTTTAAGTATAGGCGTGTGGGCTTATTTTATGTTTTTATGGTTGCAGCCATTTGGGCCTATTTAACTCATTTAGTGGATTTTCTTTTATTAGTTTTAGTCGATGATTTAGGATGTTTTGGGCCTGAAGATGTTCAGCCCGTGTCTTTTATTTGATGTAGGCCTTATTCGGCCCTAGGGTTTTAAAAGAACTTGTAGCCACAATTTGGAGGCTACGAACATGAATGAAGCTTTCTGCATAGAGAATTTTTCAGTTTTCTCTTCTTGTTCTTGAGTGAACTACAAACTTATCAAAGGCATACCCTTTGTGGCGTTCTCATCAAATCTAGGTTCTTGAAACAAATATTCAACGGGTCTAGATCATCTTGACTTGATTCTTGGCTTTCTTGGGTAAGATTCAATTAGATTGTGGGTTCAAGGGATTTCGATCTTACGGGTTCACATCACTAGTTAAATCATTTAAATCTAAGGCTTAAAACTTGGAGTTTTGCTATTCGATTTACTCAAATTGTACATGCATTTCAAGTATTTCTTCGAGATCTAGCCTTCTGAATGTCTGAAGGCAGTTTGTGACTTATGGTTAGAGAAAAAATACCATTATAAGCCACATTGTTTTTCTGTTATTAAGGCAAATTTCACTATTTAGGTTGCAAACTCAAACTGCCATAATTTGGCACTGTTATCCGCTTTACGCGAATTATATATGCATTTCATGTATTATTTGAGATCTAGCTTTTTAATGCCTGTTTTGAGAAAAAAAAAAAAAAAAAAAAGCTCATTCTAAGCCTCAAATTTTCGCCAATTTGGCTGTTTCAGTTGTAGATTCAAACAACTATAACTTTGCACTCTATTTTCTGATTTACCCAAATCATACATTCATTTCATGTATTTCTTCGAGATCTAGCCATTTGAATAGCCGAAGAAAATTTGCAACAATTGGTTTGATAAGAAAAGGCCATTATAAACATCATTTTTTTCATTTTTTAGGCAAATTTCGTTGTTTTGGTTAGGGATTCAAATTTCCATAACTTGGCGCACTGTTATTCATTTTTCACAAATTATATATGCATTTCATGTATTTGTTCGAGATCAAGCCATCCAAAACACCCAAAGGCAGATTTCAATGCCTGTTTTGAGAAAAAAAAAAGGCCATTATATGCCTCAATTTTTTTTTATTTTTGAGGCAAATTTTGGTGTTTTGGCTGTGGATTCAAACAGTTATAACTTGACGCTCTATTATCTGATTTATTTCGAGATCTCGACATCTGAATGGCTGATGGAAGTTTGTGACGTATGGTTTGAGAAAAAAGGCCATTATAAGCCAAATTTTTTAGGCATATTTCGCTGTTTTGGTTGCAGATTCAAACTGCCATAACTTTTTTTTTTTTTTTGGTAAGTAAAACTTTATAACCAAAAATAGAGATATACACGAGGAACAAAACAAAGCTAAAAAACAAGGAGCTACACAACAAACAAAATCACAAGACTAAAACAAGTGGGAAAATGAGGGAAGGCCTTCAACAAGATTGCCCGCCTCTTAACCCACCAAACAAGCAAAGAAACCAACAACTAAATGTCCAAATTCAAATCCCACTACAATAACAGATCTTCATCAAGCCCAAAATGTCTAGGGTTACTATCACCAATCAACTTGCTCCGCACCATCAGATTAATACCCTCAATAAGCTGATCTTTAGTTCTTGATTCATCATTGAAAACCTCCGATTCCACTTAAGCCAAATAGTACGAACCAAAGTAGAAAGCACCAACTTACTTATATAACAATGAGCCGACTTCCCTTTAAAAGTTTAAGTGGCCCATTGAATTATGTCTTGCTAGGGCCTAGGGGACCAACTAATGTGAACCCATAAGATCAAAATCCCTTAAACCCACAATCAAATTGAAACTTACCCAAGAAAGCCAAGAATCAAGTCAAGATGATCTAAACCCGTTGAAAACTTGTTTGAAGAACCTAGATTTGATAAGAACGCCACAAAGGGTATGCCTCTGATAAGTTCGTAGTTCACTCAAGAACAAGTAGAGAAAACTGAAAAATTCTCTATGCAGAAAGCTTCATTCACGTTCCTGGCCTCCAAATTGCTGCTAGAAGTCCTTCTAAAACCCTCCATGAAACCCATTCACGTTCCTAGCCTCCAAATTGCTGCTAGAAGTCCTTCTAAAACCCTCCATGAAACCCTAGGGCCGAACATGGCCTACATCAATTAAAATACATGGGCTGAACATCTTCAGGCCCAAAATGTCCTAAACTACCAACTAAAACTAATAAAAGAAATCTACTAAATGAGTTAAATAGCCCAAACACCCACAACCATAAAAACATAAAATAGGCCCACATGCCTATACTTAACGAAATAAAAAGTCTACAAAAAACCACTAGGCTATGCCGAACCCCTCTATAGCTTGTATCACATGGATTAAAGCTGGTTTTTCTTCTTTCAAGCCCATCTTGAATTGCTTCCTAGATCTTCTTAGCTCTCGACCTTGTGATTGGCCCATCTGGAACTTGTAAAGGATCTTTAAGACTCGGTCCACCATAGTGCCCATCATTCCCCCTCTTCTTAAAAGGATTTGACCTCGAATCGTCACCTGCATCAAAGGGAGAAAGATCAGAAACATTGAAAGTAGCAGAGACATTATACTCACCTTGAAAGATCCACTTTATAAGCATTATCATTAATTTTCTCAAGGATTTGGAAAGGTCCATCTCCTCGAGGATACAATTTAGTTCTTTTATGGGCTGGGAATCTTTTTTTCCCCATGTGAACCCAAACCCAATCTCCAGGTTTGAAGATGACACGTCTTCGCCCTTTATTGGCTTATGAAGCAAACTTTTCATTCTGCTGCGCAATTTGAAGTCGTACTCTTTCATGAATTGACTTCACCAATTCGGCCTTCCTATGGCCGTCCAAACTACTCCTGTCATCAATCGGTAAAGGCATCAAATCTAAAGGATTAAGTGGATTAAAACCATAAACAATTTCAAAGGGAGAATAAGAAGTAGTAGTATGCATAGTCCTATTATATGAAAACTCTATAAATGGCAAACAATCCTCCCAAGTTTTTAAATTCTTTTGAATGATAGTGCGTAAGAGTTGAGTTAGAGTCCTATTGACAACTTCAGTCTGTCCATCAGTCTGTGGATGATAAGTAGTGGACAATAAAAGTTTGATACCTAATTTTTCCCACAAACCTTCCAAAAGTAGCTAAGGAATTTAACATCCCTATCAGAAACAATACTCCTAGGTACACCATAAAGTCGCACTATTTCCTTGAAAAATAAATCAGCTATGTTTGTGGCATCATCTGTTTTATGGCATGGAATGAAATGTGCCATTTTACTAAATCTGTCCACTACTACAAAAATAGAACCTCTACCCTTTTTTGTCCTAGGCAACCCCAAAACAAAGTCCATAGAAATGTCTACCCATGGCTCACTAGGAACGGGTAAAGGTGTATACAACCCATGTGGTAAAACCATAGATTTGGCCTTTCTACATGTAATACACCTACCACATATTTGAGTGACGTCTCTTCTCATCATAGGCCAAAAGAAATGTTCATGTAAAATTTTTAAGGTTTTCCTGACACCAAAGTGCCCCATTAATCCTCCACCATATGCCTCACGCACCTATAATTCACACATTGACCAATTTGGCACACACAATTTGCTTTCTTTAAACAAATATCCATCATGCTTGTACAACTTACCAAATGTCGCTTTATCACACGCCATATACACATCAGAAAAATCAGCGTCACTAGCATACATGTCTTTCACATATTCTAACCCAAGCATTTTAGCGCTCATAGAAGTAAGAAGTACATACCTCCGTGATAAAGCATCAGCAACAATGTTCTCTTTACCTTGCTTGTATTCCATCCATCTAACATGTCTCTTTTTTAGTTTACCTTGACCCTTGAGATGCTTCAATGATTCATGATCGGTGTGGTTCACAAACTCCTTAGGCCAAAGGTAGTGCTGCCATATCTCTAGAGCGTGAACAAGAGCATAAAGTTCTTTGTCATAAATGGGGTAATTCAGGGCCACCCCACTTAGCTTCTCGCTGAAAAAGGTGATGGGTCGCCTATCCTGCATCAAAACGACTCCAATTCTTATTCTTGAGGCATCACATTCAATCTCAAAAGTTTTGTTAAAATCAGGTAATGCTAACACAAGTGTAGAACATAATCTTTCTTTAATATTAGCAAATGCATTTGCTTGATCAACCCTCCAATGTAATCCAACATTCTTTTTAATTATTTCAGTGAGTGGTGTAGCAATGGTACTAAAATCCTTAACAAAACGCCTATAAAAACTAGCTAAACCATGAAAGCTTCTTACCGCAGTGATGCCTTTAGGCGTTAACCACTCCTTGATGGCCTTGATGGCCTTGACTTTCTCTTTATCCACCTCAATACCTTTTGTACTAACAACATAACCAAGAAAACTAATTTTTCCAATACAAAAGGTACATTTCTTAAAATTAGCATACAACTTTTCACACCTGAACACGTCGAACACACATCTCAAATGCTCAATATGTTCATCTAAGTTCTTGCTGTACACTAGGATATCATCAAAGTACACAACTACAAATTTGCCTAGGAAAGCACATAATACATGGTTCATTAATCTCATGAAAGTCCTAGGTGCATCTGTAAGTCCAAATGGCATAACTAGCTATTCATAAAGTTCATATTTAGTCTTAAAAGTAGTTTTCCATTCATCTCCCTCTTTCATTCTAATTTGATGGTATACACTTTTAAGATCTATTTTACTGAAAATACATAAGCCATGCAATTCATCAAGCATATCATCTAATCTAGGAAATGGGATGACGATACTTTACTATTATATTGTTGACTACACTGCAATCAATCCACATTCTCCAAGTCACATCCTTCTTTGGCACTTGTAGCACTGGTACTGCACATGGGCTCATGCTCTCTCTCTCTCTCTCTCTCTCTCTCTCTCATGGACCCCTTGCTCATCAAATCTTCAACTTGCCTTTGAAGCTCCTTTGTCTCCTCCAGATTACTCCTATAGGCTGTGCGGTTTGGAATAACAGCTCCAGGTACGAAATCAATTTGATGTTCAAAGCCTCTAATGGGTGGTAACCCACTCGGCATCTCCTCTGGAAATACATCCTCGAACTCTTGCAAAAAAGAAACAGCCACACTAGGAAGAGATTGGTTAGTTTTATCAAGATTAAAATAAGACTCTTTGTAAACAAGAAAAATCATAGGTTAATCTGCTAAGAAGACCCTCTTAACCTCACTCTCCTTGGCATAAAAACTCATCTTTGTCTCTCTTTTTCCCTCTGCAGGTTCTCTTTCTTTTTTCTCTCGTGGCTCCACTCTCTTTTATTTATTCTCAACCATCTCTCTATTTTGTTTTTCACTCTCTCTTTTTCTTGAGGTTTCGGCCTCACCCTTTCTTTTTTGCTCAATCTTACTTTTTCAGCTTCAACTGGTCCTCCTATACCTATTTTGGGGTTAAAGAAGCAAGCTTAATTGTTTTTCCATCCTTTACAAAGTTTTAGTTGTTCCTAAACCTGTCATGAATCGCCTTCCTATCATACTGCCACGGCCTCCCCAACAAAATATGGCTAGCATGCATAGGAACTACATCACAGAGCATCCCATCACTATACCTCCCAATGGTAAAAGCCACCAAAACCTACTTATAGTCCTTGACCTCCCCACATTCATTCAACCACTATAACTTATAAGGTCGAGGATGCTTCAGTAAAAGTAAGCTCAACTTTTCAACTAGGGCAGTACTAGTTACATTGGTGCAACTTCCCCCATCTATAATCATACTACACACCTTGTTATTTACATAACATCTAGTATGAAATATTTTTTCTCTTTGCTGCTCCATATCATTTACCTTAATTTGCGTATTGAAAGCACACCTGGGAACAAGAGACTCACCTTTTACGGGGTATTCCACTCCATCATCATCACTAGCATCGACCAACTCGGGCATCTCATCACCATCATTCTCACTCTCAATCATTGCCTCCCTATTGTCATGCATAACCATCACCCGCTTGTTTGGACATTGAGATGCAATGTGCCCAAAACCAAAACATTTAAAACATTTAATATTTCTATTCCTTGAAGGTTGGAAATCTACCTTGGGTTTGTTCTTGGTAGTTCCCTCATCTTGTCCCTTAGGTGGTTCGGCCTTCCCCTTTGCTACAGCGCGATTATTTCTATCCCATTTTGGTCTCCAAAGAGTGCCAAAAACTGAAGTATAGCTTGTTGCCCCTTGTCTTTTAACTACCTTTCCACCACCATAGTCGTGTGCACCATATCTTCTACCTCCACATAATGCTGCAACTCAACTACATTGGCTATGTCTCTATTTAAACCACTTAAAAATTTGGCCATTGTGGCCTCCCTGATCCTCCTCTACATTAGCCCGAATCATAACCACCTCCATCTCCTAATGGTAATCCTCTACACTCCTAGTCCTTTGTGTAAGTTTTTGTAATTTTTGGTAGAGGTCACTATAGTATTGGCCAGGTACAAATCTCTGACTCATAAGAGCATTCAACTCACTCCATGTTTCTGCAGGTCTCTCATAATTCCTCCTTGATGTGAACCCGTAAGATCAAAATCCCTTGAACCCACGATCAAATTGAAACCTACCCAAGAAAGCCAAGAATCAAGTCAAGATGATCTAGACCCGTTGAAAACTAGTTTCAAGAACCTAGAGTTGATGAGAATGCCAAAAAGGGTATTAATAAGTTTGTAATTCATTCAAGAACAAGAAGAGAAAACTAAAAATCCTCTAAGTAAAAAGTTTCATTCACGTTCGTTGCCTGCAAAATTGCAGCTACAAGTTCTTTTAAAACCCTAAATGAAACCCTAGGGCCGAATAAGGGGTACATCAATTAAAAGACACGGGCTGAGCATCTTCAGGCCCAAAACATCCTAAACTACCGATCATACTAAAAATATAAAATAGGCCTACGCGCCTATACTTAATGAAATAAAAAGTCTATACGAAACCACTAGACTATGTTGCCCCCTTTGTACCTTGTATCACGTGGATTAAAGCTGGTTCTTCTTCTTTCAAGCCCATCTTGAACGTTGGCGTCTTGCTTCATAACTCGGCCCAAGTGGATTGCACCAATCCTTGCATTGCTTCCATGATCTTCTTAGCTCTCGACCTTGTGATTGGCCCTTCTGGAACTTGTAAAGGATCTTTAAGATTCGGTCCACCATGGTGCCGATAATTCCCCCTCTCCTCGAAAGGATTCGACCTCGAATCGTCACCTGCATCAAAGGGAGAAAGATCAGAAACATTGAAAGTAGCAGAAACATTATACTCACCTAGAAGATCCACTTTATAAGTATTATCATTAATTTTCTCAAGGATTTGGAAAAGTCCATCTCCTCGAGGATGCAATTTAGTTCTTCTATGGGTTGGGAATCTTTCTTTGTGCATGTGAACCCAAACCCAATCTCTAGGTTCGAAGATGACATGACTGTGCCTTTTATTGGCTCGAGAAGCAAACTTTTCATTCTTCTGTGCAATTTTGAAGCCGTACCCTTTCATGAATTGACTTCACCAATTCAGCCTTCTTGTGTCCATCCAAACTACTCCTGTCATGAATAGGTAAAGGCATCAAATCTAAAGAGTAAGTGGATTAAAACCATAAACAATCACAAACTCCTTAGGCCAAGGTAGTGCTGCCATGTCTCTAGAGCGCGAACAATAGCATGAAGTTCTTTGTCATAAGTGGGGTAATTCAGGGCCACCCCACTTAGCTTCTCATGAAAAAAGGCGATGGGTCGCCTATCCTGCATAAAACGGCTCCAATTCCTATTCCTAAGGCATCACATTCAATCTCAAAAGTTTTGTTAAAATCAGGTAAAGCTAACACAGGTGCAGAATGTCACGACCCGAAAAAAGTTTTACTCTGCCATTATGCACAAGGTATAAAAGAATGCTAGCCAATCAATGAATATATATACTTAATATCAGATGATAGAAGTCAAATGATAAGGAAATGAATCTGCTATGCTAACAATGTCATACTGCTACAGTCATGAGCTATATCAAGTATGAAATGTAAACACTGTACTGAAAGCTATAAAAATCTCATGATCATTCAATAATGATATAATATGATTAAGCTATGAATATCAACAACAAAGGATAGTGATATCAACTAAAACTGAGATGCGCTGGTACTAGTGGGGCATGGCTACCCCTTGGGTGCCTAATGCACCAATCTAAAAATGTAAGTCTATGTCCCATGCCTCACATAGCAACGTAGTAAATGTTCCACTCGACTGTATGAATACTGCTCTCCCTTGAGCTCGTATTCAGCTCCACTCGGAACCTTGGACCCGTTGGTCATAAATAGCATCAGATGGAGGTGTGATTGAGCACAAATCTGGCACTAATAATATATCAGGATCACGCTATCTTCCACGAAGAGTATAGTGGAATCATAACTGATTCTAGGCAATCTGACATAACAATAGTTTTCGAGGCTACGGTTACTAGACTGCTTCGAATAAAACTGTCTGGCCGTCATGGCCCTAGGTACAAGTGTACACAAAGAAATCTAGTGCACAAGTGTACAATCATGATCGAGATATATATAGAATCAATAACTGTCTCACACATGATAGGGCAATATCGATGTGGCTAAATAAACACTGGTATGTATGTATAGAATACAAAGTAATATATAAACAAAGAACTATGACATGGCTTGGAATGTAACACATGCAGAGATCAAATTTTACTTACCTCTTTCTATATTTGTCTAGGAGGTCAAACCACCTTTTTCTCGTCTTTCGATATTCATATGATTCAGGAAACTCATCTCAGTCTATGTATATATTTATAACTCATGCTATTCATCAAATTTTATGTCTCTTTATTATTTATATCTCTTTTACTAGAATAAACTCTATTATTGAAGTTGGAATGTCGAACAAAGTCGGTTTAGGCTTTCACGGAATTCAATTCGGACTTCAGTACTAAAAAGAGCAAAACGATCATTTTGTACTTTTATGGGTTCTTACTTCTCGAGACCTTTTTTTGTAAATCAGACTCCACGATTGAGTCCAAAATGCTCGAAATAATAAAAATCTACTTATGCTTTTATTTTAATCGGAGTTCATTTGACTAATTTTCGACTTAAGGGCATTTTGGTAATTTTTTCTTTAATTTAAATATTATTTTATTACTTGGGGTCAAATTCTAATTATCATAAGTTCTGGGTAAATATAATTATCATAATTTCCTATTCCAAATTGGAATAGCCAAACAATGGACATCTCCTAAACCTTCGATAAGTTATCCTTGTTCCTATTTCAAATCAATTTCTATTTACTATTCTTGTATCCAAACAACCCCAATTCCATATTTTTAAACTTTTAAAATTTATAAAATACCTGGATCTACCCCATGGGTTGTCAACCCGACCCGACCCATGGCCCAAAAGCCAAAAGAACCCAACACGCACAGCAACGTGCAGCGCTGCCAACCGTGCGGCTGGTCATCTTCTCTGGCCATGGCAGCCAGTTTTCGGTGACGTTTCGACGTTCGACCACTCGAGTCCTCTTCTACTCCTCATGGGCTTTCCATATATACCCTCAAAATTCGGTTTGGATCACCGAAAGGCCTAGAAAAATGGAGTTGCAGCCAGCTCCGGCGAAGTAGTCCCAACTTTTCGGCGAGCTGAATTTTCACTATTTCATGGCTTTTTAGCCATTGTTTTGACCCCAAATTTTACCGTACAAGTTGCTGCACTTATGGGCAACAATTTCCAATTCATAAAATGAGCTAAAACGATCAAAGACTCAATGACCCAGAATTTTTCTTCAAACTTTAAATTGGTTTTTCTCACTTGTTTCTCAACCAAATGGGCTGCAGGTTTCTTCCTCAATTCACCATTTTCATGCTCTTTAAAACCATGCAATTATTTCTAAGCTTTAAAGAATTATACAAAAAAAAAATAGAAATTCAAACTTGGAAATTTACAAAGTTTTCCTCACCTTTTTCTTTCTATTTCTCCTTCTTTCTTCTTCGGTTTCCTACTTCTGAATAGTTTAGAATCCTCCCAAGGAGCTCAACTTCTTGTTTTCCTCATTTTCTCTATTGAATATCAAACACATATACACTAA
Source organism: Nyssa sinensis (assembly GCA_008638375.1). Classification (NCBI taxonomy): domain Eukaryota; kingdom Viridiplantae; phylum Streptophyta; class Magnoliopsida; order Cornales; family Nyssaceae; genus Nyssa; species Nyssa sinensis. The sequence goes on from CM018050.1 coordinate 14,032,807, forward strand.
CGGCCGCCCCTCGCGTCCTCACTCTTTCTTCTTTCTTTTCTTTCCCACTTGCAGCCTACTTTTTTTCTCTTTCTTCCTACAATTTTTACAGCTTTCCTTGAATTTTTTCTTCTCTATTCTGATTTCTTTTCTTGTTTCTTTGCTTTCATTAGCTTAGGATATTATGTATATATTATATAATATATATTACACACACTAGTACACACACCTTGCCGACACTTTGTACAACACACACACACCATTTGATTTTTTTCTTTTCTTTTTTTTCTTCACTTGCATGCCTTTTCCATGCTTATATATATAATAAAAATCTATGTTTTATTACATATGTACATACATAACCGTATATACATATATATATATATATTTGTCTGTATATTTTTATATTTATTTTTATATATACACACACACATATATATATCATCTCATATATATATATATATTCTTGTATTTATTAAAATACACTATGTATGTATATCGAGGCATATATTGGCCTACGTACATGATTCTCCGTACCGCTCAGATTTATCAAATGGTACCCTTGGGTACTCGGGATTGCTTGTGATTTAATCCTCCTATTTTTAAATATCCTAATTACTCCATTTATGATTCTCAATATCCTCGGCTCAGTTTACTCATACTTGGCTTGTCTTAATCTCGAGATTTCCTGAGATTATAACCTCTACTATATACCTCGATAATCATACCCGTCACTGTATATTACTTATTGAAATAGTTCGACATATTTTGGGATATACTATTCTCGGTCTGAATCAGTCTCGGTTTATCTTTGATATTTTGATCATTGCTTGGTTAAAGCTCAGTATTATTATTTGACTCTTTTTAGATAAAATGGAATTATTTTATTTATTTGGAACTCATGTTCGATTATAACTAGTGTTATGCTACTCGACCTAACCTATCTCGATTTACGTGTACTCGATCGGGTCTACCTCAATCTACGTGCCATATCCCGAGTCGAGATATTACACAGAACATAATCTTTATTTAATATTAGCAAATGCATTCGCCTGATCAAGCCCCCAATGAAATCCAACATTCTTTTTAATTATTTCAGTGAGTGGTGCAGCAATGGTGCTAAAATCCTTAACAAAATGCCTATAAAAACTAGCTAAACCATGAAAGCTTCTTACCTCAGTGATGCCTTTAGGCGCTGGCCACTCCTTGATGGCCTTGACTTTCTCTTCATCCACCTCAATACCTTTTGTACTAATTACATAACCAAGAAAAATAATTTTTTTCCATAAAAAAGGTACATTTCTTAAAATTAGCATACAACTTTTCACATCTCAACACATTGAACACACATCTCAAATGTCCAATATGTTCATCTATGTTCTTGCTATACACTAGGATGTCATCAAAGTACACGACTACAAATTTGCCTAAGAATGCACGTAATACATGGTTCATTAATCTAATGAAAGTACTAGGCTAAGTCTAAATGGCGTAACCAACCATTTATAAAGTCCATATTTAGTCTTAAAACAGTTTTTCATTCATCTCCCTCTTTTATTCTAATTTGATGGTATCCACTTTTAAGATCTATTTTACTAGAAATACATGAGCCATGCAATTCATCAATCATATCATCTAATCTTGGAATGGGTGAACGATACTTTACAATAATCTTGTTGACCACTCCACAATCATCGCACATCCTCTATGTCCCATCCTTCTTTGACGCTAGTAGCACTAGTATTGCACATGGGCTCATGCTCTCTCTCAAGGACCCTTTGCTCATCAAATTTTCAACTTCCCTTTGAAGCTCCTTTGTCTCCTCTGGATTACTCCTATAGGCTGGTCGGTTTGCAATAATGGCTCCAAGTATGAAATCAATTTGATGTTCAATGCCTCTAATGGGCTACCCACTCGGCATCTCCTCTGGAAATACATCCTCAAACTCCTGCAACAAAGAAACAGCCACACTAGGAAGAGATTGGTTAGTGTCATCAAGATTAAAATAAGATTCTTTGTAAACAAGAAAAATCATTGGCTGATTTGCTAAGAAAGCCCTTTTAACCTCACTCTCCCTTGCATAAAAACTCATTTTTGTCTCTCATTTTCTCTCTGCAGGTTCTCTTTCTTTTTTCTCTCATGGCTTCACTCTTTTTTCTTTATTCTCAGCGACCTCTCTATTTTTTTGTTTCACTCTCTTTTTTCCTTGAGGTTTCAGCCCCACCTTTTCTTTTTTCCTCAATCTCACTTTTAAGCTTCAGTTGGTCCTCATATACCTATTTTGGGGTTAAAGGAGCAAGCTGGATTGTCTTTCCATCCTTTACAAAGCTGTATCTATTCCTAAACCCGTCATGAATCACCTTCCTATCATACTACCACGACCTCCCCAACAAAATATGGCCATCATACATAAGAACTACATCACAAAGCATCTCATCACTATACCTCCCAATGGTAAAAGCCACCAAAATCACTAGACTATACTGCCCCCTTGGTAGCTTGTATCACGTGCATTAAAGATGGTTCTTCTTCTTTCAAGCCCATCTTGAACGTCAGGGTCTTGCTTAATAACTCGGCCCAAGTGGATTGCACCAATCCTTGCATTGCTTCCTTGATCTTCTTAGCTATCGACCTTGTGATTGGCCCTTTCGGAACTTATAAAGGATCTTTAAGACTCGGTCCACCATGGTGCCCATCACTCCTCCTTTTGGTAACCAATTGATCCCACCAAATAATTGCATAATCAGTGAACTCAATTACCACTAGCTTCACCATCTTCTCCTCTAAACAGTTGTGACAATAAAAAATCAACTCTATTTTCTTCTCCCACTCTAAATAACCTTCAGTGTCATTCCTACCTTGGAAAGATGTTATTTTCACTTCGATGCTCGCAAGGTTCCTATCCACCCCATCTCGCCCCCCTTGGATTTCTCTTATGTCTTTTCCATGCCTACCTCCTCTAGGTCTACCTATTTCACCCATTCCAACTTTAGATGCTATGTCTTCCTCAGCCTCATCATCTTCTTCATTCTCATACTCATTTTCAATGATAGGCTCATCTCCTCCTATCTTGCCCACCTTGCAGATTACTAATCACGACCTCTTGTTGGTCCATCATATCCCTCATCTCCCCCATCACCAAATTCAACCGTTCAAACTGTTGTTGCATGTCGCAAAACAAACAATGAGTTAGCCGCCTCCTTCTTAGGTGTTGAGTCACTCTTATGAGACATTGTTAATGCTCTGCAAAACAAGGAAAGGATGTTAGTGGTAAAAAAAAAACCTCACACACTCCCTTACGTGTTTACGCTCAAATATTATCACACCACTCGTGTTTCACTCTTTTTGGCTTTTCCAATACTATTCTCACCCACTCTTGTCTTTTACCTAACCTGTTTTCCCTTTGAAGTTCATGAAAAACTAGTTAAACTAAATCAAGAGACAACCTTGTATTATTCAAACCAGCAATAAATTCAAGAAACAAGAAGGAATAAAATGACACAAATCTCAAATAATTATACAAGGAAAAGAGCAATTAAGAAACGAGATACTAAAGATGATATATTCGACCCCTTTGAAGATAAGGATCAATTGAAGAATGATGAAGATATGGAAATTATAGATCTGGAATTTAAAGAAAAGATTCGTGTAATCAATAAAAGAATTTGCAGGTCTGAATTCTTGAATCAAATACACGGGTAGTCAATTGTGAGAATCACAGATCTAAATTCAAACACACGAAATTAACAAAAATGACGAAGGAATCGCAAATTTGAATGATGAACAATTCGCAGATTTAAATAGAAAAACCTAGAACATGCATAAGACAAAAATCAAATGCAAGAATTAAAAAGGATAATCAGGCCTGATTTGGAGTCTGAGCTCTGATACCAAATGATGTGAACCCATAAGATCGAAATCCCTTGAACCCACAATCAAATTGAAACTTACCCAAGAAATCGAAGAATCAAGTCAAGATGATCTAGACCCATTAAAAACTTGTTTCAAGAACCTAGATTTGATGAGAATGCCACAAAGGCTATGCCTTTGATAAGTTCGTAGTTCACTCAAGAACAAGTAGAGAAAACTGAAAAATTCTCTATACAGAAAGCTTCATTCACGTTCCTAGCCTCCAAATTGCGGCTATAAGTCCTTTTAAAACCCTGCATGAAACCTAGGGCTGAATAAGGCCTACATCAATTAAAAGACACAAGATGAACATCTTTAGGCCCAAAACGTCCTAAACTACTGACTAAAACTAATAAAAGAAATCCACTAAATGAGTTAAATAGGCCCAAACGCCTACAACCATAAAAACATAAAATAGGCCCACACGCCTATACTTAACAAAATAAAAAGTATACACAAAACCACTAGGCTATGTCGCCTTCCTCTGTAGCTTGTATCACATGGATTAAAGCTGGTTCTTCTTCTTTTAAGCCATCTTAAATGTTGGGGTCTTGCTTGATGAATTTGCAAACTCGGCTGATGTGGATTGTACTAATCCTTGCATTGCTTCCTTAATCTTCTTAGCTCTCGACCTTGTGATTGGCCCATCTGGAACTTGTAAAGGATCTTTGAGACTCGGTCCACCATGATGCCCATCACCAACACAGATTACGCTTTTCGTGAATTATATATATGCTTTTGATGTATATTTTTGAGATCTAGCCAGCTGAAACTCCTAAAGGTAGTTTTTGATACCCATTTTGAGAAAAAAAAAGGCCATTATAAGCCTTAATTTTTCATTTTTAGTCAAATTTCACTATTTTGGATACGGATTCAAACAACAATAAGTTGGCACTCTGTTATCCGATTTACGCAAATTATATGTGCTTTTCATGTTTTTCTTCTAGATCTATCCATTTGAATGGTCGAAGGTAGTTTACGACATATGGTTTTAAGAAAAAGGCCATTATAAACCTTATTTTTTCATTATTCAGGCATATTTCGTTGTTTTGGCAGCGGATTGAAACAACTAAAGCTTGGCACTCTGTTATCCAATTTACTCGAATTATACGTGCATTTCATATATTTCTTCGTGGTCTAGCCAACTAAATGGCCGAATGCAGTGCACAACGTATGGTTTGAGAAAAAAGTCCATTGTAAGCCACATTTTTTAATTTTTGAGGCAAATTTCGCTGTTTAGGTTGCGGATTCAAACTACCATAACTTGGTGCTCTGTTATCCGCTTTATGCAAACTATAATTGCACTTCATTTATTTTATGAGATTTACCGATCCAAAATAAGCAAAGGCTTTTTGATGTTGTTTTGAGAAAAAAAATGCCATTATAAGCCTCAAATTTTCATTATTGATGCAAATTTCATTGTTTTGGCTACGGATTCAAACAATTATAACTTAGCGCTTTGTTATCCAATTTACATGAATGATACGTGCATTTCAGGTATTCCTTCGAGATCTAGCCATTTGAATGGCCGAATGCGGTTTCCGACAAATGGTGTGTGGAAAAAAGGCCATTATAAGCCTTATTTTTTCATTTTTAAGGCAATTTTGCTGTTTTGGTTACGGATTCAAATTGCCATAACTTGGCACTCTGTTATCTCATTTTCATGAATTATATATGCATTTCGTATATTTTTTCGAGATCTAGCCATCCAAAACTAACAAAGGTTTCTGATGCCTATTTTGAGAAAAGACCATTATATGCCTAAATTTTTCATTTTTGAGGCAAATTTTACTGTTTTGGCTCCAGATTCAAACAACTATAATTTGTCGATCTATTATCCGATTTACAGGAATTATACGTGCATTTCATATATTTCTTCGAGATCTTGCCCTTTGAATGGCCGAAGGCAATTTGCGACAAATGATTTGAGAAAAAAATGCCATTATAAGCCTTATTTTTTCATTTTTCAAGCATATTTTGCCGTTTTGGCTACGGATTCAAACTGCCATAACTTAGCGCTCTGTTATCTACTTTTCGCAAATTATATATGCTTTTCATTTATTTTTTCGAGATCTAGCCATCCAAAACTGCCAAAGGTGGTTTTCGATGCTTGTTTTGAGAAACGAGGCCACTATAAGCATTAATTTTTCATTTTTGATGCAAATTTTGCAGTCTTGGTTGTAGATTCAAACAGCTATAACTTGGCGCTCTGTTATCCGATTTATTCGAATCATATGTGCATTTCACAAATTTCTTTGAGATCTAGCCATCTGAATGGCCGAAGGCAGTTTGTGACAAATGGTTTGAGAAAAAAAAGGCCATTATAAGCCTTATTTTTTTATTTATGAGGTAAATTTTGTTTTTTTGGTTGCGGATTCAAACTGCCATAACTTGGTGCCCTATTATTCGCTTTTCGCAAAACATATATATGCATTTCATGTATTTTTTCGAAATCTAGGCATCTTAAACTGCCAAAGGAGGTTTTTGATGTCTGTTTTTAGAGAAAAGGCCATCATAAGCCTTAATTTTCCATTTTTGAGGCAAATTTTTTTGTTGACTACAGATTCAAACAACTATAACTTAATGCTCTGTTATCCGATTTACGTTAATTATATTATCATTTCATTTATTTCTTTGAGATATAACTATTTGAATGGTCAAAGGATGTTTGTGAAGCATGGTTTTTAGAAAAAGGCCTTTATAAGCCCTATTTTTCTTTTTTCAGGTATATTTCATTGTTTTGGTTGCAGACTAAAATAGTTCTTGGTGCTCTGTTATCCGATTTACTTGAATTACACGTGCATTTTATGTATTTCTTCGAGATCTAGCCATATAAATGGCTGAAGGCAATTTGCACCAAATGGTTTGGGAGAAAATGGCCATTATAAGCCTCATTTTTTCATTGTTCAGGTAAATTTCGTTGTTTTGGTTGCAGATTCAAATTCACACAACTTGGTGCTCTGTTATCTACTTTTCACGAATTATATACGCATTCCATGTATTCTTTCAAGATCTAGCCATCTAAAAAAGCCAAACGAGGTTTCGATGTTGATTTTGAGAAAAATGCCATTATAAGCCTCAATTTTTCATTTTTGAGAAAAATTTTGTTATTTTCGCTGCGAATTCAAATAGCTATAACTTGGCACTTTGTTATCTGATTTACGCGAATTGTCATGACCTAGAACCCACCCTATGCGGATTATGGCCAGTGACCGACACTGTCACTCAGATAAGCCGTACAAAATCAAATGAATTGCAGCAAAGGGTGATAATTTTTTTTTCTTTTATGTATCATGTGGGGAAACTACACATATGCAACTCATCTGATAACAAATTAAACTTTAAAAATCATCAATTAGATTATCTCCAATTGTAATTTTCATCATTATAAATCACCATTCAGGTCTAATATCATTTCTAATGTCACGATGTCACAATATCCAATATTAACATTAACTGTCACATCCCCCAGACCCACCCTGTGCGGATTTGGGGCACGTGACAAAGGCCAGTTAGGCACCCATCGGGTTTTGTCAGTTTTTTTTTTTTTGAAAACAAAACCCCGATGGTAATCCTAACCACAGGCCATTCCGATCTAAATCCCAAGCATAATGCATTCAACATGTATAATTTAAGCAGCGGAATTTTTCACAAGAGAATGCATACATATATACTTGGCAGAGCATTCAGGATATATCATAGTCAGTCCTATCTTAATCAAGCTTACAAAACAGTCTCACTACAAAAAGTCATAATCTGTTCAATTACACAAAAAAGTACAAAAATGGTATAGATTCACAAAAATGGGTTATCATTTTATCTGGGGGTCTCCAACATTTTCCCCCTAAGTTCTGGACCTGCTAAACCTGTCCATCTGAGAGTTCCCTTGAAATTATTAAAATAATGGAATGAGCTTTAAAAAGCCCAGTGAGTAACACAGATATCCAGGCAAGAGTTTCGAATTCGATCTTTGCTTAAATCACATGGTAATTAAATCAGTTTGGAATTAATAGTTCAATAAATCCAAGTCAAGTTCAATAGATCAAAACAGATAAACGGTTCAGAGTGATAGCATATCAATCAGAAGTATAGTTAATCATTTGAGAAACTAAAAACCATGACATCGGTGATAAAAGCATGCATTTAAAACAATTGCATTTAAAACATATGGTATTTGAAACAATTTAGCAGATCAAGGAGCAGTAACTTAAACAGTGTCAGAAGTTACTCACCTTCAATATTCGAGTTTGAAGCTATGAACGGAGCCTTCCTCTTTTTCTCTTTAAGCCTATAACAATTTATAAAGATTTATCAACTCATGGCCTTAGACTGAGTAAGTCTACCCTATGATGGGTTTCATGGAACTAACTTATAGTGGCTAGTTCTTAGGTCTTACCTCTTAAGCATTTGGCTTAGGGTTTCAGTATCTTCCTATTTTTTCATCTTGGCCTCGGCAATCATTTCTTTAGTACGTGCCTTATATATGAAGGGCTGGACGGAGACGATTTCAGTGGACTTAGCTATTCTAATATGGCGCTCAATAACTCTTTGCTGCCTCAGTAATTCTTGCATAAACTCTTGCTGTTTCTTATCGGCTAACCTCTGGGCCTTAGTCATGATGGTGAATTTCTTGCCCTGTTTGTCCATGGTAGTTTAAGTGATATTTTTACCTAGATCACAGCTTAACATGTTAGAACAGATGCCTTCACACATTTATCGGTTCTGATTTTCATATTATGGACCTAACCATTGAGTTCGGAAGGTCGAAGAAAGTAAATTTAGACTCTCTCGGCTTTTAATTTGGGTTCGGGTATGTCAGGGGTATTTTGGTCATTTTTGCCGTCATATAATTTCTGTCTCGGGTTCGTCATCTAATCATGTATACAGTCTTACAAGTGTCAGGTCTACTACTGGTATCAGTTCCGTTGAAATCGGATTTCATTTGGGCCTTGTACAAGGTCAGGGGTATTATGGTAATTTCATACATCATATTTTTTTCGGTACCTCATTTGCAGTCACGGACCTCACCATTGGACTCAGGAGGTCCGAGACAGTAGAAATACATATATAACTTATGATTTTTGGACAACGGACTAATTTGGAGTATTTAATTTAATTAAATGATTTTAATTAAATTAATTTCGGAATATATATAATATATATTATTTTCGGCACAATAGTGAATGGTCGAATAGGGTGGCACAGCAGACGCGTGCCACCTCCCTCTCCAATAGACACCACGTTCGAGTCCCATAAGGCACAAAATGCGTCTTTTATTTCTGTTTTATATTAAATAGATAATATATATATATATATATTCTGTCTCATAAGGGTCACACGTAGGTGGGTGGCCGAGTGGAAAGAAGGGGCGCGTGGGTTCTGGAGGTCAGGGGTTCGAAACCCCGTAGCCCCGTTTTTCCTTCCTTCCCTTTCTTTTCTTTTAAACGTAACTATTTAACATATAAACGGCCCAAAACGACGCAGTTTAATTAATGCAGTGGCAGTCCGTGGGACAGACACGTGTCCGAGTCAACCCGCCAACTCGGTTTAGAAGACACGGAGTCGACTCAGCGTCGTCTCCTTCGTTGAACCTCACACAGTGATGCCCTAAAAACCTGCAGATTTTTAATTTCTATTTCGTGAGTTTTAACACACGGTCTCTCTCTGTTTTTTATTCAAATATACTATAAATATGATTTCCATCATTTTGGCATTCATAAATCAACAATAAATCAACTCAAACGGTGAGAATAAACCATGCTACCCGTACCTGCAACTCAACAATACATCCTTATTTCTCAACCATTTTGTGTGTTTTTTGAAGCTACGTGACCTACAGAGCATAAGGATCAAGACCCTATCTTCATTTTTCAGTTTAGTCACATGCATCGACAATTTAAGTTTTGAACCCGTAAGAATATTTTGAAATCCGTGGGGCTATACAGTGTTCTGGGGTCGCGTAGGTAGATGGTTGAGATCCTCTTGGGGTCTATTTCAGGTCTTGACACTCAAGGTTCCATTCTGCTATGGTTGATTTAGACCTGGTATTCCAAGGTCCATTAATGGAGGTTGGTCTCGGGTTTCATGGTTTTTGACCTATCCGAGACCTCTAACACATGCAATACACTCAGAATAATTCCTAAGATCAAGAATGAAACATGCATGCAGTCTAATTCTATCAAACAGTTCCAAAATCTACAAAACAAGGATTGAAGATAAATTTGGAATTTTACCTTCAAGCAGTAGCAGTTCACACTCTTGGCTCGGTTCAGACCTTTCTAAATGTCTCTCAAGCTTCTCAGTTCATGCACCGATGATCCTCAAGTCCCCCCTTGCACTTCAAATGGCCAAATTTTCCCCAAACTCCCTTGCATGCAAAGCTTTCTCCCATTCTCTCTCACTACACTCTCACACTCTCTCACAGTCCCTCACGTATGCACACACATTCACACAATTCTGTATTTTCAGAATTCTCTCAAAAGAGAGAATTTGATGCAAGTTATAGCTTATATATATTATAGCTTCATATACATATAGGGCTATACACATATACATATATGTGAGTGTATCTCTGCCCTTAGTGGGGTTAGTGGCTGCTGACCTGATGGAGGTGATGGAGGGCTATGATGAAGGGAATGCATGCAAGGCCATTGGCCAATTTGGGTGGTGGCTTGGGCAAGATTATAGGTTATATACATATTTTGCTGTATAATTGCACAAAGTAACCAACAGCCTAGTTGGTAACTTTTTGGGACAGATTTTACCTACCTTGGTAGGTCAAGGGTTCAATTCCCCTTGGCCTCTCAAGTGACCATTTTCTCCTATTTTTCTGGTCAAGGCCCTGTTTGGTTGTCGCGGAATTCCAGTTTCACTATTTTGGCCTTAACTTTCAATCCGTAACTCCTTTTTCAGTGCAGTTTCTTTCTGTCACTTCCTACTCAGAATATCTTTCATTGATCAAGGTCCAATGTCAGTTTTTATTTCCTCGAGTTTCTCATAATTAGCTAATTCAAATTTTATCACTATTAAAAATAGACATTAAATTAGCTAAACCCGACATTTCATTCCCAAAACAGTTTTCAATACACAAAACATGCCAGTCAAGTAATTGGGGTGTTACATTAACCTTGCAGGATATATATACAAATTAAGGCTCGGAGCTATACACTGTCAAATTTACCCACAAGTATAGTATATCACTAACTCCACTTGTCACCATCATTGCATTTCCTTCCATATTGTGTTACCTGAAAAATTGTTATAATTTTGGGATGAGCTAACTTAGCTCAGTAAGTAAATCCTTCACCTACCATGGGTTAAACAAAGTGTATAACAAGAAAGTAATCATAGGATTTCAAGCTTAAAGGAATCAGCCATCGGGCCAGAGTAACATAGTTTTATAAGGAGTTCACAAATGTGATAACGGTGACTAAGCAAGTCAATAAGCACAAATCTATCAGCACATATCATTTAGTTGCCCAAATCAAGGGACTCAATTGAATATAAAGAGAAGCCTCATAGGTGTATTTATCATTCAAGGTAACATTACCAAGTCAACAAATGGTGTGGGATCAAACATATAGAATCTTGGGTCAAATGGATATACAAATCTGGGTCGAATGATTATACAAATCTAAGTCAAATAGATATAAAAGTATGGGTCAAGCAAATATAAGAATCTAAGTTATAAGAATTTGAGTCTAATAAGTCAACAATCATGGTGCGACATCAACGTATGGAACGTTGAGTCAAATAGATATACAAATCTAGGTCAAATATATATGAGAGTCTAAGTCAAATAGATCAATTACCATAGTGTGAGATCAGACATATGAGAGTCTCAGTCAAATAGATCAACAACCATAGTGTGAGATCCGACATATGGAATATTGATCAAATGGATAGACAAATCTAAGTCAAAATAGATATAATAGTCTGAGTCAAATAGACATAAGAATCTAAATCTAATCGATCAACAACTATAGTGTGACATCAAACATATGGAACACTAAGTCAAATGAATATACAAATATGAGTAAAATAGACATAGGGGTCTTGATGAGTGCACAAAAGTGCACTTTAAATGTCCCATTATTTGATTAAAATGCTAGAAAGTGAATAAAAATGCTGGGATATAATTGCTTTTATTTAATTTAATTTTTATTCACAGTGAGATATATTTAAACGTTATTTTATAATATTTTGAATATCAAATATTGTATTATTTGTTGGTGAGAGACAGGTTGTAATTGTGCTTGATACTTAATATTTTTGAAATAATTTGTGAGCGATTTTAAGCTTCATTGTTAATATTTATATTTTATTTCAGATTTGGAAGCTTGGAGCAGCAGTGACTGGCTTGTGACTGAAGAAAGAGAATAAATTAAGAAAACCAAAGCAGTGTGGGCCATTGGCAAGAAAAGAAAGAAGAAAAAAAAATGAGAGTTAAGCTAAAAGAAGCTGCGGCTTGGCTGGAGTGAAGCAGAAGGAAAAGAAAAATGAATAACAAAAGCAAGGCATGAGTGAGCCGGCTGGTGCTTTGGTGACGCGCAAAGGTGCGGCTGATTTGGAGTATGGGCTAATGACGCGGGGCCCAGGGGCGCTACTTGGGCTTCCGTCAGTGGTGCGGCTCACTCAAAGGCTTGATATGGGGCCATGGGCTGATTTAATATGCAATTGAAATCAGGGAGTAGCTAACGTGAGGGATAGGCTGCGGGGCCCACGGCCTGGAGAAAAAAAGAAGAAGCAAGAGAAGCTGATACAAGCGTGGACAAGGCCTGTTATGCGCTGAGGTGAGGCGCTAGCTACGCGGGGCCCATGCACATGTGCCGATTTGTGGGCTGGTTAAGCTATGGCGCAAACTTGAGGCCCAGGCGCTGTGGCTCGTGTTGATCAATTTATGGCGCAGGCACAGAACAGTTTAAAAGGAGAACAAAAAAATAGAAAACGAGGAGACCTGTGGCAGAACAGTAAAATATAGAGAGAAGCAGGCCACAGCGCAGGGAAGAAGGAGGAAAAATCAGCGCAGCGACTCCATGGCTCAGTGTTTCTCCATAAAATTTATGTTATTCGTTTTCTACATAGGTAACTAAACTTTCAAGTGGGTTTAGGGATGAACTTGCACTATAAATGGTTGTTTTAATTTATTTTTGATTCTTGTACATGGTTTTCACTTATTAAATTCTTTGATGATCATTCGCAATTTATTGTTGAATTTTATTCTCTGAATAATTAAAGGTTTTAGTCCTTTTATAGATTCAGTCATGCTTTTTCTATCGAATGGATTAATGTTTTGATTATTTTTGGAACAATTAATTATTTATATTAATTCAATTCTCTGCAACAATATTGCTCGTTGGGTATATTGTCGTCGTTGTGTTTTCTCAATGTGAATAATAATTTGTGTGATTTAAAAGTGTTGAATGATTTTTCAAAGGATTATTTTCAGTCTAATTTTGGTTCATAATTTTATATCTTCTGATTGAGATTTTTAGAATTTAATTTCTCAATTGAGTTATCAGTGAATTAAAAATAATCTAAATACCAGATATGTGCAAGGAATTCCCAAAGCTCCACTGTTTGTTAAATTTGAGTATTTTCTTCCATTAATCAAATTGTTTAATTTTTAGTTTGCATTCAAAAATCACTGCTTATATTTTTATTTTCTCGTGAATCATTTAATATTTTTCTTTAGTTTTAGAAATTCTGTTTACTATTCTTTTAATCTTGTCTCCTTGTGGAATCGACACCCCAAAGCTACACTACAACTACCGCAGTATTCTTTGGGCGTAATCAGGTCTAAGTCAAATAGATATAAGAATCTGAGTCTAATAAATCAACAATCATAGTACAAAATCAAACATATGGAATACTGAGTCAAATGGATATACAAATCTGAGTCAAATAGATGAACATAACACATTTAATTGCCCAAGTCAAAGGAGTTCAATCGAATACAAAGATAAGCCTCGAGGGCGTATTTCACATCCAACGGTAACGTTATCAAATCCATAAAGGCTGTGGAATTAAACATATAGAACTTGAGTCAAATTGATGCTATCAACAAATAGGGCCCAACTACCCTTAAACAGTACTCATCCAGGTTCATTGTCATGACCCCAAACCCACCTTATGCAGATTAAGGGTTGCAGAGGTAGCCCTCGAGTTGTACCTAACAAAATCTAATTAAGGATCAATAATATTATCATCAAATTAGATAATTAAGTACTAGAATCATAATAGGGTTTACAGACCATGATAAAAGTAATTTTCAAATTACAGATCCTTAAACAAAAAGCAATCCCCATGACGTGGACTCATGGGATAGAAAAAACTGTGAGGAGGGGAGTTTAAAAAAAATGATGGATTCTAGAGAGAAGGGAGAGCTTCTCACTCTAGAATTTTTCTAATCCCTTTTTGTTTTTCTTGTTCGCTACGCATTAATTGCTTCCAATCAGCCATTTAATGCAAGAATTATTGATTCTCAAGCAGCAAAAGATGTCCCTCATTCATTGCAAGCTATTAATTTAGTGTCTAAAGTTCATGGTCCAGATGGAGTGGCTATGGTTGCTCAAGGGGCGGCTATTTTTTTTTTTTTTTTAGTAAGTAAAATTTTATATAACCAAAAAAAGAGATATACAAGAGGTGTAAAAACAAAGCTCAAAAACAGGAGCTACACAATAACCAAACTAACAAGCCTAGAACAAGGGGGAAAATGAGGGAAAGCCTTCAACAATAGCCCACCCTTCTAACCCACCAGACAACAGACCAAACCAACAACTAATTGTCCAAATTCAACTCCCACCATAACAACTCTTCATCCAGTAGAAAACGTCTATGGCTACGATCCCAATCAACTTGCTCTGCACCATCAGATTAATACCCTCAATAAGCTGATCTCTAGTTCTTGATTCATTGTTAAAATACCGCCGATTCCGCTCAAGCCAAATAGAATGCACCAGAGTAGAGAGCACCAACTTACTAATATAGCTTTGAGCCGACTTCCCTTTAAATGTTTGAGTGGCCCATTGAATTGTGTCTTACCAGGGGTGAGGGGACCAACTCAAATTACACTTAGCTGTAAAGTGAATCCATCAATCAAGAGTAAAAGGATAGCCAAAGAAGAGGTGAGCATAGTCTTCCAACGGCTGCCCACAAAAAACACATTTCACTTCAAGGTCTCTTTTAAACTGCAAAATATGGTCTTGAGTAGAAAGCCTCTCCCAAATGGCTAACTAAAGGATGAAGCTGCATCTTGGGATAGCATGAGAGAACAATACCAGGTTCCACCACAAAACTTAAGGTCGAGATACCTGAATCGCATTCCAACCTGAATTAGTAGAGAACACTTCAGAAAGGTGGCCCAACCATTGGAGTTGGTCCATCATATGCTGATTAGGCGTAAACCCTAGGGGGAAAGAACGCTTAAGCTCTATTAAGTGGTGAGAGTTAGCACTAGGCCACCTCCACTCATTCCCTACAATGATACGGCTTACCCGAGCGGATCTAGAAAGCCCAAAATCATAAATAACACAGTCTCCGATAGCATCCCAAATAGAACCCGACGGGAGCCAATAGTCAAACCAAAGTGAAGTATGCTGACCATTTCCCACCTTGTGTTGAATTAAAGATTTAAACCTTGCTCTAAGCTTCATCAGCTTCTTCCACACCCAAGAGCAAACCCCTGGACAGGTAACCTCACAAAGATGTTTTTGTTTCAACATGTTAGCGTGAACCCAAGCAACCCACAAAGAAGAGCAATAGGGATCACTCAGTTGCTAGAGATGCTTAGAGACTACAGCTTTGTTCCAATCCTCCAGCTTCTTAATCCTCAACCCACTTTCCTCTTTAGGGTAAGTGACATTATCCCAAGCAACCTTGGCCTTAGAAGATTTCAAGTCTGGACAAGACCAAAGAAAGGACCTCATAATCTTCTCGATATCCCGGATAATCTTCTTAGGGAGCACAAAATTTGAAGTCTAATAAACCTGCATGCTGAAGATGACTGACTTCAACAGATACATGGAAGTCCAAGTTTTAACTTTGGACATAATCCGATCAACCAGCACCTTGCAATCAATTGTCTTCAGCTTGAAAGAAATCAGAGGCACTCCTAGGTAATGCATAGGTAACTTCCCCTCCTAAAAACCCATTGCGTCCAGAATATCCTGTTTGCCTTGAGTGGAAACTCTAGAGAAGAAGATGTTACTCTTAGCCGCATTCGGGTTTAACCCCAAGAATTTTGCATACTCTTCAATGGTATCCTTCAAGATTGAGGCAGAGTTGAGGTCGCCATGGCAAAATAGCATAAAATCATTGGCAAAGCACAAGTGAGTGATTTTGGGCTGCTTACATCTCCAATGGTACTTAAAATTTACCTCTCGATCAACTTTCTGTCTCAACATCATAGAGAAAACCTCC
Organism: Nyssa sinensis; assembly: GCA_008638375.1. Lineage (NCBI taxonomy): Eukaryota > Viridiplantae > Streptophyta > Magnoliopsida > Cornales > Nyssaceae > Nyssa > Nyssa sinensis. The sequence continues at coordinate 14,049,115 of CM018050.1, forward strand.
ATAGCAAGAACAAAAAGGTAGGGAGAGAGGGGGTCACCTTGGCTAAGCCACGGGCACCTCTGAAATAACCTTCAAGAGCACCGTTAATGGAAATAGAGAAACTCAAAGTAGTAATACCAGCCTTGATCCACCGAACATAAGTGGCGGGAAACTTTATCAAATCAAGCACATCCAAGAGAAATTCCCATCTAACCGAATCATAAGCCTTCCAAATGTCCACTTTCATTGTGCATCGCGAGGAGCCCCCTCTCCTTGTGATAATTATTCATGAGCTCTTGGGCAAGAAAAATATTATCACTGGTGCTCCTTTCTGATAAAAAGGCGGATTGCGCCTCTCAATCAAATCACCAAGGACAGGTTTGAGACGATTAGCAACGATCTTGATAATGCATTTGTAGATGGTATTACAACACAAAATGAGACGGTAATCATTTAACTTAGAGGGGTTGGGAACCTTAGGCACAAGGGTAATGGCGGTAGCATTGAGCTCATGAAGCAAGGAGCTTTCACGAAAGAACTCTTGGATGGCAGCAAGAACATCTTTACCCACAATATCCCAAGTAGCCCGAAAGAAATGCGCATTAAAACCATCCGGGCCTGGTGCTTTATTGGGGTGCAAGCTAAACAAAGTCTCCTTAATCTCATCTCTATCCACGGGCTTACTTAACTGCTGGGCTTGAGCATGAGAAATACCTTTGCTGATGGAATTGGTGAGTTGGCCTTTCCCAAGAAACTCGTGTTGTGATCCCCTTCATTAAGCCATTAAATCCTTGACTTCTGCTTAGCCAGGCTTTCCTCCCACTTGCTCCATTGAGTAAAGTGCTGCAAGGCGAGCTTCTCTTGGTTCTTCAAATCAATATCAAGAGGGATATAGTTCAAAGAATGTGGAATTGCAAAAAGATGCTGCCGGGCTTGCTCAATAGAGTTGGAAGAGATCTACCCTCTAACTTGGTTTAAAAGCTTCAATTCTTTTTTCACTACTGTAAGCTTCCTTGTCACATCCCGAACCCCACCCTACGCGGATGTCGAGGACGTGATGCCAGTCAGCCGCCACGCGACCAACCGAAGGCAATTTCTGAACTTTCCAGTGAATTGCACTCCGACTGTAGAGTCAGATGCAGCGGAATTTAAAACCTTTTTTTTTTTGTCAAGGGAATGCAACTCATGTATTCACTATAAGGCTATGTACCACAGAGCCAGTCTAAAATCCAACAACTAACAATTCTAACCTCAGAGCATATCTATAATCCGACATATAACAACAGAGCAGAACTATAATCTTTAGAGTACCGTTTAAATCCATGAGCCAGGTCTATATCTAGAACATACCAGTCAAGTCAGTCGTATTACATCACTCACCTGATTAAACAGATTCAATCCTCAGTAATCCAGTCTCCACTGATCAGTGCCATCAGATCCAACAGATATCATTCCTGAAAAATGTTAGGGAATGGGGTGAGCTTCGAAAAGCCCAATGAGTAACACAGGTTCCCTGTCAAGGGTTTCAAAACCATTTCTTGTTTACAAAGCACAAGGGTAGTTCAGTTGTTTCTGAAATAGCAGTTTTATAAATCTACTTTAAATGCAGTTTCAGTAGAATAACGCAGGATTGAACAAAATAAAACAACAGATCAGAACAGACAGAACATAACAGACCGTATCAAGCATAACCGTACAGAACAGAACACAACAGGTCAGGACAGAGCAGAACCAAGCAGAGCAGGACATAACAAATCAGAACAGGATGAAGCAAAGCACAACAAATCAGAACAGAATAGTAAATGATGCCAATATATCAATCAGAGACAAACACGTCAGAATAGAACGGGTCAGAATAAAACGGGTCAAAATAGAACAGGTCAGAACGGATCACAATAAAACATAATAGAACGGAACGGAACAGAACATAACAAGTCATAACCGAACAGAACGGAATAGGTCATAGCAAATCATAACCGAACAGAACGGAATAAAACATAACAAATCATAACCGAACAGAACGGAATAAAACTTGACAAATCAAAATAAAACAGAACGGAACATAACAGAACGGAGCGGAAACAATATGTCAACCAGAGATACAGGTATATCATCAACAAAACGGAACAAGACAAAACTGAGTGGAAACAGTATATCAATCAAGGATACAGGTATATCATCAACGGAACGAAACAAGACAGAACTGAGTGGAAACAGTATATCAATCAAGGATACAGGTATATCATCAACGGAACGAAACAAGACAAAACTGAGTGGAAACAGTATATCAATCAAGGATACAGGTATATCATCAACGGAACGAAACAAGACAGAACTGAGTGGAAACAATATATCAATCAAGGATACAGGTATATCATCAGCGGAACGAAACAAGACAGAACTGGGTGGAAACAGTATATCAATCAAGGATACAGGTATATCATCAACAGAATGAAACAAGACAGAACTGAGTGCAAACAGTATATCAATCAAGGATACAGGTATATCATCAACGGAACGAAACAAGACAAAACTAAGTGGAAACAGTATATCAATGAAGGATACAGGTATATCATCAACGGAACGAAATAAGACAAAACTGAGTGGAAACAGTATATCAATCAAAGAACATGATAGATCAGTATTGAGCAGAACAGGACAGGACAAAACAGAACGGAACAGATCGAAACAAAGCAAACAAGTTAGGACGGAACAGATCAAACATAACAAATCAGGACGGATCAGGACGGAACAGATCAGACATAACAAATCAGGACGGATCAGGACGGAATAGATCAGACATAACAAATCAGGACGGATCAGGACGGAACAGATCAGACATAACAAATCAGGACGGAACAGATCAGACATAACAAACCAGGACGGATCAGGATGGAACAGATCAGACATAACAAATCAGGACAGATCAGACATAACAAATCAGGACGGATCAGGACGGAACAGATCAGACAGATCAAACGGAACAGGTCAGGAAAAAACAGATCAAATAAAACAGGTCAGACAGATCAAACAGAACAGGTCAGGACAGATCAAACAGAACATGTCAGTGTTGAGCGGAACAGAACAGAACAGATCAAACATAACAGATAGTTAAACACGTTCATTTGAAACAGTATTAAAAACAAGAGTACAGTTAAAACATCAAAGTAACAGAACAGATCAGTTAAAACATCAGAATAACAGAACAGATCAGTAATGAGCAGAGCAGAACAGTATAACAGAATAAACAGTACAGTATGCACAGATTAAACAGTGCAGTATGCTCATGTAGTGCTCAAGACTGAAGTGGTACCAAGAGTCAGTTGTTCTTTCAGTAAAAACAGTGATATGTTTATTGCAGTACAGAACAAAGGAATCAGACAGTAAAAATCATGCATTTGAATAAGGGTATGAAATCAGTGTATCAGATAAAACAGTACAGTACAGTATTTAAAATACAGTAACTAGACGGTGTGCTTATACACCAATTCAGGAGTCAGGGTTACTCACAAACTGTTACGGTTATCTCCTTGCATAAACAATCTGATAACCTCCAAGTATGTCAGGCATCACCATGTATATCCTGAACAATCATCATCAATTACAGACAGATCAAAATTTATCCATTCAGGTCTTATTCGTCATCTAAGGTGTCTATCGGATTACCTAAGATAACCTAGTAGCCTATCGCCCTCTCATCGGGTTTCATCCGGGGCTATTTTATTCTTAAATTAGGCTTAGCAGTCATCAGGATTATAACCCAAGTCATTTAGACTTCAATCGTTATCAGTCAGTTACTTTTTCAGCCCTAGGGCAAAACAGTCATTTTATCACTCTTGCCTCGGGCCCTGTCAAGGTCCTCAGGATAGTCTTTATATCTTAATATAAAGTTTTACGTCTTTTAGACTCCAATCGGTATTGGTTAGGTTCTTATTTTAACCATAGGGACAAATTGGTAATTTTGTCATTCTTGCCCTGGACCTTGTCATGGTCCTCAGAATAGTCCACATATCTTAGATATAATTTTCTAAGTCCTTTGGACTTCGTTTGGTATCTGCTTTTGGTCATCGGGACACATTAGTCGTTTCTCGTTTTACGCGTTAACTGTTCCGGAGTCTTATTTAGCCCTTCAGTGTTCATAATTATCCTTATGATAATTTATCAGATCAGTTTGACCTTTATTCCCCCTCTACTTTGCGCTTCATGTGCTCAGGGGTATTTTGGTAATTTCATACGTCATATTTTTCGGTGCCTCAGTTCACAGAATGGACCTCACCATTGGGTCCAGAGCGTCCGACATAGTTAACTTGGACTGTCTTTTATGTTTAATTAGCCCTGGGTATCTCTAGGGGCAGTTCAGTCATTTGTCACTTACAGGTCTGTATTTTTCGGTACATAATTTCCCGATTTGGACTGCACCATCGAGTCCAGAATGTTTGAAATAGTGAAAATACACTATTTATTTAATTTATTTGGACTCCGTTTGACATATTAAATGTCCAGGGGTAAAATCGTAATTTTACTTAATTAATAAAATAATAAAATAATTATTTTATTATTTTATTATTTAATTAATTTGTCAGGGGCTTAATTGAACAGTTTCTCAGAAATTTGGGCCACTGTATAATTCTTTAAAACAGTTGGGGACAAATCCGTAATTTCAGAAAGTATTTGGGGGTCAAAACATAATTTCATAATTTAGGGGTTCAAACCGTAGGGTTCAGGGGTTCAGAAATTGAACCGGTCCAAAACTCAGAAAACCAACCGGTTCACTGTCTTTAGGAAAACCGGGATAACATATCCCAGTTATCCTGATTTGCTTCCTTATTCTCGGTTTGGATAGGCCCAGTCCTGATTTCCAATTTGTAAAACCCGTGACCAAACAAGACAAATTCGATTTTAATTTAAAACAGAAACGACGCAGTTTCATTATTTCGGTGGCAGCCTCACAGGCCGACACATGTCCGAGTCGACTCGGCCAACTCGGTTGGAATCGCGAGTTGACTCCATCTTCCCCAACCAATTCTGCTACTGTAGCCCTAATCTACAGTTCAGTTTTCTCCATTTTCGTGCCACTTCAAGCACGACTTTCAACCTGTTTGGTTCCCAAACATCTTCTGGATGTCATGCCAACTCTTTGGCGTCGATTTTATGCTTCGAATCAAGCTCAACAGTTTGATATATGGGGGAATAGCCGAAACAATAATTTGGCTATCAAGCCCTCATTTCTCCACCAAATGACACAAGGTTTGGTCTGATGTGATCGTACGTCCATGGGGATCAAACTACCGTTCCAAAATCGTGGTCTAGAGGCCTATTTTCGAGTTTGGGCTCCATGGCCAAAAAGAATAATGCCCAATTTGAGGGTCCTCCAGTGTGGTTTCAGGTCGCGGATGGTGGTATTTGTAACCCTATGAAGATCTAGTTCATGTTCAGACCATCAGTAGTCGGTTTGGTTGAGGTCAATTCAGGCCTGCAACCTCAAGGTCATTAATGGCGGCCGTGTTACAGTTCTGGGGTTTTCATTGCCATCCGACTGTCCCAATTGTTCCAGATCAGTTCTAGGGTCTCTCAGGGGCATGTATATATGATTCATATGGATTAAAAATAATCAGAGCAGTACCAATAAATCAAAACAGAAAATTTTGCAGTTGAGGTGTTTACCTCATAAACGGCCACTGTTCCTCCCTCTCAGCTCAGTTCAGTGCCTTGGTTGTGCTTGTTCAGATCCAGCCATGCCTCAGATCAGTCACACAGGGCCCAGTTCTTCTCCTCCTTTCTCTTTGGTGCATCTTCATGGAACACCATCATGTATAGACCATGGACATACACACCTTTCCCACAATGGTTTCTCACACATAAGCTCACTTGATCTCACATGGTTTCTCTCTCTTAACATATCAGTTCTCACACAGTTTTCTGATTTCTGAATATTCAGCTCACACACTTGGTGTTATAGAGATCCCAAGCTCATGTGTATATTAGTGCACACTTATACACATACATAATCATACATGTAGGGTCTAGGTCTAATTGTAGACACTTGAGATGTGATGATGAGGCTGAAGTGTAGGGGTTTAGGTCATGATGGAGGTTTTGCATGTAACCTCATTGGTCAGTTTGGGAGGTGGCCCCACCAGAATTCTGGGTTATATACCTTTCATTGTATATTTGTACACAAAGACAGTAGTAGCCCAGTTGGTAATTTTTGGATGAGGTTTCTTTTCACTCAAAGGTCAAGGGTTCAATTCCCTTGGCCTCTCATTTGGCCATTTTTTCCATATTTTCGGTTAAGGCCACGTTTGGTTGCGCAGTAATTCAGTTTCAGTGTTTCCTTTGTAACTTTCATTCCGTAACTCATTTTTCGACGCGGTTTGTTCCGGGAGTTTCATATTTCAGTATTCTTCAGTGTCAGAGGTTCCGTGTCATTTATTAATCATCCGAGATTTTTCGAGTTAGCTAATTCGGGTTCCGTTAGTGTTAAAACGGCATTATTTTACCGATTTAACCAGCAATTTGGGTTCGGGTATTATACCCTCTTTCTCGAGACATATTTGATTATTTAATCGGTCCATGGCGACCGTCGGGATCATAATTAATTCCCTAATCATTCTATAAGCCGGTTATTAATTAATAATTAACACTCATTATTAATTACGCAAAGTCGGGGTGTTACATTCTACTCAAAATGAACATACTAGATCCTTCAACATTTTGACTCCAAGCTTTGCGGACAACCAGTTCAAAGGCTTCACATTCCAACCAGAAGTTAAAGAACTTAAACGGCATCTTTTTACATTTAACATCAACTCCAGTCCTAACAATCATAGGACTATGAATTACTAAAATCCACCATCCACCTATCATTAGCCAAAATAAGATCAAGCTCTTAAGATAGTATCATTGCCATACTGACGATTGGTCCAAGTCAAATGGCAACCAGTGTACCTAAGGTCCTCCAATTCTGCATCAATAAGATAGTTATTACATTCCTCTATACAAGGAGGCCAATCCGTACTACCACCAATCCTTTCATTGATAAATCGAACAACATTCAAATCTCTCGTGACCTTCCAAGGCAAATCATTGTTGATGGACGCTTGCTGACGCAAACTACTACAAACACGTCTTCGATCCCTAACACTATTATATCCATAAATAACTGAAAGATAAAACCAAATCCCTTTCCCCCTAATTTGGTCAAGGCAATAGACTACTTGCTCTATAGAGTTAAGGAGAGTAATCTAAAGAACCTCATCATCCCACCCAATCCAAATTCTACCGTTATCTACATCAGCATAATTATGGACAAAACTTCAATTAGGACATAAAGAGTGAGATACCTTCTCAAAATTAGCATGCTTGACCTTTGTTTCCACCAACCCAAGACACGAGATAGCATGAGCTCGAACGAGATGCTTTATTTCTTGTTGCTTCAAGGGAAGATTCACTCCCCTAATGTTCCAGCAAGCTAAACAAATCATTTAAACTGGGAGAATTTTGAATTCTTCCTAGAGCCATGCCCTGATCCCTTTTGATGCTTCTTCCCCTTATTGTTGCGACTACCCTGGTTCCTCTTTTATGCAATTCTAAGCAATCCACCAACTGCCTCCCGATATCCGATGAATCTAACACAAGAGTGGTATCCAGCCTTGAGATTTGAGTTCCTCCACTCTGCTCATGCATACCTTTATCAACTGGAACTGTTTCTTCCTCTGCCATATCCTCTTCACTCTACGGGTTCCCAATCTTCCAATTATGGATACTTTCTACTCTAGTAGCCACATCACTCGGCATCTCCATGCGGTTTTCGCATACCACCTCCTTCTTCCCTATTTCTTCTTGGTGAGTAGAACTAGTGGAATCTTCTCTATTTTCATACAACACTTGAAACTGATTCTGCAAATTCACACTTGGTTTTTGAGGAAGATACTTGCCTAGGGGGGGCACAATCACTGACTTTGGTTTCCACTGTTTGAAAACTAAGGTTCTCAGTCAAATTGGGATGAGAGTTCACCTCAACTTCTTTAGGTTGCACATCTTCACTTTTCCACACCTGGTTATTAGGAAGATTACATTGACTCTGGCCATGCTCGAATTTCTTGCATTTAGAACCGAGCTTAGGAATCCATTGATATTAAACATAAATAGTAACACTTGTGTTCTCCTCCAATTGAAGCTCAAATTGTTCTGGGGGGTCCATGCCAAGTACAATTTCAATACAAATACGGGCAAAGGTGATTTGGCTGAGCTGCTCGGTTGTGGCATCTGTATAGAGGGGTTTTCCAATAGCACTTGCAACATAACTTAACCCCTTTGCTGTCCATAATTCTAAGGGAATGTCATAGAACCGAGCCCATATGAGAATAGTCCTAGAGGCTTCCTGTGTAAGTTTCATTTTAGGCCGCCATTTTTGTAAAATTATGGGGCGCCCAAAGAAGTGCCATGGTCCCCCTTCTAGAACAGCACCATTAAGATAGGATCTGAAAACTTGAAAAAGAAAAATCCTCTTCCGTTAGTCAACACCTCTTCTAAACTGATGTGAACCCATAAGAATGGAATTCCTTGAACCCACAATCAAATTAAAACTCACCCAAGAAAGCCAAGAATCAAGTCAAGATGATCTAAACCCATTGAAAACTTGTTTCAAGAACCTAGAGTTGATGAGAACGCCACAAAAGGTATGCCTTTGATAAGTTCGTAGTTCATTCAAGAACAAGAAGAGAAAACTGAAAAGTTCTCTAAGCAAAAAGCTTCATTTCATTCATGTTGGTTCCATCTTCGTAAAATTGCGGCTACAAGTTCTTTTAAAACCCTAAATGAAACCCTAGGGCCGAATGAGGCCTTTGTGGCGTTCTCATCAACTCTAAGTTCTTGAAACAAGTTTTCAACGGGTCTAGATCATCTTGACTTGACTCCTAGCTTTCTTGGGTGAGTTTCAATTTGATTATAGGTTCAAGGAATTTCATTCTTACGGGTTCACATCATTTGGTATCGGAGCTCAGACTCCAAATCAGGTGTGGTTTATCCTTTTTAATTCTGGCGTTAGATTATTATTCCTGAAAAAAAAAATTCTCAAAATCACAGCAGCGTCTTCTCCAAGACGTAGCCATACAGCCGTTGCTTCCTTTTTTCCTTCTTTTTTTCCTGTTCCCAGCCGTAATTTCATGTTTTTTGGACTTTTCTTCAACGCCTCCTATTTTTCTTTTATTTTCTTTTATTTCTTTTCTATTCCCTGATCAGCACTGGCCGCTTCCTTGTTTTTTTCCTACTTCTTGCTTTCGTTCCCCTACTTTAACGTCCCCGCTTTTCTTCTTTTCTTATTCCTTTTTTTTTATTCAGCAGCTGGTCTCCTTTTTTTTTTTCTTTTTCTTTTTTCCTGCTCCAGCGCCCTACGCCGCCGCCTTATTTTATTCTTTTTCTCCCTGCTGCTTCATCCATTCAGCTCCTTTATTCCTTTCCTTTGACTTTTTGACTTCTTTTATTCTTGTTTTGTTTCCACGCATATGCACAAAGTATAGACTTTTTATTCTTTATTTTTTTTTCTTTTCTTTTGTTCTAGCAGCAGCCGGATCTACAAAAAAAAAAAGAGTAAAAAAAAAAATAAAAAAAAAATTTCTTCTGGCTATTTGATATACTTTGTAATATGAAACTTTTGTGTTGATTGATCCTTAGATTCAAAAGGGTTGAAAATATCATCTTGATTTCTAGTTGTTTCCTAATTGTCTCCTAATTGCATCTTGATTCATAAGTGTTTCCTAATTGCATCTTGATTCCTAATTGTTTCCTAATTGCTCTTGTTTCCTCTTACAATTCTTTGAGATCCGTGTCATTTTATTCTTGCTTGTTTCTTGAATCTATTGCTGGTTGGAATAATATAAGATTGTGACTTGATTTAGTTCAACTAGTTCTTCACAAACTTGAAAGAGAATACTGGAGAGGTAAAAGGCAAAAGTGGGTGAGACAAGTATTGAAAAAGCCCAAAAGAGTGAAACACGAGTGGTGTGACAATATTTGAGCGTAAACAATTAAGGAAGTATGTGAGGTTTATTTTACCACTAACATCTTTTCCTTGTTTTACAGGGCATTAACAATGTCTCATAAGAGTGACTCAACACCTAAGGAGGATGCGGCTAACCCATTCTTTGTTTTGCAGGCCATGTAACAACAATTTTAACGGTTGAATTTGGTGATCGGGGAGATGAGGGATAGGATGGATCAGCAAAATGTCGTGCTTAGAAATCTACAAGGTGGGCAAGATAGGAGGAGACGTGAGCCTGTCATTGAAAATGAGTATTAGAATGAAGAAGATGATGAGGCTGAGGAAGACATAGCATCTGACGTTGAAATGGGCAGACCTAGAGGAGGTAGGCGTGAAAGAGGAGGACATAGGAGAAATCAAAGGGGTCGAAATGGGGTGGATAGAAACCTTGGGAGCATCAAAGTTAAAATACCATCTTTCCAAGGTAAGAATGACCTTGAAGTTTATTTAGAGTGGGAGAAAAAAATAGAATTGATTTTTTATTGTCACAACTATTCAGAGGAGAAGAAGGTAAAGTTGGCAGTAATTGAGTTCACTGATTATGCAATTATTTGGTGGGATCAATTGGTGACCAATAGGAGGCGGAATTATGAGGGACCTGTAGAAACATGGGGTGAGTTGAAAGCTCTCATGAGGCGGAGCTTTGTGTCTTGCCACTACTATAGAGACCTCTACCAAAAATTACAAAACCTTACACAAGGGACCAGGAGTGTAGAGGATTACCATAAGGAGATGGAGGTGGCTATGATTCAAGCTAATGTAGAGGAGGATCGGAAGGCCACAATGGCCAGATTTTTAAGTGGTCTGAATAGAGATATAGCCAATGTAGTTGAGTTGCAGCATTATGTGGAGGTAGAAGACATGGTGCACATGGCTATAAAGGTGGAGAGGCAGTTAAAGAGAAAGGGGGCAGAAAGGTATAGTTCAGTTTCTAGCACTCCTTGGAGACCAAAATGGGATAGAAATGATCAAGCTGTACCAAAAGGGAAGGCCGAACCACCTAAGAGACAAGATGAGGGAACTAGCAAGCACAAACCCAAGTTAGATTCCTAACCTTCAAGGAATAAAGATATTAAATGTTTTAAATGTTTTGGTTTCGGGTACATCGCGTCACAATGTCCAAACAAGCAAAATGGTTATGCGTGACAATGGGGAGGTGACGACTGAAAGTGAGAATAAGGGTGATGAGATGCCCGAGTTGGTCAATGCTAGTGATGATGATGGAGTGGAATACCCCGTAAAAGGTGAGTCTCTTGTTATCAGGAGTGCTCTCAATACACAAATTAAGGTAGATGATATGGAGCAGCAAAGAGAGAACATATTTCACACTAGATGTCATGTAAACAACAAGGTATGTAGTATGATTATAGATGGGGGGAAGTTGCACCAATGTAGCAGTGGTTGAATGAATTGGGCTTACCTTTACTTAAGTATCCTAGACCTTATAAGTTGTAGTGGTTGAATGAATGTGGGGAGGTCAAGGTTAATAAACAGGTTTTGGTGGCTTTTACCATTGGGAAGTATAGTGATGAGGTGCTTTGTGATGTAGTTCCTATGCATGCTAGCCATATTTTGTTGGGGAGGCCGTGGCAGTATGATAAGAAGGTGATTCAAGATGGGTTTAGGAATAGATACAGCTTTGTAAAGGATGGAAAAACAATCAAGCTTGCTCCTTTAACCCGAAAACAGGTATACGAGGACCAATTGAAGCTGAAAAGTGAAATTGAAAAAAAGAAAAAAGGTGAGGCTGAGAATAAAGAAAAGAGAGTAGAGTCATGAGAGAAAAAAGAAAGAGAACTTACAGACAGAAAATGAGAGACAAAGATGAGTTTTTATGTAAAGGAGAGTGAGGTTAAGAGGGCTTTCTTCGCAGACCAGCCTATGATTTTTCTTGTTTACAAAGAATCTTATTTTAATCTTGATGAAACTAACCAATCTCTTCCTAGTGTGGCTGTTTCTTTATTGCAGGAGTTCGAGGATGTATTTCCAGAAGAGATGCCAAGTGGGTTACCGCCCATTAAAGGCATTGAACATCAAATTCATTTCGTGTCTAGAGCCATCATTCCAAACCGACCAGCCTATAGGAGTACTTCGGAGGAGACAAAGGAGCTTCAAAGGCAAGTTGGAAATTTGCTGAGCAAAAGGTCTGTGAGAGAGAGCATTAGCCCATGCGCAGTACCAGTGCTACTAGTGCCAAAGAAGGATGGGACTTGGAGGATGTGTGTTGATTGCAGAGTGATCAACAATATTACGGTAAAGTATCGTCATCCCATTCCTAGATTAGATGATATGCTGGATGAATTGCATGGCTCATGTATTTTCAGTAAAATAAATCTTAAAACTGGAAACCATCAAATTAGAATGAAAGAGGGAGATGAATGGAAAACTGCTTTTAAGACTAAATATGGACTTTATGAATGGTTGGTTATGCCTTTTGGACTTACAAATGCGCCTAGTACTCTCATGAGATTAATGAACCATGTATTGCATGCATTCTTAGGCAAATTATTAGTCGTGTACTTTGATGATATCCTAGTGTACAGCAAGCACTTAGATGAGCATATTAAGCATTTGAGATGTGTGTTTGATGTGTTGAGATGTGAAAAGTTGTATGCTAATTTCAAGAAATGTACCTTTTGTATGGAAAAAATTGTTTTTCTTGGTTATGTTGTTAGTTCAAAAGGTATTGAGGTGGATGAAGAGAAAGTCAAAGCCATCAAGGAGTGCCCAACGCCTAAAGGCATCATTGAGGTAAGAAGCTTTCATGGTTTAGCTTGTTTTTATAGGCATTTTGTTAAGGATTTTAACACCATTGCTGCATGCATCACTCACTGAAATAGTTAAAAAGAATGTTGGATTTCATTGGGGGATTGAACAAGCGAATGCATTTGCTATTATTAAAGAAATATTATGTTCTGGCACCTATGTTAGCATTACCTGATTTTAACAAAACTTTTGAGATTGAATGTGATGCCTCAAGAATAGGAATTGGAGCCATTTTGATGCAGGATAGGCAACCCATTGCCATTTTCAGCGAGAAGCTAAGTAGGGCAGGCCCTGAATTACCCCACTTATGAGAAAGAACTTATGCTCTTGTTCACGCTCTAGGGACATGGCAGCACTACCTTTGGCCTAAGGAGTTTGTGATCCACACTGATCATGAATCATTGAAGCATCTCAAGGGTCAAGGTAAATTAAATAAGCGACATGCTAGATGGATGGAAAACATCGAGACCTTTTCTTATGTCATCCGTTACAAGTAAGGTATGGAGAACATTGTTGTTAATGCTTTATCACGGAGGTATGTACTTCTTAGTTCTATGAGTGCTAAAACACTTGGGTTTGAATATGTGAAAGATGTTATGCAAATGACGTTGATTTTTCTGATGTGTATATGGCGTGTGTAAAAGCAGCATTTGGTAAGTTTTACAAGCATAATGGTTACTTATTTAAAGAAAGCAAATTGTGTGTGCCAAATTGTTCAATGCGTGAATTATTGGTGCGTGAGGCACGTGGTGGAGGATTAATGGGGCACTTTGGTGCTAGGAAAACCTTAGAAATTTTACAGTGAACATTTCTTTTGGCCTAGGATGAGACGAGACGTCACTCGAATATGTGGTAGGTGCATTACTTGTAACAAGGCCAAATCTAAGGTTTTACCACATGGGTTGTATACACCTTTACCCATTCCTAGTGAGCCATGGGTAGACATATCTATAGACTTTGTTTTAGGGCTGCCTAGGACAAAAAGGGGTAGCGATTCTTTTTTTATGATAGTGGATAGATTTAGTAAAATGGCACATTTCATTCCATGTCATAAAACAGATGATGCCACAAACATAGCTGATTTGTTTTTCAAGGAAATAGTGCAACTCCATGGTGTACCTAGGAGTATTGTTTCTGATAGGGATGTTAAGTTCCTTAGCTACTTTTGGAAGGTTTTGTGGGGAAAATTAGGTACCAAGCTTTTATTTTCCACCTACTTGTCATCCACAAACTGACGGACAGATTGAAGTAGTCAACAGGACTCTAACCCAACTCTTACTGCGCTGTCATTCAAAAGAATTTAAAAACTTGGGAGGACTGTTTGCCATTTATAGAGTTTGCATATAACAGGACTATGCATACTACTACTTTTTATTCTCCCTTTGAATTTGTTTATGGTTTTAATCCACTTACTCCTTTAGATTTGATGCCTTTACCTATTGATGACAGGAGTAGCTTGGATGGACACAAGAAGGCCGTATTGGTGAAGTTGATTCATGAAAGTGTACGACTTTAAATTGCATAGAAGAATGAGAAGTTTGCTTCCCAAGCCAGTAAAGGGTGAAGACGTGTCATCTTTGAACCTGGAGATTGGGGTTGGGTTCACATGTGCAAAGAAAGATTCCCAACCCATAGACGAACTAAATTGCACCCTCGAGGAGATGGGCCTTTCCAAATCCTTGAGAAAATTAATGATAATGCTTATAAAGTGGATCTTGTAGGTGAGTATAATGTTTCTGCTACTTTTAATGTTTCTGATCTTTCTCCCTTTGATGCAGGTGACGATCCGAGGTCGAATCCTTTTGACAAGAGGGGGAATGATGGGCACCAGGGCAGACCGAGTCTTAAAGATCCTTTAAAAGTTCCAGATGGGCCAATCATAAGGTCGAGAGCTAAGAAGATCAAGGAAGCAATGCAAGGACTGGTGTAATCCACAAAAAATGCTAATTGGGGGTGATTTTCGGATAGTTTCAATGTTGCTTCGTAATCTGAGCATAACTCTCTTATCCAAGCTCCGATTGAGATGATTCAAGATGCTATAGGAAATCCAAGAAATTGTTATACAACTTTCATGTTTTGAGGTTTTTGAGATTCGGGCTGCATCAAGGTCAAAATTGGGCTTTAAGTTGCTAGACCTACATTGCTGACGTTTTTGGCTGCGCAAAATTCTAATACGTGAGTTAACTTATTTAGTGGACTTCTTTTATTAGTTTTAGTCGGTAGTTTAGGTTGTTTTGGGCCTTGAAGATGTTCAGCCCATATCTTTTAATTGATGTAGGCCTTATTCGGCCCTAGGGTTTCATTTAGGGTTTTAAAAGAACTTGTAGCCACAATTTTGCGAAGATGGAACTAACATGAATGAAATGAAGCTTTCTGCTTAGAGAACTTTTTAGTTTTCTCTTTTTGTTCTTGAATGAACTATGAACTTATCAAAGGCATACCATTTGTGGCATTCTCATCAAATCTAGGTTCTTGAAACAAGTTTTCAATGGGTTTAGATCATCAAATCTAGGTTCTTGAAACTAAGTTTTCAACGGGTGGACTTGATTTTTTGGCTTTCTTGGGTAAGTTTCAATTTGATTATCTAAACCCAAAATGAAACTTACCCAAGAAAGCCAAAAATCAAGTCAAGATGATCTAAACCCATTGAAAACTTGTCTCAAGAACCTAGATTTGATGATCTAGACCCTATTGAAAACTTGTTTCAAAAACCTAAATTTGATAAGAACGCCACAAAGGGTTTACTTTTGATAAGATCATAGTTCATTCAAGAACAAAAAGAGAAAACTGAAAAAGTTCTCTAACCAGAAAGCTTCATTTCATTCATGTTGGTTCCATCTTTGCAAAATTACGGCTACAAGTTCTTTTAAAACCCTAAATGAAACCCTAGGGCCGAATTAGGCCTACATCAATTGAAAGACATGGGTTGAACATCTTCAAGCCCAAAACAACCTAAAATACTGACTAAAACTAATAAAAGAAATCCACTAACTGAGTTAACCCATGTATTAGAATTTCGTGCAGCCAAAAACGTCAGCAGTGCAGGTGCAGCAACTTCAAGCCCAATTTCGACCTTGATGCATCCCACATCTCGGATAACTCAAAACACAAAAGTTGTAGAACTATTTCTTGGCTTTCTATAGAATCTTGAATCGTCTCAATCGGAGCTTGGATAAGAGAGTTATACTTGGATTACGAAGTGACGTCGAAACTGTCCTAAATCTCCCAATTAGCATTTTTTGTGGATTGCACCAATCCTTGCGTTGCTTCCTTGATCTTCTTAGCTCTCGAGCTTGTGATTGGCCTATCTGGAACTTGTAAAGGATCTTTAAGACTCGATCTGCCCTGGTGTCCATCATAAACCTTCTTTGCCCACAGTTGAAAGGCCACATTATTAACCCATTGATAATTTAATTTTTGGTCCAGAAAATAGCCCAGCAAAGTTGTAGCCCACGTTTTATTCCCTTCATTCAGGACCTCCGGAGGGGGTTGGACCACCACCTTATCTTCTTTCATGCATGGAGCCACATACTCAAAGGTAAAACCCTTATGTTGAACATTGTTGTTGACCACTTGGCTCTATGATTTACCCATCAAATTTGTCACATTTCAGCCTAATAATCCAATCTATTTGGCAGCCCCAATTTCCCCCCATTTGCGGCCAAAGAGGACAACCCCTTGCTAGCACATTTGAGGTCTGCAACGGTACAATTTGTGGCTGTCAATAGGTCTTGGACAGCCCCCAAGCCACCTTCTTGGTTACCCCTATTGTCCAAAGGTCGTTTCTCCTTTGCCCCATTAGAATTTCCATCCAAAGCTAGACAAAAAGTGGCTGTACCAGCAGCACTTTCAGCTTTTTTCATGCCTATAGATGGTCCCCCCTCTCCTCCATGGACCCACGAATTACCCAATGGGTGTTCCCCATTTTTTGCAGTGAATGGACAGCCCCTGGCTGCTGCAAATCAGCTCTAAAAAGCCTCTTTTTGGGCTGACACACCACCTTGGACAGCTTCCTCTTCATTCCCTTGGTTACTCACATTACCCACTAGTTGAACTCTTTTAACCCCAAGGGTATTTCTGCCCCTCACATCTGAATAGGACAGCCTTTTAGTGCTACAAATCAGCTCTGAAAAAGCCTCTTTTTGGGCTGACACACCACCTTGGACAGCTTGCACTTCATTCCCTTGGTTACTCACATTAGCCCACTAGTTGGTCCCCAATTGCTTCCCTCCTATTGCTAACCAAATCTGAGCTAGAGATAGCTATACCATCAGCATTTTGATGGTTTTAGGAAGGCCCTCCAGTCCTTGCAAAGGTCCCCGAATTACCCAATGGGTATTGGTTATTTACACCTTTTTTGGTCAGCTCTTTGTGCCCATTGAGCTGGGCCGACAAGAGGGATAGAGCCTCTATTTTCTCCTTTTGGGCTGCTCTAGGGTAGGTCTCCCATTACCCCCATGAGTCTCTCTATTACCCAATGGAAATTTTCTATTTTGGTCTTGAAGGGACAGCCCCTCTTTGTCGTAAAAAGCTGGGCGGATAGGGTGCTTGTTGGTTTGAATTCCACTTGCCACCCGAGCACTACTCCCTCCACCTCCACGTCCTCCATGGCTGCCACTTTGAGGTTTCTTCTTCCCTCTCAGACTTGGAGAAGATGAATCACCAAGGAAAGAATCCATTAAGAAAGACGAGTCTTCTGAAAAACCTCCAAACTCAGCCTCAAGATCTAACGTGACTTGAGGAATAAACTCCCCTTCTTCCGCACTGATCTGCCTATGAATGGGTTGACTATGTATCATGGATTAAAGTATCCTCCCTTGCACAACTATGGACATTTGAGATGTAAGCATTTAAGATACAAGAAGAAATGGATTCAGCAAGTCCTTGAGCTTCTATAACCATCCCATCTTCACCATGAACTTTAAAACAATGAAACATGCGCTTGCAATGAATGAGGGTCATCATTTGTAGGAAGACAATCAATAATATTTGCATGTAATGGCATATTGGAAGCCATTAATGCATACGGTAAAAGGAAACAAAAAGGGGCTAGAAAAATTTTAGAGTGAGAAGCTCTCCCTTCTCTCTAGAATCCATCAACTTTGGCTACCTTGTCCACCATCAAGGGGCAGCTATGGTAGCTCAAGGGGATGCCGAAACCTCTTCTTCTCCTCTTATCTTGAATGCAAGGGTTTCTAATGTGCCTCATCAGCATGTCTTGAGTGAGTTATTGTCGGAGTCGAGTTTGGAGGACATTAGTTAAGGCAACGATGGTGCTACAATGGATAAAGCCACAATCCAAAATACTTCTTCAGCCCATTCATGGGCTGACCGTGTTGAAGTGGGGGAGTTTATCCCGCAAGCTGCTTTGGATCTTGAGGCTGACTATGGGGTTTTTTCGGAAGATCCGTCTTTCTTTATGGAATCCCTTCATGGTAGTTCATCTTCCCCAAGCCTTAGAAGAAGGAGGAGCTTCAATGGCAGCCATGGAGGACGTGGTGGTAGAGGGAGGGGTGCACGCGTGGCACATGGGATCCAAAACCAAGACCAAAAACTCTCTTGTAGCTCTTTTGATAAAGCTGCATTTTTTGAATTACGAAGTGCTTATGTGTCAAGTTCTAATGGGTTTTTAGCTGCCCCTAAAAGTAATGTGTAAGACTATGAAAGGTCAAACACTCAAGAGGCCCTTGGATGTGATAATGGGTCCTTTCAAGTGAGGAATAAAGGGGAAAGTACTGAAGATACAGCCCTTGTTTGCCCTACCATTTGCGACAATATTGGGTTGCCCAATAAAGTTATGCATGTTGAATGCAATCATGAATGTGATGGGAGGTCATCTCAAGACCTAAAAGTTGGAGGAAAACCTGATGCAGCAGCCTCTATTATCCCAGCTAAGTGCTGCATTAGTGAGCTGTCCATAACAACCACGCATGACGGAAGTCCAATGGATAAAGCAAGCAACCAAGGACATGATGGGAGGTCCTCCCAAGGCATAAAAGAAGGAGGAAATTCAGCCTTTGTAGCCCATTCTAGCCTAGTTAATTGCGGCAAGGAGGGGCTGTCCTTTCAAGTCATAAATAAGGATAATCCCTTGGGTAATAGTAGGCTGTATGGGAGTAACTTCCTAAGGGCTGCATAAAGGTGAAAAGCTGTTGGTACAGCCACTATTGGCCCAACTTTGTGCGACAATACTGTTGGGGCAAAAGGGGAACAACCATGGAGGAATAATGTTAACCAAGGGGAGGTCGTGAGGACTGTCCAAGATATAACAGCCACCAAAAGTGCTTTTCCAAACCTGATTTTCAGTAGCAAGGGGTTCTCCCATCAAGAAAAAAATGGGGAACACCCTTTGGGTAATTTGTGGATCCATAGAAGAGAGGGGAGACCATCCATAGGCATGCAAAAAGCTGAAAATGCTGTTGGTGCAGCCACCTTTTCCCAGTTGTGTGCGGCAATTCTATTAGGGCAAAGAAGGAACGACCTTTAGGTAATCATGGTAACCAAGAAGGTGGCATGTGGGCTATCCAAGACCTTTTGACAACCACAAAAAGTACTCTTTTCAGACCTAAAATGTGTCAGCAAAGGGCTGTCCCCTTTGAATGTAAATGGGGGGAAAAATGGAGCTACCTAATAGAGTGGATATTGGGGCTGAAAGCGTGGCAAATCCGATGGGTAAATCATGGAGCCAAGTGGTCAACAACAATGTTTAGCATAAGGGTTTTACCCTTGAGTATGTGGCACCATGTGTGAAGGAAGACAAGGTGGTGGTCCAACCCCCTCCTGAGGTCCTGAATGAAGGGAATAAAATGTGGGCTACAACTTTGGTGGGCCATTTTCTGGACCAAAAATTGAATTACCAATGGGTTAACAATGTGGCCTTTCATCTGTAGGGCAAGGAAGGTTTAGAAGAGATGTTGACTAATGGAAGAGGATTTTTCTTCTTCAAGTTTTTAGATCCTATCTCCATAGTAGCCATTTTAGAAGGAGGACCATGGCACTTTTCTAGGCGCCCCATAATTTTATAGAAATGGAGGCCTAAAATGAAACTTTTAAAGGAAGCCTCTTGGAAAATTCCTATATAGGCTCGGTTCTATGACATTCCCTTAGAATTATGGACAGCAAAGGGGTTAAGTTATGTTGCCATTGTTATCGGCAAACCTCTCTATACAGATGCCACACCCGAGCAGCTTAGTCGAAGAAATTTTGCGCGTATTTGTATTGAAATCGAACTTGGTACGGACACTCTGAAACAATTTGAGCTTCAATTAGATGTGGAAACAAGTGTTACTATTTATGTTGAATACCAATAGATTCCTAAGTTCTGCTTTAAATGCAATAAATTTAGGCATGGCCAAATTCAATGCGATCTTCCTATTAAGCAAGTGTAGAAAAGCAAAGATATGCAACCTAAGAAAGTTGAGGTGAACTCTGATGCAAATCATAGCACAGCTTCAAGGGATCCAGTTCAAGTCCCAATTGGGCCGGTTAAGAGAGCACGAGCAAAGAAGTTTAAGGATGTATTCAACGGATTGATTCAAGAGGCATGGACCCAAGCAAATTCGTGGAGGCCCATTAAGCATGAACCATGTGGGAAACAAAGATTCATCAACATGATTCAAGTTCGAGAAGAATCTAGCCAAGGCTAAGCTTAAATTGGCAAAAACGCTAATTGGGCAATTTTCGTACAATTTCAACGTCGCTTTGTAATCTAGGCATAACTCTCTCATCCGAGATCCGATTGAGATAATTCAAGATGTTATGGTAAGCCAAGGAATAGTTCTACAACTTTCAAGTTTTGAGGTTTCCGAGATTCGGGCTGTATCAAGGTTGAAATTGGGTTTGAAGTTGCTATACCTGAACTGATGACGTTTTTGGCTGCGCGAAATTCTAACTTAATTAGTGGTTTTCTTTTATTAATTTAGTTGGTAGTTTAGGATGTTTTTGGCCTGAAAATTGTTTAGCTCATATTTTTTGTTTAATGTCGGCCTTATTCGGCCCTAGGGTTTCATAGTGTTTTAAAATTAACTTGTAGTTGCATTTGGCATGGTAGACGATTATTCAGTAAAATTATGAGAGTATTTTCTCTACGGTTCT
The DNA here is from genome assembly GCA_008638375.1 of Nyssa sinensis. Classification (NCBI taxonomy): domain Eukaryota; kingdom Viridiplantae; phylum Streptophyta; class Magnoliopsida; order Cornales; family Nyssaceae; genus Nyssa; species Nyssa sinensis. The sequence goes on from CM018050.1 coordinate 14,069,996, forward strand.
TTGAAGAACTCTCTGAACTTATCGGGACTTCCCATGTCGTTCACCAATGACTTATCAAACGGATTTCCACCACCATTTGTGGCATCTTCCTTATACCGAGGTTCTTGTTATTTCTTGGCGAGGTTCACGTCATTTGGTATCAGAGCTCAGACTACAAATCAGGTCTAATCTATCATTTTTAATTCTTGCGTTAGATTATTATTCCTGAAAAAAAATTATATATATATATATATATATATATTCACAAAGTTACAGGTCCAGCTGTTGTTTCGGCGCTTCTATATTCCTTTTTCTAAACAGCCCCTGCGTCCAGCCATTTCTTTGGTTTCTTCAAGTTTGTTTCGGCGTTTATTTTTTTTTTCTTTTCTTAGAATTGAACAGTGAAAAAAGAAAAAAAAAAAATACTCCCACGCCGCAGCAGCCACGCACCCCTTTTTCTTCTTTTCTATACTGCCCAACGCCGCTTCCTACTGTCCAGAGAACAAAACTCAAAGCCGCTGCTCCATTTTTTTTCTTCCTCAGCCCAGCACCGCACGCCACTTTCTTCTTTTTCTTTCTTTTCTTTTATTGCTTGTGCCGCAACTGCCTTTCTTTTCTTTATTTTCTTGCTTCAACCATCCTCCAGGTGCTCCGTTTTATTCATTTTTTTTTTTTTGTTAATCTTCTGCTTCTTTTTCGCTTTTTGACTTTTCTCCTTGGTTTTCTTTATTCATTTTTTTTTTCTTCCTTTCCTTGCTTTGTCTTACACCTTGAAGCGCCTTGGGTCCCCTTTGACTTCTTTTCTTTTTTTTTTTTAAAAAAAAAAGAGTACAAAAAAAAAAAAACGAGAGAGACAACATATTCAAGGTTGCTGTAAAAAAAAAAAAATTTGTTTGTTTCATCCATTTTGGTACCAATAAGCTCAAAACTCATCTCACCCCGAAATCAAATTTTTCATGGAGATTTTTCTGCTATTTTGTGCTTCCAAAAAAAAAAATCTAATCATCCGTGTTCATTGTATTCTTGCTTTTAAAACCTAAAATTCTTTGATGAGTTTTTGGTGAATTGTTGCTGGAAATTTTTGTGTATTGTTCGTCTAGTTTCAAATGAGCTGAAAGAGAATTATCAAATGGAAAAAGGAAGAAGTGGTGAGAACATTAGAGGGTTAAAAGCCACGTAATTTTTGAGTGAAACATGAGTGTAGAGTGATTCACATTCTTGAGTGTAAACACGTAAGGGAGAGCTTTGTGAGGTCTTTTCTTCTTTTTTTTTTTCTAACTTTGTTTTGCAGGAATCATGTCTCATAACAATGGTAAGAGCATTGCTGAAGATGCTACGACACTGGCTGATCCGAAAGTGTTTATGGAGGCCATGATGAGTGAGATGTGACGTGTGATGAAGTTGGAACTGGAGCAGGTTCACGAACGGATAGATCAGATAGAGAGCGCACATGAGAAGCTGCAAAACGCCCCAAATGTGCGTAGAAGGGAAAGAGTTCAACCGAGGGAAATGAGGGTTGAAGATGAAGAGCCTTATGGGACTAGTTTTGATGAAGAAGATGATCGGGTTTCTGTTGTTGGTAATAGGAGGCATGGAGGGTGGTTTAGAGAAGTCCGGAATGAGAAGATAACAACTTGGGTGGTATTAAAATGAAGATTCCGTCATTTCAAGGTAGATCCGATCTTGAAACATACCTTGAGTGGGAGAAGAAGATGGAGTTCATATTTGACTGCCACAACTATTCCGAAGCAAAGGAGGTAAAATTAGCTGTGATTGAATTTTCTGACTATGCTATTACTTGGTGGGATCAACTTGTTATAAACAGGAGGCAGAATAGAGAACGTCCAATAGAGACATGGGATGAGATGAAAATAGTGATGAGAAAGCGGTTTGTTCCAAGTTACTACTACCAAGAGTTGTACAAAAAGCTACAAGGTCTTAGACAGGGCAGCCGGAGTGTAGAGGATTAGTACAAGGAGATGGAGATTGCTATGATCCGAGCTAACGTTGAGGAAGATCGAGAGGCTACAATGGCTAGGTTTTTACTTGGATTAAACCGGGAAATCCAAGATAAGATAGAGATGCAACATTATGTGGAGTTGGAAGATATGGTGCATATGGCCATCAAAGTGGAGCAACAACTCAAGAGGAGGGGTGGGTCACGTGCAGCCCATGACTTCAGTTCTACCTCTTGGAAACCGAGTTCTACCAAGCCGATGGACAAGTCACAAACGTCCAGATCCGAGCCGACACATGGCTAGTCAAGGTAAACGTCCACCAACACCAGCCACAGTTCCTCAAGGTAAACCCGACACTTCTACCTCTAGGAATCGTGACATTAAATGTTTTAAATGTCAAGGCAGGGGACACATGGCTAGTCAATGTCCAAACAAGCAGATCATGGTGTTGCAAGACAATGATGAAATTATGATCGATAATGAAGCTTCTGACACCGATGACATGCCACCATTGGAGGACGTTTCCGTGGAGGAATATTTTGCCCCTGATGCATTGACATTGGTGGCAAGGAGGGCATTGAGCTTGCAAGCAAAAGAAGTTGATGAAGTATAGCGGGAGAACATCTTTCACACTAGGTGTTACATCAAGGACAAGGTATGTAGTGTGATTATTGATGGTGGTAGTTGTACTAATGTTGCAAGCACAATTATGGTGGAAAAATTGGGACTACCCGTGTCAAAACACCTTAGACCGTAGAAGTTGCAATGGTTGAATGATAGTGGTGAGATAAGGGTGAACAAGCAGGTGTTAATTGCATTTCGAATCGGTAAATACAAAGATGAAGTGTTGTGTGATGTAGTACCGATGCAAGCAGGACACTTATTGCTAAGCCATCCATGGCAGTTTGATAGGCATGTGAAGCATGATGGCTTTACGAACAAATATTTCTTTGTACTTAATCAACGATCAATCACTCTTGTACCATTGACACCACAAGCAGGTATATGAGGATCAAGTGAGATTGCAAAAAGAAAGTGATCAAAAGAAAAAGAGTGAAAATCAGAGGAGAGGCTGAGAAAAATGAGAGAGAAAAAGAAAATCAAAATTCGGCCATTGAGAGAAAATTCGAGTAGAAAACAAAAGAGTTTCTATAGCAAAAGCGAGTGACATTAAGCGAGTAATGTCTTTAAATCAACCGATGATTGTACTTTTGTACAAAGAGGCATTTCTAAACACTAACGCACTTGACCCTGTTTTGCCTAGTTCTGTTGTTTCTCTTTTGCAAGAGTATGAGGATGTCTTTCCAGAGGAAACACCACATGGGTTACCTCCAATCTGAGGGATTGAACATCAAATTGCATTTTGTTCCCGGTGCCACAATTCCAAACCGACCAGCCTATAGGAGCAATCCCGAAGAGACAAAGGAACTTCACGGCAGTAAGTGAGTTATTGGAGAAAGGGCACGTGAGGGAAGAGCATAAACCCATGCGCCGTTCTGGTTTTACTTGTACCTAAGAAGGATGGGACGTGGAGGATGTGCCGTTGACTACCGGGCCATCAACAACATAACGGTAAAGTATCGTCATCCTATTCCTCGCTTAGATGATATGTTAGATGAGCTGCATGGTTCTTGTGTATTTTCTAAGATTGATTTAAAGAGTGGTTATCATCAAATTAGAAAAAAAGAAGGAGATTAATGGAAAACTGCCTTTAAAACAAAATATGGTTTGTATGAATGGTTAGTTATGCCTTTTGGATTGACTAATGCTCCGAGCACCTTTATGAGACTTATGAATCCTATTTTGCATGCATTTATAGGCAGATTTGTTGTTGTCTACTGTTGATGATATACTCATTTATAGCAAAAACGTGGACGATCATGTAGTACATTTGAAATCTGTTTTAGATGTGCTTAGGAAAGAAAAGTTGTTTGCTAATCTAAAAAAGTGTAATTTTTACACCGATAAGCTTGTATTTCTGGGATTTGTTGTTAGTGCCCAGGGTATACATGTTGATGAAGAAAAGGTACGTGCAATCCAAGAGTGGCCGAGTCCCACAAGTGTAGGTAATGTTCGTAGTTTTCATTGAGACTTGCTAGTTTTTACAGGTGGTTTGTGAAGGACTTTAGTAGCATAGCCGCACCACTTACCGAAGTAATCAAGAAGAATGTTGGATTTCACTGGGGAGAAGAACAAGAGAAGGCGTTTCAACTAATCAAAGAGAAGCTGACCAACGCGCCCTTTTAGTCTTTACCTAACTTTTTGAAAACTTTTGAAATTGAATGTGATGCTTCAGGTATTGGCATAGGCGCAGTTCTTATGCAGGAAGGACGACCAATTGCTTACTTCAGCGAGAAACTAAGTGGGGCAGCCTTAAACTACCCAACTTTTGATAAGGAATTGTATGCATTGGTTCGAGCATTAGAGATGTGGCAACACTATCTATGGCCTAAGGAATTCGTTATTCACACCTAATCATGAGTCCTTGAAACACTTGAGGGGCCAACACAAGCTCAATAAAAGGCATGCACGTTGGGTAGAGTTCATTGAGACGTTTCCATACGTCATCCGGTATAAGCAAGGTAAGGAGAATGTTGTCGCCGATGCACTTTCTCGCAGGTATGCATTACTCTCCACACTTGATGCAAAATTGCTTGGTTTTGAGCACATTAAAAATTTATAAGCTGATGACCATGAATTTTGTGAGGAATACTGGGCTTGTGAGAAAATCACTTGCGGTAAGTTCTTTAGGCTTGATGGATTCCTTGTTTCGAGCGAATCGGTTATGCATACCTAATTATTCCTTGAGGGAGTTGTTAGTGCAGGAATCTCATGGTGGGGGATTAATGGGACATTTTGGAGTTTCAAAGACTTTAGCTATTTTGCAAGAACACTTTTTTTGGCCTCACATGAAACGAGATGTTAAAAAAATTTGTGGTAGATGTGTCACATGTAGGCAAGCTAAATCCAAAGTATGGTCCAACGGTTTGTATACTCCTTTACCAATTCTAGTGATCCTTGGATTGATATTTCAATGGACTTTGTGTTAGGATTGCCTAGGACTAAACATGGGAGAGATTCAGTTTTTGTGGCTGTGGATATATTTTCTAAGATGGCACACTTTATTCCATGTCACAAAATGGATGATGCCTCGCATATTGCTGATTTGTTCTTTAGAGAGATTGTGAGATTACATGGCATGCCTAGAACAATTGTTTCGGATAGAGATGCTAAGTTCTTGAGCTATTTTTGGAAGACTTTGTGGTGTAAGCTAGGTACTAATGTCTTAGTTTTCTACTACTTGTCATCCACAAACTGATGGTCAAACGGAAGTAGTAAATAGGACTTTGTCTACTTTATTAAGGGCAATCATTAAAAAGAACATCGAAACATGGGAAGACCACATGTTGAGTTTGCTTATAACAGATCTGTTCATTCTGCTACTAAATTTTCACCATTTGAAATTTTGTATGGATTTAATCCTTTAGCTCCATTGGACTTATCTCCTTTACCTTTGACTGAGCATGTTAATTTAGATGGCAAAAAGAAAGCTAACTTTGTCAAGCAGATTCATGAGAAAGCAAGACTCAACATTGAGCGAAAGAACGGAGCAGTATGCAAAACAAGCCAACAAGGGGCCTCACAAGCTGATTTTTGGAACCCGAAAATTGAGTTTGGCTGCATATGAGAAAAGAGAGATTTCTGGTGCAAAGATGTTCTAAATTGCTTCCAAGAGGAGATGGTCCTTTCCAAGTCCTAAAGCACATCAATGACAACGCTTACAAGCTAGATTTACCTGGTGAGTACAATGTAAGTGCTACTTTTAATGTTACTGATTTGAGTCCTTTTGATGTAGGTGATGATTTGGGGGCAAATCCTTTTCAAGAGGAGGGGAATGATGAAAACCATAGCACAACTTCAAGGGATCCAGTTCAAGTCCCAATTGGGCCGGTTACAAGAGCACGAGCAAAGAAGTTTAAGGATGTACTCAACGGATTGATTCAAGAGGCACGGACCCAGGCAAATTCGTGGAGGCCCATTGGGCAAGAACCATGTGGGCAACAAAGATTCATCAACATGATTCAAGTTTGAGAAGAATCTGGCCAAGGCTAAGCTTAAATTGGCAAAAACGCTAATTGGGCGATTTTCGTACAGTTTCAACGTCGCTTCGTAATCTGGGCATAACTCTCTCATCCGAGCTCCGATTGAGATGATTCAAGATGCTATGGAAAGCCAAGGAATAGTTCTACAACTTTCAGTTTTGAGGTTTCCGAGATTCGGAATACATCAAGGTTGAAATTGGGTTTGAAGTTTCTGTACCTGCACTGATGACGTTTTTGGCTGCGCGAAATTCTAACTTAATTAGTGGGTTTCTTTTATTAATTTAGTTGGTAGTTTAGGATATTTTTGGCCTGAAAATGTTTGGCCCATATCTTTTGTTTAATGTAGGCCTTATTCGGCCCTAGGGTTTCATAGTGTTATAAAATTAACTTGTAGCCGTATTTGGTATGGTAGACGATTATTCAATAAAATTGTGAGAGTATTTTCTCTATGGTTCTTTGAAGAACTATCTGAACTTATCGGGACTTCTCGTGGCATTCACCAACGACTTATCAAACGAATTTCCACCACCGTTTGTGGCGTCTTCCTTATACTGAGGTTCTTGTTTCGGCACTAAACAACGGGTTGAGGTCATATATACCGAGGTTCTTATTTTTCGTAAACAACGGATCAAGGTCTTCCATGTAGATCTGATTGTAGAACGATCTTGGATTCCCCTTTTCGTTGTCGGGTCGCGTTATTTCTTGGCGAGGTTCACATCAAACTCTAACCCCATTTTGATTGGGAACCTTAATATTCAGCCAAAGGAAATCAAAGTCAATGATCGTTCTCTCCCAAAGGTAAGTATCTCTTCTAGAAAGCCAAGTTTGAACTTGCAGAATCAGTTTCAAATGTTGTATGAAAATAGGAGAAGCTTCCACTAGTTCTACTCACCAAGAAGAAATAGGGAAGAAGGAGGTGGTATGTGAAAACCGCATGGAGAGGCCTTGTGATGTGGCTGCTAGAGTAGAAAGTATCCATAATTGGGAGGTTGGAGAGCTGCATAGTGAAGAGGATTTGGCAGAGGAAGAAACAGTCCCAACTACTCCAATTGATAGCGGTATGTATGAACAGAGTGAAGGAACTCAGATCTAAGGGTTGGATACCACTCCTATGTCGGATTCATCAGACATCAGGAGGCAGTGGTGGATTCCGTAGAATTGCTTAGAGAGAGGAACCAGGGTTGTTGCAGCAATAAGAGGAAGAAACATTATAAGGGATCAGGGCATAGCTCTAGGAAGAATTCAAAATTCTCCTGGTTTAAATGATCAATTTAGCTTGCTAGAACATTAGGGGTGTGAATCTCCCGTTGAAACAATAAGAAATAAAGCATCTCATTAGAGCTCATGCTATCTCGTGTCTTGGGTTGGTGGAAACGAAGGTCAAGCATACCAACTTTGAGAAGGTATCTCGCTCTTTATGTCCTAATTGGACTTTTGTCCATAATTATGCTAATGTTAATAGTGGTAGAAGTTGGATTGGGTGGGATGATGAGGTTCTTCAGATTACTTTTCTTAACTCTATGGGGTAAGTAGTCCATTGCCTTGCCCAAATTAGAGGGAAAGGGATTTGGTTTTATCTTTCAGTTATTTATGGTCACAATATTGTTATGGATCGAAAACTAGTTTGAAGTAGTCTGCGTCAGCAAACGACCCTCAACAATGATTTGCCTTGGATTGTCATGGGAGATTTTAATGTTGATCGGTTTAGCAATGAGAGGATTGGTGGTTGTACGGCTTGGCCTCGTTGTATGGAGGAATGTAATAATTGTCTTATAGATGCAGAATTGAAGGACCTCAGGTACACTAGATGCCATTTGACTTGGACCAATCGTCAGTACGACAATGATACTATCATAAGGAAGCTTGATCATGTTTTGGCTAATGATAGATAGATGGTGGATTTCAGTAATTCAAAGGTGGAGTTCTTGCCTTCTAGCGAGTCAAATCATAGTCCTATGATTGTTCGGACTAGAGTTGATGTTAAATGGAAAGGGAAGCCGTTTAAGTTCTTTAACTTCTGGTTGGATTGTGAAGCCTTTGAGCTGGCTGTCTACAAAGCTTGGAGTTAGGGTGTTGAAGGATCTACTATGTTCATTTTAAGTAGGAAGCTTAAAGTAGTGAAAAAAGAATTGAAGCTTTTAAACCAAGTTGGAAGGTGGATTTCTACCAACTCTATTGAGGAAGCCCTGTAGCATCTCTTTGCAATCCAACATTCTTTGAACTCTAGCCCTTTTGATATTGATTTGAAGAACCAAGAGAAGCTAGGCTTTGTAGCACTTTACTCAATTGAGAGAGTGGGAGGAAAGCCTGGCAAAGCAGAAGTCGAGGATTCAATGGCTTAATGAAGGGGATCAAAACACGAGTTTCTTTTTCAAGAGCATCACTCAGAGGAGAAACTGCAACAAAATCAAAAGTTTACTTGATAAAGCTGGTAACAAGATTGAAGATAGTAAGGAAGTCTCTGTTGCCATTGTGGACTACTACCATGATCTCTGTTGGGAAAGGTCCCCTCAAACCCTTATCTTGGGACAGACCAACTCACAGATTTCATCAGCAAAGGTATTTCTCATGCTCAAGCTCAACAGTTAAGTAAGCCCATAGGTAGAGATGAGATTAAGGAGACTTTGTTTAGCTTGCACCCCAATAAAGTGCCAAGCGCGGATGGTTTTAATGGGCATTTCTTTCGGGCTACTTTGGATATTGTGGGTGAAGATGTTATTCCTGCCATCCAAGAGTTCTTTCAAGAAAGCTCTTTGCTTCGTGAGTTCAACGCTATCGCCATTGCCCTTGTGCCTAAAGTTCCCAACCCCTCCAAGTTAAATGATTATCGCCCCATTTCATGCTGTAATACCATCTACAAGTGCATTACCAAGATCCTTGCCCAAAAGCTCATGCATAATTATCACAAGGAGAGGGGCTCCCCACGAATGCCCAATGAAAGTGGACATTCAGAAGGCTTATGACTTAGTTAGATGGGAATTTCTCTCGAATGTGCTTGATTTGATGAAGTTTCCTGCCACTTATGTTCAGTGGATCAAGGCTTGTATTAGTACTCCGAGTTTTTCTATTTGCATTAATGGTGCCCTTGAAGGTTATTTCAGAGGTGCCCGTGGCTTACGCCAAGGTGACCCCTCTTTCCCTACCTATTTGTTCTTATTATGGAGGTCTTTTCTATGATACTGAGGCAGAAAGTTGATCGATAGGAGAATTTTAAGTACCATTAGAGATGCAAGCAGCCTGAAATCACCCACTTGCACTTTACTGATGATCTTATGTTATTCTGCCAGGGCGACCTCAATACTACTTCAATCTTAAAGGATACCATCGAAGAGTATGCAAAATTCTCGGGGTTAAATCCGAATGAGGCTAAGAGTAACATCTTCTTCTCTGGAGTTTCCACTCGAGGCAAAATGATATTAAAGAAGTAGTGGGTTTTCAGGAGGGGAAGTTACCTATGGGTTACTTGGGGGTACCTCTAATCTCTTCTAAGTTGAAGGGAATTGATTGCAAGGTGCTGGTTGATCGGATTATGTCCAAAGTTAAAACTTGGACTTCCAAGTATCTTTCCTTTGCGGGTCATTTACAGCTCATCAAGTCAGTCATTTTCAGCATGCAGGGTTTATTGGACTTCGCATTTTGTGCTCCTGAAGAAGATTATCCGAGAAATCGAGAAGATTATGAAGGCCTTTCTCTGGTCCGTTCCAGACTTGAAGTGTTCTAAAGCCAAGGTTGCTTGGCATGATGTCATTTACCCTAAAGAGGAAGGTGGGTTGGGGATTAAGAAGCTGGAGGATTGGAATAAAGCTGCAGCCTCTAAGCATCTCTAGGTGGCTGAGTGATATCCTAATAGCTCTTCTTTGTGGGTTACGTGGGTCCGTGCTAACATTTTGAAACAAAAGCACCTCTAGGGAGGCTACCTGTCCAAGGGTTTGCTCTTGGGTATAGAGGAAGTTGATGAAGCTTAGAGCAAGGTTTAAATCTTTAATTCGGCACAAGGTGGGAAATGGTAAGTATACTTCTCTTTGGTTTGACTATCGGCTCCCTTCGGGCTCTATTTGAGAGGGTATGGAAGATCGTGTTATCTATGATTCCAGGCTTTCTAGATATGCCCAGGTAAGCTTCATCATTGTAGGGAATATGTGGAGGTGGCCTAGTGCTAACTCTCACCACTTAATGAAGCTTAAGTGCTCTATCCCCCTAGGGTTTACGCCAAATCAGCATATGATGGACCAACTCCAATGTTGGGCCACCCTTCTCTATAAATTCAGCTTGGCATGCGGCTCTGGTTTCTAGGCCTCAAGTTTCATGGTGGAAGCTGGTGGGGTTCTCTCATGCTATCTCAAGAAGCAACTTTATCTTTTGGTTAGCCATTCGGGAGAGGCTTACTACTCAAAACGATGTTTTGCATTTTAAAAGCAACCTTGAAGTGAAATGTGTTTTCTATGGGCAGCCGTTGGAAGACCATGCTCACTTCCTTCTTTGGTTGTCCTTTCACTCTTGATTTATGGCTTCACTTTATAGCCAAGTGTAATCCGAGTTGGTCCCCTCGCCGCTAGCAAGAAACAATTCAATGGTCCACTCAAACTTTTAAAGGGAAGTCGACTGAGGGCTATATTAGTAAGATTGGTGCTTTCTACTCTGGTGCATTCTATTTGGCTTGAGCGGAATCGGCAATGTTTCAACGATGAATCAAGCACTAAAGATCAGCTTATTGAGGGTATTAATTTAATGGTGCGGAGCAAGTTCATTGGGGATCAGATCCTTAGACCGTTTTTTGCTGGATGAAGATTTTTTATTGCAGGTGGGATTTGAATTTGGACAATTAGTTGTTGGTTTGGTCTTTTGTCTTGGGGATTAGGATGGTGAGCAATCTTGTTGAAGGCTTTCCCAACTTTTCCCCCATGTTCTAGTCTCGTTATTTTGGTTGTTGTGTAAGCTCCTTTTTTTTAGCTTTATTTTGCTCCTCTTGTATATCTCTCTTTTCGGTTATAAAAATTTTACTTACCAAAAAAAAAAAAAGGGATAGAAAAGACTATAACATACTTAGTATATTACAATTTATAACAAAAAATCCACCATTACATGCCGAAGGCTGTCCGTGAGCAAAAAGTGACGCCTCCTAGCAATGAACACCCTATGGTTCTTCTGTAGCGTCTTTTCCTAAAAAAAAAATGGTATAATTCTAGAGTGATCTAACTTAGCTTAGTAAGTAAATTCCCTTACTCTAGCCATGGGTTAGGATTAGTTTAAATAAGAGTATGCAAAAAAATGGCAAGCGAAACGGATATAACAAATAGTTAGTTACAAGGAAACTGAATTACTAAGAATGGCCTGTGGGTCCAAAAGTCATGTCCAAAGCAGCTTGAAAACCCACTTGTGCTTTGCCGATAATCTTATGTTATTTTGCCATGGAGACCTCAACTCAACTTCAATCTTGAAGGATACCATTGAAGTGTATGCAAAATTCCCAAGGTTAAGTCTGAATGAGGCTAAGAGCAACATCTTCTTCTCTCGAATTTCCACTCGAGGCAAACATGATATTATGGAAGCAACCAATTTTCAGGAGGGGAAGTTACTTATGTGTTACCTAGAGGTGCCTTTGATTTCTTCCAAGTTGAAAGCAATTGATTGCAAGGTGCTGGTTGATCAGATTATGTCCACCAAAGTTAAAACCAAGACTTCCAAGTATCTTTCTTTTGCGAGTCATTTACAGCTCATCAAGTCAGTCGTTTTCAGCATGCAGGTTTATTGGACTTCGCATGTTTTTTTTTTCGGTAAGTAAAATTTATTAAGAAAAGGAGAAAAAGATACAAAATTAAGAGGGCATACCCTCGAATAAGCTAAAGGGAAGGAAAGACTTCTACAAGCAGAAGAAAACCCTACCCAAAGCTACAAGAACAAAACAAAAAAAACATTACACTGTAAGGATGCTACTCGGAAGAGACCAAATACATTGAAGATGTCTATTAACATTCGTGTTTACAACCCCTTTAGAGGTGGTAAGTCTGCCATGTATCATTTCCTGAGTTTGAGCTATAATAGCCTGGGGATTTTTCTTTAAGTTAGAGAACAATCTGCTATTCCTTTCCCTCCAAATCGTATAGATCGCGCAAGCCAGGGTGAGCTTTCCTATAGTTGAGGAGAATGCATCCCTTACCCTAAGAAGATTATCCAGGAAATTGAGAAGATTATGAGGGCTTTTCTCTAGTCCAGTCTAGATTTGAAGTCTTCTAAAGCCAATGTTGCTTGGGATGATATCATTGACCCTGAAGAGGAAGGTGGGTTGGGGATTAAGAAGTTGGAGGATTGGAATAAAATTGCAGCCACTAAGCATCTCTGGCGGCTGAGTGATCCTTATAGCTCTTCTTTATGGGTTGCTTGGGTCCGCACTAACATTTTGAAGCAAAGGCACCTCATGGGAGGCTACTTGTCCAAGGGTTTGCTCTTGGGTGTGAAGGAAGTTGATGAAGCTTAGAGTAGGGTTTAAATCTTTAATTCGACACAATGTGGGAAATGGTCAACATACTTTCCTTTGGTGTGACTATTGGCTCCCGTCGGGCTTTATTTGGGAGGCTATGGGAGATCGTGTTATCTGTGATTCCAAGCTTTCTAAATTCGCCTGGGTTATAGGGAATGAGTAGGAGGTGGCCTAGTACTAACTCTCACCACTTAATGGAGCTTAAGTGCTCTATCCCCCCAGGGTTTACACCAAATCAGCATATGATTGACCGACTCCAATAGTTGGGCCACCTTTTTGGAGTTTTCTTTACGAATTCAGCTTGGCATGCAATTCGGGTCTCTAGACCTCAAGTTTTGTGGTGGAAGCTGGTGTGGTTCTCTCATGCTAGCCCAAGATGCAGCTTCATCCTTTGGTTAGCCATTCAAGAGAGGCTTACTACTCAAGACTGTGTTTTGCAGTTTAGAAGCGACCTTGAAGTGAAATCTATTTTCTGTGGGCAGCCGTTGAAGACCATGCTCACTTCTTCTTTGGTTGTCCTTTCACTCCTGATTTATGCTTTCACATTACAGTCAAGTGTAATCTGAGTTGGTCCCCTCACCCCTGGCAAGACACAATTCAATGGGCCACTCAAACTTTTAAAGGAAAGTTAGTTCAGGGCCATATGAGTAAGTTAGTACTTTCTACTCTAGTGCATTCTATTTGGCTTCAGCGAAATCAACAATGTTTCAACGATGAATCAAGAACTAAAGATCAACTTATTGAGGGTATTACTCTGATGGTGTGGAGCAAGTTGATTAAGAACCGTAGCCTTAGACGTTTTCTGCTGGATGAGTCAATTTGGACAATTAGTTGTTGGTTTGGCCTTTTGTTTGGTGGGTTTGGATGGCGGGCACTGAAGGCCTTCCCTCCTTTTGCCACTTGTTCAAAACCCATTGCTTGCATTTTTTAGCATTTCCCTCACTTTTTGGCTTACGCCTCGTTTGGCAATCAGAAATACATATTTTGGCTTTTTCCCTTTTATTTTACTTTCTATTCCTCTTTTGGTGAATTAATTTCTTATGGCTGTTTCATATCCGGGATGGCTTCAATTTTCGAAGCCTCTTATTGTGTGTATTTCTCTTGTAATCTCTGTGGCGTATTTAAATTGTTATTTGCTTTTTCATGTATTTGTAATTATTATTCCTTCATATATTGGTTTTATAAATCGTAGTCATATTTGGATTTATTGGTCTATCGTAACTATCGATAAATCTCGATTAATTTTCTTAATTATTCTTTATGTTGTTTCTAATTAATAATTTGCGAATTAATTATAAATTAATCGGGGTCGAGGTGTTACATCCTACCCACCTTAAAAGAAGTTTTGTCCTCAAAACTTAGACGTTCATATCTAGGAGGCCCTAACCTCCCTTCATGCTAATCCTATCATCATAGTTTCCCCTTTTATTTGTCTCTCAGTCTATCATGGCATTTTAGATACTGTTTCTCCAAACAAGAAAATATTTTAGATAAGTTTTACAATCCCTTCATACTCTTCTTCGTTTAATTTCAATAGTGATCTCGAAGGTCAAAGATTTGACTTTTAACCTCCTCGAAGCTTTAAGCTTAAGGTCTCCAAATTTCTGCATTAGCATTTCAATGTTCATTTCTTTAGTCTTCGGACATATAGCTATAGATCCATTATGCTTTCATTACTCACTCAGGTCCAAAAAGGCTTATCCCACAATATGATACAAGAAAGTGATGACAAAATTATCCAAAATGGGATCTACCCTAACATGATGATTCGCTGCCACAAACAATACGTTAGCCAATTAAAGTGTATCATGCTTACAAATAATATGATCATCCATTGGGCATAGAATATAATCATCCAATGAATGCAAAAATGCCATTATTAAGTTCTAACACAACAGATGCGTAAACAAAACGGGGCCCGACGTACCCCCACAACGCACATTTAGTGTCACAACCTGAAACCCACCCTATGTTGATCTCGTATCGCGGGGCCGACCTTGTGGCCGTCCCTAATTTTCCTTTCTTTATATCAGGGATAACAATGTATAATTTAAAACTTAACCAGTAAATCAACGAAAGTTTTAATACAAAATATTGTTCGACAATGTTAAAATATAAACCCGCATGAAACTAACATAACATACCCTTAGGTGGTGAATGCATGGGAGAAACCACATCACTTCTAACATATTCCTCAAACTGTCCCCCTATGCTCTTAGACTCTTACTGTGGTCCTGCAGCACCCTTACCTGAAAAATAAGTAAGTTAGGGTGAGCTAAACAAAGCTTAGTAAGTAAGTCCCCTACTCTGCCATGTGTACATGATTTGGAAAGAAACTGAATACTCCAATAACAAGGATATGATAGCCAGTCAATATCATAACAACAATCATAGCTCATTAATGAATATCAAATGTCAAGAATACAATGATAATCAAAGAACATCTAGTCTGAATCACATGATCAGGAATACAGATGATAATCAAACACATCTAGTTTGAATGACAGCATCAATGTTACAGACAAAAATTGTCAGATACATGATCATAGTAAGTGCTTAAATAAAGCTGTGCAACTGCCTGATCATTCATACAAGAACACGATCATACTATGAATCTCAATAAATAGATAGTGATGTCAAAACTAGTGGATGCGATCAATTACGGGGCCCGGCAACCCCTTGTGTGCATAAGGCACTGAGCTCAATAATATAAATTGTTCCCTCCAAGACTGCTATCATGCACTATGCCACGACATAGCCATGATGAAAAACAGAATAGTCATTTGCACAAATGTACAGGAGCTCATGATCAAGATACAACATCATCAATAAATATAGGAACTCATGAGCAAGATACAACATAATCGCTAAGCTATTCCACTGATAGACAAATATCACATAAGTGGAATAATAGAAAATCTAATACGATAATAAATAATTGAGAGTACAAGTGCGTATAGAAAGAACTGTGACATGGCTGAGTGTACTACATGCAGAGGTCAGATATTACTTACTTTCTACTATTCCCTAAAAATTCAAGCTACCTTTCCCTTTCCTTTTGACGCTCCTGTCATTCGAAAGATATTACTTAGTCTATAACCGAAATTAGTCTTTGCTATGTATCAAAATACATCTCATGACTATACATACTTCATTTTTTAATTTTGACCTCATCATCGAGTCTAGAGCGTCAAAGAAAATTAGTTTAGGCTTTTACAAATTTCAATTTGGACTCTTGGACTGAAAAGGGTAAAATGATCATTTTGCACTTTTACGTGTCTTTTATTTTTGGGACCTATTTTCATAATTTGGATTTTACCATTGAGTTCAGAATGTCTAAGATAATAAAAATCGACTATTTGTTTGTCTCGTTTGGAGTCCGTTTCACCCATATTTGACTTAGGGGCATTTTGGTAATTTCTCCTTTTTAATTTTTTAAATAAATATTTAAATTATTTATTCTTTTGGGTCTTTTCATAATTAACCATAGTCTAGGGTCCTTTTAAAATTTCTAAAACATTTAGGCTTAATCTGAAAATTCAAAAATTACTAATCCTAATAGGGGCAGCCAAACAACGGATAACCACCAATTCAGGATAAGCTATCCTTATCCACAAATCAGATTTAAAATCCAATTTACAAACTTTGTGCCGAAACACTTTAATTTCAATTTTAAAACTTTTAAACTTAACCGCAAAACAACATAGCATCCGGTTCATGTGCGCGAATGGGTCAAGTCTAACCCAACCCGAACCAAGCGAGGTTTTTCTTCTTCGGCGCCCGTGACCTATTTCGATCACTTTTTCGACCCATTTTCAATGCAGTCTTCTTCTAATTTCCATGGGGTTTACATATTTTACATCAGTTTCTGATTTAACTTAGCCTAGCTTCACGAGTTGACAAAAATCAGTGAGTCTCTGACAAGACCCACGATTTCGGCGAAGGTATATTTTTCATTTTCGTGTCCATTTTCATTCAATTGTTTGCCCAATTTTTTTTTTTTTTTTTGAATCTTCTTCTACACCTAAGGGGATCATTTTCCCATGGTTAGAATCTCAAAAACTCCCAAAATCATTCACCCACAAAAACCTACAACTTAATGGTTCTTACTTGTTTCTTAACCAAATCACTTCATTCTTCTTGCATTCACTTTCCTTTTTGATTAAGCTACATAGCCCTAAGGTTTTTATCATGCGTACTGCTCTAAAAATCAATAACATAAAAATGATAGTTCTAAGTTGCACTCACCTTGTTCTGTTGCTGTATTCTCCTCTTCCACTTCTGATTTCCACCTCTAAACCTGTAAGGACTTCTTCCCACCGTTCTAGCTTCCTTTGTTTGCGAACAGACTTTGCTCACTTCCTCGATTTTCCTTTAATCTTTCATTTTCTCTCTCTATTTTCTCTCTCTAGCAGAGCACATGCACAAAGCTCACCTTTCTGATTTCACGCAATCCACATATATAGATATATTCATATATATTCTGATTTTTGATGAGGTGTTGCTTGCAACCTCATTGGTTGCTTTGGGAGGTGGGGTGAGTTTTCATGTGTATATACGTATGTCTTGTGTAATATAGGACACAAAATGTGGACAGCTCAATTGGCTTTCTTTTTAGGTTCAAGTTCTTTCATCATTTTTGGTCAAGGGTTCAAGTCCCTTGGCCAACACTTTTGCCTCATTTTTCTCCTTTTTCCCCTTTATGCCTTCTTTGGCAATTTGGGCATCATTCATCATATTTTTAAGTTGTACCTTAATTTCTTTAAAAATCCCTTCGTATTCCCTCTTTACCCTTTAATATCACACATTTAATTTCTATGTCATAAACTTGAATTTTTAATACGTTACATATTTTTCATTTATATTAAAAATACTCCATATTCATTGGCAATTAAATTTCGTTAATTTTTCACTTCACTCTAACTTGCCAAATTTTCTTCGTGTAGAAATTCTTAATATTTATGGCCTACTTAACATAATTTAGAACGAGTAAGCCATTAGATATTAAATCCCAAAATGAAACATCATTACAATGATTATCTTCACTTAATTGGGTCGGGGTATTACATTCAGGTTCACCTTTCTCTCTTGGGCTTACTAAATAGCGTGAGAGCTCTTTCACCTCATGTCCTCAAAGGACACAAATAACCACACAGGTCCACAACGCAATCTGTGAATGATAGGACATTGTGACTGAGCATAACTCCAAGCACTTACAAAACACCATGATCATCAAAACGCCACACGAGACGAACAATCGTATGAAACAACCAAAATCTCAATCAACAAGACATAAAGTGTGTGGAACAAAAAACTCTACATCAATGAGATATATCACAAGATCATAGCATGGTATAAATGAAGGCACAGTGATTCTCAAGTATTGGTAATCAATTTCTCAAAATCATATAGGCAAGCAAATCGAATTTAAAGTACAGGCATAAATAAATAATCACAAGTCGATTAGCATCAAATCAGAGAAATCAAGTTCATTAGGTAGGATATAGAGTACAAATTTTGGCAGCATTTTAAAATAAATGTGATTTGGCTAGGAATAACCCATATTAAAGCATAGGAGTTACTTACCTTGGTTTCTTAGCATCGTATTTTCATGCAGGTACCATTATTATTATCCCACAGCTTCTTTTCATTTCCATCGTTTAGGTGATCCTATAATCATGGATCCAAAAATATTGCATAATGAATTAGTACCCATTTTAATCCCAAATATTGTTATGCAATGTTTTAAGTTCCTTTGAACTAAGTCTATTTAATTAAGGGTTTTTAATTTCCCATTTCAGGGTTCTTTGTAGCCTTATAGCATAGTTGGCCCTTCAAAGGCGATTCGATAATTTACACTTTTTAACATCCCATTCTTTCCTGTTCACAGTTTACGTATTTTGACTCTGTTTTGAGTCTATTGGTCCTTGCAACATTTTTGTAGACTTATTTATCTCATTATTACTCTCCTGGTAACAATATTGTGTCCTAAGGACGTATTCGTCATTTTTTAATTTGTTACCGGGGCTTATTTTCCTTAAAAAAAAACGTCATCATTAAGTCCAAAATATTGATTGTATTAAATTTAGGCTCTTTCGGATCTTAATTAGCTTATTTGTGACTCACATTAAGCCTAGGGCATTTTCATAATTTTACACTTTCACGCATCACATTTTTTGATCCTTCATTTGCTAATATGGACTCCACCGTTAACTCCAGAGTGCCCAAAATAGTCAGACTATGTCGCAACCGAAACCCACCCTTTGTGAATTAAGGGCAAGGATCGACACTGCCACATGGACAGGCCGTACAAAATCAAATGAATCGCATAGACTGATAAATCATATCAGTAAATCATAAATTAGTAAATTATTTAATGGGGAAGCTATACCAAATGCAATTCACCTGATCAAAAGCTCATATCCAATGACCAACAATTAGAATATCTCCAAGTACAATTTAATCACGGTGGTCTAACATACTAAGCTAACCTCATCAGTAATGATGCAATATTATAATACACAAGTTTGAACTTAACCTTACAGAGTACATGGTCAACTTTGACTTGGAGTTCATATCATCAGTATTAATCATTTAAGCTTCACTAGCTCCATTAGTTATCTCATTGCATTTCATCCCTCATAGGGCTACTTGAAAAATGGTCATAAGTAAGGAGTGAGCTAACTTAGCTCAGTAAGTAAAGTCCTAGCTTTGCCATGGGTTATGGTTAGATCATTTTTTTTTTTTTTTGATAGGTAAAAGATATATAAAAGAAGAAAAGAAATACAAGATCAAGAGGGCATACCCTCGAACAAGCTAAAGGGAAGGAGAACTACTACAGGCAGAAGAACTCACGACCCCAAGCAGAAAAGAAACCATGACTAAACAAAAAATAATACAAAGCAAGAAGGCATACCCTCGGACAAGCTAAAAGGGAAAAAAACAAGAAATTACAAGAACTCTTGACCCATGCTGAGAAACATTACACATTAAAAATACTACAAGGTAAAGACCAAGTACACTGGAGATGTCTATTGGAGTGAGAGTCTTGAAGCCCTCTTGAGGTAGTGAGCTGCCACGGATCATGTCCTGAGTTTGAGCTATGATGGCCTTTGAGTTTCTCTCAATCTTGATGAATAATCTGCTATTCCTTTCACGCCAAATGTTGTAAATTGTACAAGCAAGAGTGAGCCGGCCTAAAATGGAGGAAAATGACTTACCTTTGAAAGAGTTGGTGACCCAAAGAACAGTCTGATGCCAGTCCCCATTTGGGCTTTGAAATCCACTTTTAGAGAGCAAGTGAGACCATATGTTGGAAGTGAAGGAACAAGAAAAGAAGAGGTGGTTGTGACTCTCATTTTCTCTTAAACAGAATAGGCATTTGGGGTCATGACCAAGATTAGAAAAGAAAAAACGGTCCTTGGTCCTTAGACTATGACGGATGGCCATCCAAAGGATGAACCCTGCACGGGGAAGTTATGGTTAGATCATAGGCATATAGAAAGAAAGATATCATATAGCCCGTCACCAAGATATAGCAATAATGACCCAAGGGTCCAAAAAGGCTTATCCCATAATATGATACAAAAAAGTGATTACAAAATCATCCAAAATGGGATCTAGCCTAACATCATGATTCGCTGCCACAAACAATATAAAGTGTTTCATGCTTGCAAATAATATGATCATCCACTGGGCATAAAATATAATCATCCAGCGAATGTGTAAACAACGGGGCCCGGCATACCCCCAGAACGCACATTCAGGTTTGCCTCTCTCTCTTGGGCTTACTGAATAGTGTGAGAGCTCTTTCACCTCAAGTCCTCAAAGGACACCAATGACCACACGGGTCCAGAACGCACATGGACGAACATTGTGACTGAGCACAACCCCAAGCACTTACAAAACACCATGATCATCAAAACTCCACACGAGATGTACAATCATATGAAACAACCAAAATCTCAATCAACGAGACATAAAGTGTATGGATCAAACAAACTCTCCATCAAAGAGATATATCACAAGATCGTGGCATGGTATACATGAAGGTACAATTATTCTCAAGTATTAGCAATCAAGTTCTCAAAATAATATAGGCAAGCATATCGAATCCGAAGTACCGACATAATAAAATAGTCACAAGTCGATTGGCATCAAATTGGAGAAATCAAGTTTATTAGGTAGGAAAAGAGTACAAATTTTGGCAGCATTTGAAAATAAATGTGACCTAGCTAGGAATAACCCATATTAAAGTATAAGAGTTACTTACTTCGATTTCTTAGCATCGCATTCTCATGCGGGTACCATTATTGTTATCCCACATTGTCTTTCCATTTCCATGTTAGGTGATACTATAATCATGGATCCAAAAATATTGCATAATGAATTAGTACCCATTTTAATCCCTAACATTGTTATGCAATGTTTTAAGTTCCTTTAAACTTAGTCTATTCAATTAAGGGTTTTTAATTTCCCATTTCAGGGTTCCTTGTAGCCATATAGCATATTTGGCCCTTCAAGGGTGATTCGATAATTTACACTTTTTAACGTCCCATTCTTTCCCATTCATAGTTTATGTATTCTGACTCTGTTTTGAGTCTATTGGTCCTTGCAACATTTTTGTAGACTTATTTATCTCATTATTACTCTCCTGGTAACTTCGTTGTATCCTAAGGATGTATTCACCATTTTCCATTTTCCTTAAAAAGACGTCATCATTAAGTCTAAAATATTGATTGTAATAAACCTAGGCTTTTCCAAATCTTAATTAGCTTATTTGTGACTCACATTAAGCCTAGGGTATTTTCATAATTTTACACTTTCACGCGTCACATTTTTTGATACTTTGTTTACTAATATGAACTCCACTGTTGAGTCCAGAATGCCCAAACAGTCAGACTATGTCCCTCTTGACATTTATCTGGCTTTTGGAATACTAAGGGTAAAATTTTCATTTTAACGTTTCACGCATCTATTGTTCCGGGACTTTGTTTCACAAAATGGATCCCGCCATTGGGTCCGGTATGTCCTAAAGTGTTAAGGTACATAATTTTATAGTCATCGGGGTCCATTTGATCACATAACTGATCCTCCGGACATATTTGGAATTATCCTAGTTTGTCCGTTTGTATTTTTTGAGATTTATTTAGGCTTCAAGGACCTCACCATTAAGTCTGAAATGTCCGAGATAGTCGCGATGGATTACCTTTTTGTCTAAGTTAGCCCTGGGCATTATTAGGGGCAATATAGTCATTTATAATTTACGTGTCTAGATTTTTTGGGATTTAAGTTCACAAATCAGACGCCACCATTGAGTCTAGAATGCCTGAAATAATCAAAATATACTATTCATTTATTTTAATCAGACTTCGTTTGGTTTATTTTTGTCCTAAGGGTATTTTAGTATTTCTTGTTTACTTAAAAGGGGTTTAAATTAAATATTTATTTAATCTCTGGGTCATTTTATAATTTACTAAACTATTGGGGGTCATTTCATGAATATCTAAAAGTTCTGGGCTAATTTTAGATTTCAGAATTTCTTGGGGGTCTAAATGATATTTTGGGAAATATTGAAATAAACCAGTGGGGTTTATTTAAAATTCTAAGTGAACCACCCCTTTTTGCGCTGAACCGGCCGGTCCTACGGTCCAATACATCATACTGACGTCGTGCTAATGTCAACCCTATTACTTATTTTATTTTTTTTAATCCAATTTAACCAAAACGTCATAGTTTTAATAATCCATTTTGTATTTCAATCGGGCCCGATCCGAGACCTGGTCCATGACCCGATCCATGAACAATACACATAAGAAAAATCACCGTCATTGGCATAAACGCCTTTGACATATTCAAACCCAAGCATTTTAGCACTCATGGAAGTAAGAAGTACATACCTCTATGATAAAGCATCAGCAACAATGTTCTCCTTACCTTGCATGTAGCAGATGACATAAGGAAATGTCTCAATGTATTCCATCCATCTAGCATGTCTCTTATTTAATTTTCCTTGACCCTTGAGATGCTTCAATGATTCATAATCGATGTGGATCACAAACTCCTTAGGCCAAAGGTAGTGCTACCACGTCTCTAAAGCGCAAACAAGAGCATAAAGTTCTTTGTCATAAGTGGGGTAATTCGTGGCCGCCCCACTTAGCTTCTCGTTGAAAAAGGCGATAGGTCGCCTCCTACATCAAAACGGCTCCAATTCCTATTCTTAAGGCATCCCATTCAATCTCAAAAGTTTTGTTAAAATCAGGTAATGCTAACACAGGTACAGAACATAATCTTTCTTTAATAATAGCAAATGCATTCGCTTGATCAGTCCCCCAATGAAATCCAACATTTTTTTAACTATTTCAGTGAGTGGTGCAGCAATGGTGCTAAAATCCTTAACAAAACGCCTATAAAAACTAGCTAAACCATGAAAGCTTCTTACCTCAGTGATGCCTTTAGGCGTTGGCCACTTCTTGATGGCCTTGACTTTCTCTTCATCCACCTTAATACCTTTTGTACTAACAACATAACCAAGAAAAATAATTTTTTCCATACAAAAGGTACATTTCTTAAAATTAGCATACAACTTTTCACATCTCAACACATCGAACACACATCTCAAATGCTCAATATGTTCATCTAAGTTCTTGTTGTACACTAAGATATCATCAAAGTACACGACTACAAATTTGCCTAGGAATACACGTAATACATGGTTCATTAATCTCATGAAAGTATTAGGCACATTTGTAAGTCCAAATGGCATAACCAACCATTCAAAAAGTTCATATTTAGTCTTAAAAGCAGTTTTCCATTCATCTCCCTCTTTCATTCTAATTTGATGGTATCCACTTTTAAGATCTATTTTACTAAAAATACATGAGCCATGCAATTCATCAAGCATTTCATATAATCTAGGAATGGGATGACGATACTTTACCGTAATATTGTTGACCGCTCTGCAATCAATGCACATCCTCCAAGTCCCATCCTTCTTTGGCACTAGTAACATTGGTACTGCACATGGGCTCATGCTTTCTCTCATGGATCCCTTGCTCATCAAATCTTTAACTTGCCTTTGAAGCTCTATTGTCTCCTTTGGATTACTCCTATAGGCTGGTCAGTTTGGAATAACGGCTCCAGGTACGAAATCAATTTGATGTTCAATGCCTCTAATGAGTGGAAACCCACTCGGCATCTCCTCTGGAAATACATCCTCGAACTCCTACAACAAAGAAACAGCCACACTAGGAAGAGATTGGTTAGTTTCATCAAGATTAAAATAAGATTCTTTGTAAACAAGAAAAATCATAGGCTGATCCGCTAAGAAGTCCCTCTTAATCTCACTCTCCTTTGCATAAAAACTCATCTTTGTCTCTCTTTTTCTCTCTATAGATTCTCTTTCTTTTTTCTCTCGTGGCTCCATTCTCTTTTCTTTATTCTCAGCCACCTCTCTATTTTGTTTTTCACTCTTTCTTTTTCTTGAGGTTTCGGCCTCTCCTTTCTTTTTTGTTCAATCTCACTTTTCAGCTTTAGTTGGTCCTCATATACCTGTTTTGGGGTGAAAGGACCAAGCTTGATTGTCTTTCCATCCCTTACGAAGCTGTATCTGTTCCTAACCCTGTCATGAATCACCTTCGTATCATACTACCACAGCCTCCCCAACAAAATATGGCCAGCATACATAGGAACTACATCACAAAACACCTCATCACTATACCTTCCAATGGTAAAAGCCACCAAAACCTGTTTATTGAACTTGACGTCTCCACATTCATTCAACCACTACAACATATAAGGTCTAGGATGCTTCAATAAAGGCAAGCTCAACTTTTCAACTAGGGTGGCACTAGCTACATTGGTGCAACTTCATGTATAATCATACTACAGACCTTGTTGCTTACATAACATCTAGTATGAAATATGTTCTCTCTCTGCTGCTTCATATAATCTACCTTAATTTGTGTATTGAGAGCACGCTTGGTAACAAGAGACTCACCTTCTATGGCGTATTCCACTGCATCATCATCACTAATATCGACCAACTCAAGCATCTCATCACCCTCATTCTCATTCTCATTCTCAGTCATCACCTCCCCATTGTCACACATAACCATCACCCGCTTGTTTGGACATTGAGACACGATGTGCCCGAAACCAAAACATTTAAAACATTTAATATCTCTATTCCTTGAAGTTTGAAAATCTACCTTGGGTTTGTTCTTGCTAGTTCCCTCATCTTGTCTCTTAGGTGGTTCGGCCTTCCCTTTTGCTACAGCTCGATCATTTCTATCCCATTTTGTCTCCAAAGAGTGTCAGAAACTAAAGTATATACCTTGCTGCCCCCTTTCTCTTTAACTGCCTCTCCACCTTCATAGCCATGTGAACCATGTCTTCTACCTCCATATAATACTGCAACTCAACTACATTGGTTATATCTCTACTCAGACCACTTAAAAATCTGGCCATTGTGGCCTCTCGATCCTCCTCTATATTAGCCCGAATCATAGCCACCTCCATTTCCTTATGATAATCCTTTACACTCCTGGTCCCTTGTTTAAGGTTTTGTAATTTTTGGTAGAGGTCTCTATAGTAGTGGTGTAGAGATCTGAAAAATGAGGGTAAATTTTTCGTTTTTACCGATAGGACACTATTCATGCACAGTTTTGCCAATAAGGCATTTACAAGCATCATTTAGCTATAAGTCATGTTTAGAAGCATATTTTGAATGTGCCATAGAAGAGAAACATGCTTAGAATATTAAAATACACCTACTGTAAAAATTTGAGCCTATTCAGAGATAGTTTCAAAAATAGGACCAAAAAGGCGTCCCGGGATGGAAACGGCCAAACCCGGCCACAGGCGAAAATTTATTTTTTTTAAAATTTTCATTTAAAATGATTTTAGGAACTTTGGCTAAAACAAAATATCGAATTGAGGCGTTTCGGGACAGGTTGTAGTGTAACGGGGCCCGGATTCATTGAGGGGCCAAAAGGGTCATTTTGCACCTTTGCCCCTCCACTATAAATACAGTTTAGTGTATTTTTTTCATTGTTTGGGTCTGAAAATCAGAGCAAAAGTCGTGCATGGAGGAAAATGGAGAAAAGCCCTAGGTTCTCCAAGCTTTAAGCCACCAAAACATACTCCTAGGCCGAGATTCTTGTGAAACTTCCTTCTAGGAAGTTGTTCCCTCTCATCAATATCTATATTATCACCAATCGGTTCGGCTGTGCAGTGAAACACAACTTCCCCAGTTTGAGAAAAATCATTCTAGGTATGATGTTTTGCTAAGCTAGGAATAGATTTAAGTTTTCTTGCCTTGTTACATGTTGTTTGAGTGTTTAAGGTGTTTATATGATATTAGGAATCCACTTAGGAGGTAGTTTCTTTGAAAACTTAGAGTTAGTAGTTTGGGTGTTTATATGTTCTTTAAGTTCTTTGATGAATTGTTGCTATGATTAAGGTGTATCTTGCTTACATGTTTTGGATTGTTATATTTTGACACATATGCATGTTGATATATCTTGGTTTTGGAAGATGTGATGGTTTAATGCCTTGGTGCTTTATGAAAATTATGTGTTCTTTGTAAATTAGCAACTTTGTGAAAAATGTGGCTTGAACATGTGATGACATGGATCGTTTATGGCATATGTTCATGTATAAGATGCTTAGGTATTTTGGAATTATGATTTATGTTGGGCATAATGCATGACTTGAGGAAAACACCATGTATTTGATGAGATTGTCATATTGAAGTTGCATAATGAAATCATAACATTTTGGCATATTATGATTCTTTGGAAACATGGTATGGGTAAGCACTTGGTGCTATACATTATGAGGGTGTAGATCCTCTGGTGAAAAACCCAAAAATTGGCCATTTGGTACTCGCATGCCTACGGGGTCCAGACTGTAAAGCGAGACATATATTGGCGCTTGCATGCTAACGGGGAAAAATCGTGAAGCGAGACATGGGTGGCATAGAGTTGCATGTGTGGGTCATGCATAATGACATTACATGGCATTAAGGGATTATGGGTGAAAGCATTAAAATGTATACTTGCACATGCCACGCCTTAAATTTGTTTCTAGTCTTAGCATTATGTTATACCAGTTGTCGAGCTGACCCATTCGTGGGATATCATATTTCAGATGAGGCTCCGAGTGCTTGAGACTTGTTTGAGTCTTGAAGAATGGAAGCAAAATGAATCAAGTAGAAGATTTGGCCCTTGGGGCATATTTTAATGATGTATAAGGGTGTAAGCCCTAAGACCATGTGTATTTATTTGTATACATTTAGTTTATTGTGAAAACAAGTGGGTAAGGCTTTATAATTGTAATTAGTGTGATGATGTGATATTTTAAATTCCAAAGTACGTGTATGTGTGGAGAAATATATAATCAGAATGATGTATGTTTAAATTATGCGAGTTGTGGCCACCAAGTGAGGGTGGGTTGTTTACATATTTATGCATATGGATATCATGAATATTAGGTGGGAAAAAGGTTTAGAAAACAAAGGAGGTTATGTCAAAATTTTTGTGAAATTAAGAGAAGAAAATAAAGTGTGTATAACACTATTTAAATGGTTGAGAAAAGTGCCCAAAATGGGAGGTTAACACCCTTGGGGAAATAGACTAAAAATGGGAAACATAGACTTGCAAAACTTTGGAAAAAAAATCAGAAAATAGGAAAAGTTAGATTGCAGCCATGAACAATGATTTTGTAGAAAATCAGAAAATCTGCTTGCAGTCGCTACAGTGTTTTGTGACTGACATGCCCTTGCTGCCCACAGCCCTGCCTACGCGCAGCGCTACGCCCTGCCCGTGCCCAACGCGCATGCTGCGCTTGCCCTGCGCTCCCCATGGGCTGCCTGCTGTGCGCCCCACCTGTTGCCATGGCTTGCTGTTGCTTGCCCCTTGTGTGACAGCCCCTGACACTCCTCCTTGACACCGTCTTTTGGCCATCTTTTTTAGCTATTTTTGGAACACCTTATGAGCTGTAATGGGGCACTATTTTAGGCTATGTTTGGTCAATTTTCAAACCATGTTTGGCCACCATTTTGGGCCATGTTTGATCACTCAATTGGGCTATGTTTGGTTACTTTATGGAGCCATGTTTGGCCACACACTTGGACTATTTTAGGTAGACTCCTTGACTTATTCTTGGCCTATGCCTTAAGGCATTTTGGGGCCAATTTGGACTAAAATTCTAAGACATTTTTGGAGATAATTTAGGGATGTTTTGGAAGCTAATTTTGAACCTGAATTAAATTATTTTGAACATTAAATGGGAAGGATGTTTGAGTGACATTAAGAAGTCAACTTGGTCATGTTAAATAGTAAGTGTTTAAATTTTAATTTTGGGGAAAACTTGAGAAAATAATAAGGGAGATTCAACTAAATTTATTTAATTATCATTTATTTATTTCTTTTTATTTCGTTTCGCTCGCGCCCCGAGTTTGCAAAAATTCCGGGGCGTGACAAGTGGCTAGGTACAAATCTTCGCCTCATGAGAGTTTTCAACTCACCCATGTTTCTATAGGTCTCTTATAATTCCTCCTCCTATTGGTCACCAATTGATCCCACCAAATAATTACATAATCAGTGAACTCAATTACCACCAGCTTCACCTTCTTCTCCTCTGAATAGTTGTGACAATAAAAATCAACTTTATTTTCTTCTCCCACTCTAAATAAACTTTAGGGTCATTCCTACCTTGGAAAGATGGTATTTTCACTTTGATGCTCCCAAGGTTCCTATCCACCCCATCTCGCCCCCTTGGATTTCTCCTATGTCCTCTTCCACGCCTACCTCCTCTAGGTTTGCCCATTTCACCCATTCCAACTTCATATGCTATGTCTTCCTCATCCTCATCATCTTTTTCGTTCTCATACTCATTTTCAATGATAGGCACACGTCTTCTCCTATCTTGCCCACCTTGTAGATTTCTAATGACGACGTCTTATTGGTCCATCCTTTCCCTCATTTCCCCCATCACCAGATTCAACCGTTCAAACTGTTGTTGCATGGCCTGCAAAACAAAGAATGAGTTAGCCGCCTCCTCCTTAGGTGTTGAGTCACTCTTATGAGACATTGTTAATGCCCTGCAAAATAAGGAAAGGATGTTAGTGGGAAAAAAAAACCTCACACACTCCCTTACTGTGTTTACGCTCAAATATTGTCACACCACTCGTGTTTCATTCTTTTGGGCTTTTCCAATACTATTCTCACCCACTCTTGCCTTTTACCTCACCTGTTTTCCCTTTCAAGTTCGTGAAGAACTAGTTGAACTAAATCAAGCCACAACCTTGTATTATTCCAACCAACAATAGAGTCAAGAAACGAGAAGGAATAAAATGACACGGATCTCAAAGAATTGTACGAAGAAAATAACACTTAGGAAACAAGATACAAAATAAAATGACATGGATCTTAAAGAATTATACGAGAAAAATAGCAATTAGGAAACAAGATACTAAATAAAATGATATATTCAACCCTTTTGAAGATAAAGATCAAACAACGCTAAATTTCCAGAAGGGCTAATCAACACCAAATTTCAAAGTTCATCAAATAGCCATAAGCGAATTTTTTTTTTTACAGCAACCCTTGAACACACTGTCTTTTTTCTTTTTTTTAATACAGATTCGGTCACAAGCAGCAACAATAATTACAAATTCCGAAAAAGATTGATCTGATTTCAACAAGAAGAAATCGAAACAGAAGGTCTAATTGCAAAGATTATAGATATAAAAATTATAGATTTGGAATTTAAAGAAAAGTTTTTTTTTTTTTTTTTTGGTAAGCAAATTTTATTAAGAAAAAGAAAGAAATTAACAATTCGCAGATCAAAATAGAAAAAGAAAAACTTAGAACACGCCTAATACAAAAACCAAATGCAAGAATTAAAAAGGATAAATCAGACCTAATTTGGAGTCTGAGCTCTGATACCAAATGATGTGAACCTGTAAGATCGAAATCTCTTGAACCCACAATCAAATTGAAACTTACCCAAAAAAGCCAAGAATCAAGTCAAGATGATCTAGACCCGTTGAAAACTTGTTTCAAGAACCTAGACTTGATGAGAACGCCACAAAGGGTATACCTTTGATAAGTTCGTAGTTCACTCAAGAACAAGAAGAGAAAACTAAAAAACTCTCTATGCAGAAAGCTTCATTCATGTTCGTAGCCTCCAATTTGCGGCTGCAAGTTCTTTTAAAACCCAAGGGTCGAAAAAAGGCCTACATCAAATAAAAGACACAGACTGAACATCTTCAGGCCCAAAACATCCTAAACTACTAACTAAAACTAATAAAAGAAATTCACTAAATGAATTAAATAGGCCCAAATGCCTACAACCATAAAAACATAAAATAGGCCCACACGCCTATACTTAATGAAATAAAAAGTCTATATGAAACCACTAGGCTATACCGCCACCCTCTGTAGCTTGTATCACATGGACTAAAGTTGGTTCTTCTTCTTTCAAGCCCATCGTGAATGTTGGGGACTTGCTCGATAACTCGGCCCAAGTGGATTACACCAATCCTTGAATTGCTTCCTTGATCTTCTTAGCTCTCGACCTTGTGATTGGCCCATCTGGAAGTTGTAAAAGATCTTTAAGACTCAGTCCACCATGGTGCCCATCAACTAGGAAATCAGTCTATTTGGTAGCGGGAACAAACCCTTGTTTAATAGCCTAGTACGGGCATGTGATATCCTATCCTTGATGTGGCCCTTTGTTTGCTATTTGGCAAACCGAAAATCAGAAATAAAATAAGGTGCCACAGCTCCCTAGGTTCGAACCCCCAACCTCCATGCACGTGAGGAGCCAAATAACCATGTATGTGCCACCATGGCACTTGTCTAATAATATTAATAAAATAAATATTAAATATTAAATATTAAATAAATAATTAAATAAAATAAAATAAATTTAATTTAATTATAATAAATGTTCCGTACCCGAATAAAATGAAAGAAGATTGTATTCTGACTATTTTCGGCATTCTAGACCTAATGCGAGGTCTGTTTTACAAATGGAATTCCAAAAATTAGGACACGTAAAAGGCCATAACTACCATTTTACCCTTAAGGATGCCCGAAGCCAATTGGAAGTTCGAGAGGGTCTATTTTGACTTTCTTTGATAATCTGGACCCAACGGTGAGGTCCACATTGTCAAATTAGGTACTAAAAAATACGACATGAGAAAATATAAATTTATTAAACTATCCCTAAAGAGTCAGACTTGACTACGAATAGCTAATTTAAAAGGAATGAGGCCTATTTTAGGAAATTAGGAATCACCAGGTCTAAGGATAAATTAAGAACACCAACTAAGAAGTGATTTAAATTAAATGTGGAATTAATATAATTTTCATGAATTATTCTTAGGAGTCATAAGGGAAGAGGAAAAGCCCACCAGTAGCGCTAACCCCGGTAACCAAGGTGAATAATTCTAAACTTTGAAGTGGAGGTTTTAACTCAATGATTCCTGAAGTGTTTTAAATTCAAATTTCTGTATTTACATTACTCGTGTTTTAAATAATGCTCATTTTCAAATACTATCATGAACAACAAATGTGCTTGTTTTAAATGCCAACCACTTATAAAGTTCCTATTTCAACATGTCTATTTTAACTTCAAAGTTGTGTCAAAATATCTCTTCAAAAGTGAATATTTTCATTCCAACCATGTTTAAGTACTCTTGAAAGCAATGTTTAAATATTCTTGAAAGTTATATTTAAGTACTCCAAAAGCTTTGTTAAAGTACTTCAAAAGTTATGTTTAAAAATGCTCTTGAAAAGCATCTATTTGACAAACTAGGTTTTAAATGCCTCTATTTGCGAACTGGTAATGCAAGATAAAGAGTGCGTAAGCACTAATAATCATGAAATGCCTGGTCAAAGGTTTATCCCCCAGGCATGAGATTTCTCCATGGGTTCTGTTAAGCTTGCAATCCGATTCGAAACGGATTCTTACTAAAACAAAAGTGAAAAGATGTTACGTTCAGAAATGGTAGAAGGTTTATCCCCCATTACTCTAAACGTAATTTATATGTTTAGATTTTCAAGATCAAAGGATTTATGTTTTCAATCATAACAAAAAATTGAATCCTCGTATTTTGTATCACGAAATCAATGTTTTACTCGAATGCCTTGAATGCTTCTTATTTATACTTCAATTATTTTTTAAATAAATATTTTTCTTGAATGTCTTGAATGCTTCATGCTATCTATTTTGAAGATTCCTGTATTTTGTATTTGAATCGCACAAACAATTGGTAATGGCTATTTCTATAAGACTCTGTTATATACATAAACCACTATCAATTGAAAACCCATGACAAAGTGCCAGAATTACTCACAATCTTTTCATAAAGCACACATGGATTTGTTACCCATCCCTTTTCAGGTAATGTTGATCAATGGGAGCCTTACCTGTATTAAGGAAGGTGATAGGCACCATAGTAGACCGAGTCTTAAAGATTCCATACAAGTTCCAAATGGGCCAATCACAAGGTTAAGAGCTAAGAAGATCAAGCAAGCAATGTAAGGATTAGGTGCAATCCACTTGGGCTGAGTTTGCAAATTCATTGAGCAAGACCCCTAACATTCAAGATGGGCTTGAAAGAAGAAGAACCAGCTTTAATCCATGTGATACAATCTACAGAGGGGGGCAGCATAGCCTAATGGTTTTGTGTAGACTTTTTATTTCATGAAGTATAAGCATGTGGGCCTATTTTATTCATTAAGTGAATTTCTTTTATTAGCTATAGGCATGTAGTTTAGGATGTTTTGGGCTTGAAGATGTTTAGCCCATGTCTTTTAATTGATGTTGGCCTTATTCGGGCCTAAAGTTTCATGGAGGGGTTTTAAAAGACTTCTAGCCGCAATTTGGAGGGTGGTTGAACGTGAATGAAGCTTTTTTCATAGAGAATTTTTAGTTTTCACTACTTGTTCTTGATCGAACTAAGAACTTATCAAAGGCAAACCCTTTGTGGCATTCTCATCAAATCTAGGTTCTTGAAACAAGATTTCAACGGGTCTAGATCATCTTGACTTGATTCTTGGCTTTCTTCGGTAAGTTTCAATTTGATTTTGGGTTCAAGGGATTTCTCATCATTTGGTATCAGAGCTGAAGCTCCAAATCAAGTCTGATTTATCCTTTTTAATTATTGCATTTAGGTTTTGTCTTAGGTGTGTTCTAGGATTTTCTATTCTGATTTACGATTCCTTCTTCATTCTTGTTAATTTCGTGTGTTTGAATTTAGATATGTGATTTTCACAATTGACTACTCGTGTATTTGATTTAAGAATTCAGATCTGCCAATTCTTTAATTGATTACACGAATATTTGCTTTAATTTCCAGATCTATTATCTTTGCTTTGATTCCTTTTTTTTTTTCGTTTCTTGTTGAAATTAGATCAATTTTTTAAAAAAATTGCAATTATTGTTGCTGCTTGTGACCGAATCTGTATTTAAAAAAAAAAAAAAGACAACGTATTCAAGGGTTGCTGCATAGTTATAAAAAAAAAAAAAAGGAAAGAAAGAAATTTCAGAAATGGCTGTTTGATATACTTCGTAATCCGAAAATTGAAATGACTTGGTGTTGATTGATCTTGATCTTCAAATGGGTTGAATATATCATCTTTAGTACCTTGTTTACTAATTTCTCTTTTCCTCGTACAATTCCTTGAGATCCGTATCATTTTATTCCTTTTCTTATTTCTTGATTCTATTGCTGGTTGGAATAATACAAGGTTGTGTCTTGATTTAGTTCAACTAGTTCTTAAAGAACTTGAAAGGGAAAACATATGAGGTAAAAGGCAAGAGTGGGTGAGAATAGTATTGGCAAAGGCCAAAAGAGTGAAACACGAGTGGCGTGACAATATTTGAGTGTGAACACGTAAGGGAATGTGTGAGGTTTTACCACTAACATCCTTGTTTTGCAGGGCATTAAAATGTCTCATAAGAGTGACTCAACACCTAAAGAGGAGGCAGATAACTCATTCTTTGTGTTGCAGGCCATGCAACAACAGTTTGAACGGTTGAATTTGGTGTTTGGGGAGATGAGGGATAGGATGCTTCAGCAAGAGGTCATGATTAGAAATCTGTAAGGTGGGCGAGATAGGAGGAGACATGAGCCTAGCGTTGAAAATAAGTATAAGAATGAAAAAGATGATGAGGCTAAGGACATCATAGCATCTGAAGTTGGACTAGGGTGGAATGGGCAGACCTAGAGGAGGTAGTGGAAGAGGATATAGGAGAAATCCAAGGGGTTGAGATGGGGTGGATTGGAACTGTCACGACCCAAAATCCACCCTATGTGGATCAAGGGTTTGCGACCGCCATCCTACGACCCGGGGGTTGTCCGGTGGACTATATAAACAGCGGTGCAACCAAGATTTGCAGAAGCGTGAAAAACTTTTTCTTCTTTTACATTTCCTGCACATCAATACTACCGCTCTTCAGAATGGTACTTTACAAATACATTCAGAGCATACTAAAAACTTTTAATGTTATACATAGTACATACCCAATTGTCCCTTGGGACTTAATTAAATAATTGTTCAAAATTACTATAACAAAAGTGACCAACTACGAGTCCTTAGTCCTTCCCAAAAATTGCTAATCATATTAGGGAGCTTCCTACGCCCTTACTCAAAACGAGCAAGGCTCCCAAACATCATTACCACCTAAAAGAATCATGGGTAACAAATCCATGTGAGCTTTATGAAAAGCTTGTGAGTAATTCCAGTATTTGTCATGGGTTTTCAACTAGTAGTGGGTTAGTTATAAGAGAGTTTATAAAAACATTCACTACCTAATTGCTTGTATACTTCAGATACAGAATATATGATTTCTTAAACAGATAGCAAGAAGCATTCAAGGCATTCAAGCTAAGCACGTATTTCTTCAAATATAGGACATAGGAAACTTCAAAACACGTAACACGAAGCATTTTAAAGCATTCGAGTAAAATAGATATTTCACGTATACAGAGTATAAGGATCTTCAAGACACGTAGCACGAAGAGTTTAAAGCATTCGAGTGAGGTATGCAATTTGCAATGGAAAACTTGTAACACTGTATAGAATGACCATTTGATGGCCAAAAAATTAAAACATTTACTTGTTAACAGGATGCATAAAATCCTTTTCTCGTATGTGACCCTTTGTTTTTTAAAAAACTGGGCCATTTCTTTTAAAAACACTTCTTCTAAATGGGGGTTCGAAAACCTGCTACCATTTCTTATCAAAACATAAAACTTTTGTTCATTAAATCAACACATATAGTACATTTAGAAAATAGGGGATAAACCTGCTACCATTTCTAAACGTCTCATCTTTTCAATTTTTAATAGAAGAATCTGTTTCGAACCGGAATCTAGTTTTACTTCAGAGAGATCTTATGCCTAGGGGATCAGATCCTGCTACCTGGGCATCTACTTGTTATTGAGTTCCAAAGGAACCCAATATTTACGATGCTTATGCACCATTTTCTTTTATTAGCAGTTTTCAAATAGGAGGCTTTTCTAAAACAACCCAAAACTTTGACTTCTTCAATAGATGTTTTTTAAAGAGCACCGAAAACATGACTTCTTCAAATAGATGCTTTACATGAGAATTTAAAATATGACTTCTTCAAATAGATGCATTTCAAGAGCATTTGAAATATGACTCCTTCAAATAGATGCTTTTCAAGAGCATTTAAAACCTGACTTCTTCAAATAGGTGTTTTTCAAGAACATTAAAAGCATGACTTCTTCAAATGGATGTTGTTCGAGAGCATTTAAAACATGACTTTTCATGAATTTCTAACAGAGTTTTCAAATACTTGGAATGCATACAAATTCAGGATATTTAATAAAATTTTGCATTTAACGTAGATGCGTTGAATTATAAACTTTAAAGAAAGTTAGCGATATAAATAAGCTAACTTGTATGTCACAATAGGTTTTCAAAAAGAACTAGTAATACTTAAATCAGGAATCATATAGATACGGAATTTGAATTGCAAATACTTAACATATTTTGAAGTTAAACTTCTTCAGAATCCATGGAGGTAAATCTATACTTCAAAGTGCAAAATTACTCACCTTGGTCCTTGGGTTCAGCACTACTGGTACACCTTCAAATTCAGGATATTTAATAAAATTTTGCATTTAACATAGATACGCTGAAATATAAACTTTAAAGAAAGTCAGCGATATGAATAAGCTAACTTGTATGTCACTATAGGTTTTCAAAAAGAAGTAGTAATACTTAAATCAGGAATCATATAGATACGGAATTTGAATTTCAAATACTTAAGATATTTTGAAGTTAAACTTCTTCAGAATCCATGGAGGTAAATCTCCACTTCAAAGTACAGGATTTCTCACCTTGGTCCTTAGGTTCGGCACTATTGGTATGCCTTCCCTTTTCCTTTATAGTTCCTAAAAACAATTATGAAGAATCTATTAAATTCACATTCATTTCAATTTATCACCTATTGGTGCATTACCCCGGGTTGGATTTATTCTTTGGTTGGCCATCCGGAACAGTCTTAGTACCAAGGACTGCCTTTTCTTTTCTCAGCTTGGCCATGATCCCAAATGTCTTTTTGGTCTGCATGAAGATAAGAGTCACAACCATATTTTCTTCTCTTGTTCCTATTCTTCCCTCATATGGTCTCATATGCTCTCCTTATGTGGGTTCCGCTACCTTTCAAGAGACTGGCAGCAGATCATTCTTTGGGCCAGCAATACTTTCAATGGCAAGAAGTCTCTTCAACAATAAGCAAGCTTACCCTAGCCTGCACAGTCTATACAATTTGGAGGGAAAGGAATAGTAAATTGTTCACCAAGTTAAAGAAAAATCCTTAGGCTATCATAACTCAAACCCAGGACATGATCCGTGGCAGGCTCACTACCTCAAAAGGGATTGCAAACACAATCTCCAATTGATATCTTCAAAGCAATTGGTCTCTTCCAAGTAGCATTTTTAATATGTAATCTTCTCTTTTCTTGTATGTCTTTTGTAGCCGAGGATCGGGAGCTCTTCTACTTGTCGAAACCCTCCCTTCCTTATAGCTTGTTCGAGGGCACGCCCTCTTGATCTTGTATTTCCTTTTCTTCTGAGTAGCATCTTTTACAATGTAATGTTTTTTGTTTTGTTCTATAGCTTTGGGTTGGGAGTTGTTCTGCCTGTAGAAGTCTTTCCTTCCTTCTAGCTTGTTCGAGAGTATGCCCTCTTGATGTTGTATCTTTTTCTCCTTTTCCCTTAATAAATTTTACTTACCAAAAGAAAAAAACTTCTTCTTAGACCGTGTTAATCCTAACTTCCTAGATGGGTCTTATTTTCCTTTCTAATCGGACTACTTGTAGTAATTTTATAAATTTTACATCTTCACGTGTCTTACTGTTGAGAACCTAATTTGGTAATATGGATCCCATCGTTGGGTCCGGAACGCCAAAGAAAGTCTATTTAGACTTTCTCGGCTTTTCATTTCACTTCGTACATTATTACATGTCTTTATTTTTCAGAGTCACATCTCGTAAAATGGACCCCACTATTGGGTCCAAAAGGCCCAAAATAGTAGATTCATACTATTCATTTGTTTAATTTGGACATCGGGATTTATTTTAACAATAACTTAATTAATTAATATTATAATATATATTTTTAGTTAAACATATAACCACACATGCCTCAATGGCACGGTGGTAGGTGTGTGGGGGATCAGGGGCCTTACGCCCGAGGTCCTGAGTTCGAACCCCAGCCGCAGCACTTTCCTCCCATTTTTCCTTATGTACTATTTCTATTGAAAAACAAACCCAGCCCCAAACGACGTAGTTTAGAATAACCCTTAGTGTGCTTGGGTGGGTCCCGACCCGAGATCCAATTGACTCGAATAGTACCTTTTTCTTCCCTAATTTTCTGGTGAAGACTCCGGTGCAGTTTCAGTCACCTTCTCCGGTGCCAGTGACCGGACTGCAACTTTTTTTCAATTTTTTCTTCATTTTTTCAGTGTTTTTAAAACTTCTTTTCATTTCTAATAATCTTAAAACACATTTTAAGACCTATATATAGCAATTTCATCCCCTAAACACATTGAAAACCCAAGTTTTCAAAAATCACATTTTCCAATGAACCCTTTTTTCTCCCTCATTTCTTCACCATTTTACATGTGGTTTCTTCCTATGTGTTCTATTTTCCTTTTTTTTTTTGGTAAGTAAAATTTCATAAAACCAAAAGAGAAAAGAAAATATAAGATCAAGAGGGCATACCCTCGAACAAGCTAGAGGGAAGGGAGAGCTTCTACAGGCAGAAGAGCTCCCATCCCAAAGCTACAAGTACAAAACATAACAAAACATTACATTACAAACATTAGAAATTGAAGATGCTACTTGGAAGAGACCAAATACATTGAAAATGTCTATTGGTAATCGTGTTTCCAATCCCTTTAGAGGGAGTGAGCCGACCTCAAATCATTTCCTGAATTTGAGCAATGATAGCCAAGGGACTTTTCATTATCATAGAGAACAACCTGCTATTCCTTTCCCTCCAAATAGTATAGATTGTGCAAGCTAGGGTGAGCTTTCCTATAGTAGAAGAGAATCCCTTTCCTTTAAAAGTATTGGAAGCCCAAGTAATGATCTGCCGCCAATCTCTAGAAGGGCAATGGAAGCCACTTTTAAAGAGCAAATGGGACCATATGATGGATGTAAAGGAACACGAGAAGAAACGATGGTTGTGACTCTCATCTTCACGCATACAGAAAAGACATTTGAGATCATGATTGAAGTGAGAATGGTATGGACGATCCTTGGTTCGAAGACTGTTACAGATGGCCATCCAAAGAATAAATCCAGCACGAGGAATGGCTTTAGAGTGCCAAACAAGCTTCCACCATGCACCTGGGGCTTTCGACTTCTAAAAGTACTCCAAGCTGAGTTGATAGAGAAGGCCCAATTGGAGGAGGGCAACCAAATAGCCTTGTCGTCCCTATGGGGAGAAGGATGAAGGTTGTTATGCATGCCATTTTTTAGCTCAAGCAAATAAAGAGAGTTAGCTTGTCGGCCAGCTCCATTGATGATCCATAATCGTGGAAGCAACTTTAGCATATCTCCCAAGGCCTGAATCATATATAACCCTTTCCCCCATATTATCATATATGGAACCACTGGGGAGCCAATAGTCAAACCAAAGAGAAGCAACAATTAGAAATTCTGATGAAAGGCTTGAACAAGGTTCTGAATTTAAGCATTTTTCTCCAAGCCCACGAGCAAGATTGGGGACATTTGACCTCCCAGAAACTCCTACCTTTCAGAAGAGTGCTGCGAATCCAAAGGACCCAAGGGGAGTTAGACGGGTTTTGAAAAATTGCCCAAATGAGCTTCCCCAGTGCTTGCTTGATTCCAGTCAACAAACTTCTTTATCCCAAGCCCCCCTTCATTTCTAGGGCAAGTAATATCATCCCATGCAACTTTAGATCCAGTCAAGATGAGATGGTTGCCACTCCAAAGAAAAGATCTCATTGCTTGCTCAACTTGATTAACCACTTTTTTGGGGAGAATGAAATGGGAAGACCAGAAAACCTGGATGCTAAAAAGCACAGATTTTATAAGCTTAAGCTGACCTACATAAGAAAGAGATTTAGTAGACCAATGAGTGATTTTACCAATGATGCAGTCAACCAGGGCTTTGCAATCCTAGGCTTTAAGCTTAGTTGAGATCAAAGGAACACTAAGGTAATGGATAGGAAGGGATCCTTCAGGAGAGCCAATGTGGTCAATGATATGATGCCTATTGCTGTTATCCATGCTAAAGAGGAAAATGTAAGTTTTGGAGGCATTGTGGAGAAGCCCAGAGAAAGAAGCAAATGTGTCAAGCCCTTCCTTGAGAATAGAAGCTGAAAGGAGATCCCCATGACAGAAGAGCATATATTATCAGCAAAGCAAAGGTGGGACAGTTTGGTTTTATGACATCTCCAATGATGCTTGAATTGAGGGGCAACTGAACTCTGGTGGATAATCAAGGAGAGAAATTCCATAACAAGAACAAAAAGGTAGGGGGAGAGAGGATCCCCTTGCCTTAACCCTTTAGCTCTAGGAAAGTAACCTTCACGCTCGCCATTAATAACAACTGAGAAGCGAGCAATAGAGATGCAGCAGTAAATCCAATCAATAAAAGGCTGAGGGAATATCATGATGCACATAGAATCAATAATAAGTTCCCACCGCACCGAGTCAAAGGCCTTCTTAAGGTCAACTTTCATTGTACAACGAGGAGAGCTCGAGCTCTTGTGATAGTTATGCATGAGCTCTTGAGCAAGCAGAATGTTATCACTGATATTCCTTCCTTGAATAAAGGCGGATTGAGATGGATCAATGAGGCTAGGAAGGATTTTCTTAAGGCGATTGGCAAGGATTTTGGAGATGGTTTTGTAAATTGTGTTATACAAGTATTTCTAAGCTTTAAGCAAAGCTACATGAAAACTCGTAAAGGTAAAAATTCAGAACTTTGAATTTTCCGAACTCACCATGGTTAAGCTTTTGGCTCCCAGTTCCCCCCTCATTTTCTTTCCTTTTCTCCCTTTACTCACTTTTGAAAGTTCAGACTTTGATTTCTCATTCTTAGTTTTTCTGTTTCTCTTCTTTTGTTTTCTTTCCTAGATGCACTTATAGTGCATGTATATACATACAAAAAATGCACCGCCCCTCTCCCTCTCCGATGCGAACCCCGCCAAGAAATAACGAGATCTGACAATGAAAAGGAGAATCCAAGATCGTTCTACAATTAGATCTGAATGGAAGACCTCGACCTGTTGTTTACAACAAACAAGAACCTCAGTATATATAACCTCAACCCGTTATTTAGTGTGAAACAAGAACCTCGTTATAAGGAAGACGCCACAAACGGTGGTGGAAATCCATTTGATAAGTTGTTGGTGAACGCCATGGGAAATTCCGATAAGTTCAGATAGTTCTTCAAAGAACTGTAAAGAAAATACACTCTCAATTTACTCAAAAATTCATCATTTGCCAAATGCGGCTACAAGTTCTTTTTAAAACACTCTATGAAACCCTAGGGCCGAATAAGGCTTACATTAAATAAAAGATATGGGCTAAACATTTTCCGGCCCAAAACATCCTAAACTACAGACCAAAAGTAATAAAAGAAATCCACTAATTAAGTTAGAATCTCGCGCAGCCAAAAAGGTCATCAGTGTAGGTATAGCAACTTCAAACCTGATTTCGACTTGATGCAACCCTAATCTCGAAAATGCAAAACTGAAAGTTGTAGAACTATTCATTGGATTTCCATAGCATCTTGAATCATCTGAATTGGAGCTCGGATAAGAGAGTTATGCCCAGATTACGAAGCAATGTTGAAACTGTACGAAAATCGCCCAATTAGCGTTTTTGTGCACTTAACTTCTTAGCTCTCGACCTTGTGTTTGGCCCATCTGGAACTTGTAAAGGATCTTTAAGACTTAGTCCACCATGGTGCCCATCATTCCCCCTCTCTTCAAAAGGATTCGTCCTCGAATCTTTAAAACTCGGTCCGCCATGGTGCCCATCTTTCCCCCTCTCCTCAAAAAGATTCGACCACAAATTGTTACCTACATCAAAGGGAGAAAGATATATATTTATATATATATATATTGTGAACTCTTTTTTTTTTTAATACTCTCCTCTTTTTTTGTACTCTTTTTTTTTTTTTTTTTTTTTTTTCAGGGATAATAATCTAACGCAAGAATTAAAAGGATAGATTAGACTTGATTTGTAATCTGAGCTCTGATACCAAATGATGCGAACCTCGCCAAGAAATAACGAGACCCGACAACGAAAAGGAGAATCCAAGATCATTTTACAATCAAATCTGAATGGAAGACCTCGACCCGTTGTTTACGACAAATAGGAACCTCGGTATATATAACCTCAACTTGTTATTTAGTGCGAAACAAGAACCTCAGTATAAGGAAGACGCCACAAACGGTGGTGGAAATCCGTTTGATAAGTCGTTGGTGAATGCCATGAGAAATCCCGATAAGTTCAGATAGTTCTTCAAAGAACCGTAGAGAAAATACTCTCTCAATTTACTCAAAAATTCATCATTTGCCAAATGCGGCTTCAAGTTCTTTTTAAAACACTCTATGAAACCCTAGGGTCGAATAAGGCTTACATTAAATAAAAGATATGGGCTAAACATTTTTAGGCCCAAAATAGCCTAAACTACCGACCAAAAGTAATAAAAGAAATCCACTAATTAAGTTAGAAT
This sequence comes from Nyssa sinensis, assembly GCA_008638375.1. Classification (NCBI taxonomy): domain Eukaryota; kingdom Viridiplantae; phylum Streptophyta; class Magnoliopsida; order Cornales; family Nyssaceae; genus Nyssa; species Nyssa sinensis. The sequence continues at coordinate 14,111,787 of CM018050.1, forward strand.
CTCGCGCAACCAAAAACGTCATCAGTGCAGGTACAGCAACTTCAAACCCAATTTCGACCTTGATGCAGCCTGAATCTCGGAAAACGTAAAACATGAAAATTGTAGAAATATTCATTGGATTTCCATTGCATCTTGAATCATCACAATTGGAGCTCGGATGAGAGAGTTATACCCAAATTACGAAGCAACGTTGAAACTGTACGAAAATCACCAAATTAGCGTTTTTGTGCACTTAACTTCTTAGCTCTGGACCTTGTGTTTGGCCCATCTGGAACTTGTAAAGGATCTTTAAGACTAGGTCCACCATGGTGCCCATCATTCCCCCTCTCTTCAAAAGGATTTTTCCTCGAATCTTTAAGACTCGGTCCGCCATGGTGCCCATCATTCCTTTTCTTTTCACTGCGCAGCGCCCAGCCACTGTTTCTCCTTCCTTTTCTTTTCAATTTCATCAAACGGGCTGTTAATTTCTTCCATCCAATTAGCGTTGAAGTTAATCTTTTCAACTTCAATTTTCTCTGCTTTTCTTTTCTTTTTGTCACTTTTTAAAAAAACTTGCTCCATTTTTCTACAAGCCGCAACTTCTTGACCTTTCTTGCTTTTTTGTTTTTTTTTGCTCTAAATTTTTCGTTTCTTGCTTTTTCTTCTTTCTTTTCTTTTTTTTTTTCTTTGTTCTTTCTTCTACCGCTTTCTGATCAACGCCGTTTGTTTTTATTCTGCTTTGCCCAGCCACAAACCCAAAAAAACAACAACAGAAGACAGCGTATTCACCGTTAAAAAAAAAAGTCAGAAAGGAGTTAAAAAAAAAAAAAATAAGGTGCAATACAAAAAAAAAAAAAGCACCGTACAAAAAAAAGAGTACCAAAAAAAAGAACAGTTGTTTGTTTTCATCCATTTTGGTTCCAATAAGCCCAAAATATCAACCCATGTTCCTTGTATTCTTGTTTTTAAAACCTGAAATTCCTTTATGAGCTCTTGGTGAATTGTTGCTGGAAATTTTGAGTATTGTTTGTTTAGTTTCAAAAGAACTGAAAGAGAAATTATCAAGTGAAAAAAGGCAAGAGTGGTGAGAACATTAGAGGGTTAAAAGCCACGTAATTTTTGAGTGAAACACAAGTGTAGAGTGATTCACATTCTTGAGTGTAAACACGTAAGGGAGAGCATTTTGAGCAAGACAATGGAGAAATTGTGACCGACAATGAAGCTTCTGACACCGACGACATGCCACCATTGGAGGACATTTCTGTGGAGGAATATTTAGCCTCTGATGCATTGAGGAGGGCATTGATCTTGCAAGCAAAAGAAGTTGATGAAGTGCAACGGGAGAACATCTTTCACACTAGGTGTTACATCAAGGACAAGGTATGTAGTGTGATTATTGATGGTGGTAGTTGTACTAATGTTGCTAGCACAATTATGGTGGAAAAAATGGGATTACCCGTGTTGAAGCACCCTAGACCGTACAAGTTGCAATGGTTGAATGATAGTGGTGAGATAAGGGTGAATAAGCAGGTGTTAATTGCCTTTCGAATCGGTAAATACGAAGATGAAGTGTTGTGTGATGTAGTACCGATGCAGGCGGGACACTTATTGCTAGGGCATCCATGGCAGTTTGATAGGCATGTGAAGCATGCTGGCCTTATGAACAAATGCTCCTTTGTACTTAACCAACGATCAATCACTCTTGTACCGTTGACACCACAGCAAGTATATGAGGATCAAGTGAGATTGCAAAAAGAGAGTGATCAAAAGAAAAAGTGTGAAAATCAGAGAGAGCCCGAGAAAAATGAGAGAGAAAAAGAAAATCAAAATTCGGCCATTGAGAGAAAATCAGAGAGAAAACAAAAGAATTTCTACGCAAAGGTGCGTGAAATTAAGCGAGCAATGTTTTCCAATCGGTCGTTGATTGTCCTTTTATACAAAGAGGCCTTTCTAAACACTAATGAACTTAACCTTGCTTTGCCTAGTTCTGTTGTTTCTCTTTTCCAAGAGTATGAAGATGTCTTTCCCGAGGAACCACCACATGGGTTACCTCCAATTCGAGGGCTTGAACATCAAATTGATTTTGTTCCTGGTACAATAATTCCAAACCGACCAGTCCTAGAGCGCATCAATGACAACGCATACAAGCTAGAGTTACCTGGTGAGTACACTGTAAGTGCCACTTTTAATGTTACTGACTTGAGTCCTTTTGATGTAGGTGATGATTTGATGGCAACTCTTGATTTGAGGGCAAATCCTTTTCAAGATGAGGGGAATGATGCAAATCATAGCACAACTTCAAGGGATCTAGTTCAAGTCCCAATTGGGCCGGTTACGAGAGCACGAGCAAGGAAGTTTAAGGATGTACTCAACGGATTGATTCAAGAGGCACGGACCCAAGCAAATTCGTGGAGGCCCATTGAGCATGAACCACGTGAGCACCAAGGATTCATCAACATGATTCAAGTTCGAGAAGAATCTGGCCAAGGCTAAGCTTAAATTGGCAAAAACACTAATTGGGCGATTTTCGTACAGTTTCAATGTCGCTTCGTAATCTGAGCATAACTCTCTCATCCAAGCTCCGATTGAGATGATTCAAGATACTATGGAAATCCAAGGAATATTTCTACAACTTTTATGTTTTGAGTTTTCTGAGATTCAGGCTTCATCAAGGTCAAAATCGAGTTTGAAGTTGTTGTACCTGCAGTGATGACGTTTTTGGCTACGCGAAACTCTAACTTAATTAATGGGTTTCTTTTATTATTTTAGTTGGTAGTTTAGGATGTTTTGGGCCTGAAAATGTTTAGCCCGTATCTTTTATTTAATGTAGGCCTTATTCGGCCCTAGGGTTTCGTAGAATGTTTTAAAAATAACTTGTAGCCGCATTTGGCAAACGGACGATTAGTCAGTAAATTTGTGAGAGTATTTTCTCGACGGTTCTTTGAAGAACTATTTGAACTTATCGGGATTTCCTGTGGCGTTCAGCAACAACTTATCAAACGGATTTCCACCACCGTTTGTGGCGTCTTTCTTATACCGAGGTTCTCGTTTCGCACTAAACAACGGGTTGAGGTCATATATACCGAGGTTCTTGTTTGTCGTAAACAACGGGTCGAGGTCTTCCATTCAGATTTGATTGTAGAATGATCTTGGATTCTCCTTTTTTCGTTGTTGGGTCTCGTTATTTCTTGGCAAGGTTCACATCACTCTCCTCTTTCCTTCTCTTTCCTTATGTTCTCTTCTTCTTTTTATACTTTATTTATTGCTTTGGTTTTACGTAAAATATTTTACTTATACTAATATATATATATATATATATGACAGCACATAACACACTGTTTCACACTCACTATGTGTTGCCAACAGTCCTCACACACACCTCTTCACCTTGTTGCACACATAGTTTTTGTATATGTATATAAATATATATATATTAACATATAGATATATATATATATATATCTACATTCTTCACATAGTTTTATACACATATACACACTTTGATGTGTGTATTATTTATATATATACAAACATATTTAAATCATATATATACATACATATGAACATATGTACTTACTCACATCCGTATATATACCCGTACATTGTACATTGTTCATTTACTCATTTTATACCCCGACACTCAAGCTTTTCTAAGCTTTAATTAGACTATAGTTCTAATCTCGTAACACGAGCCAATTGCTCCGGTGTCATTAGGCCGGGGTGTTATAGGAACCTTGGGAGCATCAAAATGAAAATAACATCATTCCAAGGTAGGAATGACCTTGAAGCTTATTTATAGTGGGAGAAGAAAATAGAGTTGATTTTTTATTGTCACAATTATTCAAAGGAGAAGAAGGTGAAGCTGGCGGTAATTGAGTTCACTGATTATGCAATTATTTGGTGGGATCAATTGGTGACCAATAGGAGGAGAAATTATGAGAGACCTGTAGAAACATGGGGTGAGTTGAAAGCTCTCATGAGGCGGAGATTTGTACCTAGCCACTACTATAAAAACCTCTACCAAAAATTACAAAACCTTATCCAAGGGACTAGGAGTGTAAAGGATTACCATAAGGAGATGGAGGTGGCTATGATTCGAGTTAATGTAAAGGAGGATCGGAAGGCCACAATGGCCAGATTTTTATGTGATCTGAATCGGGATATAGCCAATGTAGTTGAGTTGTAGCGTTATGTGGAGGTAGAAGACATGGTGTACATGGCTATAAAGGTGGAGAAGCAGTTAAAGAGAAAGGGGGAAGTAAGGTATACTTTAATTTCTAGCACTCCTTGGAAACCAAAGTAGGGATAGAAATGATCGAAATGTAGTAAAGGGGAAGACCGAACCACTTGAGGGGCAAGATGAGGGAACTAGAAAGAACAAACCCAAGGTAGATTTCTAACCTTTAAGGAATAGAGATATTAAATGTGTTAAATGTCTGTGTTTAGGGCACATCGTGTCTTAATGTCCAGACAAGCAGGTGATGGTTATTCATGACAATGGGGAGATGCTGATTTAGAGTAAGGATGACAGTGATGAGATGCCCGAGTTGGTTGATGCTAGTGATAATGATGGAGTAGAATACCCTATAGAAAGTGAGTCTCTTGTTGCCAGGCGTGCTCTCAATACGCAAAGTAAGGTAGATGATATGAAGCAGTAGAGAGAGAACATATTTCATACTAGATGTTATGTAAACAACAAGGTGTGTAGTATGATTATAGACAGGGAAATTTGCACTAATGTAGCTAGTACCACCCTAGTTGAAAAGTTGGGCTTACCTTTACTGAAGCATCCAAGACCGTATAAGTTGCAGTGGTTAAATGAATGTGGGGAGGTCAAGGTCAATAAATAAGTTTTGGTGGCTTTTACCATTGGGAGGTATAGTGATGAGGTGTTTTGTGATGTAGTTCCTATGCATGCTAGCCATATTTTGTTGGGGAGGCCGTGGCAGTATGATAGGAAGGTGATTCATGACAGGTTTAGAAATAGATACAACTTTGTAAATGATGGAAAAATAATCAAGCTTGCTCCTTTAACCCCAAAACAGGTCTATGAGGACCAACTGAGGCTGAAAAGCGAGATTGAGCAAAAACAGAAAGGGTGAGGCCGAAATACAAAAAAGAAAAATGAGGATGAGGCTGAAACCTCAAGAAAAAAAGAGAGTGAAAAAAAGATAGAGAGGTGGCTGAGAATAAAGAAAAGAGAGTGGAGCCACGAGAGAAGAAAGAAAGAGAACCTACAGAGAGAAAAAGAAAGAGAATAATGAGTTTTTATGCAAAGGAGAGTGAGGTTAAGAGGTCCTTCTTAGTGTATCAGCTTATGATTTTTCTTGTTTACAAAGAATCTTATCTTAATCTTAATGAAACTAACCAATCTTCGTCCTAGTTTCGCTGTTTCTTTGTTGCAAGAGTTTGAGGATATATTTCCAAAGGAGATGCCGAGTAAGTAGCCGCCCATTAGAGGCATTGAACATCAAATTGATGTCGTACCTAGAGCCGTTATTCCAAACCGACTAGCCTATAGGAGTAATCCAGAGGAGAAAAAGGAGTTTCAAAGGCAAGTTGAAGATTTGACGAGTAGGGGCTCTGTGAGAGAGAGAGAGCATAAGCCCATGTGAAATACCAGTGCTACTAGTACCAAAGAAGGATGGGACTTGGAGGATGTGCATTGATTGCAGAGCAGTTAATAATATTATGGTAAAGTATCGTCATCCCATTCCTAGATTAGATGATATGCTTGATGAATTGCATGGCTTATGTATTTTCAATAAAATATATCTTAAAAGTGGATACCATCAAATTAGAATAAAAGAGGGAGATGAAAAGAAAATTGCTTTTATGACTAAATAAGGACTTTATGAATGGTTAGTTTTGCCATTTGGACTTACAAATGCGCCTAGTACTTTCATGATATGAATGAACCACGTACTACGTGCATTCCTTGGCAAATTTATAGTCGTGTAGTTTGATGATATCCTAGTGTACAGTAAGAACTTAGATGAACATATTAAGCATTTGAGATTTGTGTTCGATGTGTTGAAATGTGAAAAGTTATATGCTAATTTTAAGAACTAGTTAGGGGTGAGCTAACAAACCTCAGTAAGTAAAAACTTATCTCAAATATGGGTTAGGGATTACATAGGAAAATATGAATTCAAAGGTAACATGAGAGCCAGTCATGACAACGATCATAGTTAACAGTAAAGTGCCACAATGACCAATAGACAGTAAGGCACAACAACAATTGTGAGTAATGGTGTAGCATGAATATGGATAAGGCACAATAATCACAATCGACATGAGTACTGCCACAATAAAATGGTCACAGTCAAATACAAATAATGAGTGAATAGTTGACATCAATGCATATAAAATGCCCTTATAACTCCATATGTAAGAAAACCCCCATCACCATATGTCCGATTACGAATTCGACCCGTAAGTCCCGTCAATCGGCCCATAGATCCTGTCAATCGACCCAAAGGTCCAGTCAATCGATAAAACACCCCCATCACCATTTGTCTATTCAAAGTCTTGACATTCAATTATAAATCAAGATTTTTTCGTGTATAAGGTATGAAATAACATGACATAAGAATACAACGATAGGTATCAGAACAATGAATCAAATCAAGATATATCAGTCAATAGGCTTCCACCAGATAGGACAATATCAATGGTGGGAACAATAATAGTGGATACATACATGAGTACAAGTTTTGGCAGTAATACAAAGATCGTGGCTTGGAAAACCCCGTATAAGAGATAGAAGTTTACTTACCTTATTAGTGTCCTAGTATCCCGTGATTTTCTCCTTTCCTTTTGACTTGCCTATACATCAATAAACATGTTTCAACTTTCATGTCATTTATCAAATTTATACCTCGTTACTCTACATATCTTTTTTACTAATTTTATGCTCTTACGGTTTTCTGATTTGAACTTAATTTACCCAAGGGCAAAATGGTCATTTACGTAACTCTATTTTTTGGGTTCTGTTTTCACAATTTGGACTTTACCGTTGAGTCCAGTCGATTTGAAATAATAAAAATCCATTATTTACTTAACTCAATTGGAGTCTGTTTGACTCAACTTCGACGTAGGGGCATTTTGGTCATTTTAGCGTTCTACGAGTATTTTATTTTTTGGGACTCCGTCTCATGAAAGGACCTCACCATTGATCCCAAAAGGTCCAAAACAGTAAGTTTTCATTATTCATTCGACTAATTTACGCGTCAGAATTTAATTTGAAATTATTTAATTTCCTTAATTATTTAATTTACTCAATTGTGTCTAATATATATATTATTTGAAGCACAATAAACCACATGTGCCTCAGTTGGCATAGTGGTCCATCCTTCCCACTCCTTCCCCTTGGTCACTGGTTCAAATCACAGAGCATGCAACCCTTTTTTTTCTTTTTTCTTTTTTCATTTCCTGTACATTTTTAAACCAAACATTGGATAGCTTCTCCTTTACAAGCAAACAACCCCCAAACTCATAAAGTAACAGTGTTGGGCAGCCCTCATAATGGATGGGTCGGGTCGGACCCGACCCGATGTGGCCCAAAATCAAGAACAAAAACACTCAGCTGCGCAGCACCCTCCAACGCACGGCTGATCATCTTCTCCATCAACGGTGACTCGCCGACGACGAATTTTCTTGCGTTTGTCAATGGGGTTCATACCTACAGGTCATGGGCAACGCAAATCTACCCTCAATTTTCTGATTGAAGTGCCGGATCTCCCCTAAAATAGGGAAAACGGCAGCTCTACCAGAGTTGTGTTGACACGACCCGAGACCCACCCTATGCGGATCTCGAGCCGCACACCCGATCCGACATTGGTTGCCGAATCAAGGGTTCTTATCTTGCTACATAATTAGTGTTACTAACATGCAACAACTAAATATGCGGAAAGCTTAATAATATTTACATGAAGTTGCATGTTATACATAAAGTGTTCTCAAAATGCGGAATACAAAAATTTGCTTAATACAACTAATCTTTCCAGGACGTGGATAACATGGGAGAGCTATAAGACTATCTGTACTAAGCATTACGCTGCAACTTCAAAAGTATGTCCACTGCTATTTAGATAGCTGCCACTGCTACTGCTGCGGCTCTTCTATAACTTCATTTCCAAAAAGGGGTGGTAAGTTTGGGGTGAGCTAACTAAAGCTCAGTAAGTAATTCTCCTTTGCTCTGTCATGTGTACAAGAATAGAGGCACTATCCATGAAAGAATTAGGATAAATGCAGATATGCTAGCCAGTCATAAATACTGAACTCATCAATGATCATCAGAGGATAAGAAATTCAAAGACAACAAGAAAGATCTATCTGACAATATAATCATATGCGCGGTATAAAAGCTTTGAAGTTTCAAAGTCACACATAAACATGAATATGTTCAAGTTACAAATATCGATAACATCAACAATATAAGATACTGATAGCAAACGAATCTGCGATGCCATGATGCTAGACCCGAAGGTCATAACTAGACCCGAAGGTCTTAACTAGACCCGAAGGTCATATCTAGACCCGAAGGTCTTAACTAGACCCGAAGGTCTTAACTAGACCCGAAGGTCTTAACTAGACCTGAAGGTCATATCTGGATCCAAAGTAAATTATGTCTAGACCAGAAGGTCATATCTAGACCCGAAGGTCTTAACTGGCATCAGATGGAAATGTGATTGATCACAAATCCGGCACTTAAATATCATCCATGAAGAATAAAGTGAAACTAGGATTGAACACAACTGTCTGGCCTTTACAGCCCTAGGTACGAATGTACAACAAGAATTCAATATACAAATATACCATCATGATCAAGATATATGTATGAACATCATCAAATGCTTCCCACATGATAGAACAATATCGATGTGGTTCTATAAATTCGGATAACCGTGTAAAGAGTACAATAAGCAATGTATATGGAAAGAGCTATGACTTGTCTTGGAATGTAGCACATACAGAGATCAGAGATTACTTACACTTTTTACTGATTCTTAGGACCCAAGCTATTTCCTTCCCTTTATCTTTAGACGTGCCTGTCATTTAGAAATAAATTCAGTCTATAACTGTAACCGATTTATATTGTATATTCAAATATACTTATCTTGACTACCGGTATCTTAATTACTAATTTAGACTTTGTTATTGTGTCTAGAATGTCAATTAAAAATGGTTTAGGTTTTTACGGATCTTAAATTGGACTCTTGGATTAAAAGGGCAAAACTGTCATTTTATACTTTACGTGTCTTTTATTCCCGGGACCCCTTTTCATAATTTTGACACTGCCATTGGGTTCGGAAGGCTCGAGATAATAAAATTTGACTATTTATTCGTTTCGTTTGGACTTCGTTTGACCTAGTTTAGGATTCGGGGTCTTTTTGTAATTTTCTCAAATTATTATTTAATAGATTTTTACTGTTTGGGGTTCAATGTAAATATTCAAACCTTCTGGGGCCGGTCTATTATTTCCAAGAATTCCGGTCTGAACCAGTGGGTTCACTGGACTCAACCCTAAACCGGCTCTAAGACTCACCGAACCAACCGGTTCGGTTTAGCTCAACAAATGCCTCTCGTTTTTCCGATCATCAGCTCCGACCACTCGCCGGCGCCGGTGCAAGTTCTGCACTATTTTTCCTTCAAAATTTGACGTTCATTCTTCATAGTTTTTACACCAAAACATTCCTAATATTTTAAAATTAATTCAATTAAATTTTGTCCCTGGTTTCCACCAGTTTCCGAACACCCACGACGAGTCTCCGGCGTTGCACCGGTGACAAATAATTTGACCAAACTTGGTCATTCCGAGACCATTTTAACTGATTCAAGTTGCGTTAGACTCCTGAAGATGTTTCCTACTCGTTTCCAGTCTTAAAATTAAGATTTATTCGACATACAAATATCTACCATTGTTGACCGTGTGCTGTGAGTTCAGTTCTTGGTTTTCTTTTCCTATTTCAATATCTCATCAATTCTAATAGTAACGACCCAACTTAAAACGTAAATGGACACAGTTTCAGTCAGAAATATACCTGTTTAAGCCGATTTCCTCCAACTGTTTTGAAGCAGTTTTTTTCTCTCTCTCTCTCTCTAAATCCTCTTCTTCTTCTGCGCGACTGAGTTTTCTTGTTTCTGTTTTCTCTATTTTTATTTTTCTTTTCTTTTCTTTTGGTCTTCTCCCACCAGCTCTTTAGTTGGTGGCCTTGCCACCTGGTTACATAGAATCCCACACACGCACACCTGTACATACACGGCTGCCATGCAGCCCTAAATCTTCCAGCTCTCAACAAGTCACCCTCCACTCATTCTCTCTCTTTAATTCCAGTGTGCCATTGCGTCTCTTGATTCAGTTCTGCCCACAGTTTTCTTTGCTATCCGATTATCAATATCTACGTATATTATCATCTATGTATATATATATATATATACCGTAGTTATAATATACTGTGAACACAAATGTTATCATATATGTATCTACCGTATTTTATACATATATATATATAGATACCGGATACAATACATGTATATCTATATATATTGTTATGTAGCTAAATAAATACAAGTTATCCGTAAAATCGGCATTCCGATATGCTGGCACCCGGTACCCGTAACTGATTTTTATTTCATGCATGTATACTAAATTCGGCGTTCAACCAAGTGTTGATTTTTATTTACTGAGTAATTTAAGTACAGTCCGAATTTATACATCATAACTCGGCCTAACCCGGGTCAAGTACTGACCCACTCGGGTTGGGATATTACATGTGTGGTTTTTCGGCCAGCTCCATTTCTCCTTCATTTTCTACTCTTTTCTTCTACAATTTTGGCCCATTTTTCTCCCATTCAATTTCTGCACTTCCTAAGAACAGTCCCCCATCATTTAAACCAAGTTCAATGCAGTAAAATTACACAACCCAATTGTTTTTCCTTGTAAATGGCGTTTTTCTCGCTCTAGAAATGTCATTTTTCTCACTTGTTTCTGGTTCGTTTTTCTTGATTCAAATTGAATATAAACCCAATTCCATGCTTAATAAAATCCTAAAATCAAATAAATCATTCATGCTTCTCAAAATTAAAAATAGAATTCACTTGGCTTACCTTTATTTTTTTCACGTTTTAGCTCGCAGTGTTCTCCCGTCCTACTGATCCATTTATTTCAATTTCAAACTGCAGCTTGATATCATTGAACTCATGAGGCTCTTAAAATAGATGCCTGTGGTCTTTCTCAAATTCGTGGTGGCCGAAGCAGTTATCAATTGCATCAATCCAGGCAATAAGCTGCTGCAAACCAGTCTTTAGGTCCAAACGCATCATGTGCAAAAAATCCAGCACAAGAGCAAGACCATTGAACTCCACCTCAATGACTGCCTTCTTCCTTCCTTATTCCTTTTCTTTTTCCTCCCTGCTCGTGTGCCGCTTCTTTTTTTTTTTTTTTTTCTCTTTCTACTTCCTGCGTCAGTTGCTCTATTTCTTTCCTTCCTAGCTTTTTCTTTTTCTTTTTTTTTTTCTCTTTCTACTTCCTACGTCGGTTGCTCTATTTCTTGCCTTCCTAGCTTTTTCTTTTTTCTTTTTTTCTCTTCAGGTCTAACGCTTATGCCACAATTTAAAACCATTTTCTTTAACTTTTTCCCTTCTTTTCTCTCTCTCTCTCTCTCTCTCTCTCTCTCTCTCTCTCTCTCTCTCCCCTTTAGCCGTTTTATTTCCTGCGCCAATCACTCCCCCATCTGCTTTCTTCTTCTTCTTTTTTTGTTAGTTACATGTTGTAACTAATGAACAAATACCTTCACATTTATATAGTTATATGTGTATACCTATATATAGACACACATATATTCCCATTTCCATTTTATCAGTCACTTGTTATTTCCTTTTATTTTTCTTTTTATTTCCTTTTTATTTTATCTATTTATTTGAACCTTTATAATTTATTAAATTTATTCTTATTTTATTTTTTTTCTTTTTGTTTCATTTTTATTTGCATTTTATTTTTCTTTTGATATTCCTTCATGGCTTACCTGGGCATCACCCGTTATTGTCCGTACATTCGAAACCATTAAATTTGCAAATTTGGGTTAGGGTATTACAAGTTTCATGGAGGGGTTTAAAGCGACTTGTAGCCGCAATTTGGAGGGTGGTTGATTGTGAATGAAGTTTTCTTCATAGAGAATTTTCAATTTTCTCTACTTGTTCTTCATTGGACTAAGAACTTATCAAAGGCAAACCCTCTGTGGCGTTCTCGTCAAATCTAGGTTCTTGAAACAATATTTCAACGGGTTAGATCATCTTGACTTGATTCTTGGCTTTTTTGGGTAAGTTTCAATTTGATTGTGGGTTCAAGCGATTTCGATCTCACGAGTTCTCATCAGAAGGGTGTCGGGAACTCTACTCTATTTTTAGCATTTTGGGTTGTAAGTAAATTAGTTGAAGATGGGTTTTAGTGTCACGACCCGAAACACACCCTATGCAGATCTCGTGTCGCGGGGCCGACCTAATGGCTGTCCCTACTTTTTTCATTCTTTGTATCAATGATAACAATAAATAATGTAAACATAAAATTAAATTTGCGGAAGTCTTAATACAAAATAGTGTTTAACAACTGATAAATGTAAACCGACATAACTAAACGTTAAACCATTTTTAGGTGGTGAGTACATGGGAGAGACTACATGATTCTATCATGCTCCTCAACTGTCTCCCTAAGCTCCTGATCTTCTACTGTGGTTCTGCAGCATACTCACTTGAAAAATTAGTAAGTGGGGTGAGCTAACAAAGCTCAGTAAGTAAAAGCCTATCTCCAATACAGGTTAGGATTAACATAGAAAAATATAAATTCAAAGATAACATGATAGCCAGTTGTGACAACGATTGCAGTTAACAGTAAAATGCCACAATGGCCAACGAATGGTAAGGCACAATAAACAAGTACGAGTAATGGTGTAGCATGGTAAAACTCAATAATCACAATCAATATGAATATACTACCACAATAAAACTGTCACAGTCAAGTACAATTAATGAGTGAACGGTCAACATAAAATTAATCGTAGGAAATAGCTCACAACCTATGAATCCAATAAACGTAAACATTTCAGTCAAACATAAATGATGCATTTACTCTGGTGGGTAGAACCTAGGTTTGGGGCCCAGCATACCCCCCTTAACCTCAATGCATATAAAATTCCCTCATAATTCCATATGTAAAAACACTCCGATCACCATATGCCCGTTCACAAACTCAACCCGTAGGCCCCCTCAATCGACCCGAAGGCCCTATCAATCCTGTCAAACGACCCGTAGGTCCTGTCAATCGACCCGTAGGTCCAGCCAACTTAGAAGGCATCGGAGGGAAATTGTGACTAAGCACAAATCCGACATTCAATTATAAATCAAGATTCTATCATGATTCTATAAGAAGTGCATAAGTATGGAATGACATGCAGTAAACGTCAATCAATAAGCCTTTCAAGGCACAGTATAACATAGTAACAATGAGATAATAATCAATAAGCATCCACCAGGTATGGCAATATCGTTGGTGGGACAATAGCAGTGGGTAGGTAAAAGAGTACAAACGTTGGCAGTAATAGAAAGAATGTGTCTTGGAAAACCATGTATAAAAGATAAAATTTTACTTACCTTATCAATGTGTCCTTGTATTCCATTTCTTTCTCTTTTTCCTATGCCTCGCGTAAACATCAATAACCATGTTTCAGTTCTAATGTCATTTATCAATTTATACGCTTCGTTACTTTAAGTATCTCATTTACTAATTTAGACTCTACTATTGAGTCTGGGATGTCGAAGAAAATTAGTCTAGGCTTTCCCGGTTTCCAATTTGAGCTACTTTATCGAAAGGGGAAAATGGTCATTTTACGTGTCTCTATCTTTTGGGTTCTGTTTTCACAATTCAAACTTCACCATTGAGTCCAGAAGGTTTGAAATAATAAAATTTCACTATTTATTTAGTTCAATTTGAGTCTGTTTGACTCACCTTTGACTTAGGGGCATTTTGGTCATTTTGACATTTCAACGGGTATTTTATTTTTTGGGACCCCGTCTCATGTAATGGACCTTACCCTTGGATCCAGAAGGTCCAAAATAGTAAATTTATACTATTTATTTGACTAATTTGCACATTGGAAATTTAATTTGATAATTAATTAATTTATTAAATTAATTATATGTAACTAATATATATTATTTATGCCCAAATAGATCACATGTGCCTTAGTGGCACAATGGTCTATTCTTCAACTCCCCAACCCTAAGGTCATGGGTTCAAGTCGCAGGGGCACCGTTTTTGTTTTCTTTGCAAATGCAACCCAAACAATGGGTTAATCTTGAAACAAGGGTGGGATATCCTTATCCCCAAACAGCACATTAATTCAATTTGTTAACCCACTAACCAAACACCCCATATTCCACTTAAACACAATATTACACATCACAGTACTGAGCAGCCCCTTGAGCTGGGGGGTCGGGTCTGACCCAACCCGATTTGGCCCAAACCAAAAGCAACAGTAGCGTTTTCTTCCCAGCGAAGTTCGGTGGTCCCTTCCGTCGATGGTGACTTGTTGGCGACGGATTTTCTTGTGGTTTCCATTGGGCTCAAACCAATTTTTCATGGGCAACTCAAATCTACCCTTGGTTATGGGATCAGAGCGTCGGATCTCCCCGAAACAAGAAGAAACCATAGCTCCGGTGGAGTTGTATAGTTTTTCGGCCAGATCTGGCCAGCCATTTTCTTCCCTATTTCCTACCCTTTTCTCCACCGTTTTGATCTAATTAAGAGGATAAATTCCTCACAGTTAGATTCAAGTTTTAATGTACACCTCACCCAAACCAATTTAAACACCAAAACCTGTAAATGCAAATTTCTCCTTCATTTCTAACTCTTTTTCTTTCATATTTTTTTTTTGTTGTAAAATGATCCTCATTCCATGCTCATAAAGATCCTACGTTCAAATCTATATTTCATGCTTGAAATTGTAAAAAAAAAAAAAAGAAAATCAGATCCATACCTTTCCTGGGTTTTTTTTTTCTAGTTGTGTATCCCTTTTTTTTTTCTCTCCTGGTTCCTTCTTTGGAATCTACAAGCTTCACTCGCAATCCCTTGCCTTCTGTTTTACTCCTCCTTACCTCACTTCCTATCAACAACTCATGCGTGCCTTGATATACCCAATGATCCCCACGCATGCAGTGCCCCCTCTCTCTCTAGACTTTTCTGTTTCCTCTTTTCTTTTTTTTTTCATTTTTTCTTTAACCTCCCCCTCCCTTATTTATGTCCCTTAATTCTTATAAGTTACATATATATATATATATATATCACACACTCATATATTCACTTACAGCTATATATAAATCTATATACACGTATGTATATATATATATATATATGTGTGTGTGTAGTTGACTACATATAAGTCTATATCCATATTCCATATATATATATATATATATAACATGATTTTTATTTTTTATTTATTTATTTATTTTTCCTTTTCCTTTTTCTTTTATTTTTATTCTTATTTCGATATTCGTTCTTGGCTTGCTCGGGTATCGCCCGTCATCATCCGTACATTTGAAACTATCTAAATTTCACAACCGTCCGTTCCTTTCGATATTATGACATAAAGCCCTATCGGCCCGGGTTTACATGGTTCACTGGGTTATAATTTGGGTTAGGGTATTACATTCTACCCCTCTTAAATTGAGTTTTGTCCCCAAAACTCGAATGTTCATAATATAAGAAACTCTATTATCTCATCATGCCAATTTCATCATTTTCATAATTCCCCTTTTTAATCTGTCTCTTGGACTTATCTCTGGTATTAAGATGCCATATTCTCAAGTGAGAAGATTTCTTTTTGTGTATTGAACTTTCTTTGCTTACGACCATTATCGTATTTCCCTTTAGTATTTTCAACATCATAATCCCTTGTGTTTTCATGAGCATCTTTTGGTTCGTGCCAGGATGGTTTACTCATATTCTCTTTGCATTACAATATTCATCCCCTGCTCGGTGTCCTCAAATTTATTCAAACTTTCCATTTGTGATTTCTCAATTAAATGTCCATTTCTTAATGATTTATCAATCCTCTTTTCATTTCATTTTGTACTATTCATTGGTTTCCTACCTTTGTTTTCAGATTCGTGTGCATTTATCCATTTATGAATTAGATAGGTTGAGGAAATCAGTTCCTCCATTTTTTTTTATCTTTTTATTTATTTTTATTTTTTATTTTTACATTATAGGCTGGTACGAAGGTCTTTTACAATTGATCTCTTCACAGATTTTGATTTCTCATCCCTTCATAGATTAAAGTATGGTACATATATTTAGAAAATTTTAGGGTTGTCTTTTACCCTAGTCAGTAATTCTTCATATGATAGTCTACTTCGAAAGTGTTCTTAATGGTGTTATCATATTTGGTTTACCTTAAATTTCCCACATCATTTGATCAGTTCAAATCTCGAAGTTTTATGACTTTTTAATTTTATAACCATTATTTTGGTTTTACTTACCTTTGCTCAGAAAGATTGTTCAACTGTCTCATTTCTTATACACGTCATCGTATTAGATTTTTCATCATATGTTACATTTCTCTCCCTAGCCGTTATTCAACTTTTTCAAATTTGTTCCTTCAAGAACTTATTCGACCGTATTGGGAGTTCCTTGTACATTCTGTGACTTCATAGCATGTTTAGGGACTGTTCACATCAATTTGTCATCCCATCATTTTATTGTTACATTTGACATTCAAAGTTTATTATGTCATGTTTTCTCCCACTATGAAAATTTTCAACTTCCTTCGTTTCACAATTCAGTTATTCTTACTTCCTACCTCAGTCTTAATTGTTCTTGTAGTATCTCTAAGAATTATGTATCACTTATCACAGTCGTTGCCCTTACCAGTTTTTCTAGACACTGTGCCATAATTTTTGTCTCTTTAATTATTTTCAGATTACGTTAATCCTCAAAAGTCATTCAAAGTCATCAATCATTTATCTTTTGAAATAGAGTCAGCTAACTCAATAAAGTACCGCCCACAATTGGGTCATATTGTCACCTAAATCAACAAGATCCATTGATTTTTTTTCAATGATCATTTATCACGTGTTAATCTCCTTTTTGAAACATCACTTTCCATAATGTTCAGTTGATAGTCTTGTTCAAACAGTATTTGTCTCCCAATGATCCTTTTGTCTTTATCCTATATGACTCACTCAAGAATCCTCATATTACTGATATGTCATCAATCCATCCAGAGTTTCAAACTCCTTACGTTACCATTCATTAAAGCTTCCTTAGACCATCTCTCATATAGATTTGTTGTTAAATCCACCGTCTTCCTAAGATTTCACAACCTCAACTCTATGTCACCCTATATCTTCCAAAAGAGCATTAACCGTTGCCCTTTTTCAAATGATAGTTTCCCGCAATTCATTGATCCACTCATTATTTGATGACTTAAGGGTCATCAACCTCGACACTGGTACGATTCTTCTAAGAATTCTTAACCTTTGCTCTTCCAAGAATCATTTATCATTTACCTTCATCTAACTTGATAGAGTATTGACTAAAATTAGTCACATATCATCTTAGATCACAAGATTCATTGAATTTTTTCTAATATTTATTCATCATGTGTCAGCCTCTTTTCAAAATCATTCCATTTCATAAGGTCAATTCTGACAAATCTCGCTCATTTAGTAATTGTCTTCAAGACTCTATTCATCTTTGCTCAAGAATTTTCATATTTTTGGTCCTGTAATTATCCATTAAGTTTCCTTTAGACTATCTCTTATTCAAGCCTCGTTTATTTATCTATCATATTTCACAGCATTCATCAGCATGTATTAATAATAAAGCTCTCGAGGATATTGAAATAATTAACATGAAATCTAAGGGTTCTATTTCCAAGTTCAACTCTAACAGTAATGAGGAAGATACTATTCAATGCGTAAAGCCTAATATCAATAGTATATGCATAGGCCCTAAATAAACTAGAGGAATACCTGTGTTTACTGATATAGCAGTCTGATCATCTTCTGGTATCACTGGGGTTGATAGGGTTGGTGTGGTAGAGGTTATAGATTTATTCTGGGGACAGTTCCTTGTGAAATGTCTAATACAACCGCAATAGTAGCAAACATTGGTATTCTTAAAGTCTTGCCCCCAGTGGGCTTTTTGGTAGGTGAGGCATTTACGTGTGCCTCTTTTGTAGTTGACCCTTTTTTGGATAGGCCTTGTGTTTCAAGATCTGGCTTTGGGCTTGGAAGATGAGGGTCCCTGCCCCTTGCCCTGATCGTCTCCTCGCTTATAAATTTCCTTTCCTTTGGAAAATCCTTGTCCCCTTTGTTCAGTGACCGATGTTATTGCTTCAGAGTAAGTAGTTGACCGCTAGGGTTTAGCTGTGGGTAGAGCCTTTAAGACTCTGTTTATAAGGTGCTCAAGCTGGTTTAATCGGTCTGTCACAGTTGTAGTATTTTGGTTAAGAACGATCTTGCTTGTAAAAGATGAAAGGTTAGCATTCCCATAAGAGTCTAATCATTCATATGTCCATTCACGGGCTCGACACGTAGGTTCCATCAATCGACCTGAAGGCCCTGTCAATCCTGTTAAACGACCCGTAGGTCCTGTCAATCCTATCAATCGACTGTAGGTCCTACCAACTCAGAAGGCATAAGAGGGATATTGTGATTAATCACAAATCCAACATTCAATTATAAATCAAGATTCTTTCATGATTCTATAAGTGCATAAGTATGGAATCACATGCAGTAAACGTCAATCAATAAGCCTTTCAAGGCACAGTATAACATAGCAACAATGAGATAACAATCAATAAGCATCCACCAGATAGGACAATATCGATGGTGGGACAATAGCAGTGGGTACGTAAAAGAGTACAAATGTTGGCAAAAATAGAAAGAATGTGGCTTGGGAAACCACGTATAAGAGATAGAAGTTTACTTACCTCATCAATGCGTCCTAGTATTCCGTTTCTTTCTTTTTTCCCATTGCCTTGCCTATACATCAATAATCATGTTTCAGTTCTAATGTCATTTATCAATTTATACGCTTCATTACTTTAAGTATCTCATTTACTAATTTAGACTCTACTATTGAGTCCAAGATGTTGAAGAAAATTAGTCTAGGCTTTCCCGGTTTCCAATTTGAGTTACTTTATCGAAAGGGAAAAATGGTCATTTTACGTGTCTCTATCTTTCGGGTTCTGTTTTCACAATGCAAACTTCACCGTTGAGTCCAGAAGGTTTGAAATAATAAAATTTCACTATTTATTTAATTCAATCTGAGTCCGTTTGACTTGACTTAGGGGCAATTGGTCATTTTGACATTTCTACGGGTATTTTATTTTTTGGGACCCCGTCTCGTGTAACAGACCTCACCATTGGATTCAGAATGTCCAAAATAATAAATTTACACTATTTATTTGACTAATTTGCACATTGGGAATTTAATTTGATAATTAATTAATTTATTAAATTAATTAAATGTAACTAATATATATATATATATATATATATATTATTTAAGTCCAAATAGATCACATGTGCCTTAGTGGCACAGTGGTCTATTCTTCAACTCCCCAACCCTAAGGTCTTGGGTTCAAGTCACAGGGGCAACATTTTTTTTTCTTTGCAAATGCAACCCAAACAATAGGTTAATCTTGAAACAGGGGTGGGATATCCTTATCCCCAAACAGCACATTAATTCAATTTGTTAACCCACTAACCAAGCACCCTATATTCCACTTAAACACAATATTACACGTCACAGTACTGAGTAACCCCTTGAGCGGGTGGGTTGAGTCTGACCCGACCTGATTTGTCCCAAACTAAGAGCAACAGTAGCGTCTTCTTCCCAACAAAGTCCGGTGGTCCCTTCCGTCAACGGTGACTTGCCGGTGACGGATTTTGTTGTGGTTTCCACTGGGCTCGAACCTATTTTTCATGGGCAACTCAAATCTACCCTCGGTTCTAGGATCGGAGTGTCGGATCTCCCCGAAACAAGAAGAAACCGCAGCTCCGATGGAGTTGTGCAGTTTTTTGGCCAGCTTTGGCCAACCATTTTCTCCCCTATTTCCTACCCTTTTTTCCACCATTTTGATCTAATTAAATTCCTATTGACTTCCTGCACTTAAGAGGATAAATTCCTCGCAGTTAGATTCATGTTTTAATGCACAACTCACCCAAACCAATTTAAACACCAAAAACCTGTAAATGTAAATTTCTCCTTCATTTTTAACTTTTTTTCTTTCAATTTTTTTTTTTTTTTTTTTGTAAAATGATCCTCATTTCATGCTCATAAAGATCCTATGTTCAAATCTATATTTCATGCTGGAAATTTTAAAAAACAAAACAAAAAATCAGATCCATACCTTTCCTGGGTTTTTTTTGTTCTAGTTGCATATCCCTTTCTTTTTTCTCTCCGGGGGCATACACTCGAACAAGCTAGAGGGAAGGAAGGAATTCTACAGGCAGAAGAACTCCTGTCCCAAAGCTACAAAAACAAAATAAAACAAGAGAAAAAACATTACACTGTAAAGATGCTACTCGGAAGAGACCATATATAGTGAAGATGTCTATTGGATATAGAGTTCGTGATCCCTTTAGAGGTATTGAGCTTGCCACGGATCATATCCTTGATTTGAGCAATAATGGTCTGAGGATTTTTCTTTTCCTTAGTGAACAATCTGCTATTCCTTTCTCTCCAAATGTTATAGACTGTACAAGTTAGGGTAAGCTTGCCTATGATAGATGAGAACTCTTTGCCTTTAAAGGTGTTGCTAGCCCAAAGAACGATTTGCTGCCAGTCTCCAAGGGGACATTGAAAACCACGAATAGAGAGAAAGTGTGACCAAATATAGGAAGTGAAGGGACAGGAGAAGAAGAGGTGGGAATGACTCTCCTGATCTTGCAAACAGAAAAGACATTTGGGATCATGGCCAAGATTGGTAGAGAAGAGGCAGTCCTTGGTCCTGAGCCTATTCCGAATGGCCATCCAAAGAATAAAAGCAACACGGGGAATGGCTTTAGAATGCCAAACTAGCTTCCACCAATGAACCCGGGATTTATGGTGCCTCAGAGTGTCCCAATCTTCCACCAATGCCTTATCTTCCCGATGGGGAGCAAGAAAAAGGTTTGGAGGCATACCATTTTTCAACTCAAGCAGATGAGGAGAGTTAGCTATAGGCTAGTTCCAATGATTATCCAGAATGATGGCTTCTACTTAAGCATTTCTCCCAAGCCCAGAATCATAAATAACTTGATCTCCCATGTTATCATAAATAGGCCCACAAGGAAGCAAATAGTCAAACCAAAGAGATGCAAAGTAGCCATTGCCAATAGACATTTTGATGAATGGTTTGAACAGAGGCCTGGATTTAAGCATTTTCCTCCAAGCCCACAAGCAAGATTTTTTTTTTTTTTTGATAGGTAAATAAGATAGATAGAAAAAAGAATAAATACAAGATCAAGAAGGCATACCCTCGGACAAGCTAGAGGAAGGATGGACTTCTACAAACAGAAGAGCACCCGACCTAAAGCAGCAAAAAGAAAAACACTAATCAAAGAAAAGAAAACAAATCAAGAGGGCATTACCTCAGGCAAGCTAGGAGGAAGGAATAGCATACACAAAGAGCTCCCAACCCCAAGCAGCAAAAAACATTACACTTTAAATATGCTATAAGGTAAAGACCAAGTACACTAGAGATGTATATTGGAATTTGAGTCCTGAATCCCTTTTGAGTGAGTGAGCCTACCACGAATCATGTCCTGAGTTTGAGCGATGATGGCATTTGGACTTTTCTGGATCTGGGTGAATAATTTGCTATTCCTTTCACGCCATATGTTGTAAATTGTGCAAGCTAGCGTAAGCCTGCCTAGGATGGAGGAGAACGACTTGCCTTTGAAAGAGTTGGTAGCCCAAAGGATAGTTTGCTGCCAGTCCTCAGTAGGACAGTGAAAACCACTTTTAGAGAGCAAATGGGACCATATGTTGGAGGTGAAAGGGCGGGAGAAGAATAGGTGATTGTGATTCTCATTTTCTCTTGAACAAAAACGACATTTAGGATCTTGACCAGGGTTAGAAGAGAATAGGCGGTCCTTGGTCCTTAGACTATGACGAATGGCCATCCAAAGAATAAAACCAGCGCGCGGAATAGATTTGGCATGCCAGACAAGCTTCCACCAATTTACCTGGGGGTGACAGCCACGCAGAGTTTCCCAACCAAATTGCCTTGTCTTCCCGGAGAGGGGAGGGAAGGAAATTAGAAGGCATGCCGTTCTTTAGGTCCAACAAATGAGGAGAATTTGCAACAGGCCAGTTCCAGCGATTTTCATGAATGATGCAACTTACTGTAGCAGTTCTTCCCAGCCCCGAATCATAAATAACCCTTTCCCCTATGTTGTCATAGATGGAGCCATTGGGAAGCCAATAGTCAAACCAGAGGGAAGCAAAGAGCCCGGAGCCAATGGAAATTTGATATGCGGCTTGAATAAAGATCTGAATTTAATCATTTTCCTCCAAGCCCACGAGCTAGATTGAGGGCATTTGACTTCCCAGAAGCTTTTACCTTTAAGAAGATTGCAGCGAATCCACTGTACCCAAGGGGACTTTGAGGGTTTTGAAAAAGAGCCCAAATGAGTTTCCCCAAAGCACAATCAACAAGTTTCTTAATCCCAAGACCCCCTTCATTTCGAGGGCAAGTTACATTCTCCCAAGCAACTTTGGAACCAGAAAAGATGAGATGGTTGCCACTCCAAAGAAAAGATCTCATAGCTTGCTCTATCTGATTCACCACCTTTTTTGGAAGGATGAAGTGGGAAGACCAGAAGACTTGAATGCTAAAAAGCACTGATCTGATCAACTGAACCCGACCTGCATAGGAAAGATATTTAGTAGACCAATGAGTGATCTTATCGATGATGCGGTCAACTAAAGCTTTGCAGTCATGAGCTTTCAGCTTGGTAGAGATCAAAGGAACCCCAAGGTAGCGGATAGGGAGGGAGCCTTCAGGGAAGCCGATGTGATCAATGATTTGCTGCTTGAGATTGTAATCAACACCTGAAATGAAAATGTTACTTTTAGAGGCATTGTGGAGAAGGCCAGAAAAGGAGGCAAAAGTGTCAAGCCCTTCCTTGAGGGTAGAAGCTAAAGCAAGGTCCCCATGACAAAAAAGCATGATATCGTCAGCAAAACAAAGGTGAGTCAGCTTGGATTTATGGCATCTCCAATGGTGCTTAAATTGAGAGCCAGCCGACTTCTGATGAAGAATCAGAGAGAGAACATCCATAGCAATCACAAAGAGATAGGGGGAAAGAGGGTCCCCTTGCCTTAAGCCCTTAGCCCCAGGAAAATAACCTTCCAACTCACCATTAATGACAATTGAAAAATGAGGAGTTGAGATGCAGCAATAGATCCAGTCAATAAAGGGTTGAGGAAAACCCATGATGCTTAAAGTGTCAATAATAAATTCCCATCGCACCGAGTCAAAAGCTTTCTTAAGATCAACTTTCATTGTGCAACGAGGAGAGCCCAATTTCTTGTGATAATTATGCATGAGCTCTTGGGCTAGAAGAATGTTGGCACTGATATTCCTGCCTTGAAAAAAGCAGATTGAGAAGGATCAACAAGGCTAGAGAGAACTTTCTTGAGACGGTTGGCCAGGATTTTGGAAATAGTTTTGTAAAGGGTGTTGCAGCAAGATATAGGCCGGAAGTCATGAACAGAGGAGGGGTTAGGAACTTTGGGGACAAGGGAAATAGCCGTGGCATTTAGCTCTTTAAGGATGGTTTTGGAAGAGAAAAATTCAGAGATAGCGGCAATGACCTCAGGTTTAACAATATTCCAAGCTTTTTTGAAAAACTGACTATTAAATCCATCAGGCCCAGGGGCAAGATTAGGGACATTTAACCTCCCAGAAGCCTTTACCTTTGAGAATATTACTAGGAATCCAAAGAACCCAAGGGAGGTAGAGGGGTTTTGAATCATTGCCCAAATGAGCTTCCCCACAGCTGCTAGATTCCAATCAATAATCTTCTTTATACCAAGACCCCTCTTCATTCCTGGGACAAGTAACATCATTCCAAGCAACTTTGGATCCAGAAGAGATGAGATGGTTGCCACTCCAAAGAAAGTTTCTCATTGCTTGCTCAATTTGGTGTACCACCTTTTTTGGAAGGATGAAATGGGTAAACCAGTAAACCTGGATGCTTAAACAGTACGAATTTTATCAGTTGAATCCGACCTGCATATGAAAGGGATTTGTTAGACCAATGGTTGATTTTACCAATGATGCGGTCGACTAGGGTTTTACAATCCTGGGCTTTCAGCTTGGTAGATATCAAAGGAACTCCAAGGTAACGAACAGGAAGGGAGCCTTTAGGAAACCCAATATGATCAATAATTTGATGCTTTGAGTTACAATCCATACTAGAAAGGAAAATGATACTTTTGGTAGGAATCGCCAGAGAAGGAGGCAAAAGTGTCCAGACCTTCTTTGAGAATAGAGGTTGAACGTAAATCCCCATGACAGAACAGCATTATATCATCAACAAAGCAAAGGTGAGTCAGCTTGGTTTTATGGCATCTCCAATGATACTTAAATTGAGGAACAATTGATTTTTGATGAAGAATCATAGAAAGCACATCCATAGCAAGCACAAAAAGATAGGGAGACAGAGGGTCCCCTTGCCTTAACCCCCTTTGCACCAGGGAAAAATCCTTCCAGCTCACCATTGATAACTACTGAGTAGCGGGGGGTGGAGGTACAACAAAAAATCCAATCAATAAACTGTTGAGGAAATCCCATAATACTCAAGGTGTCAATAATAAATTCCCACCTCACCGAATCATAGGCTTTCTTGAGGTCAACTTTCATGGAACAACGAGGGGTGCCAGAGTTCTTGTGGTAATTGTGAGATGAATCAATGAGGCTAGGAAGGACTTTCTGAAGACGATTGGCAAGGATTTTGGATATGGTTTTGTAGATAGTGTTACAAGCAAGATATATGACGATAATCATGGACAAAGGAGGGATTTGGGATTTTGGGAACAAGAGTAATAACTGTGGCATTAAGCTCTCTGAGGATGGAATTTAGTAGAAAAAAATTCAGAGATAGCCGCGATGACTTCAGGTTTGACAATACTCCAGGGCTTTTCTAAAAAAATGGCCATTAAATCCATCAGGCCCTGGGGCTTTATTTGGGTGAAGGGCTAAAGAGGGCTTCTTGGATTCATCTTCAGAGACAGGGCATTCCGAGAGAATTGAGGGCATCAATTAGCAGACGCTTTAAGATCACTGAAGCAAGAGCTTGCTTTCCTGGGTATTGGATGGTACTTTCGAATCCAAGAAGCTCTTGGTAATAGTGGACAATGGCGCTCTTGATCTCTTTGGGGTCATCAATTCTATTATCATTTGCATCAAGAAGGCTAACAATCTTGTTATGGTTTCTTCTGTTATTCACTAATTTGAAGAAGAAGGAAGTATTTTAATCACCTTCTGAAAGCCATTGAATCCTGGATTTTTGTTTGGCCATACTCTTCTCACTGGAAAGGATGGAGTAATAAACATGGTGAGCTTCTTTCTCCTCTTGAATTAAACTGTCATTCCCAAGATACTGCTGAAGGAGGTTTTGGATGTCATGAAGCTTGTTACGGGCCTCTTGTACTCGATAAGGGAGGTTCTTGAATCTTTGCTTATTTAAGGCCTTAAGAGCATATTTAACCTTTTTGAGTTTTTGGCAACATATAAACATGGCTGTACCTTGAAAGTTTGAGTTCCAAGCCTGTTCAACGGTAGGTAAGAAATCCTCATGTCAGCCCAGAAATTGAAGAACTTGAATAAGATCTTGCTCTTTTTCAACGGAATGCCAAGTCTAGCAAAAATTGGAGAATGATTAGAAAGGCCAGGAGGAAGAAATTTCAGCTTCAGCAGCCTGAAAAGCAATAAGCCAAGCTTGATTGACTAGAGCTCTATCAAGTTTCGTTTGAATGGCGTGAAGAGCGGACTGCCCATTAGACCAAGTGAAAAAATGCCTAGAAAATTTTAAATCCTCAAGCTCAGAATTCATAAAGCATTTGTTGCAG
The DNA here is from genome assembly GCA_008638375.1 of Nyssa sinensis. Lineage (NCBI taxonomy): Eukaryota > Viridiplantae > Streptophyta > Magnoliopsida > Cornales > Nyssaceae > Nyssa > Nyssa sinensis. Next base: position 14,137,897 of record CM018050.1, read on the forward strand.
TCATCCACAACAGTTGGCTCTATTTCTTCTCATATAGTGCATGCTTAGCACACGCACACAATACATATGTATACATGTCATCATATATATATGTGTGTGTGTGTTGGGCTAACATGGGTTGAGGTATTACATGTCATGCAACTGGGTGAGAAGGTGGCCCAATAGGGTGTTGGCACCTCAATCTTGAACATGTTGATTTGGTACTTATTAGGGCATATATACATATCTTATGCATTATATAGCACAAAAGTGCTTGTAGCCCAGTTGGTACTCTTTTTGGGCTTTAGGTTTCTCTACTTTTTTAGTCTAGGTTTCAAACCCTTTGGCGACCCTTTTTGCCTCATTTCCCACCCTTTTTCCGACTTATGCCTTGTTTGGAATTTTAGGCATTATTCGTCAAATTTTGAAATCGTCTTAATCGCTTTAAAAATCACTTAGTATTCTTGCCTTGCTTTTGATTGTTGTGTGCTAAATCTTTATGTAGTAATTTTTATTTTTGATGCATTATGTCGTGTTTTATTTGACTATGAATATTTCATATTTATTAATAAATTTAATTAAATTTTGTTTCATTCACGCATCGCTCTAATTTACCCAATTTCCCTTTGTGTACTAATTTTAACATTTATAACCTAATAGTTTCAATTTAAGATGTCAAATAAATTAATATATAATTAAGCTCATAAAAGTGGCATTAAAGTAATTTACTTTGCCTAATTAGGTCGGGATATTATAAGTAGAGCTAAAGGAACTGAAATTATAGTTGTAAGAGTTGCTAGACACGGGTTTTATATGACCTAGCTCTTCGCCAAGGGGTGCCCCAGTGTTGTTTGTTAAGAAGAAGGATGGCACTATGAGACTGTGCATCGACTATAGAAAGTTGAACAAAGTCACCATAAAAAGCAAGGACCCACTGCCAAGGGTAGATGATTTCTTTGATCAGTTGAAAGAGGCGCAGGTCTTCTCAAAGATTGACTCGAGGTCAGGGTACCACCAATTGAAATTCAAGCCTGCAGATGTAGAAAAGACGACATTCAGAACCCAGTATAGACACTATGAGTTCCTAGTGATGCTTTTTGAGGTGACAAATGCCCCGGCCACATTCATGGACTTAATGAACAGGGTTTTCAAGCCATATCTAAATGAGTTCGTGATTGTATTCATTGATGATATCTTAGTTTATTCTAAGAACCTAAAAGAACACAAAGTACATTTGAGGAAAGTTTTGCAAAAGCTACAACAACAGAAGCTGTATCCCAAGCTAAAAAAGTGAGTTTTGGCCCCCAACATCTCATTTCTTGGACATGTCATCACCAAAGATGGGATCTCAGTGGATTCCCAAAAGATAGAAGCCATTGTAAATTGGCCTCAGCCAACTTGTGTCACAAAAGTCTGCAGTTTCCTAGGGTTACCTGGCTATTCCTTTTGTGTGGACTAAAGAAAGGGAAAAGAGTTCCAAGAGCTAAAGAACCGTCTAGTGTCGACTTCGACTCTGACGGAACCAAATGAGACTCAAGGCTTTGTGATATATAGTAATGCATCTGATAAAGGCTTGGGGTGTGTTCTAATGCAGAAATGCAAGGTAGTGGCCTATGCCTCACGACAATTGTGACCACATTAGAAGAACTACCCAACTCGTGACCTTGAACTCGTTGCAATTGTGTTCGCACTGAAGATCTAGAGCCATTATCTCTATGGATCGACATTTGAGATTTTTACAGGCCAAAAGAGCCTCAAGTATCTATTTACACAGAGAGAGCTCAACATGTGACAGTGTCGATGGCTGGTGTTGATCAAGGATTATGAGCTTAATATATAGTACCACCCGGGAAAGGCTAATGGTGGCAGATGCTCTCAACAGGAAGTCATCAAGAAGTCTTGCTTGCATATTGACTACACAACGAGAGTTGTTAAAGGAGCTAGAGATGATGGAGATAGAAGGGTTTTGCCAAGCTCCAGAGTAGTGTTTGCCAATGTGACAGTCGGACTGACGATTGTGGATAAGATTAAGGAGCTGTAGTCCCCAGATGAGAAGTTGGTCAAACATTGAGAAGATGCCATAAGTAGGAATTTAGAATTTTTTGTCCTAGATAGGGTGTTATGTTTTTGAGACCGAATCTATGTGCCGGATGTGCCCAGGATTAGAGAGGAAATCCTTGATGGGGCGCACAACTTAAAGTTTACCATACACCCAGGTAACACCAAGGTGTACCACAATGTTTGAAGTACTTATTGGTGGTCAAGCATAAAGAGGGACATCACTGAGTACATAGCACGATGTGTCAAGTGCCAGCAAGTCAAAGCCGAACATCAGAAGCCCAGTTGACTTTTGCAACCATTCTCGAGACCTAAGTGGAAATGGGAGCACATCACTTTGGATTTTGTGTCAGGGTTGCGCAGGACACCGCAGGGGAGTGATTCTATATCATTGTTGAACTAGATGACGGTATGACCTAATTGTGAATACTTTTCTATCTAACCGAGTTACTTCAAAGGGTAAATGATTGATGATCGCCTTTGAGAATCAATGTGACCTAATGGTTAAAGAGGCTGAACTTGTAGCAAATATCTCAAAGGATTGCTGAGTACAGCAATTAAGATATAAGAGATACATGATTCCTTGACGTACTACGATGACATTTGCGATTGTGGGAGAATGTAAGAATGACTAAAACTGTGATAATGGGGGAGTTGTGAACTTTTATGATTATAAAAAGCCTTAATTAATCGTGATAAACTCTAAATGCCAAATGTAATGATCTAATGACAAGATGGCCAAATTGCTTAAGCAATTCTAAAATATGATATGAAGTCCAAGAGTGGACAAGATTGTGAATATCAGTTCTTGCAAATGAGTAAGTACCAGTATTATATTAAATCTTCGATTATAGATGAAACTAATCACATTATAGTGTGACTCTATAGTCACAAAATGTATGAAGAACTCCCCACACGAGTGAAAACGTTCTCTGGGAGCACAGTTTTGTAAAAAAAAAGGAGTTGAATAACGATTGGGGAAGAAACGTAACATGTAATGAAAACTAAATATGATTGCCGAGTACATGTAATATCCCGACCCGGGATACCGGGTCATATGACACGTATTACGAGAATTTGCAAAAAATAATTAATTAATTTAATTATTAATTAATTAAGGTAAAGGAATGTTATATATATTAATTAAATAATATATATATGTATAAAGTGAAATATATATGTATGTATATGGAAGCATGTATGTATGCAAGTATATATATATATATATATATGAAAAAGGTGTGAACAGTGTGTGAATGGGTGTGTGTGTGTTGTCTTGTATATATGTGTATATGTATATATATATGCATATATTATATGTATAAATATCTTGTAAAATTTAATGCAAAGTAGAAAAGAGAAAAAGTAAAATTAATGAGAAGTGAGGGCTATGAAATCAGAAAGGAGAGAGAGAGAGAGAGAGAGAGAGAGAGAGAGAGAAAGAGAGGTCGGTTCTCTCTTTAAAAGCAAGGCATGCAAAGCATGCTTTGCTTCATACGAAAGAAATCAGAGAAGGAGGAACTGAGGAGATAGAAGAAGAGATTCAGAGCAAGAAAGAAGGAGAAAAACAGTGGTGAAAGGTGAACCCATGAAAACTCTTAAATTTCTCTCTCTAGAATTGCTCTATGTATAAATTGATTCAAAGCTTTCATTTTATATATATGATGTTTAGAACACGTTCTAATCATAACGAGCATGAAATCTAAGCTTAAAAACACCTCAAAATACCTGAACCTAGAAGTCACGACCATGGGAGACCATGTTCAAAGCAGGTCTGACCCGATGGAAACCAAACTTTGTTTGGTGTATAGAGACCTCTAGTAGACCCTACAAGCATGCTAAAAACCTACGTGCGCGACCATAAAGCTCAAGAAATGACCCTCAAACATCGAGTTGCAGGCTACGGGTTTGAAACCCAAGCCTCTAAACTCTGTGTTTAATTCACTTTTACGAATGGGGAATGAAACCCCTTGAACTAGGGATCAAAACAAGACCGACCTTATGAAAAATGAACAAGAAATGGACATGAGCCGTAGGTTTACAGGTTGGATTATCATATCCAAAACCGAACACCCGAACGAGTTTTGAACTCCAAATGAATGCCAATCGAATTGTATATACCTTAGGAACATTTTGGGACAAAAACAGTAAGGATCCATGGATCCAAATTGCACGAAATAGAAAGAAAAGGAAAACTGTAACTAGGGTTTTCAGTGGGTCGTCGTGGGGAAGAAGAAGATGGGTCAACTCGGCTTTTAAAAGCAAGCTGAGTCGACTCGGATAGGTGGCAGCCTCTGGGCTTGCCACCGACTAAATGGAACGACGACGTTTTGAATGTCGGTTTAAATAAATGGACGCTAGGGCTGACGTCATGCGCCCGACGTCATCATGACGTCAGCCACATGTGAATAAACCGGATAGACCGGTTCACTTAAAATAAAACCAAACGCTTTGGTTTTCAAGTTTATTTAAAAATAAATAAACCATGACTTCCTCTAATTACGGATTGGCCCCAACTGCTTTAAGAAACTCTACTATGACCCAACTGAGGGAAAATTTATGCAATAAGGCCCCTGGAAAAATAATTAAATAATTAAATAATTGATTTAATTATTTATTAAATAAAGGAAAATTACTATTTTGCCCCTGGGTCATAAATAGAGCAAATGAAGTCCAAATTAAACATATGAATAGTGTATTTTTACTATTTTGGACATTCTGAGATCAATGGTAGGGTTCGTTTTATGAGACGGGGCCCGATAAATAAAGACACGTAAAGGGGTAAATGACAAAAATACCCCTTGACCAAAATTAACAAGTTATTAGTGTATTCTTACTATCTTGGACCTTCTGAGTCCAATGGTGAGGTCCACAACACGAAATGAATGACCAAAATACCCCTGGTACCCCTAAAGCCAAAATGAAATCAGAGAAGGTCTAAATTAACTTTCTTTGACATCCCGGACTCAAAAATGGAGTCCAAATTACGAAACGACGTACAAAAAATTGTGACACGTAAAACGGTAAATGACCATTTTGTCCTTTTACATATAACAGTCCGAATTAAATGTTAGGAAAGCCTAAACTGACTTTCTTGGACACTCCGGACTCAATGGTAGAGTCTATTCGACCTAAAGAAATGTCTAAAATAAAAAGATATAAAATTTGATGAATAGCATCTGTCAGATGACTATAAATTAGAGTAATGCCAAAGTACTAATACTAAGGCAAGTACGCGAAACGAAATACGAAAAGACACGACACATAAACATGTCAAATAAATAACTTTACATTAAGGTTAATGGAGCTACCAGAAGAGTATGATTGTACAAATCTGTTTTCTTGACACATTAAATTGTGTTTTAAATAGAGAATTAAATAGACACAAAAATGAACCAAGAACGAGAAGTTCCCCCAATGATGACAAGGGCACAAATAGCAAATGATCCGAAACAGAAAGTTTTCCGGGAGAAGCTAGAAAAACAACTCCAGGTAGTTCAGAAATATATCCGGATTGCCAAAACAAATGAAGTGGTCAGCGTTCGCCCTTTCATTTACAAGACTATAACCAAGGAGCAAGTAGCAGCGAAAAAGATTAACAAACAGGAGGACACCGAAACGCTGCAAGAATGGCTTCACAGGTTGAAGGAAGCCAAAGGAAAGGCGACTAAATAGATCGAAAACCAGAAGTACGAGGTGAGTAACCCTGTGTTTGAATTGGAGATTTAACTCCATGGATTTGAAAAAGTTTTACGTTCAAAGATATGAAGTATTTGAAGTTCAAATTCGGTATTTACATGATTCAGCTTTTAATTGTACTGTTTTATAACTCTATATGACATGCTCAGTGATTGGTATTTATCATAGTTTTCTTAACACATATTTCAGCATGTCTAAAGTTTTAAATGCCAAATTATGTTAAATATCCTAAATTTGATAGCTACAAGTATTTGAAGTCCTATTGTAGAAATTATACATTTCATGTTTTTAAATACTCATGAAAGTATCTATTGAAGAAGTTATGTGATAAATGTTTTACAAGATAAACGGTACTAAAGTACCACCCCCTATGATGGTTGAAATCCTTCGGGATTCAACATAAAATGCCCGGTAGCAGGATCTAATCCCTCAGGCAAATGAGATCGGCAGTATTGGCAGTAAAATGGGAGTCTGGTTCGAAACAGATTCCACCTAATTAAAGAGAAAAGATGACAAGTGATTTTGGAAATGAAAGCAGGTTTTACCCTCATTTTCAAATACATATTTATGTGATTTAAAGTTTATATACTTTATCTGATGAAGTACGAGTTTTGCTTGGATACCTTAAATGTTTCCAAGTTATTTGAAATGCATATGTTTTGAGTTATATACTCTATTTGACGAAGTTCGAGTTTAGCTTGAATACTTTAAATGTTTCAAAGCTATCTGTTTATGAAATGCATATGTTCGAGTTATATACTCCATTTGACAAAGTATAAGTATAACTTGAATACTTAAAATGTTTCAAAGCTATTTGTTTTAAGAATGCATGTACTCTGTATTCTAAATTGTATAAGCAATTGGCAGTGAATGTTTTACAACTCTTATGTACTAAAAACCACTGCTAATTGAAAAACCCCATGACGAATACTGGAATTGCTCACAAGCTTAGATTAGCTTACCCGGACTTTGTTCGGACCCCCCTTTCAGGTGATGCAGCAGACAGGGTTTTAAGGGCAACGACGATGAGTCTAGCTGTTTTTGGAAGGATATGTTTAAGAAGTTCTCTTGAAGAACCTATGAACATTAGTAGTACGTTTTGTATTAATAGACAAAGTAAGAATATGTAATAAGCCCTCAGGGCAACTGAATATGTATTGTATCGATGTATGAAGTCTTTAAGTTTTCGTTATACTCTGAATGTGTAACCATGTATGCTATGTATGGAACAGCAGTATCGAACGGATGTGCATAATTTAAAAATGAGAAAAGAAAAGAAAAAGTTTTTCACGCTTCCGCAATCATGTGTAGCACATCTATTCGATATTGCTGCAGATGCGAGCCTTGTCTTGGGGCCTTCGGGTCTCGGGGCGGCGGTCGCGATCTGGTAATCTGCAGAGGGTGGGTTTCGGGTCGTGACAGTACAAAAACTAAACACTCGAATAGCCTTTTGAACAAAGGTAAGGAAAACCAAAATAATGACAGTAAATTAAAAAGTCGTGAGACTTTGAGATTTAAATTGTTCAACTGATATGAAAGGTTCCAGGTGAACCAAATATGATCTTACAGTTAAGAACGCCTACCAAAGTAGACTCATACAAAGAATTGATGACTGGTGTAAAAGATTGGCCAAAGAATTTTTAATAAGTCTGTTCAGACTTAAAGAAGAAATGAACTAAACAAAATTGTTATACTTTAATCCGTAAAGGAATGGGAGAACAAAAATCTATGGAAGGCTCAATCGTGAACAAAAGATAAAAATGGCATTCGTGCCAATCTTTAAATTGAAAGAAATGGAGGAACTAATTTTCCCAACCTATCTAATTGATAAAAAGATGTATACATAAGAATTCAAAAACAAATGCAAGTGTGCCAATGAAATAGTACAAAATGAAATGAAAAAGGATTGGTGAATCTTCGACTTAAGTAACTATTAGAAATGGGTGCATGATTGAGAATCATAGATGAGTATTACGAATGAAACTAAAAGTTACCCTTACATGGAATAAAATGTTGTAATACAATGAACACACGAGTGAATCATCCTGGTACTAGCCAAAAGATGTTCAGGAACATAAAAAGAGAATATGACGCTAAAAATGCCAAAAAGAAAAAAATACGATAATTGGCAGAGTCAAATAAAGACTAGTAGATAAAAGAGACTTAAACAGAAGATGTTATAGAATATGCAACCGAAAAGATTGAGAAAACCCCATATGAATTTAACTAGAACAGTGTGAATCCATTAAGGACTTGGCCTTTGGTAAAAACTAAAGCATTTGAATGAGAAATTCAATGCACACGAGGAGATGGATGGAAGTGGTGTAGCCTAGTTGCACCATAGATTTCCTATGACCACTCCTAAAATGACAAATAAAAAGAAAAGATCGAAGTACTAGATTCATTTACATGACACATGATGCGCCACATGACACCAACAAAGGTTGGAAAACTAAAATTAATATGATGGACTAGGCATGGGATTAGTCAAAATATTGGTAACAGTGAGAAATAGTCAAGTAACTGAAAAAGATGACTCCAAGTGAGTAATGAAAGCATAATGGATCCGTAGCTAGATGACCGAAGACTAAAGAAATAAGCATTGAAATGCCGACGCAGAGTTTTGGAGACCTTAAGCTTAAAGCCTCGAGGAAGTTAAGAGTCAAACCTTTGACTTCCGAGATCACTATTGAATTAAACAAAAAGAGTACGAAGAGTTGTGCAATGGTTTGTGAAATGGTTCTTGAACCACTGTCCACATCAAAACATTCAGTCATGGATTGAGAACCACATAATACCTTAGCTTACCAAGTGATGCGTCCCAATTGAGGAAATGGAGAAATTAAGACCAGATGTCAAGATGAATGTATGATTCAGATAACCATTTTCCTGAAGAACTCATCAATGGAGGTAGCAACACAAGTGGTGCTGAAAAGGGTGAGTGTCACACACGCTCCAAGCCTGCATCTAGCAAAAAATCTAACCCATTCGATCAGGCGCAACAATCCAGGTTTCCTGCTGCACCTAAGGTCTCTATTCAACCTACCGCTCCATCTAAAACCATTCAGCCGATCACGCAACGTGCTGCTCCAATAGGTGGTGGGGCCCTTAGCCATACCCATCCTGCGTCATCTATAGGACCGAGGGGGATTGGGCCATTAGTTACTCTTCCACAAATTACACCTACTAAAGTCGGTCAAGAAGGTCAACAAGCTAAAGCTACTGTTCAGCCCGCAAGTCCTTTTGCTCAGCCGAACACGCAAAAAGACCGTTTTAACACTGTTAGCATACCTGTTTCGCAGCAATCGGGGGTTACAGCAAGAGCCCATACCCCTGCACCTTTAGTTCGTGTACTTATTCAGCAACTCAAGCAAGGCCACTGTTCTGGGTCAGTTGTCAGGTCATCTCAGCCGCAGCTGTCTGGATCTTCAACGTCTATGGTTACTGTTCATCATACTGTTCATTCTTTTTATTCTAATAATATTCAGCCCCTCATGCTAACTGCTACCAATGTTGCGTGTCAACCTGCTCCATTGGTTGACAGGGCCTTTCTATATGCGTTGGATGTTGAAGCAAGTGGGCCTGAATTTTCGGTCAATGAAAAGGACCTTAATGGTCTTCAACAAGGTCCTGACCCTACTATAGCTAAAGCCCAGCCATTTGTCTCTAGTTCAAACGTGGAAGCCACTATACGGTCTTTTCAAGACGTAGGCCAAACTATGAATGTATCCAACTGTTCATTTCAAAGAGCAGATGCTTCCAAGAACTTAGTTCATCTGAATGGTAATGGGGCCCATTACCGTGACCGTTGTGTGGCACATGGAACAACAAATGGGCATGCTCCTCTGACCATAGATGACATCCATTACGGTCTTCAATAGCTCCCCCTAAAAGGCTCTGATATCTCTGTCCAGCCAATTACTGAAGTCCATCCTTCTTACATGTCACTTGGAAAAGTTCATGGGCCTTCAGTTGCTGCATCGGCTAGTCAACATGATCTCTCTGTCCTACCAACTACTGAAGCCCATTCCTTGCTATCCCTAGAAGCAGGTGCTAGTGCGGCTGAACTACACCTTCCATCTTTACTAGCAGGTCCGTCCAATCTTCAGCATAGTGGTAAGTCTCCTATTAGTCATACGCCTACTCCCTACTGGTCTTTGCTTTTCCAAAGTCCCCCCTCTTTCAAAAAATTCAAGCTGGATTACAAGCCACCCCTCCGTAAGGGCAACAAGATCATAGTCCAACCCCCCCTAGACGTTCTTCAAGCTGGCATATCCAACTAGGAGAACACCTTGGTCGGTTATTTTCTGGACAAGAAAATGCCATTTCTCTAGGTCAAAAAAGTTGCAGAAAAATTTCTGTTCTTACCAATGGCAATGGATTCTATTTTTTCAAATTTGATTCCATGCATGCTATCAACAATATTCTTGAAGGAGGTCTTTGGCACTTCTCTGGGCGACATATTATTCTCCAAAAATGACGCCCTAGCATGGCTCTCTGCAAGCAGGATGTGGCAAAAATCCCTATCTGGATTAAATTCTACAATGTCCCTTTCGAACTCTAGATAGCTCAAGGGCTTAGCTATGTCGCTAGTGCGATTGGGAATCCTCTTTATGCAAATTCTCATATGGAATAACAATCCAGGATCAGCTACGCTAGAATCTGTGTGGAGGTAGATGCTACAAAAGAGCTCCCTGACTGTTTTGATATCAAGATCTCTGACCACTCAAAGGTGGAAATTCTGGTTGAATACTAATGGCTTCCCTCCATGTGCACCCACTATCAAATCTTTGGGCATAGAATTGCAAGCTGCCCTTCCATAAAATGGGATGAAAGGCAAGGTACTCAACCCGTTGCTAAAGCTGCCACATCCAATAACAAGAGTGTATGGAGAGTGGTTTCCAGTAGAGGCAAACCCATTCAAGTTGATAATTACCCTAGTGCAAGCAACGACTTAGCAGATGTCACTCTCACTAAAAACACCTTAAGGGATGTAGGGCAAGAGTTGGATCAATTTGAAGTATTGCCTCATAATTCAATTGAGATCGTCTTTCCCAGTAATAGTCCATTCCTTGATGATCCTAAAATGATGCAACGTCTATCTCCTGCTGATCCTAATCTGATACCATAAGACGTCGTCCCTTCTTCCTCAGTTCAAGTAGTGGCCACGGAAACTACTCAAGACTTGGCTACAGAATCTACTCAGGACTTGAGTCACCTCCCACCCCCTCATAATGATGGTATAGCTTTTCAGTCTCCTCAATATCCTAACGTTTGCAAATTTTGTTTAGCTGGAAGTTCTACATGTGCAGTTAGCAACTCTTCTTCCACTGCTTCTCCAGATTCTAACCCTTTAGTGGACAAGATAGCCAAAGTTGATGAAGCTGACACTAGAAGCAATTACAAAAGAAATTAGCTCAGAAAGCAAAGATGGCAGAGAAAACTATTAAGGAATCAAGGGACCTTAGGTCCCAACAGCCTTTCCTTTTCTCAATGAATTTTGCATGCTGGAATATCAGGGGTTTAAATAGCCCCATCAAGCAGAGGGAAGTTCGTTCTTTTGTTCAAGAGTATTCTCTTTGTTTTTTTGGTTTAGTTGAGACCAAAATTAAGGATGCTTCTAAAGATGCATTAGCTGATTCTCTTATCCCTGGTTGGTCTTTTTTGCATAATTATCCTCATTTGCCCTCTGGGAGATTTGGATAGGATGGAATAACTCTCTTTGTAGATTAATTCTTTTTTTACCAACGCTCAAGCCATTCACTATAATGTTACAGTTCGGGATTCCAATTCTTCTATGGTCATTTCTGTTATATATGGCTCCAACTCCCCTCTTCAATGAAATGATCTATGGCATGCCATCACCCTCTAGTCCTCCATCTCTAAGGGCGTCCCTTGGCTTATATTTGGGGATTTCAATTCCATTCGTTTCCCTCATGAAAGGAAAGATGGTAGCTATGACTAGTCCAATATTATGGATGATTGCAACAAATGCTTCAAGAATTCTGAGTTTGAGGATTTAAGATATTCTGGGCATTTCTTCACCTGGTGTGATGGTCAAGCTGCCCCCTTACTATTTAGAGGAAGCTTGATAGAGCTCTTGTCAACCAAGATTGGCTCACTGCTCTCCCATCTACTAAGGTTGAGTTTCTTCCCCCTGGCCTTTCTGACCACTCTCCAATCATTGTCAAAACCAGCATTCCGCGGTAAAAAGCCAAAATCCCTTTCAAATTCTTTAACTTTTGGGTACACTATGATGATTTTCTTCCTACAGTTGAGTAGGCCTGGAACTCAAATATCCAAGGGACAGTTATGTTCATTGGCTGCCAGAAACTCAAGAAGGTGAAGTATGCTCTTAAGGATCTCAATCAGAACAGATTCAAGAACATTTCCTCCAGAGTCCAAGAATCCCGTAACAAGCTTCATGACATCCAAAGCCTCCTTGAGTGGAATTCGGGAAATAACAGGCTAATCTATGAGGAAAAAATAAGCTCTTCAAGCTTACTATTCTATTCTTTCTAGCTAGGAGAGCCTTGCCAAGCAAAAGTCCCAAATCCAATGGCTTTTTGAAGGTGATCAAAATACTTCGTTCTTTTTCAAATCAGTGACAAGCAGAAGAAACCGAAACAAAATAGTTAGCCTTCTTGATGCATCTGGTAATAGAAAGAATTGATGACATCAAAGAGATCAAGAGCTCCATAGTTAACTTCTATCATGATCTTCTTGGAACTGAAAGTTCCATTCCATATCCAGGGAAGCAAGCTCTTGTAGGCTTTATCACTAAGCGTCTGCCAAATAACTCTCTTACAACCCTCCAATGCCTAGTTACTGAAGAAGAAATTCAAGACGCTCTCTTTAGCCTTCACCCTAATAAAGCTCCGGGGCTTGACGGCTTCAATGGTTATTTCTTCCAAAAGACTTGGAGCATAGTCAAACCTGAGGTCACTGTTGCTATCTCTGAATTCTTTTCTTCAAGATCCTATCTCAAAGAGATCAACTCCACAGCCTTTGCCCTCATTCCCAAGGTCCCTAATCCCTCATTTGTTCATGACTATCGCCCTATATCTTGCTGTAACACAATTTACAAAACCATCTCCAAAATCCTTGCCAATCCCCTTAAGAAAGTCCTTCCTAACCTCGTTGATCCATCTCAATCCGCCTTTATTCAAGGAAGGAATATCAGTGGTAACATCCTGCTTGCTCACGAGCTCATGCATAACTATCACAAGAACTCGGGCTCTCTTCGTTTTACAATGAAAGTTAACCTTAAGAAGGCCTTTGACTCGGTGCGGTGGGAATTTATTTTTGATTCTATTAGCATCATGGGATTCCCTCAGCCTTTTATTGATTGGATTTACTGCTGCATCTCTACTGCTCGCTTCTCAGTTGTTATTAATGGCGAGCTTGAAGGTTATTTTCCTAGAGCTAAAGGGTTAAAGCAAGGGGATCCTCCCTCCCCCTACCTTTTTGTTCTTGTTATGGAAGTTCTCTCATTGATTATCCACCAGAGTTCAGTTGCCCCTCAATTCAGCATCATTGGAGATGTCATAAAACCGAACTGACCCACCTTTGCTTTGCTGATGATATTATGCTCTTCTGTCATGGGGATCTCCTTTCAGCTTCTATTCTCAAGGAAGGGCTTGACACATTTGCTTCTTTCTCTGGGCTTCTCCATAATGCCTCTAGAAGTTACATTTTCCTCTCTGGCATGGATAACAGCACCAGGCATCATATCATTGACCATATTGGCTTCCCTAAAGGATCCCTTCCTATCGTTACCTTGGTGTTCCTTTGATCTCAACTAAGCTTAAAGCCCAGGATTGCAAAGCCCTGGTTGACTGCATCATTGGTAAAATCACTCATTGGTCTACTAAATCTCTTTCTTATGCAGGTCGGCTTTAGCTTATCAAATCTGTGCTTTTTAGCATCCAGGTTTTCTGGTCTTGCCATTTCATTCTCCCCAAAAAAGTGGTTAATCAATTTGAGCAAATGCTAAAATGCTATTCTTCTATTTAAAATGCTAAAATGTGACCCTATTATGAGAGCATAGTGTTTAATATTTTTAGTGCCTTCATATTTAGTTTTATGATATATTTTCTGTTTAAGTGAGCTAATTAATATATTTATTGAATTAGGGAAGCATTGAAGGTCAAAGAAGAGCTATGGAGTATATTGTGCAATTTTCAGCTTTTAGGCAGATTCGATCCATTGAGCTTGAACTGAGATTTAGACGGCTTTATATTTTCAGAATGAGAAAGTGGTATTCATGAAGTTTTTAGAGGACATCTTGGGCTTTCAGAATGGTCTGGTTTGCAAAAATCCGAGTTCGTTTGGGCCTCCAAACGTTATTTCAAAGATAGGCCTGGAAAGCTGCTCCGAACCTGTCCGACCAGCCAACTTCAAGGGGTCATAACTTGAGCTTCCGAAGCCCAAATCATGTTATTTTTAAGCCTAAAATTATTTACTCATCCAGGGAAACAACTTCCGTGAAGAGCCCGAGTCAAGATTCAGTCGTTATTTGATAGAAAACAGAGCCTAAAGGTGGCGGCTGTGGGCATGTGCGGCTGGAAAAGGAAAAGTAAGAAAGAAAAAAAAGAAAAATATTGCAAAAGAAACAGCTGACGTGGGATGGTTTTTCTTGGAAATTAGAAGAACGAAGAAAGGAAAAGAAATAAAAAAAGACAAAGGAAAGAAGGTTTGAAAAGTCAATGGGCTAAATAAAAGAAAGGAACAGAAGGCAAAAGGGCTGTTTTAAATAAAAATGAAAAGCAAGCTGGGGCTCGCGCATGAACCAAGACGTGAAGAGAAGGAAAAAAAAAGTAAAAGAAAAATAGAGGCAGGCGCGGCTGTTGGGCGTGGTGCGTCTTGACTAGACGCTTGGCGCAGCTGCTAGGCTGCATCGTGGGGCCCTGCGTTGGAGCGTGTGGCGCAAAGCTTGAAGGGGCTGAATATAAAAACAGAAAAAAAACCCTAAATAGGACGGCTGATCTGCGGCTACTAGACAGAGAGGAACGAGGGGGCGGCGCACAGCAGTTCCAGCGTGGAGAAAAAGACAGCGCAGCTACTCCATGGCTCAATTGTTCTTCATGAAATTTACATTATCCATCTTGCTTATGGGTAACTAAATTTATAAGTAGGGTTAGGGATGAACTTGTACACTAAATGGTTATTTTTAATTTATTTTTTATTCATGTATGTGATGTTTATTTATTAAAAATTTTTTGGTTGTCATTTGTAATTTATTGTTGGATTTTATTCTCTGAATAATTAAAAGGTTCTGTCACATCCCGCACCCCACCCTACGCGGATGCCGAAGATGTGATGCCAATTAGCCGCCTTGTCGTTTTTCCAACCGAAAATGCGACCAACCAAAGGCAAACTTCTGAAACTTAAAATGAATTGCATTCCAATGTAAGGTCAGAACAGTGCAAATTAAAACCTTTTTTATCTCGAGAATGCAACTCAACTATATACCACAGGTATGTACCACAGAGCAAGTCTAAAACCAAACAACTAATAACTCTAAGCCACAGAGCACATCCATAACAGATATATAATGCAAAGCATATCAAATTCCTCCAGAGTACCATTACCATGAGCCATGTCCCTACACATCTATTACATATGAATAAAGTCAACTATATCATCACGCTCACTTGAATAGCCAAGATCAATCCATTAGAACCCAAGTCTCCACATATTATTGCCATCAGATTCTCACTTGGGAATGCCTCTCAGCCTACTAGTATCATCTCCTTGTGCCTTCTAATCCAATGGACATACAACCTGAAAAATGTTAAATAAATGGAATGAGCTTAAATAAGCTCAGTGAGTAACATAGGTTCCTGCCATGGGTTTCAAAACCAGTTCATATATATATATCCATGCTCAAATGTAACTCAGATAGAACAAGGCAGCTCAAGTAGAACAGATACAGCTCAAATAGAACGGATGTAGCTCAAAGTGCCTGAACCTTCCCCAGTAATGTGGGATGCCGCACAAGATAATACGTCAGTCACCAACCCCACACATGGAGGCCCATGTCCCCACAGCACACTACCGGGTCGGTATCAGAGCGGAACAGATATGATTGAGCGGATGCTAAGCTCTGGGCGTCCGACAGAGGCAGCCATCCATCCACTGATATACTCAATCCCGGAGTGGGCCCCAGACAGACTCAACATAACAAGATAAACACGAATCAGACTCCAATAGCATAGAGAAGTTAGAACAACAAACTCCAAGAAAATCAAAACAGAAGATATCAAGAAGCAGGATAGGATCTTGCCACATGTAATGCAGTGTAAAGAGTATGCATTAAAACAGTACAGAGTATAAAGCAGTTCAGTATATAAAGTAGTATAGCATACAGAAAATATACACCAAGTTAGGAGTCCAAGTTACTCACCTGAATATACGTTTATCTCCATTCACAGACATCTTCCAGATACGTTGCTAGTCATGTCCATGCATATCCTAAGCATCATAGGCATTATCCTTCTGATGGCCATCATAATTGATTTAACATCCAAAAGATCATGTTCCTCAATTGTGAATATATCCAACTTTTGGATAATTGCAATCAAACGTGAACCAAATTGTTGTGCATCTAATGTTTGAGGTTGATCTTCAATCCACGGCTCAGCAGTTGAAGAAAACACACCGGCGGGTTGATCGAGTCGGCCAGCCATTTTAAATCCAGTTTCATTAGCTTATTCAGCTTTTTCCCCCAAGCTATCCAGGATTCTGACTAATCATGCCTTTTCCCAGAATTCACTGCATCCCACCCATTGGACCTTGAAGAATCCTCTTGTGCTCTTTCAAACCAGACTTCAAGAATTGAAACCAATCGACCAAATTGGTCTGACAGAAGTTGGCCATCCTTAAACCAGCCAGTTACATTGGCTTCAAAGCATTCACTCATTTGCAACAAATGTTCCATGTGCAGATCCCAAATCAATTACATAGATGCTCCCATTCTTGTGATGAGCGATAATAGCTTGCTGTCATGAAACAGATTGATGATCAAGCACAAAATCACAAGAATGAAACTGCCTCCCAAAATCTGCTTTCTTTACATTAGATGTCTGATCCTGCCCTTCATCCAAAACATATTCTGTCACCAAATCAGCTGTCTTCTCGTCGGCCATTAATTGTTGATTCACAAACAAAAGCCCTCTCCCTTTCACAACAAGCTGCTCTGGTCAGAGCTGATTTGCCAACCAATAGAACATATAGGATCACCTCACATGACCAGACATCAGCTTTGGAATCTTCATAGCCTTTTCTACGATTCACTTCTGGAGCAACATAGGCAGAGGTCCCATCGGTTATGTGGAGTAGCCCATCTTGATGTTTAGATTTAGCAAGAGTGCTCAGTCCAAAGTCTAAAACTTTTATTTTTCCATTCTCACAGCAATCGTTATCAGCAGAGATGGCAAGGTTCCAGTCAAACATACCTAAATCCGAGACCATTTAAGATGTCATCTGTTTAGCGCCTCATCATCTACTGTCGTGGCTTCCTCCATCCACTGCTTCCGTGCGCTATTGTTGCATGCCGCTACTCCAACAATTACACATCGTCTACTGCCCCTTTTCATTTTCATCATCTGTTACAACAGGTTCTCTCTCTAAGGTTACACCAACTGCACAAGAAACCCAACGCCTGAACTGATTGAAGCAACCATCCTTTGCTGCGCTTCCAACACACTACTGTTGCTGCTTCATTTCCCTGCTGTAACCTCCTTTACAGTGCCATCAAAACACCCATACCTGCTGCCACTACGCTATCCATATACGCCCACCAACACGTTGATACTTCTTCCCTGCAATGCTCCACTCAATTCCAAGTTTCCTCACAAAGCCGTAACATCCACACGCAATTCCAAGCCCCTACAAAATCGTAACATCTTATTTCCCTGTAACAAATCCCAAATCAGCAACTCTGATTACGGCAAGCAAATTCAAACCCAGTCCACAACCATCGCAACATTCGTACGCAAATCATCTAATCCAGCCGCTTCCAACAACTTCTCTACACATCGACTCTCTCTCTTTTCCTCCATTTTCCTTCAATCCAACTCACAACCAACACCAACACACATGTATATATATATATATACATAAATATTACCTACTGCAGCTCCATTTTCCTGTTACAC
Organism: Nyssa sinensis; assembly: GCA_008638375.1. Lineage (NCBI taxonomy): Eukaryota > Viridiplantae > Streptophyta > Magnoliopsida > Cornales > Nyssaceae > Nyssa > Nyssa sinensis. The sequence goes on from CM018050.1 coordinate 14,155,794, forward strand.
CGTTACACCAACCGCCCCCCTTTTTCCGACAGAGAGATCTATATAAATATGTGTTTGCTATTCTCCAGCTTCCAGAATTTTCTTGCTTTTTCCTTCTTCTTTTTAGAACGCACAGAACACTCTGGAACACCCGCAACCACTGCCATACGCATAGATATATACATATAACGGCTGCACACCCACTATCTTCCCCGTTCTAGAAGCTTCAAGCATCGCCTTATTTTTCCTTTTATATATATAAGCCCCCTTTTTGAACTGCCGTACAATACACATATATATTTTTATATTGTATGTTTCTACCTTTTTCAGTAGCTTCATTTTGGAGCTTCTAGTTTATAATATTTATAATATATATATATATATAATCTTAATATATATATATATATATATATTAAATCTTGATAGATTTTTCTATCTTTAGATATATATAAGATTATGTCTTAATATTTTATTTTCATAAAATCTTACTTCCTAGCATATCGATACATTTAACTTAAAGTTGAGGCTCGGTTCATTAGTACACATTTTACTGATATTGGGTGGCTCAGTCATCCCCACAAAATTTTCATAATTATTTTGTTGTATCGGTTTAATATTTTCTTCTATCAAATAAAATATTAAATTATAGTGTGCCAATAGGGCCTGAAAATTTATTTTGTCAACATTGGGTCCCTATTAATGTCTTATTTATTTTTATATAATTTTCATAATTAATCATTCATATTGACCTCATTTATTTATCCCAGTACTTGGTCATCTGGGTTAATAATTTTTCGAACATATTTATTTTGTATCTGAAGGCATTAAATCCCGTTATGGCTTATCATATTTTGAACTAAATTATTAACATCACATGACCTATTTTTATTAGGTCGGGTGCAGTCTAAGGCATGTCGGATTTTCGGGGTACAGGTTCAGTCTATTTATAGATTCAGTCATGCTTTTTCTATTGAATGGATTAATGTTTTGATTATTTTTGGAACAATTAATTATTTATATTGATTTAATTCTTTGCTGCAATATTGCTCCCTGGGTATATTGTCGTCGTTGGATTTTCTCAATGTGAATAATAATTTGTGAGATTTAAAAGTGATGAATGATTTTTCCAAGGGTTACATTTGGTTTAATTTTGATTTGTAATTCTATATCTTCCGATTGAGATTTTTGGAATTAAATTCTCAATTGAGTTATCAGTGAATTAAAAATAATTAAAATACTGGATATGTGCAAGGGATTCCCGACACTCTACTGTTTGTTAATTTGAGTATTTTCTTCCATTCATCACTTTGTTTAAATTTAAATTTGCATTTTAAATCACTTTTTATATTTTTATTTTCTCATGAATTGTTTAATATTTTTCTTTAGTTTCAGAAATTCTGTCTGTTAAAATTTTAATTTTGTCTCCTTATGGAATCGACACCCTAAATGTAACACCCCGATCCTGTATAATTAATAATTAAATATTAATTATTAATTAATATCGGCTCAGAGAATAATCAAGGGAATTAACCCTAATCTCCCGACGGTCAAGATAGACCGATAAAACAATTAAAACATGTTCGAGAATAGGGTACAATACCCGAACCTAATTACCAATTAATTAGGTGAAATAATGTCAATTTAACACTGACGGAATTCGAATTAATTAACCACGAAAATCCCGAATGACTAATAAATGACACGGAACATCTGACACTGTAGATAACTGAAATATGAAACTCTCGGAACAAACCGCACCGAAAAAGGAGTTACGGAATGAAAGTTATGACGCAAACATCAGAAACTGAATTACTGCGTAGCCAAACGTGGCCTTAACCAAAATGGTGAAAAATGGCCAAATTGGTGGTCAAGGGGAATTGAACCCTTGACCTATGGTGAGAATGAATTCCATCCAAAAAATTTACCAGTTAGGCTACCCATTACTTTGTGCATATGTATGCAACTTATTTGTATATAACACTAAATTGCCCCAACTTGCCACCCAAAGCAACCAATGAGGTTACATGCAAACCCCAAATGATGGGTTACATCATCTCCTACCAGCTACTCCATTCTCTGATTCCCAATCACTTCATTGACCTACCTACATATAGTGATATATATGTATAAGTGTATATACCTTATGCATAAAGAATTGGTGATTTACTTGGGTGACAAAAAGAGGTCTTGGGTGTAAATCAGAAATGGAGAGAGTGACAAAGCTGAAGGTTTGCATGTGGCCGTGAGACTGATTGTCTAGAGAGAGAAAGAACCTGCTAGAGAAAATCCATGTGTGAGGCCATGCATGTCCATGTGAGACCAAAGTGTGTGCATGCATGAGTGTGTGCATGGTGTTCATAGAGATGCACAAGAAGGAGACGGGACTGCACTGGAAAAGCCCAGAGACTAGATCTGAACCATGGGGGAAAACAGTGGTCGACCCTAAGGTATAAACACCAAAATTCTGAATTTTTCCTCTTAAGTTTTGCTTACTGTTTCAGTCAATTGAGGCCATATAAATTGCATGCATGTTAGCTAGACTGAAAATCTGGGTTGTTTAAGCATAAGAAGGACCATCGGACTGCTTGGAATTCAAGCAAAAACCCAAATCCGCCATTAATGGACCTCAGGTTGCAGGTCTGAATCGACCTCAACCAAATGACTTCATGCATGTACCGAACTGATCTAGACACTGAGAGGGTTTCAGATATCACCACCCGTGACCCAAAATCGCATAGGTAGACCCTCAAAACCGAACCTATGGGTCTCGGCCATGGAACCAAAAATCTGAAATAGGCCCTTAAACTGAAATTTCTAAATGGGATGTTGATCCCATGGATACACGGTCACAACGAGCCAAGCCACGTGAGGTTTGGTGGAGAAATGAGGCCACGCGACCGAGCTGAAACCCTCCCATGATAATCGGTTAAACAGAGCTCCACCCGTAATTTCGAGGCACAAAATCGATGCCAAGTTGTTGGTCTAACCTGTGGGAATGATTTGGAACCAAAAACAGCAAAAATATGTACCTCAAATATCACGAAAATGAGAAAATATGAAATCGGGAACTAGGGCAAAACTGGGGGCGAAGATGAAGAAGACAGAGTCGACTCATCCAACTCGCTTGGGCAGACCGTGTCGACTCGGACACGTGTCCACTCATGGGCGTGCCACCTCTTTAGTGGAACGGCACCGTTTCGGTTAAACAGGTTTTGTTTTAAAATCAAAACCAGTCTGTTTGGAAACTCGGTTAATAAATCTGAATTAGGGATTAGGTCTGTCCAAACCGTGAATAAGGGGCTGAGTTGGGGATAGAAAGAATATGTTATTCCGGTTTTCTGAAGGAACTGAACCGGTTGGTTCCTGATGGTTTTGGACCGGTTCAACTGATGAACCCTTGGGTTTGAACCCCTAAATTATGAAATTATATTTTGAAACCCAAATACTTTCTGAAATTACAGATTTGTCCCCATTATTTTAAAGAATTACACAGTAGCCCAGATTTTGGATAAATTATACATTTAAGCCCCTGGTAATTAATTAAATAATAAAATAATTATTTAATTATTTTATTAAATAGGTAAAATTACAATTTTACCCCTGGACATTAAATATGTCAAACGGAGTCCAAATAAATTAAATAAATAGTGTATTTTCACTATTTCAAACATTCTGGACTCAATGGTACAGTCCGATTTTGGAAATACAGTCCCGAAAAATACAGACCCGTAAGTGATAAATGACCGAACTGCCCCTGATGGTACCCAGACCCAAATAAAAGAATCAGATAGCCTATTTTGACTATCTCGGGCATTCTGGACTCAGCGGTGAGGTCCGTTTAACGAACTGAGGTCCCGAAAAATACAGACACGTAGGTGTAAATGACTGAATTGCCCTTAATGATACTCAGGGCCGATTAAACATAACAGACAGTCCAATTTTACTATGTTGGACGCTCTGGACCCAATGGTGAGGTCCATTTTATGAACTGACGTGCCGAAAAATACGACACATGAAATTACCAAATTACCCCTGATACCGTACGAGACCTAAACAAAGTCCGATTGGGACAAAACTAATACCGGTAGGAGCCCAGACACTGGTGAGACTGTATACTTGATTAGATGACGAATCGGGGTCAGAATTACACAAAACGTAAAATGACCAAAATACCCCTGAGCACTATAAGTGCAAAGTAGAGGTCGAATAAAGGTCAAACTGATCTGATAAATTATCATAGGGATAATTATGAACACTGAAGGGCTAAATAAGACTCCGAGACAGTCAACCCGTAAAACGAGAAATGACCGATGTGTCCCGACGATCTAAAGCAGATACCAAATGAAGTCCAAGGGACTTACAAATTTATACATGAGATATATGGGACGTTCTGAGGACCATGATAGGGTCCGGGGCAAAAATGACAAAATTACCATTTTGCCCCTAAGACTAAATAAGTACCCAACTGATACCGATTAAAGTCTAAAAGACTTAAAACTTCATATATACGATATATGGGATATTCTGAGGACCATAATAGGGTCCGGGATAAGAATGGTAAAATTACCATTTTGCCCCTAAGGTTGAATGAGTGCCTGACTGATAACAATTGAAGTCTAAATGACTTAAGATATAATCTTAATAACTGCTAAGCCTAATTAAAGAATGAAATAGCCTCGAGTGAGACCCAATGGAAGGGCGATAGGCTACTAGGCTATCTTAGGTAATCCGATAGATACCTAAGATGACGAATGAGACCTGAATGGATGAGTTCTGATCTGTCTGTGATTGATGATTATTATTCAGGATATACATGGAGATGCCTGACGTACCTGGAGGTTATCGGATTATTTATGCAAGGAAATAAGCGTAAAGTTTGTGAGTAACTTCTGACACTGTTTTGATACTGTCCCTTGATTTACTGATCTGTTTTGAATGCAATTATTTAAGTGCAATTATTTAAATGCATGCCTTTCCGTACTATATCACTTATGACATGGTTTTAGTCTTTTTAAATAATTGACTATATTCCTGATCCCTGTGCTAGCATCCCGTACTGTTTTGCCCGTTTTGAACTATTGAGATAAAATGGATATATTGAACCATTATTTCCGAAACGATTAAATAAACCATGTGATATAGGCAAAGAACAACATTTTGTTGTATCGTACCGCTTTGTATAGTATACTGTCTGAATGCTATATTGTTCAAATGTATGTACTTATTGTACACCCTTTGTACCACATTCCACGTGATGTGCTTGTTTCCTTCGAATTAGGAATTCCGTTCAGTTCTGTTATGTGTTGTCCGTTAATGATATGTCTGCCTTGGTTGTTATGTTCCGTCCGGTTCTGACATGTTCCGTCCGTTGATGATCTGTCTGTCTTGATTGATATATGGTCCAGTTCCGTCATGATCTATCCGTTAATGATATGTCTTTGTTTTGACTGATGTATTGTTCCGTTCGATTCCGTTATACTCTGTCCGTTAATGATATGTCTGCCTCGATTGATATGTTCCTTCCGGTTCCGACATGTTCCGTCCGTTGATGATCTGTCTGTCTTGATTGATATATGGTCCAGTTCCGTTATGATTCGTTCCGTTAATGAAGAATCTGTGTCTTGACCGATATATTAGCAATAGTTATTGCTCTGACCGATTGGTTATGTCATGTTCCGATCCGTTTGTATTGTCTGTTCGATTCTGTTTTATTGTACTAGACTGCTTATGAAATGGATTTATAAAAATAGTTATTTTTGAAATGACTAAATTATCCATGTGCCTTGGAAGCACAAAACTGGTTTTGAAACCCATGATAGGGAATCTGTGTTACTCACTGGGCTTATTTAAGCTCACCCCATTATTCTGACATTTTTCAGGAATTACCTCCATTGGATTAGAAGGTACTATGACATGACGTGAATAGGCCAAGTGGCATCGCAAGTAAGGATCTGACGGAACTGAATTGTAGAGACTGGTTTATTGTGGATTGAACCTGGTTATTCCGGTGAGTGGTATGTTATGACTGACTTGACTGATATATACTAGATAGACATGGCTCATGGAACTAATGGTACTCTAGAGATATTAGATCTGCTCTGTTGTTATATGCCTGATTTTAGATATGCTCTGAGATTAAAATTGTTGACTGACTGAATTTAGTCTTGCTCTATGATACATATTCTTATGATGGATAAGTGAGTTGCATTCCCGTGACACAAAGAAAAAGTTTTAAATTCCGCTGCATCTGACCCTACAGTTGGAGTGCAATTCGTCGGAAAGTTCAGAATTTGCCTTTGGTTGGTTGCGTCGCGACCGACTGGCAGTCACGTCCTCGACATCCGCGTAGGGTGGGGTTCGGGATGTGACACTAAAGCTACACTACAACTACCGCGTTATTCTTTGGACGTAATCAAGGAAGGAATAAGATCTTTTCTTTGGAGTGGCAACCATCTCATCTTGACCGGATCTAAAGTTGCATGGGATGATATTACTTGCCTTAGAAATGAAGGGCACTTAGGATAAAGAAGTTTGTTGACTGGAATCAAGCAGCTCTAGGGAAGCTCATTTGGGCAATTTTTCAAAACCCTTCTAACTCCCCTTGGGTCCTTTGGATTTGTAGCAATCTTCTGAAAGGTAGGAGTTTCTGGGAGGTCAAATGTCCGCAATCTTGCTCATGGGCTTGGAGAAAAATGCTTAAATTCATAACCTTGTTCAAGCCTTTCATCAGGATTTCTATTGGGAATGGTCTCTTTGCTTCTCTTTGGTTTGACTATTGGCTCCCCACTAGTTCCATATATGATAATATGGGGGAAAGGGTTATATATGATTCAGGCCTTGGGAGATATGCTAAAGTTGCTTTCATCATTATGTATCATCAGTGGAGCTGGAAGACAGCTAACTCTCCTCATTTGCTTGAGCTAAAAAATGGCATGCCTAACAATCTTCATCCTTCTCCCCATAGGAACGACAAGGCTATTTGGTTGCCCTCCTCCAATGGTGTAATATCCCGACCCGAGATACCGGGTCATTTGGCACGCATTACGAGATTAAGAAAAAATTGTGTGAATTCTTAAGACTCGAGAGAATGATTAATTAATTAAATTAATAATTAATTAATTATATGAAATAATTATTTTAAATACACATTTACATTACATGTGGGGTGTGTAGCATGTATGTATATGTAACCAAGCATGTATGTAAACATGTATATAGGTAAATAAATAAATATATATATATATATATATATATAAAAGAAGTGTGAACAGTGTGTAGTGTGTAGTGTGAGGAGTAGGTGTGTCGGCAGTGGGCGTCTCCCAACATGTGTAAGTGTATGTGTATTATATATAAATATATAATATACCAAATATCTTGCAAATTTAATGCAAAGTAGAAAATTTGCTGAGCAAAATTTATGAGATGGAAATCAAATTGATAAGATGTGAAGGCTAGTGTAGGGCTACGAATGTAGAGAGAAAGAGAGAGAATGGAGAGAGAGAGAGAGAGAGAGAGAGAGAGAGAGAGAGAGAGGTCGGCTGCTCTTCTTTAAAAGGAGACAAGCATGCATTGCATGCTTGATTTGAAAGAAAAGAAAGCTAAGGAACTGAAGGAGAAGAAGGGGAAGAAAACCAGAAAGAGAAAGACTTAGAACCCACGACCAAAAAGTGAGAAAATTGGAAAATTATCATTTTCTCTCTCTAGGATTTTAAGCATGATATGAACTGTTTTCAAGTTATTTAATATGTATGATGTTTGATATATGTCTAAGACATGAATAAGCATGAAAAATCACAAGAAAAACACTGAAAAATGACAAACCCAAGAACGACTACCATGGATGACCTTCAAAAACAGGTCTGAAATGGGTGAAATTAAATGGGTTCTAGCCTACCAAGACCTCAAGATGAGGTCAAGAGGGTTTCAAAAATACCACTACGCGATTCCAGAACCTAAGTACGACCTCCAAATGTTGAGTTGCAGGCTACGGGTTTGAAACCCAATGCTTTAAACTCGATGGTAAAACGACATTTATGAACGAAAACTAAATCCCCATGAATAGGGGATCAAAACAAGCCCAACCTCATGAGAAATGATTAAGAAATAAGCTTGAACAAGCTTGTTGCAGATTTGAACTATTCTCCCAAAACTGCGATATTTGAGTCGAATTCAAAGTTTAAAACTAATGAGAAATGATGCCTTAAGATTTTAGGAAGTGATTGGAAAAGAAAGCAGAGGAAATGAGTCCCTAAAATGTCACGAAATCTGACTGAAAAAAAACTAGGGTTTACCGTGAACAGTGTCGACTTCGTGGGGAAGATGACACTGTTCGGGTCGGGTTGGGTCGGATTACGGGTCGGTTATGGGTTTGGGTCAAAACCGGATCCAACGGGTCACAAGTATGTAAACGGTGACGTTTCGTTTTTCATTTTTAAAACATTAGGGCTGGCGTCATCATGATGTCAGCATTATGTCAAGAACCGACCAAACCGGTTGGTTTGCAAGTGAACCGGACTGGTTCACTTAAAACTTGACCGAACCCACTGGTTTTTAGTTTTAATTCAATTAAATAAACCAAGCCTTTTGGTATTTTCAGTTTGACCCCAACTATTTTACTAATTTGTACTGTGGCCCAACTGGGGGAAAATGTATTCAATCTCACCCCTGGAAAATTAATTAAATAATAAATTTAATTATTTAATAAATAAAATAAAATTACTATTTTGCCCCTGAACCATATATGGAGCAAATAAAGTTCAAATTAAACATGTGAATAGTGTATCCTTACTATTTTGGATATTCTGAAGCCAATGGCAGGGTCCGTTTTATGAGACGGGGCCTGCAAAATAAAGACACGTACAGGGGTAAATGACCAAAATACCCCTTGTCCAAAATTAAGAAGTTATTAGTGTATTCTTACTATCTCGGACCTTCTGAGTGCAATGGTGAGGTTCATGACACGAGATGGGGTCCCAAAAAATAAAGACACGTAAAGGGATAAAATGACCAAAATACCCTTGGTACCCCTAAAGCTAAAATGAAACTAGAGAAGGTCTAAATCGACTTTCTTCGACCTTCCGGACTCAATAATGGAGTCCAAATTATGAAACGAGGTACGAAAAATATGACACGTAAAACGGTAAATGACCATTTTTTCCTTTTACATATAAAAGTCCAAATTGAATTCTTGGAAAACCTAAACCGACTTTCTTCGACGCTCTGGACTCAATGGTAGAGTCTATTTGACCAAAAGAGATGTCAAAAGTAAAAAGACATAAAATTTGTTGAATAGCATCTATTAGATGACTATAAATTAAAGTAATGCCAAAGTACTAATCTAAGGCGTATACGAGAAAATGAATTATGAAAAGACACGACACGTAAATATGTGAAGTAAATAACTTTAATTTAAAGTAAATGGAGCTACCAGAAGAGTATAAATTGAAATGAATTAAATTCCTAACACATTAAATTGTGTCATAGGTTAAAAGTACGAGTTAAGTTAAGTACATATGAATTTATGAAATCGTTTTAGGATCTAATACGATTTAAGCATAAGTTAAGGAATATCGAGATGATATTACAATGAATGTGAAGTTGATGAGATGTTTATGAATTGTTCTTAGGAACTACAAGGAAAGTGGGAAAGCGCATTATTAGCACTAACCCTAAAGGACCAAGGTGAGTAACCCTGTATTTGAAGTGGAGATTTAACTCCATGGATTTGAAAAGGTTTTAAGTTCAAAGATATGAAGTATTTGAAGTTTCAAATTCAATATTTACATGATTCAGTTTTAAATTGTTCTATCTTTATAAACCCTATTGTGACATGCTCAGTAAATGTTTTCCTTACAGTTTTCTTAAAAATGCGTTTTCAGCATGTCTAAGTTAAAATACAAATCTTGTTAAATATTCTGAATTTGATTGTTACAAGTATTTGAAGTTCTATTGTAGAAATTATACATTTCATGTTTTAATTATTCATGAAAGTATCTGTTGAAGAAGTCATGTGATAAATGTTTTACAAGATAAACGGTACTAAGTACCACTCCCTATGATGGTTGAAATCCTTCGGGATTCAACAGTAAATGCCCAGTAGCAGGATCTAATCCCCCAGGCAAATGAGATCGACAGTATTGGCTAGTAAAATGGGAGTCTGGTTCGAAACAGATTCCACCTAATTAAAGAGAAATATGACAAAGTGATTTTGAAAATGAAAGCAGGTTTTACCCTTATTTTCACAATACATATTTATGTGTTTTAAAGTTTATGTACTTTATCTGATGAAGTATAAGTTTAGCTTGAATACTTTAAATGTTTCAAAGCTATTTATTTTATGAAATGCATATGTTTCGAGTTATACACTCCATTTGACGAAGTTCGAGTTTAGCTTGAATACTTTAAATGTTTGAAAGCTATTTGTTTTATGAAATGCATATGTTTCGAGTTATACACTCCATTTGATGAAGTACGAGTTTAGCTTGAATACTTGAAATGTTTCAAAGCTATCTGTTTTATGAAATGCATATGTTTTGAGTTTTATATACTCTATTTAAGAAATACATGTTATGTTATATGTTTGAAGTTCTTAAGTATAAGTATAGCTTGAATACTTTAAATGTTTCAAAGCTATCTGTTTTAAGAATGCATATACTTTGTATTCTAAAATGTACGAGCAATTGGCAGTGAATGTTTTACAAACTCTTATGTACTAAAAACCACTGCTAATTGAAAACCCCATGACGAATACTGGAATTGCTCACAAGCTTAGATTAGCTTACCCAGACTTTGTTCGGATCCGCCTTTCAGGTGACTTGTGGTAGTATTGATTTTGAGGACGATGATGATGAAGTCTGCCAATTTTGGAAGATTGGTTCAAGTAGTTATTTTCTCTAGCACATAGATAGTTTTTGTTAGAAGACTCTATCAGCTTTAATAGTGTTTTGTACTAAAACAATATGATGTAATGTGTATAACCCTACGGGGTAACTGATGTAGATGGTTATGTGGTATAAGTCTGTAATATTTTAGTTATACTCTGAATGTGTAACCATGTATGCTATGTATAGAGCGGCAGTATCGGACGGATGTGCGTAATTTAAAAATAAGAAAAGAAAAGAGAAAAAGAAAAAAAAAAGTTTTCACACTTCCACAACCACGTGTCGCACATCTATTCGATACCGCTGCTTATGTGCGCCTTCGCCCAAGGGTCCTTGGGCCTGAGGGTGGGGGTCGCGATGCGAGATCCGCACAGGGTGGGTTTCGGGTCGTGACAAATGGGGCTGTCTCCATCAACTCAGCTTGGAATACCCTTGGAAGCTAAAAGCCCCAGGTTCATTGGTGGAAGCTTGTTTGGCACTCTAAAGCCATTCCTCGTGTTGGATTTATTCTTTGGATGGCCATCCGTAACAGTCTTCGAACCAAGGATCGTCCATACTATTGTCACTTCGATCATGATCTAAAATGTCTTTTCTGTATGCGTGAAGATAAGAGTCACAACCATCTTTTCTTCTCTTGTTCCTTTACATCCATCATATGGTCCCATTTGCTCTCTAAAAGTGGCTTCCATTGCCCTTCTAGAGACTGGCAGCAGATCATTACTTGGGCTTCCAATACTTTAAAAGGAAAGGGGTTCTCTTCTTCTATAGAAAGCTCACCTTAGCTTGCATAGTCTATACTATTTGGAGGGAAAGGAATAGCAAGTTGTTCTCCATGATAAAGAAAAATCCCCCGGCTATCATAGCTCAAATTCAGGAAATGATTCGAGGTCGGCTCACTCCCTCTAAAGGGATTGCAAACAAGATCACCAATAGACATCTTCAATGTATTTGGTCTCTTCTAAGTAGCGTCTTCAATTCCTAATGTTTGTAATGTAATGTTATCTTTTGTACTTGTAGCTTTGGGACGGGAGCTCTTCTACCTGTAGAAGCTCTCCCTTCCCTTTAGCTTGTTTGAGGGTATGCCCTCATGATCTTGTATTTTATTTTCTCTTTTTGGTTTTATGAAATTTTTTTTTGGTAAGTAAAATTTATTAAGAAAAGGAGAAAAAGAAACAAAAACAGGAGGGCATACCCTCGAACAAGCTAAAGGGAAGGAAAGACTTTTACAGGCAGAAGAAAACCCTACCCAAAGCTACAAGAACAAAACAAAAAAACATTACACTGTAAGGATGCTACTCGGAAGAGACCAAATACATTGAAGATGTCTACTGGCGTTCGGGTTTGCAACCCCTTTAGAGGTGGTAAGTTTGCCACGTATCATTTCCTGAGTTTGAGCTAAAATAGCCTGGGGATTTTTCTTTAAGTTAGAGAACAATCTGTTATTCCTTTCCCTCCAAATAGTATAGATCGTGCAATAGGTGAACTTCCCTATAGTTGAGGAGAATGCTTTGCCTTTGAAAGTGTTGGAAGCCCAAATAACAATTTGCTGCTAGCCCCTAGAAGGGCACTGAAAACCACTTTTAGATAGTATATGGGACCATATGTTGGAAGTAAAAGGACAAGAGAAGAAAAGGTGGCTGTGACTCTCATCTTCACAGAAACAAAAAAGACATTTGAGATTGTGACCTTGGTGAGAATAGAAAAGGCAATCCTTAGTCCTAAGACTGTTATGAATTGCCATCCAGAGAATAAAACCAGTACGGGGAATAGCTTTAGGGTGCCAAACCAGCTTCCACCATGGAACATGGGATTTCCGGCTTCTAAGAGTATTCCAAGCTAAGCTGACGGAGAAGTCCCCATTGGAAGAAAGCGACCAAATAGCCTTGTCATCCCTATAGGGGGAAGGATGAAGGTTGTTAGGCATGCCATTTTTAAGCTCAAGCAAATGAGGAGAGCTAGCTATGGGCCAACTCCACTGATGATCCATTATGATGGAACCAACTTTAGCATCTCTCCCAAGCCCTGAATCATAGATAACCCGTTCTCCCCATATTATCATATATGGGGCCAGAGGGGAGCCAGTAGTCAAACCAAAGAGAAGCAAAGAGGCCATTACCGATAGACATTCTGATGTAAGGCTTGAACAGGGGCCTGAATTAAAGCATTTTCCTCCAAGCCCATGAGCAAGATTGGGGGCATTTGACCTCCCAGAAGCTTTTACCTTTTAGAAGATTGTTATGAATCCAAAGAACCCAAGGGGAATTGGAGGGGTTTTGAAACATTACCCAAATGAGCTTTCCTAGAGTTGCTTTATTCCAATCAATGAGTTTTTTCATCCCTAGCCCCCCTCATTTCGAGGACAAGTTATATCATCCCAAGCAACTTTAGATCCAGTGAGGATGAGGTGGCTGCCATTCCAAAGAAAAGATCTCATAGCTTGCTCAACTTGATTAATCACCTACTTGGGGAGAATGAAATGAGAAGACCAGAAAACCTGAATGCTAAAAAGCACAGATTTGATAAGCTGAAGCCGACCTGCAGAGGGAAGAATTTAGTAGACCAATGAGTGATTTTGCCAAGGATGTTGTCAACCAAGCCTTTGCAATCTTTGGCTTTTAGCTTAGTTGAGATCAAAGGAACTCCAAGATAGCAGATGGGAAGGGAGCCCTTAGGGAAGCCAATGTGGTCAATGATATGATTCTTGGTGTTGCAATCCATGCCAGCAAGGAGAATATGACTTTTAAAGGCATTGTGACAAAGGCCAGAGAAGGAAGCAAACGTGTCAAGGCCTTCCTTGAGTATAGAGGCCTGTTAGGTCAGGAATTTAAGATCTAAGTTAAGCAAGGACTAGATCTAGTGTGGTTAAATTCTTAATGATTGACGGGCAATAAAGCAACTCATAAGAGATAATGAACTGTGATATGATTTGAATAGTTCCCTTAGTAGGACTAATGATAGATGGATGCTTTCGAATCACTTGAGGATGTTCACCAAGTAGGGTTTAATATGGGTCTAATAATCGAATCTTGATGAGATCATACATTTTGTGGTTGTAAATCAGACTTACTGGGGTTTTCCTATATCTGATATGAAATTTGTGTGGAACTTGTATAAAATATCTTCTTGTTGGGAGAAACAGTATCTAAAATGCCATGATAGACCTAAAAATAAGTAAAAAGAAGAAATTATGATGATATAATAAGCATAAAGAGAGGTTAGAGTCTCCTAGATATGACCAACTCAGTTTTGATGACAAAACTTCTTTTAAGGGGGGGTAGGATGTAATACCCCGACCCATGTAATTAATAATTAGTTCGCTAATTATTAATTAGAAAAAAATAAAGAATGATTAAGAAAGTTTATCAAGATTTCCCAATAATTATGATGGACTAATAAAATGATTAAATACATCAAGAGGGAACGGTGAGAACCAGATCCAGAAAACAATAGAGTGACACAACATTGATTTGTGAAATTAATACGTGAAGAAAAAAAAATTCTAAATTAGAGAAGGTCAGGTAAGAATGTAATGAATGCCAAGAACAATGATATGATGCGAAATCACTGAGCAGAATGCAATAGTGCAAAATTAGCATGACGCCCAGAGGAACACGTTGATCAAAACTAATCCAATAATTATAACGGATTATAAAGATTAAATGGAACACATGAGACATATAAAATGAAAATAATGACATTAGAAATTTTGTACACACAGTCGAAAACGAGGCTAGAATACCAAAGGGCTTTTAAAGTAATTAAGGCACAAACGAAATCAAATAAAATGGCCTAAACGCCAAACGTGGCCTAAGACCAAAAACATAACAAAAGTGCCAAAAATGCAATGGATGGGTTTTGAACCCTTGACCCAAAATCAATGAAGCATTTAAGTACCAAAAAAATAACATTTGGGCTATCAACCATTTTGTGATATATATTTCATATGATATATATATATATATATATATATATATATACCTGAGAAGTTTATCTCATTCATAATGAAAGATTACCCTCATCCAGTTATGACAGCAGCAGAACCCATTGCACATAGAACAAGATCATCTTCATCTCTTAATCCTGACATATTGCAAGGACAATCTAGAGATGAGCTCAAGGAGCTCGCCAGACAGCTGATGGTCCATATCACCCAAATGGGTGATGATCCCGAAACCCATACGACGTAGAATCCAGCTATCATCAGGACCCTTGCCTTAACCTTGATGATGAATTTAGTCAAGATCCTTATGCTTTAGATAGTGATTTTGACCTATACAAGACTATCTAAAGCATCATACAACAGCCGATAAAAACAAATTATTTGTCGGCACCAGACAACTTACTATTCATGAACAGTAAAAAGTGTGAACAGTAACTATGAACAGTACCCGCATGCTGGACAGGATACTATTCATCAATAGTAATCACACTTTTACTTCAGTAAAAAAAATTTCACCCCGCACTTTAGCCAGGAATCCAGCACCTTTTCTCAGCATCTAAGGCGCCCTCTCCTCTATATAATGACGCCTCTTCTCCAGCATTCAGCAGGTTTTTCAACAACGAAAACCATCAGTCATAAACTTGAGCGAAATCAATTAGAGAGAATGTGTCACATCCCGACCCCACCCTACGCGGATGTCGAGGACGTGACTGCCAGTCGATCGCGACGCGACCAACAAAGGCAATTTTTGAACTTTCCGACGAATTGCACTCCAACTGTAGGGTCAGATGCAGCAGAATTTAAAACTTTTTCTTTGTATCACGGGAATGCAACTCACTTATCCATCGTAAGAATATATATCACAGAGCAAGACTAAATCCAGTCAGTCAACAATTCTAATCTCAGAGCATATCTAAAATCAAGCATATAACAACAGAGCAGATCTAATATCTCTAGAGTACCATTAGTTCCATGAGCCATGTCTATCAGTATATATCAGTCAAGTCAGTCATAACATACCACTCACCGGAATAACCAGGTTCAATCCACAATAAACCAGTCTCTATAATTCAGTGCCGTTAGATCCTTACTTGCAATGCCACTTGGCCTATTCACGTCATGTCATAGTACCTTCTAATCCAATGGAGGTAATTTCTGAAAAATGTCAGAATAATGGGGTGAGCTTAAATAAGCCCAGTGAGTAACACAGGTTCCCTATCATGGGTTTCAAAACCAGTTTTTGTGCTTCCAAGGCACATGGATAATTTAGTCATTTCAAAAATAATTATTTTTATAAATCCATTTCATAAGCAGTCTAGTACAATAAAACAGAATCGAACAAACAATACAAACGGATCGGAACATGACATAACCAATCGGTCAAAACAATAACTATTGCTAATATATCGGTCAAGACACAGACTCTTCATTAACGGAACAAATCACAATCGAGACTGAGTGGGAACAATAAGTCAGTCAAGACAGGGGCATATTATCAATGGCTAGAACATAGTGGAGTTGAACAAGATCAATCAAGACAAGGCATACCAATAACAAGACGGAAACATAATGGAGCTAGACCATCTATCGATCAGGCCAGACATGTCATCAACGGACGGAATATAACGGAATTGAACAGAACAATACATCAGTCAAGCAAAGGCATATCGCGAACGGATAAAATTATAACGGAACTAAACGGAAACAATACACTAATCAAGACACAGGCAAATCATGAACAGGACACAACATAACATAACTGGGTAGAAACAGTATAACAATCAAGTCAGGGACACATCGCTGTCGGAACTAATCATAACTGGACTGAACAATGTTTCAATCAAGACAGACGTATCATCAACGGACAGTACACAACGGAACTGGACCATATATCAATCAAGGCGAACTTAACATCATTAACGGACAGAACATGTCAGAACCGGACGGAACATATCAATTGAGGCAGACATATCATTCACGGATAGCACATAACCGAACTGAACGGAATTCCTAATTCGAAGGACACGAGCACATCACGTGGAATGTGGTACAAAGGGCGTACATTAAGTACATACATTTAAACAATATAGCATTCAGACAGTATACTATACAAAGCGGTACGATACAACGAAATGTTGTTCTTTGCCTATATCACATGGCTTATTTAATCGTTTCGGAAATAATGGTTCAATATATCCATTTTATCTCAACAGTTCAAAATGGGCAAAACAGTACGGGATGCTAGCACAAGGATCAGGAATATAGTCAATTATTTAAAAAGACTAAAACCATGTCATAAGTGATATAGTACGAAAAGGCATGCATTTAAATAATTGCACGTAAATAATTGCATTCAAAACAGATCAGTAAATCAAGGGACAGTATCAAAACAGTGTCAGAAGTTACTCACAAACTTTACGCTTATTTCTTTGCATAAATAATCCGATAACCTCCAGGTACGTCAGGCATCTCCATGTATATCCTGAATAATAATCATCAATCACAGACAGATCAGAACTCATCCATTCAGGTCTCATTCGTCATCTTAGGTATCTATTGGATTACCTAAGATAGCCTAGTAGCCTATCGCCCTTCCATTGGGTCTCACCCGAGGCTATTTCATTCTTTAATTAGGCTTAGCAGTTATTAGGATTATATCCTAAGTCATTTAGACTTCAATTGTTATCAGTCAGGCACTCATTCAACCTTAGGGGCAAAATGGTAATTTTACCATTCTTGTCCCGGACCCTGTCGTGGTCTTCGGAATAGTCTTTATATCTTAAGTACAAAGTTCTACGTCCTTTGGACTCCAATCGATATCACTTAGGTTCTCATTTTAACCATAGGGGCAAAATGGTAATTTTGCCATTCTTATCCCAGACCCTGTTATGGTCCTTAGAATATCCCATATATCTCATGTATAAATTTGTAAGTCCCTTGGACTTCATTTGGTATTTGCTTTAGATCGTCGGGACACATCGGTCATTTCTCATTTTATTCGTTGACTGTCTCAGAGTCTTATTTAGCCCTTCAGTGTTCATAATTATCCCTATGATAATTTATCAGATTAGTTGACCTTTATTCGACCTCTACTTTGCACTTATAGTGCTCAGGGGTATTTTGGTCATTTTACGTTTTGTGTAATTCTGACCCCGATTCGTCATTTAATCAAGTATACACTCTCACCAGTGTCTGGGCTCCTACCGGTATCAGTTTCGTCCCAATCGGACTTTGTTTAGGTCTAGTACGGTATCAGGGGTAATTTGGTAATTTCATGTGTCGTATTTTTCGGCACGTCAGTTCATAAAATGGACCTTCACCATTGGGTCTAGAGCGTCCAACATAGTGAAATTGGACTGTCTGTTATGTTTAATCGGCCCTGAGTATCATTAAGGGCAATTCAGTCATTTAAACCTACGTGTCTGTATTTTTCGGGACCTCGGTTCATTAAACGGACCTCACCGTTGAGTTCAGAATGCCCGAGGTAGTCAAAATAGGCTATCTGATATTTTTATTTGGGTCTAGGTACCATCAGGGGCAGTTCGGATCATTTATCACTTACGGGTCTGTATTTTTCGGGACTGTATTTCCAAAATTGGACTGTACCATTGAGTCCAGAATGCTTGAAATAGTGAAAATACACTATTTATTTAATTTATTTGGACTCCGCTTGACATATTTAATGTCTAGGGGTAAAATTGTAATTTTACCTATTTAATAAAATAATTAAATAATTATTTTATTATTTAATTAATTTATTCAGGGCTTCAATGAAGAAATTTTCCAACATATGGGCCACTGTATAATTTTTCAGAACTGTTGGGGTAGATCCAAAATTTTTAGAAACTTTTGGGGGTTAAATGTAAATTCAGAAAATAGGGGGTTCAAACCCCTTGGGTTTTAGGTTCAAGAACTGAACCGGTCCAATTACACTGTGAACCAACCGGTTCACTAACCCTTCAGAAAACCAGAATTAAATATTCCAATTAACCTCAATTGGCCCCTTATCCGTGTTCAGGATTATCCCAATTCTGAATTTTAATTTGTTAACACCGCATCCAAATAGGCATAATTCAATTCAGTTAAGCCCAAAACGGTGTAGCTTCAATTAAACAGTGGCACAGTCTTGCGTTGCCACGTGTATGAGTCGACTCGGCCCAACTCAAACGAGTTGGCGAGTCAACTCTATCTTTTCCAACGCGCAGGACACCGTTGCCCTAAGTGCAGGTTCGGTTTTTCTCCATTTTCGTGCCATTTCAAGCACGGCTTTCGACCTGTTTTGGTTTCAAACATCTTCTGGATGTCATGCCAACGGTTTGGCATCGATTTTATGGATCGAAGCCATGCATGGGGTGCTGTTTGGCCGATTATCGTGCAAAGTTTCAGTTCGGTTGTACAACCCCGTTTCTCCACCAAATCGCACGAGGTTAGGCTTGTTGTGACCGTACTTCCATGGGGATCAACATCCCATTTACAAATTTCAGTTTAAGTGTTCATTTCAGATTTTGGGTTCCATGGCCGAGACCCATAGGTTCAGTTTTTGAGGGTCTAAACTCAAGCAATGGGGTCGCGGGTCAGTGGTTTTTGAATCCTCTTAGTGTCTAGATCAGTTCTAGACCATCAAAGCTCAGTTTTAAGGAGGTCGAATCAGACCCAATTTCCATGGTCCATTAATGGAGGTTGATACACGATTTTGTGTTTTCTACCCTATTCGACCCTCCCAGTTAGTTCATGACAGTTCTAATGTCTCACAGGAGCTTATGTATACAGTTTATATGGTCTAAAAATTTACGGAACAACACCAACAAATCAAAACAGAAATTTGGCAAACTTTGGTGTTTACCTTTAAGACAGTGGTTGCTTTCCTCCATGGCTCGGTTCCTGATTTTTGGCACTCCAGGTGTGCCTCAGTCAGTCGTGCATCTTCAGTTCCTTTCTTTCCTTGTGCATTTCATTCCATGGATACCGTAGGCAAGCACAAGCTTGCATACCCCCAAGCCATGGACACACATGCAGCCCTCTCCCTCTAACCAATCAGTCTCACTGGCACGTAAAGCCTCACTTCCTCTATTCTGGTTTATACACAGAACCTATTTGTGACCAAAATGAATCACAATATTATGTATAATATCTATACACTTATACATATATATATATATATATATCTCTATATGTATGTGCAGGGTTGAGGTGATTGAAAATCAGAGAGTCGTGTGAGCTGAGGTGGGCTGATGTAGGGGTGATTCAGTCAATCATGTGGGGTTTGCATGGGTTGCCATTGGTCAGTTTGGGTGGCAGCTTGGGGCAATTTAGTGTTATATACCATTAAGTTGTGTATATGGGCACAAAGGTGCTGGTGGCCACTTGGTTTAATTTTTGGATGGAATTCATTCTCTCCATAGGTCAAGGGTTCAATTCCCCTTGACCACCAATTTGGCCACTTTTCACCATTTTGGGCTAAGGTCACGTTTGGCTGCGCAGTAATTCAGTTTCAGTGTTTGCTTCATAACTTTTATTTCGTAACTCTTTTTTCGATGCGGTTTGTTCCGAGAGTTTCATATTTCAGTTATCTACAGTGTCAGAGGTTTCGTGTCATTTATTAGTCATTCGGGATTTCTGTGGTTAATTCGAATTCTGTCAGTGTTAAATTGACATTATTTCACCTAATTAATTGGTAATTAGGTTCGGGTATTGTACCCTATTCTCGAACATGTTTTAATTGTTTTATCGGTCTATCTTGACCGTCGGGAGATTAGGGTTAATTCCCTTGATTATTCTCTGAGCCGGTATTAATTAATAATTAAATATATTAATTAGTAATTATACAGGATCGGGGTGTTACAAAATGTATTTCATATCTCTTAATTCACTCATGTACCCCATCCTGCTCTTCACTTTCTTATATCATACAGTTTGGCTAAAAGCCACATACACTAACTATTCAACCTTTCCATTATCCGAGATCACATTAAGAAAGGATACAATTTCATTCACATAGGTTTGGTACAAGTTGGTATCAATTCTTTCATCCGAAAAGGTCTCAACACCTTTGTTCTAATCGCCCTTAGAGATGCCAGTCACATTCGTTGGCATGACAGCCTCTTAGGTCTCTTAGAAACTCCTATGAATTAAGGTCCCATCCATTTTGATTGTTATCCTGATTTTACAGTCAATCTTCAGGACCCTCATCTCTTAAAATCTCTTTCTTTTCACATCCAAACCTCTGGCCTTAGCATGCTAGAAGGAAGGAAACAGTTAGCCCTCATTTATAGGATCTACTACAAGTGTTTCAAGACCAATCTGAATGCACTTGCTCTCAAACGTAGTCCTAAAGACAAAACCATGCTCATTCAGTCATATGCTGAAGGATCCAACGTTGAGGTCCCAAAGCAGATCCAATGGTCAGAAGTTACCCTTCCTACATCCTGGACCATTGAAAATGAAAACCATCCTTCTCCCCCAACAAAGAGAATCCAACATCGATCTTATCCAACAATTCCAAGATGGATCTATTAGGATTAGTTTTGACAACCAAAGGTTCCGACCTTCTACATCCATCATTCCACCCAATATACCAGCCAGTACTGTAATTTAACTGAGTTGGATTCCAAATTCCTGAATGATAACAGATGATCTGTTCGGGAGAATCTGGGCCTGTACGTTGACTAAGAATGCCACCATAACTAATATCGGAGGCATCAATCTGAACAATTTTGAATGCAGAAGGAAAAGGGATACCAAGACAAGGAAGTGTCTTGACATATTGTTTTACGGACTGAACAATGGCTGTATATATATGCATAAAGTGATCAATCTAGAACAACAATAAATAAATAAAATAATCATGAAATATATGTGTATATATATATATATGTATGTATATATAAAAAGTTGCTGAGCAGCATGGCCCCAAATATAAAAGTGTAGGTCTGTGTACATGTGATAGAGAAAGTTCTGGAAGGCAAGGGCAGGTGAGAGAAAAAACTGATTTGAATGTATATATATATATATATATATATATATACACACACACACACACAACCATTTAGCTGCTCTAAATATACAGAGAGAGAGAGAGAGAGAGAGAGAGAGAGAGAAAGAGAGAGAGAGGGAAAGCTACTGTGAGTGAGGAAGATGAGAAGAAGAAGAGGAAGACGGAGATTAGAGGCAAAAAAAGAGGAAAGAGGTAAACCTTTTTTCCTAATTCCTTCTCTGTAATTTTTGTGCTTTGTTTACTGTTTTTTCTTTTTGAAAATTGAAACTACATGCCCAAAGAACCATAGGGTTTAAAAGAGTAGGAAAAATGATGAATTTAGGAAGAAAAGGGAGTTTTTTGGTGGAGAGATGACTGAGAAAATACAGAGAGAGAAAGGTGGCCAAAAATGTTATGTGGGAGAAAAGTGTCCCATTTGAAGCTGAAACTAAACCCAAATGAATTATTGAGGTCCCTAGAATCATTTTGATATAAAATACATCAAAAACAGGTGTCAAAATAGTGAGAAAAATCAAAATAAAAAGGTCATTGAAAAATGGCTTCTCGCCGGAACAGCCACTGGAAGTGGCTGTTCGATGGCCGTTGGGTTGTCCAAAGATGCTTTTGGCCGGAAAAACTGGAATCCTGAAAAAAAAAATAAAAAAAATGGAGCATTTCCCCTTGGTTCACTAGTTTGGTTTAAATAAATAAACCCTAATTATGTCAAATTACCCCAACACTTTCCAATAATTCTATTATGGCCCAAGATTTGAAAAATTAATTCAAATAAGCCCCTAAAAAATAATAAAACAATTTATTTAATTATTTTTTTAATTGGATAAAATGACCATTTTACCCTTGGACACTAAATTAGTCCAACAAAGTCCAATTAAAATAAATAAATAGTGTATTTTTACTATTTCGGGCATTCCAGATTTAATGGTGGAGTCCAATTGGTGAAATTAAGTCTCTAATGATACTCAGGGCCTAATTAAACATAAAAGATAATCTATTTTAATTAGTGACAGGACATTCTAGACTCAACGGTAAGGTCTGTGAAGCCTAAATAAATCTCGAAAAATTAAGTTATAAAAATGTAAAATTACCATATTGCCCTTAGAGATTCCTGAAGCTAAATGAAAAGCCGTAAAAGTCTAAAATTATTTTGTTCGACGTTCTGAAGTCAACGGCGACGTCCGTTTTACCAAATAAAATATGTAAAGTATTGATGTATGAAATGAAGCTAATTTTAAGACACGTTATAAATACGACGGCATTACCAAGAGAGGGAAATTATGCCTATGAGCTAAAATACGACATATGGAACTAAATGACAGGCAATAAATCAGGCTAAATAAATGTCAATAACTTAATGATATTTCCTGATGTATAGTATAGGAACGTCCAAAGGAAAAGAGAAGGAAACTTAAGATAAGTGGAACTGCTTGAAATTATTTTGAGGTAAGTAACTCCTACACTTTAATATGGGTTTTTTCCCCAGCCAAGTCACATTTATTTTCAAATGCTGCCAAAATTGTACTCTATTACCCACCTAATGAACCTGATTTCTCCGAATTGATGCCAAGCAACTTGTGATTAATTGTTATGCCTGTACTTCAGATTTGATTTGCTTGCCTATATCATTCTGAGAACTTGAATGCTGATACTTGAGCTTAATTGTACCATCACGTATGCCATGTCATGATCTTATGATATATCTTATTGTTGGAGATCTTGTTATTCCACACACTTTATGTCTCATTGATTGAGATCTTGATTGTTTCATACAATTGTATATCCTGTGTGTAGTTTTGATGATCATGATATTTTGTAAGTGCTTGGGGTTGTGCTCAGTCATAATGGCCCACCTAATCACAGATGGCGTTCTAGACCAGTGTGGTCATTTGTGTCCTTTGGGGAGTTGAGATGAAAGATCTCTTACGCTATTCTGTAAGCCCAAGAGAGAGGGGTGAACCTAAATGTGCATTTTAGGGCTATGCCGGGCCCCATTTTGTTTACGCATCTATTCTGTTAGAACTCGCTATTGATATTTTTGGCATTCGTTGGATGATCATATTCTATGCCCTGTGAATGATCATACTGTTGCAAGCATGATACACCTTTGATTGGCTAACATATTTATTTGTGGCAGCAAATCATCAAGTTAGGCTAGATCCCATTTTGCACGATTTTGTCATCACCTTCTTGTATTACATTGTGGGATGAGCCTTTTGGACCCTCGGGTCGTTGTTGTTATATCTTGGTGACTGGCTATATGATATCTTTTCTTCTATGTTCTTGTGGACTAACCCTGACCCATGGCAAAGCTAGAAATTTACTTACTGAGCTAAGCTAGCTCACTCTTTCCTTATGACCATTTTTCAGGTGGCCTTATAAGGGATGAAATGCAATGAGATAACTAATAGAGCTAGTGAAGCACAAATGATTAACACTGATGATATGAACTCTAAGTCAAAGTTGACCACAGTACTCTGTAAGGTTAAGTCTAAAATTGTGTGTCATAATATTGCATCATTAGTGATTAGGTTAGCTTAGTATGTTGGATCACTGTGATTAAATTTTACTTCGAGATATTTTGATTGTTGGTCATTGGAGATGAGCTTTTGATCAGGTGAATTGCATTTGGTCTAGCTTCCGCATTAAATAATTTACTGATTTATGATTTACTGATATGATTTATCAATTTATGCCATTCATTTGATTTTGTACAGCCTACCGTGTGACAGTGTCGGTCCCGACCCCTAATCCGTGTAGGGTGGGTTTCGGGTCATGACAGAGTGGTATTAGAGCTTAAGTTAATGATTCCTTGAGGAAGATCAAGTCATGATTGAAGTTGATGATCTTGAGAATTCGAGGACTATATCAGAGCCATGGGTTCGTGATTCTTTGCGAGTGATTATACCAGTGTTGGATTTGTGGACTATTGGGTAATTAAGACAATTGAATGATCGGTGACTTTTGGAGGACGATAGTGATAGGCACCATGGTGGACCGAGTCTTAAAGATCCTTAACATGTTCTAGGTGGGCCGATCACAAGGTCGAGAGCTAAGAAGATCAAGGAAGCAATGCAAGGATTGGTGCAATCCACTTAGGGCCGAGTTTGCACATTCATTGAGCAAGACCCCAACAGTTCAAGGTGGGCTTGAAAGAAGAAGAACCAGCTTTAATCCATGTGATACAAGCTGTAGAAAGGGGGCGGCATAGCCTTGTGGTTTCGTATAGACTTTTTAGTTCGTTAAGTATAGGTGTGTGGTCATATTTTATGTTTTTATGGTTGTAGGCATTGGGGCCTATTTAACTCATTTAGTGAATTTCTTTTATTAAGTTTTTAGTCAGTAGTTTAGGACAGTTTTGGGCCTAAAGATGTTCAGACTATGTCTTTTAATTGATGTAGGCCTTATTAGGCCCTAGGGTGTCATGAAGGGTTTTAAAAAGGACTTGTAGTCGCAATTTTGAGGATAAGAACATAAATGAAGCTTTCTGCATAGAGAATTTTTCAATTTTCTCTACTTGTTCTTGAGTGAACTACAAACTTATCAAAGGCATACCCTTTGTGGCGTTCTCATCAAATCTAGGTTCTTGATACAAGATTTCAACGGGTCTAGATCATCTTGACTTGATTCTTGGCTTTCATGGGTAAGTTTCAATTTGATCTTGGGTTCAAGGGATTTCGATCTTACGGCTTCACATCATTTGGTATATGAGCTCACACTCCAAATCAGGTCTAATTTATCCCTTTTAATTCTTGCATTTGGTTTTTGTCTATTCTAGGTTTGGCAATTATCACAAGGAGAGAGGCTCCCCGCGATGCACAATGAAAGTGGACATTCGGAAGGCTTATGATTCAGTTAGATGGGAATTTCTCCTAGATGTGCTTGATTTGATTAAGTTTCCCGCCACTTATGTTTAGTGGATCAAGGCTTGTATTACTACTCCGAGTTTCTCTATTTCCATTGATGGTGCTCTGAAAGGTTATTTTAGAGGTGCCCGTTGCTTACCCCGTGGTGACCCCCTCTCTCCCCTACCTTTTTGTTCTTGCTATGGAGGTCTTCTCTATGATGTTGAGGCAGAAAGTTGATAGGGAGGCCAATTTTAAGTACCATTAGAGATGTAAACAGACCAAAATCACCCACTTGTGCTTTGCCAATGACCTTATATTATTCAGCCATGGCAACCTCAACTCTACCTCAATCTTGAAGGATACCATTGAAGAGTATATGAAATTCTCGAGGTTAATTGCTCACCGCGTCTGTCTTGGGGCCCCTACGCTCACCCACTATGCGTCAACAATAGGAACTATGGGTTCAACATTCGAGTACTCTCAATACCCATAATAGTCTCCAATAGGTTACGCCTGCTACTCACTTAGGCACCGCTCCCCCTATTATATCTAGCGGTGTGGTCCAATCCGTTGCTTCCAGCCCAAATGAGAAATTCTCTCAGCTAACCCCTGATGTGGACGTGCCAAAACAGTCATCCCTAGAAGCAGGCCCCTCCAAGAACTTTTGCAACAGAACGGAAACCCAACGCCTGCATCTGCCTGGACCTCTCTCTTCCATAATCTTACCTCTTCTTCTAAAAAAAATTATTTTGGAATACCAACAACCCTATCTTAAGGGTGATCGGATCACGGTTCAACCCCGTCAAGACGTCATCCAAGCTGGAATTCAAAGCTAGGAAAATACCTTAGTTAGCTATTTTCTGGACAGGAAAATGCCATTCCTATGGGTTCAACAGGTAGCTGAAAAGTTATGGAGCAAAGTAGGTCAGCATGAAGTCCTTACAAATGGCAATGGTTTTTTTGTCTTTAAATTTGACTCTATGCAACTATATTCTTGAAGGAGGTCTTTAGCACTTTTCCAAGAGGCATATTATCCTCCAAGGATGGCAACCAAGAATGGCTCTATTTAAGAAAGATGTGGCAAAAATCCATGTCTGGGTTAAGTTCTTCAACATTCCTTATGAACTTTGGACAGCCCAAGGGCTTAGCTATGTAGCTAGTGCCATTGGGAAGCCTCTCTATGCTGATTCTCATATCGAAGCTCAATCCAGGATTAGCTACGCTAGAATATGTGTTGAGGTGGATGCTACCAAGGATCTTCCTAATTGTTTTGATCTCAAACTATCCGATCACTCCGAAGTAGAAATCCAGGTGGAGTACCAATGGCTGCCCTCCATGTGCACTCACTGTCACACTTTTAGGCATAGACTTCATACTGCCCTACCATGAAAAATGCTGAAGGGAAAGCAAATAAGCCTCCCATTCACGTTACCATAAACAAGAACAAGAGTGAATGGCGAGTGATTTCAAACAACGGCAAACTCATCCAAAGTGATGACAATCTCAGCAATGATAAACCCACAACAGCAGCTACTTTCATTGAAAATTTCACACAAGATATAAAGCAGCAAATAGCTCATTCTACAGTCTAGCAAATTAACCCAGTTGACACAGGCTCCCCCAACAGTGGACCTATCATTGATAGTTCTGATATGCAGCATCAAGAAACTCTTCACTCCCCTGCTAGTTACGTAGTGACCATGGAAATTGCTCAGAACCCGATTCTCATTCACTCCCCTCACCATGATGGTATGGACCCTTTTTTGTCCCCAAATGATACAAAAGCTAGTGGATCTCTTATAGACGAAAGCATTCCAGACACAGACAGCTACTCTGTTTCCACTGCTTCTCTAGAATCTAATTCTCTAGTGGACAAAATAACAAAAATTGATGAAGCTGACACTAGAAGCAATTACAAAAGAAATCAGCTGAGAAAGCAAAGATGGCAACGAAGACTCTTAAGGAGCCAAGGGATGCTAGATCCCAACACCCTCTCCTATTCTCCATGAACTTTGCTTGATGGAATATAAGGGGAATGAACAACCCCTCTAAGCAGTGTGAAATCAGATCCCTTGCTCATGATTATTCTCTCTATTTCTTTGGTATTGTTGAAACTAAGATTAAGATTACTTCTAAAGATACTGTAACTAACTCACTCATTCTTGGATGGTCTTTTTTGCATAACTATTCTCATGCGCCCTCTGGCAGGATTTGGATAGGATGGAATAATTCTATATTGCAGATAAATTCTTCATGTGCCAATGCTCAAGCCATTCACTGCAATGTTACAATTCGGGACACCAACGCTCCGATGATCATTTCTGTTATTTATGGCTCCAACTCCCTTCTTCAACGGATTGATTTATGGTGCGACATCAACCTCCAGGCCTCCATTTCCAAGGATGTCCCTTGGCTTATATTTGGGGATTTCAATGCCATTCGCTTCCCTCAAGAAAGAAATGATGGTAGCCATGACTGGTCCAATATGATGGATGACTGCAACAAATGCCTTATGAATTCTAAGCTTGAGGATTTAAAATTTTCTGGGTATTTTTTCACCTGGTGCAATGGTCAGTTGCTCTCCTCACAATTTAGCGGAAGCTTGATATATCTCTAGTCAACCATAAGTGGCTCACTGCTTTTCCAACTGCAGAGGCTGAGTTTCTTCCACTTAGATTTTCTAATCACTCTCCAGTTATTGTTGGATCCGGCATTCCTTTGAAAAAAGGCAAAATTCCTTTCAAATTCTTCGACTTTTGGGCTGACTATGAAAATTTTCTTCCTACGGTTGAGCAGGCCTGGAACTCAAATATCTAAGGTACAACCATGTTCATATGCTGCTAGAAGCTCAAGAAGGTTAAGTATGCTCTTAAGGAACTCAATCAGAAAAGATTCAAGAACATTACCTCCAGAGCCCAAGAAGCCCGTAACAAGCTTCATGACATCCAAAACCTCCTTGAGCGGAATCCGGGAAATAGCAGACTCCTCTCTGAGGAAAAAGAAGCTCTCCAATATTATTATTATATCCTTTCCAACGAGGAGAACTTTGCCAAGCATAAGTCCCGAGTCCAATGGCTTTCCGAAGGTGATCAAAATACTTCATTCTTTTTCAAATCAGTGATAAGCAGAAGAAACCGAAACAAGATAGTCAACCTTCTTGATGCCACTGGTAATAGAATTGATGACATCAATGAAATCAAGAGCACCATTGTCCACTTTTATCAAGATCTCCTTGGTATCGAAAGTTCCATTTCGTACCTAGGAAAGCAAGCTCTTGCCGGCTTTATCACAAAGTGTCTACTTATTGACTCCCTCTCGGCTCTCCAATGCCCAGTTTCTGAAGATGAAATCCAAGAAGCTCTCTTCAGCCTTCAACCTAATAAAGCTCCAGGGCCTGATGGTTTCAATGGGTTTTTCTTCCAAAAATCTTGGAGTATTGTCAAATCTGAAGTCATTGCTGCTATCTCTGAATTTTTTTCTTCTAGATCCATTCTCAAAGAGATCAACTCCACTGCCATTGCTTTTATCCCCAAGGTCCCTAATCCCTCATCTGTTCATGACTACCGCCCTATATTTTGCTGTAACACAATCCACAAACCCATTTCCAAAATCCTTGCCAACCGCCTAAAGAAAGTCCTCCCCAGTCTCATTGATTCGACTCAATCTGCCTTTATTCAAGGAAGGAAAATCAGTGATAGCATCTTTCTTGCTCAAGAGCTCATGCATAATTACCACAAGAACTCAAGCTCTCCTCGTTGTACAATGAAATTTGATCTAAAGAAGGCCTTTGACTCGGTGTGATGGGAGTTTATTACGGAATCTATGTGCATTTTGGGATTTCCTCAGCCTTTTATTGATTGGATCTCTTGTTGCATTTCTACTGCCCACTTCTTCGTTGTTATTAATGGCGAGCTTGAGGGGTTTTTTCTTGGAGCTAAAGGGTTAAGGCAAGGGGATCCTCTCTCCCTCTATCTTTTTTGTGCTTGCTATGGATGTGTTTTCCTTGATCCTTCATCAGAATGTTGTAGCCGCTCAATTTAAACATCATTGGAGATGCAAAAACTAAGTTGACCCATCTTTGCTTTGCTGATGATATTATGCTTTTTTGTCATGGGGACGACCTCTCAACTTCTATTCTCAAGGAAGGGCTTGACTTGTTTGCTTCCTTTTATGGTCTTTTTCACAATACGATGCAAATCATAGCACAACTTCAAGGGATCTAGCTCAAGTCCCAATTGGGCTAGTTATAAGAGCACGAGCAAGGAAGTTTAAAGATGTACTCAACGGACTGATTCAAGAGGCATGGACTCAAGAAAATTCATGGAGGCCCATTAAGCATGATCCACGTGAGAAACAAAGATTCATCAACATGATTCAAGTTCTAAACGAATCTGGCCAAGACTAAGTGTCAATTGTCATGCTTAAGAGTACTCCTTTTTTAGGTCTGATTGTAAGGCTTGCATGCCATTTACTTTCCTTTTATTTGTTTTTCACTTTTATTTACTTCCATTTTCTATTTTAGTCATGCGATTAGCCAATTAAAGGGCTGATTGACTTTTCCTTTTAGGCAAGTCGGTGTTATTTCTTTACCAGATTTTAGCCTTAATTAGGAAAACTATTTTAGGAACTTTAATTTTCCTTGTGATGGCCAGCCTTTTAAAAAGGCATCTAATCAATGAAAAGAGGCAGATCATTATTCAATAAATTGTGAGAGTATTTTCTATGCGGTACTTTGAAGAACTATCTGAACTTATCGGGATTTCCCGTGGCGTTCACCAACAACTTATCAAACGGATTTTCCACCATCGTTTGTAGCGTCTTCCTTATACCTTGGTTCTTGTTTCGCAATAAACAACGAGTTAAGGTCATATATACCGAGGTTCTTGTTTGTCATAAACAACAGGTCGAGGTCTATCATTCAAATCTGATCTTGGGCTCTTTTTCGTTGTCGGATCTCGTTATTTTGGCAGGGTTTGCATCATTTGGTATCAGCGTACAGACTCTAAATCAGGTCTGATTTATCCTTTTAATTCTTGCGTTAGATTATTTATTGTCTTCGAATTGAACACAATATATATATATATATATATATACTCTGCTTGCGCCGTTTTATTTCTTCTGTTCCGCAGCGCCTAATTTTTTCTTCAAAAATTCTCTTCCTGTAGCGTAGCCGCCATTCTGCTTTTCTATTCTTCACTTTTTGTTTTTTTTTTTTTCCTGTTCTGTTTGTGTTTCCCCAAGCCCAATAGCCGCACGACACTTTTGACTTTTCTTTCTTCTTTCTTTCCCTATTCGTTGCGCCCCAAGACGCACCCTTTTCTTCCTTTCTTTCTTTTTTTTTTTTCTTTCTTCTTTCATGCGCCGGACAGCCTTCTTGACTTGCGCCGCTTTCGTTTTCTTTTCTTCTTTTTTTCCTCACGTTCTGCTTTGCCGTAGCCCAGCCGCAAACAAAAAAAAAAGGAGACAACATATTCAAGGCTTGCAAAAAGCCCAAAAAAAAAATTTGTTTGTTTTCATCCATTTTGGTTACAATAAGCCAGAAAATCACCTCACCCCCAAAATCAAATTTTTTTTCGAGGAAATTTTCCTATCCGAAAATCTAATCACCCGTGTTCATTGTATTCTTGCTTTTAAAAACCTAAAATTCCTTAATGAGTTCTTGGTGACTTGTTGCTGGAAGTTTTGAGTATTGTTTGTTTAGTTTCAAAAGAACTGCAAGAGAATTCTCGAGTGGAAAAAGGCAAGAGTGGTGAGAACATTAGAGGGTTAAAAGCCACGTATTTTTTTGAGTGAAAACATGAGTGTAGAGTGATTCACATTCTTGAGTGTAAACACGTAAGGGAGAGCAGTGTGAGGTCCTTTCTTTCTAACTTTGTTTTGCAGCAATCATGTCTCACAACAGTGCTAAGAGTATTGCTAAAGATGCTACGACATTGGCTGATCCGAAAGTGTTTATGGAGGCCGTGATGAGTGAGATGCGGTGTGTGATGAGGTTGGAACTGGCGCAGGTTCATGAACAGATAGATCAGATGGAGAGTGCATGTGAGAAGCAGCCACAAAACGTCCTTAATCTACGTAGAAGGGAAAGAGTTCAACTGAGGGAATTAAAGGTTGAAGATGAAAAGCCTTATGGGGCTTGTTTTGCTGAAGAAGATGATCAGGATTCTATTGTTGGTAATAGGAGACATGGAGGGTGGTTTAGAGACGTCAGGAATTGGGAAGATAACAACATGGGTGGTATTAAGATGAAGATTCCGTCATTTCAAGGTAGATCCGATCTTGAAGCATACCTTGAGTGGGAGAAGAAGATGGAGTTCGTATTTGACTGCCATAATTATTCCAAAGCAAAGAAGGTAAAATTAGCTGTGATTGAATTTTCTGATTGTGCTATTACTTGGTGAGATCAACTTGTTATAAACAGGAGACGGAATAGAGAGCGTCCAATAAAGACATGGGAGGAGATGAAAACGGTGGTGAGAAATTGGTTTGTTCTAAGTTACCACTACCGAGAGTTGTACAAAAAGCTGCAAGGTCTTAGACAGGGAAGCCAGAGCGTAAAGGATTACTACAAGGAGATGGAGATTGCTATGATCCGAGCTAATGTTGAGGAAGATCGAGAGGCTACAATGGCTAGGTTTTTACTTGGATTAAATCGAAAAATCCTAGATAAGATTGAGATACAGCATATGTGGAGTTGGAAGATGTGGTGCACATGGCCATCAAAGTGGAGCAGCAAATCAAGAGGGGGGGTGGGTCACGTGCAGCCCATAACGCCAGTTCTTCCTCTTGGAAACTGAGTTCTACCAAGCAGATGGACAAGTCACAAACGTCCAAATTTGAGCCCAAGTCCGCGAACACCAGCCACGTTCCTCAAGGTAAAATCGACACTTCTACCTCTAGGAATCGTGACATTAAACGTTTTAAATGTCAAGGCAAGGGACACATAGCAGGTCAATGTCCAAACAAACAAGTCATGGTGTTGCAAGACAATGGTGAAATTGTGACCGATAATGAAGCTTCCGACACCAACGACATGCCACCATTGGAGGACGTTTCCGTGGAGGAATATTTAGCCCCTGATGCATTGACATTGGTGGCGAGGAGGACATTGAGCTTGCAAGCAAAAGAAGTTGATGAAGTGCAGCGGGAGAACATCTTTCACACCAGGTGCTACGTTAAGGACAAGGTATGTAGTGTGATTATTGCTGGTGGTAGTTGTACTAATGTTGCAAGCACAATTATGGTGGAAAAATTGGGACTACCCATGTTGAAGCATCCTAGACCGTACAAGTTGCAATGGTTAAATGATAGTGGTGAGATAAGGGTGAACAAGCAGGTGTTAATTGCATTTTGAATCGGTAAATATGAAGATGACGTGTTGTGTGATGTAGTACCGATGCAGGCGGGACACTTATTGCTAGGCCGTCCATGGCAATTTGATAGGCATATAAAGCATGATGGCTTTACGAACAAATACTCATTTGTACTTAAATCAACGATCAATCACTCTTGTACCATTGACACCACAGCAAGTATATGAGGATCAAGTGAGGTTGCAAAAAGAAAGTGATCAAAAGAAAGAGAGTGAACAAAAGAAAAAGAGTAAAAATCATAGAGAGGCCGAGAAAAATGACAGAGAAAAAGAAAATCAAAATTCAGCCATTGAGAGAAAAGCAGAGAGAAAACAAAAGAATTTCTATGCAAAGGTGAGTGAAATTAAGCGAGCAATGTTTTTAAATCAACCGATGATTGTACTTTTGTACAAAGAGGCATTTCTAAACACTAACGAACTTAACCTTGCTTTGCCGAGTTCTGTTGTTTCTCTTTTGCAGGAGTATGAAAATGTCTTTCCCGAGGAAACACCACATGGGTTACCTCCAATCTGAGGGATTGAACATCACATTGACTTTGTTCCTGGTGCAACAATTCCAAACCAATCAGCCTATAGGAGCAATCCCGATGAGACAAAGGAGCTTCAGTGGCAGGTAAGTGAGTTATTGGAGATAGGTAACGTGAGGGAGAGCATGAGCCCATGCGCTGTTCCGGTTTTACTTGTACCTAAGAAGGATAGGACATGGAGAATGTGCATTGACTGCCGGGCCATCAACAACATAACGGTAAAGTATCGTCATCCTATTCCTCACTTAGATGATATGTTAAATGAGCTGCATGGTTCTTGTGTATTTTCTAAGATTGGTTTAAAGAGTGGTTATCATTAGATTAGAATAAAAGAAGGAGATGAATGGAAAATTGCTTTTAAAACAAAATATGGTTTGTAAGAATGGTTAGTTATGCCTTTTGGATTGACTAATGCTCCGAGCAACTTTATGAGACTTATGAATCATGTTTTGCGTGCATTTATAGGCAGATTTGTTGTTGTCTACTTTGATGATATACTCGTTTATAGCAAAAACATGGACGATCATGTAGTAGATTTGAAATCTGTTTTAGATGTGCTTAGGAAAGAAAAGTTGTTTTCATGGACTTGCTAGCTTTTATCGAAGGTTCATGAAGGATTTTAGTAGCATAGCCGTACTACTTATCGAAGTGATCAAGAAGAACGTTGGATTTATATGGGGAGAAGAACAAGAGAAGGCGTTTCAATTACTCAAAGAGAAGCTGACCAATGCCCTCTTATTGTCTTTACTAACTTTTCAATAACGTTTGAGATTGAATGTGATGCTTCAAGTATTGGCACGAGCGCAGTTCTTATGTAGGAAGGACGACCAATTTCTTACTTCAGCCAGAAAGTAAGCGGGTAGCCTTAAACTACCCAACTTAGGATAAAGAGTTGTATGCATTGGTTCGAGCTTTAGAGATGTGGCAACACTATCTATGGCCTAAAGAATTCGTGATTCACACCGATCATGAGTCCTTGAAACACTTGAAGGGCCAACACAAGCTCAATAAAAGGCATGCGCATTGGGTGGAGTTCATTGAGACGTTCCCATACGTCATCCGATAGAAGCAAGGTAAGGAGAATGTGGTCGTCGATGCACTTTCTCGTAGGTATGCATTACTCTCCACACTTGATGCAAAATTACTTGGTTTTGAGCACATTAAAATTTATACGCTGATGACCACGAATTTTGTGAGGAATACCGGGCTTGTGAGAAAATCACTTGTGGTAAGTTCTTTAGGCTGGATGGATTCCTGTTTCGAGAGAATAAGTTATGCGTGCCTAACTGTTCCTTGAGGGAGTTGTTAGTGCAGGAATCTCATGGGGGGGATTAATGGGACATTTTGGAGTTGCAATGACTTTAGCTATTTTGTAGGAACACTTCTATTGGCCTCACATGAAATGAGATGTTGAGAGAATTTGTGGTAGATGTGTCACATGTAGGCAAGCTAAATCCAGAGTGCGGTGCAATGGTTTGTATACTCCTTTACCAATTCCTAGTGAGCCTTGGATTGATATTTCAATGGAATTTTTGTTAGGCCTAGGACTAAACGTGGGAGAGATTCAATTTTTGTGGTTGTGGATAATTTTCTAAGATGGCACACTTTATTCCATGTCACAAAATGGATGATGCCTCGCATGTTGCTGATTTGTTCATTAGAGAAATTGTGAGATTATATGGCATGCCTAGAACAATTGTTTCGGATGGAGATGCTAAGTTCTTGAGCTATTTTTGGAAGACTTTGTGGTGTAAGCTAAGTACTAAGCTATTGTTTTCTACTACTTGTCATCCACAAACTGATGGTCAAATTGAAGTAGTAAATTGGACTTTGTCTACTTTATTCAGGGCAATCGTTAAAAAGAACATCAAAACATGGGAAGAATGTTTACCACATGTTGAGTTTGCTTATAACAGATCTGTTCATTCTGCGACTAAATTTTCACCATTTGAAATTGTGTATGGATTTAATCCATGAACTCCCTTAGATTTGTCTCCTTTACCTTTGACTGAGCATGTTAATTTAGATGGCAAAAAGAAAGCTGACTTTGTCAAGCAGATTCATGAGAAAACAAGACTCAACATTGAGCGAAGAACGGAGCAGTATATAAAACAAGCCAACAAGGGGCGTCACAAGCTGATTTTTGAACCCGGAGATTGGGTTTGGTTGCATATGAGAAAAGAGAGATTTTCGGCGCAACGACGTTCCAAATTGCTTCCGAGAGAAGATGGTCCTTTCCAAGTCCTAGAGCGCATCAATGACAACGCATACAAGCCAGATTTACCTGGTGAGTACAATGTCAGTGCTACTTTTAATGTTACTGATTTGAGTCCTTTTGATGTAGGTGATGATTTGAGGGCAAAACCTTTTCAAGAGGAGGGGAATGTTGCAAATCATAGCACAACTTCAAGGGATCTAGTTCAAGTCCCAATTGGGCCGGTTACGAGAGCACGAGCAAGGAAGTTTAAAGATGTACTCAACGGACTGATTCAAGAGGCATGGACTCAAGCAAATTCGTGGAGGCCCATTGAGCATGATCCACGTGAGCAACAAAGATTCATCCACATGATTCAAGTTCTAGAAGAATCTGGCCAAGACTAAGCGTAAATTGGCATGTTTAAGACTACTCCTTTTTTGGGTTTGCTTGTAAGGCTTGTGTAACACCCCGATTCC
The DNA here is from genome assembly GCA_008638375.1 of Nyssa sinensis. Classification (NCBI taxonomy): domain Eukaryota; kingdom Viridiplantae; phylum Streptophyta; class Magnoliopsida; order Cornales; family Nyssaceae; genus Nyssa; species Nyssa sinensis. The sequence goes on from CM018050.1 coordinate 14,192,001, forward strand.
GTGAAATTAATAATTAATTAATAACTATTAATTAATACCGACTTACAGAATGATTTAGGGAATTAATCATAATCCCGACGGTCGCCATAGACCGATTAAATAAAGAAAATGTCTGGAGGGAAGGGTACTTTACCTGAACTCAAATTACTGATTAATTCGGTGAAATAACACCGTTTTAATACTAACGAAACCCGAATTAGCTAACCCGGGAAATTCCGAATGATTAATAAATGACACGGAACCTCTGACACTGAAGAATACTGAAATACGGAACCCTCGGAAGAAACCGCATCGAAAAAGGAGTTACGGAATGAAAGTTATGGAAGAAACATTGAAAATTGAATTACTGTGCAACCAAACGTGGCCTTAACCGAAAATATAGGGAAAAATGGCCAAATGGGAGGCCAAGGGAATTGAACCCTTGACCTTTGAGTGAAAAGAAACCTCATCCAAAAAAATAACCAACTAGGCTACTACTGCCTTTGTGTACAAATATACAATGAAAGGTATATAAATCAGAATTCTGGTGGGGCCACCTCCCAAACTGACCAATGGCAATTCATGCAAACCCCTCATGATTGCCTGAGTTAGCCCCATCATCACTCTCTGCTCAAACTGAACCCTACAAAATGTGTATACATGTATGTATATGTAGTGGTATACTAGGAGAAAGGGGGGGATTCTCTAAAATCAAAATGTCTGCTATGAAAAGAAGGGAACAGATCTGTTGGGGGTGAGAGAGGGAGAAAATCCTTGTGAGGACTTGCATGTGTGAGATCAAGCATGGGTATGCATGTGTGTATATCCATGGAAAGAGATGCAACAAGAGGAAGGAGGAAGGAACTGAGGGAGACCCACGACTGATTGTGAGGCTCTGAGGTGCCAAAGGCGCAACCGAGGGGCTTGGACTGGGCTATGGAGGATCGATGATCAACCAAGAGGTAAAACATTAAAACTGCTCTAAGAATTTCCTGTTTAAATTTTTGGATCTGTTCCCGATATTTTTAAGCCATATAAAGTGTATATATGCACTACTATGAGGCCTGGAACTGTCGTGAACTAACTGAAAGGGGCGAATAGGACTGAAACCCCAAACCTGTAGCAAAACGGCCATGAATGTACCTCGGATAACTGGGTCTGATTTGACCCAAGCTAAACCGAATTTGGTTGGTCAAGACATAATCTAGACCTCAAGAGGGTTCTAAAAACCCTAGACCACGACCCCAACGCTCGAGTTAAGACCCTCAAAACCGAAGTTGCAAGTTCGGGTTTAAAACCCAACCTCACCTAAAACTCGATTAAACTGGATTTTTAGAATGAGTATTAAATCTACATCTCACGAGGATCAGTTTGGGCTAAACCACGCAAGATTTGATGGTGAATTGAGGGTTTACTAGCCAGTTACAGGTTCGGTTATTCCCACCTGAACCAAGCATTTGAGCTAAATTCAAAGCTCAAAACGAATGCCAAATTGTTGGCTTGATTCCCAGAAATGTTTTGGGATGGATGGCAGAGAGAATCGGTGTTGGGAACTCTACGAAAATGAAGGAAAAGAAAACTGGAAACTAGGGTTACTGTTCATCGTCGTGAGGAAGACGATGAACAGTACCGGACACGGTTCGGGTCAATTTCGGGTTCGGGTCGGGACCCGATCCATCGCTCAATTGGGCTTTAGTTGGACGGCACCGTTTTGAGGCTAATTGTTTTAAATTAAAACTGATTTCACCTGTTTGGATACGGGGCTAAGAAATTAAAATCTGATTTTGGGCTAAACCTGTATACGGATAAGGAACGATTGGGGATAGAGGGGACATGTAATTCCGGTTCTCTAGCCTAACTGAACCGGTCGGTTTTTGGAGGTTTTGGACTGGTTCAATTTTTGAACCCAAAAACCAAAGGGTTTGAACCCCTAATTTATAAAATTATGTTTTGACCCCTATATGATTTCTGAAATTACGGATTTACCCCTGATAGTTCTGAATATTGCACAGTGGCCCTGATTTCTGAAATTTTGTGCAATCAAGCCCCTAAAGAATTAATTAAATAATAAAATAATTATTTAATTATTTATTAAATAGGTAAAATTACGATTTTACCCCTGGACATTAAATATGTCAAACGGAGTCCAAATAAATTAAATAAATAGTGTATTTTCACTATTTCAAGCATTCTGGACTCAATGGTACAGTCCAAATTGGGAAATTATGTACCGAAAAATACAGACACGTAGGTGTAAATTACTGTACTGCCCCTGATAGTACCCGAACCCAAATAAAAATAAAAGACAGTCTATTTTGACTATGTCGGGCGTTCTGAACTCAACGGTGAGGTCCGTCTAACGAACCGAAGTCCCGAAAAATACAGACACATAAAGTGTAAATGACCGTACTGCCCCTAATAATTCCTAGGGTCAATTAAACATAACAGATAGTCCAACTTAATTATGTCGGACACTCTGGACCCAATGGTGAGGTCCGTTTTATGAACTGACGTGTCGAAAAATATGACACGTGAAATTACCAAATTACCCCTGATACTGTACGAAGCCCAAATGAAGTCCGATTGGGACGAAATTGATAGCGATAGAGCCCAGATACTGGTGAGACTGTAAACATGATTAAATAATGATTCGGAGTCAGAATCTTACAAAACGTAAAATGACCAAAATACCCCTGAGCACAGTAAGTGCAAGTAGAGGTCAAATAAAGGTCAAACTGATCTGATAAATTATCATAGGGATAATTATGAACACTGAAGGGCTAAGTAAGACTCCGGAACAGTTAACGCGTAAAACGAAAAATGACCGATGTGTCCCGACGATCTAAAACAGATACCAAATGAAGTCCAAGGGACTTACAAATTTATACATGAGATATATGGGACGTTCTGAGGACCATGATAAGGGTCCGGGGCAAAAATGACAAAATTACCATTTTGCCCCTAAGACTAAATAAGTACCCAACTGATACCGATTAGAGTCTAAAAGACTTAGAACTTCATGTATACGATATATGGGATATTCTAAGAACCACGACTGGGTCCGGGGCAAGAATGACAAAATTACCATTTTGCCCTATGGTTAAAATGAGAACCTAACTGATACCGATTGGAGTCCAAAGGACGTAGAACTTTGTACTTAAGATATAGAGACTATTCCGAAGACCACGACAGGGTCCGGGACAAGAATGATAAAATGACCATTTTGCCCCTAAGGCTGAAGAAGTAACTGACTGATAACGATTGAATTCTAAATGACTTAGGTTATAATCCTGATGTCTACTAAGCCTAATTTAAGAATAAAATGGCCCTGGATAAAACCCGATGAGAGGGCGATAGGCTACTAGGCTATCTTAGGTAAACCGATAGATACCTAAGATGACAAATGAGACCTGAATGGATGAGTTCTGATCTGTATATGATTGATGATTATTGTTCAGGATATACATGGAGATGCCTGACGTATCTGGAGGTTATCGGATTGTTTACGCAAGGAGATAACCGTAACAGTTTGTGAGTAACCTGGAACTTCTGACTTGGTGTATAAGTACACCGTCTAGTTACTGTATTTTGATTTACTGTACTGTTTTGTATACTGTACTGTCTGAATGCATACTTTTCATACTGCATTACACGTAACCTGATTTTGTACTGTCCTGTTCTCCTGTTTAGTTCGGGTCTGTCTTGTTCTGTTGTATGGTCTGTCCTGGTTTTATTTTGTACTGTTGCGTCTTGTGAGTAAACCTGACTCCTGAATTGGTGTATAAGTTCTGTCTAGATACTGTATTTTGAAGCACAGTACTGTTTTGAACGTTATACTGTTTAAAAAAGCATATATTTAAAGTAGCATATGACTTGTCCTGATTGATATTGTTTCGTTTGTTTCCGTCATGTTCAGTTTCGATATGACTTGTCCTGATTGATATTGTTTCACTTTGTTCCGTCATATTCAGTTTCGATATGAATTGTCCTGATTGATATTGTTTCGTTTGTTTTCGTCATGTTCAGTTCCGATATGACTTGTCCTGATTGATATTGTTTCATTTTGTTCCGTCATATTCAGTTTCGATATGACTTGTCCTGATTGATATTGTTTCGTTTGTTTCCGTCATGTTCAGTTCCGATATGACTTGTCCTGATTGGTATTGTTTCATTTTGTTCCGTCATATTCAGTTTCGATATGACTTGTCCTGATTGATATTGTATCGTTTGTTTCCGTCATATTCAGTTCCGATATGACTTGTCCTGATTGATATCGTTTCACTTTGTTCCGTCATGTTCAGTTTCGATATGACTTGTCCTGATTGATATTGTTTCGTTTGTTTCCGTCATGTTCAGTTCCGATATGACTTGTCCTGATTGATATTGTTTCACTTTGTTCCGTCATATTCAGTTTCGATATGAATTGTCCTGATTGATATTGTTTCGTTTGTTTCCGTCATGTTCAGTTTCGATATGACTTGTCCTGATTGATATTGTTTCATTTCGTTCCGTCATATTCAGTTTCGATACGACTTGTCCTGATTGATATTGTTCCGTTTGTTTCCGTCATATTCAGTTCCGATATGACTTGTCCTGATTGATATTGTTTCGTTTTGTTCCGTCATGTTCAGTTCCGATATGACTTGTCCTGATTGATATTGTTTCGTTTGTTTCCGTCATGTTCAGTTCCGATATGACTTGTCCTGATTGATATTGTTTCATTTCGTTCCGTCATATTCAGTTTCGATACGACTTGTCCTGATTGATATTGTTCCGTTTGTTTCCGTCATATTCAGTTCCGATATGACTTGTCCTGATTGATATTGTTTCGTTTTGTTCCGTCATGTTCAGTTCCGATATGACTTGTCCTGATTGATATTGTTTCGTTTGTTTCCGTCATGTTCAGTTCCGATATGACTTGTCCTGATTGATATTGTTTCGTTTTGTTCCGTCATGTTCAGTTCCGATATGTCTTGTTCTGATTGATGTATTGCTCTGTTTTGTCCCGTTATGATCCGTTTTGTTATGCCTCTGTCCTTGATTATGCCTGTGACTCGAACCGGTGTTTTGTTCCGTCTGATCCCGTTATGTACCGTCCGTTAATAATCTGTCCGTCTTGATTGATATATGGTCCAGTTCCGTTATGATTTGTCCGAATTCTTGACTTGGTATATAAGTTACTGCATAGATACTGTATTTTGATGCACTGTACGATTTTAAAAGTTATACTGTCTGAATGCATGTTTTTAAATGCAAACTTTTATACTGTATTGTACGCGGCATGATTTTGTCCCATCCTACTATTGTTTTGTTCGGTCTGTCTTGTTCCGTTTTATGGTCTATCTGATTTTGTTCTGCTATGATGTGTCTGACTCTGGGTACCATTCTGTTTATGAGCGGTTTGGCATAAGTAGGCTTGATTACGCGCCTAACTGATATATTATTGATATGCCCTGTTATGTTCCGCTCAGTACTGATCTGTTCTAATATTTGAATTAATTGCCTATACTCTCATTGATATTGGCATTATGCACTGTTTCGTCTGTCCTGATTTGTTGTTCCGTTTAGTTCAGTCCTGCTTTATTCTACTGAAACTGCATTTAAAGTAGATTTATAAAACTGCTATTTCAGAAACAACTGAACTACCCTTGTGCTTTGTAAACAAGAAATGGTTTTGAAACCCTTGACAGGGAACCTGTGTTACTCATTGGGCTTTTCGAAGCTCACTCCATTCCCTAACATTTTTCAGGAATGATATATATTGGATCTAATGGCACTGATTTGTGGAGACTGGATTACTGAGGATTGAATCTGTTTAATCAGGTAAGTGATGTACTATGACTGACTTGACTGATATGTACTGAATATAGTATGGCTCATGGATTTAGATGGTACTCTAGAGATTATAGTTCTGCTCTGTCGTTATATGTCGAATTATAGATATGCTCTGAGGTTGAGTTGTTAGCTGTTGGATTTTAGACTTGCTCTGTGTGATACATATCCTACGGTGGATACATGAGTTGCATTCCCTTGACAAAAAAAAAGTTTTAAATTCCGCTGCATCTGACCCTACAGTCGGAGTGCAATTCACTGGAAAGTTCAGAAATTGCCTTCGGTCGGTCGCGTGGCGGCTGACTGGCATCACGTCCTCGACATCCGCGTAGGGTGGGGTTCGGGATGTGACAGCTTGCATGCCATTTACTCTCCTTTTATTTGTTTTTGACTTTTATTTACTTCCCTTTTCCATTTTAGTCATGTGATCAGCCAATTAAAGGGCCGATTGACTTTTCCTTTTTGGCAAGTAGGTGTTATTTCTTTACCAGATTTTAGCCTTAATTAAGAAAACTATTTTAGGAACTTTAATTTTCCTTGTAATGGCCAGCCTTTTAAATAGCCATCTAATCAATGAAAAGAGGCAGATCATTATTCAGTAAATTGTGACAGTATTTTCTCTGCGGTTCTTTGAAGAACTATCTGAACTTATCGGGATTTCTCGTGGCGTTCACCAACGACTTATCAAACGGATTTTCCACCACCGTTTGTGGCATCTTCCTTGTACCGAGGTTCTTGTTTCGCAGTAAACAACGGGTTGAGGTCATATATACCGAGGTTCTTGTTTGTCATAAACAATGGGTCGAGGTCTATCATTCAAATCTGATCGTGGAATGATCTTGGGCTCTTTTTCGTTGTCGAATCTCGTTATTTTGGTGGGGTTCGCATCACAATGCCTCCAAAAGTAACATTTTCCTACCTGGCGTGGATTGTAACCTCAAACATCAAATCATTGATCATATTGGATTCCCTAAAGGCTCCCTTCCTATCCGTTATCTTAGAGTTCCTTTATCTCTACCAAGCTAAAAGCCAAGGACTGTAAAACCCTGGTTGATTCCTTCATTGGTAAAATCACTCATTGGCCTACCAAATTCCTATCCTATGCAGGTCAGTTTCAGCTTATCAAATCGGTGCTCTTTAACATCCAGGTGTTCTGGTCCTCCCATTTCATTCTCCCAAGAAGGTGGTTAATCAAGTTGAGCAAGCTATGAGATCTTTTCTTTGGAGTGGCAACCATCTCATCTCTACCGAATCCAAGTTGCATGGGATGATGTTACATGCCCTAGAAATGAAGGGGGGCTTGGGATAAAGAAGTTCATTCATTGGAATCAAGCGGCTCTGGGGAAGCTCATTTGGGCAATGTTTCAAAATCCTTCTGATTCGCTTTGGATTCTTTGGCTTCGTAGCAATATTCTGAAAGGAAAAATCTTTTGGGAGGTCAAATGTCTCCAATCTCGCTCTTGCGCCTGGAGGAAAATGCTTAAATTCAGAACTTTGTTCAAACCTTACATCAAAATTACTATTGGGAAAGGCCTCTTTGTTTTTCTTTGGTTTGACTATTGGCTCCCCACGGGTTAGATATATAATAATATGAGGGAAAAGGTTATTTATGACTCAGGACTTGGGAGAGACGCTAAAGTTGGCTCCATCGGGATGACAAGGCCTTTTGGCTGCCCTCTTCTAATGGGGAATTCTCCATCAACTCAACCTGGGATACTTTGAGCAGCCGGAAGCCCCAGGTTTATTGGTGGAAGCTTGTATGGCATTCAAAAGCTATTCCATGTGTATGATTCATTCTTTGGTTGGCTATTCGAAATAGTCTTCGTACCAAGGACCGTCTATCCTATACTCATATTGGCCATAATCTCAAATGTCTCTTTTTCATGCATGAAGGCGAGAGTCACAACCAACTTTTCTTCTCTTGTTCTTTTACATCCAACATATGGTCCCAGCTGCTCTCCAAAAATTGATTCCATTACCTTTCTAAAGATTGGCAGCAGATTGTTCTTTGAGCTAGCAATACTTTCAAAGGCAAGGAGTTCTCTTCATCAATAGGAATGCTTACCCTAGCTTTCATAGTCTGTACTATTTGGAGGGAAAGGAATAGCAGATTGTTCACCATGATAATGAAAAACCCTCAAGCTATCATAGCTCAAACCCAGGATATGATACGTGGCAGGCTTACTTCCTCTAAAGGGATTGCAAACACAAACTCTAATAGACATCTTCAATGTATCTGGTCTCTTCCAAGTAGCATTTTTAATGTGTAATGTTTTTTTTTTTTTTTTTTGTAGCTTTGGGTTGGGATCTCTTCTGCATGTAGAAGCTCTTCTTTCCCTCTAGCTTGTTCGAGGGTATGCCCTTTTGATCTTGTATATTCTTTTTCTTCTATCTAGCTTGTTTACCTATCAAAAAAAAAAAAATTCTCGGGGTCAACTCTAGATGAGGCTAAGAGTAACATCTTCTTCTCTGGAGTGTCCACTAGAGGCAAACAGGATATTCTGGACGCAGTGGATTTTAAGGAGGGGAAGTTACTTATGCGTTACTTGGGGATGCCTTTAATCTCTTCCAAGCTGAAGGCAATTGATTGCAAGGTGCTGGTTGATCGGATTATGGCCAAAGTTAAAACTTGGACTTCCAAGTATCTATCCTTTACAGGTAGTTTATAGCTCATCAAGATAGTCATCTTCAGCATGCAGGTTTATTGGACTTCGCATTTTGTGCTCCCTAAGAAGATTGTTTGGGAAATCGAGAAGATTATGAGGGCCTTTCTCTGGTCCGGTCCAGACTTGAATTCTTCTAAGTCCAAGGTTGCTTGGGATGATGTCACTTACCCTAAAGAGGAAGGTGGGTTGGGGATTAAGAAGCTGGAGGATTGGAATAAAGCTGCAGTCTTTAAGCATCTCTAGCGGCTGAGTGATCCCTATAGTTCTTCTTTGTGGGTTGCCTGGGTTCGCGCTAATATTTTGAAACAAAAGCATCTTTGGGAGGCTACCTTTCCAGGGGTTTGCTCTTGGGTGTAGAGGAAGTTGATGAAGCTCCGAGTAGGGACTGAATTTTTAATTCGGCACAAGGTGGGAAATGGTCAGCATACTTCCCTATGGTTTGACTATTGGCTCCCGTCGAGTGCTATTTGGGATGCTATGGGAGACCGGGTTATCTATAATTTGGGCTTCCTCGATCCGCCCGGATAAGCCTCATCATTGCAGGGAATGAATGGAGGTGGCCTAACTCTTATCACTTAACGATGCGAACCTCGCCAAGAATAACGAGACCAGACAACGAAGAGGAACCCAAGATCGTTCTACGACCAAATTTGAATACAGACCTCGACCCGTTGTTTACGACAAACAACAACTTCGGTATATATGACCTCAACCCGTTGTTTAGTGCGAAACAAGAACCTTGGTATAAGAAAGACGCCACAAACGGTGGTGGAAATCCGTTTGATAAGTTGTTGAGAACGCTACGGGAAATCCCGATACGTTCAGATAGTTCTTCAAAGAACCGTAGAGAAAATACTCTCACAATTTACTGAATAATCATCTGTCTGCCAAACGCGGCTCCAAGTTCTTTTTTAAAATACTCTATGAAACCCTAGAGCCAAATAAGGCCTACATTAAACAAAAGATATGGGCTAAACATGTTCAGGCCCAAAACATCCTAAACTACCAACTAAAATAATAAAAGAAACCCACTAATTAAGTTAGAATTTCGCGCAGCCAAAAACGTCATTAGTGCAGGTACAACAACTTCAAACCCAATTTCGACCTTGATTCAGCCTGAATCTAGGAAAACTCAAAACATGAAAGTTGTATAAATACTCCTTGGCTTTCCATAGCATCTTGAATCATCTCAATCGGAGCTCGAATGAGAGAGTTATTCCCAAATTACGAAGCAATGTTGAAACTATATGAAAATCGCCCAATTAGCCTTTTTGCCAATTTAAGCTTAACCTTGGCCAAATTCTTCTCGAACTTGAATCATGTTGATGAATCTTTGGTGCCTATGTGGTCCATGCTCAATGGGCCTCCACGAATTTGCTTGGGTCCATGTCTCTTGAATCAATCCGTTGAATACATCCTTAAACTTCCTTGCTCGTGCTCTCGTAACCGGCCCAATTGGGACTTGAACTAGATCCCTTGAAGTTGTGTTATGGTTTGCATCATTCCCCTCCTCTTGAAAAGGATTTGCCCTCAAATCATCACCTACATCAAAAGGACTCAAGTCAGGAACATTAAAAGTGGCACTTACAGTGTACTCACCAGGTAACTCTAGCTTGTATGCGTTGTCATTGATGCGTTCTACGACTGGTCGGTTTGGAATTGTTGCACCGGGAACAAAATCAATTTGATGTTCAATCCCTCGGATTGGAGGTAACCCATGTGGTGTTTCCTCGAAAAAGACATCTTCATACTCTTGCAAAAGAGAAACAACAGAACTAGGCAAAGTAAGGTTAAGTTCGTTAGTGTTCGAAATGCCTCTTTGTATAAAAGTACAGTCAACGGCCGATTGGAAAACATTGCTCGCTTAATTTCACTCACCTTTGCATAGAAATTCTTTTGTTTTCTTTCTGATTTTCTCTCGATGGCCGAATTGTGATTTTCTTTTTCTCTCTCATTTTTCTCGGCCTCTCTCTGATTTTAACTCTTTTTCTTTTGATCACTCTTTTTTTGCAACCTCACTTGATCCTCGTATACTTGCTGTGGTGTCAATGGTACAAGAGTGATTGTTTGTTGGTTAGTACAAAAGAGTATTTGTTCGTAAAGCCATCATGCTTCACATGCCTATCAAACTGCCATGGACGCCTTAGCAATAGGTGTCCCGCTTGCATCGGTACTACATCACACAACACTTCATCTTCGTACTTACCGATTCGAAAGGCAACTAACACCTGTTTGGTCACCCTTATCTCACCACTATCATTCAACCATTGCAACTTGTAAGGTCTAGGGTGCTTCAACACGGGTAGTCCCAATTTTTCCACTATAATTATGCTTGCAACATTAGTACAACTACCACCATCAATAATCACACTACATACCTTGTCCTTGACGTAGCACCTAGTGTGAAAGATGTTCTCCCATTGCACTTCATCAACTTCTTTTGCTTGCAAGCTCAATGCCCTCCCCACCACCAATGTCAATGCATCAGGGGCTAAATATTCCTCCATAGAAATGTCCTCCAATGGTGGCATGTCGTCAGTGTCGGAAGCTTCATTGTCGCTCACAATTTCTCCATTGTCTTGCAACACCATGACCTGTTTGTTTGGACATTGACTGGCTACGTGTCCCCTGCCTTGACATTTAAAACATTTAATGTCATGATTCCTAGAGGTAGAAGTGTCAGTTTTACCTTGTGGAACGTGTCTAGTGTGTGTGGACTTGGGCTCGTAGTTGGACGCTTGTGACTTGTCCAGCTGCTTGGTAGAACTCGGTTTCCAAGAGGTAGAACTGAAATCATGGGCTGCACGTGACCCACCCCTCCTCTTGAGTTGTTGCTCCACTTTGATGGCCATGTGCACCATATCTTCCAACTCCACATAATGCTGCATCTCTACCTTATCTTGGATTTCCCGGTTTAATCCAAGTAAAAACCCTGGCCATTGTAGCCTCTCGATCTTCCTCAACATTAGCTCGGATCATAACAATCTCCATCTCCTTGTAGTAATCCTCTACACTCTGGCTTCCCTGTCTAAGACCTTGTAGCTTTTTGACAACTCTCGGTAGTAGTAACTTGGAATGAATCGCTTCCTCATCACCATTTTCATCTCCTCCCATCTCTCTATTGGTCGTTCTCTATTCTGCCTCCTATTTATAACAAGCTGATCCCACCAAGTAACAACATAGTCAGAAAATTCAATCACAACTAATTTTACCTTCTTTGCTTCGGAATAATTGTGCTCAAATATGAACTCCATCTTCTTCTCCCACTCAAGGTATGCTTCAGGATCGGATCTACCTTGAAACGATGGAATCCTCATCTTAATACCGCCCAAGTTGTTATCTTTCCGATTCTTGGCTTCTCTAAACCACCCTCCATGTCTCCTATTACCAACAACAGAATCCCGATCATCTTCTTCATTAAAACCAGCCCCATAACGCTCTTCATCTTCAACCCTCAATTCCCTCGGTTGAACTCTTTCCCTTCTACGCAGATTAGGGACATTTTGTGGCTGCCTCTCACTGGCACTCTCCATCTGATCTATCCGTTCGTTAACGTAATCCAGTTCCATTCTCATCACACACCGCATCTCGCTCAACATGGCCTCCATACACACTTTCGGATCAACTAGGGTCATAGCATCTTCAGCAATGCTCTTAGCACTGTTGGGAGACATGTTTCCTGCAAAACAAAGTTAGGAAAAAAAAAAAAAAGACCTCACAATGCTCTCCCTTACGTGTTTACACTCGAGAATGTGAATCACTCTACACTCGTGTTTCACACAAAAATCACGTGGCTTTTAACCCTCTAATGTTCTCACCACTCTTGCCTTTTTCCACTCGAAAATTCTCTTGCAGTTCTTTTGAAACTAAACAAACAATACTCAAAATTTCAGACAATAATTCACCAAGAACTTATCAAGGAATTTCAGGTTTTAAAAACAAGAATACAAGAAACACGGGTTGATTTTTTTTTTTCTGGCTTTTTGGAACCAAAATGGATGAAAACAAACAATTTTTTTTTTTCACAGCAAGCCTTCAATACGCTGTCCTCTTTTTTTTTGTACTTTTTTTTTTTTTGAACAACAACCCTTGAATATGCCCCCCCCCCCTTTTTTGAATATAATTTGGGTGGCTACTGGAACAAAAAAAAAAAACAAAAAAGAAAACAACAAAAAAACCAAGAGAGAAAAGTCTATACGTTGGGAAGGGAAGAAAAGTCAAAGCCCAAAAGTTTTTTTTTTCTACTTCTTTTCAAGTTGCTGGGGTTTTGTTGGCTTGGGCGGCTGAAAGAATAATCAAAAGAAACAAACAAATAGGCCGAAGGTAAGAACAAGATTGTGCAGCTGAACAGGTGGAAAAAAAAAAAAGAATAAGAAGAGAGAAAAGAGGCGGCTGATGTAGGGAAAGAAAAAAGACAGGCGGAAGGTTGGGCAGAATAGAAAAACTGAAGAACGTGTGGCGCACTGCAGTAACGACTATATATATATATATATATATATATTTTTGTGTGTGTCAAGAATGTAGATCGGCGGCTGCAAAACAAAAAAAATAAAACATAAGGAAAGAACAACTCCTGGAGCAGACGCTGCGCTGTGACTTTGAGTTTTTTTTTTTCTAGGAATAAGAGTCTAACGCAAGAATTAAAAGGATAGATTAGACCTGATTTGTAGTCTAAGCTCTGATACCAAATGATGCAAACGTCACCAAGAATAACGAGGCTCGAGAACGAAGAGGAACCCAAGATCATTCTACGACCAGATCTGAATCATAGACCTCGACCCGTTGTTTACGACAAACAAGAACCTCAGTACATATGACCTCAACCCGTTATTTAGTGCGAAACAAGAACCTTGGTATAAGGAAGACGCCACAAACGGTGGTGGAAATCTGTTTGATAAGTCGTTGGTGAACGCCACGGGAAATCCCGATAAGTTCAGGTAGTTCTTCAAAGAACCATAAAGAAAATACTCTCACAATTTACTGAATAATCGTTTGTATGCCAAATGCAACTACAAGTTCTTTTTGAAAATACTCTATGAAACCCTAGGGCCAGATAAGGCCTACATTAAACAAAAGATATGGGTTAAACATTTTCAGGCCCAAAACATCCTAAACTACCAACTAAAATAATAAAAGAAACTTACTAATTAAGTTAGACTTTCGCGCAGCCAAAAACGTCATCACTGCAGGTACCACAAATTCAAACCCAATTTCGACCTTGATTCAGCCCGAATCTAGGAAAACTCAAAACATGAAAGTTGTATAAATATTCCTTGGCTTTCCATAGCATCTTGAATCATCTCAATCGGAGCTCGGATGAGAGAGTTATTCCCAGATTACGAAGCAACGTTGAAACTATACGAAAATCGCCCAATTAGCATTTTTGCCAAGTTAAGCTTAGCCTTGGCCAAATTCTTTTCGAACTTGAATCATGTTGATGAATCTTTGGTGCCCATGTGGTCCATGCTCAATGGGCCTCCATGAATTTTCTTGGGTCCATGTCTCTTGAATCAATCCGTTGAATACATCCTTAAACTTCCTTGCTCGTGCTCTCGTAACCGGCCCAATTGGGACTTGAGCTAGATCCCTTGAAGTTGTGCTATGATTTGCATCACTTAATGGATCTTAAACGCTCTATCCCCTTGGGGTTTACGCCCAATCAGCATATGATGGACCAACTCCAATGGTTAGGCCACCCTTCTGGAGTTTTCTCTACGAATTCAGCTTGGCATACGACTCGGGTGTCTCGGCCTCAAGTTTCGTGGTGGAAGCTGGTGTATTTCTCTCATGCTATACCAAGATACAGCTTCATCCTTTGGTTAGCCATTCGGGAGAGGCTTTCTACTTAAGATAGTGTTGTTGAGTTTAGAAGCGACCTTGAAGTGAAATGTGTTTTCTGTGGGTAGCCGTTGGAAGACCATGCTTCTTTGGTTGCCCTTTTACTCTTGATAGCTAAATGTAATCTGCGTTAGTCCCATCGCCCCTGACAAGACACAATTCACTGGGCCACTCAAACTTTTAAAGGAAAGTCAGCTCAAAGCTATATCAATAAGTTGGTGCTGTCTATTCTGGTGCATTCTATTTGGCTTGAGCGAAATCGGTGGTATTTCAACGATGAATCAAGAACTAAAGATCAACTTATCGAGATTATTAATCTGATGGTGTGGAGCAAGTCGATTGGGGACCATTGCCTTAGACGTTTTCTGCTGGATGAAGATTGTTATTATGGTGGGAGTTGAATTTGGAAACTTAGTTGTTGGTTTGGTCTTTTGTCTAGTGGGTTAAGTGGGGGGGAAATCTTGTTGAAGGCCTTCCCTCCTTGTTCTAGTCTTGTTAGTTTGGTTTTTGTGTAGCTCCTTGTTTTCTAGCTTTTTTTTTGGCTCCTCGTGTATATCTATCTTTTTGGTTATATAAAATTTTACTTACCAAAAAAAAAAGTGTTCTAGGTTTTTCTATTTTGATATGCTAATTGTTCATCATTCTTATCTGTGATTCCTTCGTCATTCTTGTTAATTTCGTGTGTTTGAATTTAGATCTGTGATTCTCTCAATTGACTACCCGTGTATTTGATTCAAGAATTCAGACCTATGAATTATTTAATTGATTGCACGAATCTTTTCCTTAAATTCCATATCTACAATTTCCATATCTATAATCTTTGTTTCTTCTTGTTAAAATCAGATCAATCTTTTTTGAAATTTGCAATTATTGTTGCTACTTGTGACCAAATCTGTACTAAAACCAAAAAAAAAAAAAAAAAAGACAGCGTATTCAAGGGTTGCTGTGAAAAAAAAAATTGCTTATGGCTGTTTGATATATACTTTGCAATCTGAAAATTTGGTGTTGATTGATCCTTATCTTCAAGGGGGTCGAATATATCATCTTTAGTATCTTGTTTCTTAATTGCCCTTCTCCTCGTACAATTCTTTGAGATCTGTGTCATTTTATTCCTTCTTGTTTCCTGAATCTATTGCTGGTTGGAATAATACAAGTTCTTCACAAACTTGAAAGGGAAAACAGGTGAGGTAAAAGGCAAGAGTGGATGAGAATAGTATTGGAAAAGCCCAAAAGAGTGAAACACGAGTGGTGTGACAATATTTGAGCGTAAACACGTAAGGGAGTGTGTGAGGTTTTTTGTTTTTTACCACTAACATCCTTTCCTTGTTTTGCAAGTCATTAACAATGTCTCATAAAAGTGACTCGACACTTAAGGAGGAAATGGCTAACTCATTCTTTGTTTTGCAGGCCATGAAACAACAGTTTGAATGGTTGAATTTGGTGATGGGGGAGATAAGGGATAGGATGGATCAGCAAGAGGTCATGATTAGAAATCTGCAAGGTGGGCAAGATAGGAGGAGACATGAGCCTATCATTGAAAATGAGTATGAGAACAAAGAAGATGATGAGGTTGAGGAAGACATAGCATCTGAAGTTGGAATGGGTGAAATGGGCAGACCTAGAGGAGGTAGGCTTGGAAGAGGACATAGGAGAAATACAAGCGTGCGAGATAGGGTGGATAAGAACCTTGGGAGCATCAAAGTGAAAATACCATCTTTCCAAGGTAGGAATGACTCTAAAACTTATTTAGAGTGGGAGAAGAAAATAGGGTTGATTTTTTATTATCACAACTATTCAGAGGAGAAGAAGGTGAAGCAAGTGGTAATTGAGTTCACTGATTATGCAATTATTTGGTGGGATCAATTGGTGACTAATAGGAGAAGGACTTATGAGAGAACTGTAGAAACACAGGGTGAGTTGAAAGCTCTCAGGAGGCGGAGATTTGTACCTGGCCACTACTATAGAGACCTCTACCAAAAATTACAAAACCTTACACGAGGGACCAGGAGTGTAGAGGATTACCATAAGGAAATGGAGGTGGCTATGATTCGAGCTAATGTAAAAGAGGATCGGGAGGCCGCAATGGTCAGATTTTTAAGTGGTTTGAATAGAGACATAGCCAATGTAGTTGAGTTGCAGCATTATGTAAAGGTAAAAGACATGGTGCACATGAAGGTGGAGAGGCAGTTAAAGAGAAAGGAGGCAGCAAGGTATACTTTAGTTTCTGGCACTCGTTGGAGACCAAAATGGGATAGAAATGATCGAGCTGTATCAAAGAGGAAGGCCGAACCACTTAAAAGGACAAGATGAGGGAACTAGCAAGAACAAACCCAAGGTAGATTTTCAACCTTCAAGGAATAGAGATATTAAATGTTTTGGTTGGGCACATCACGTCTGAATGTGGAGGTGATGACTGAGAGTGAGAATGATGGTGATGAGATGCCCTAGTTGGTCGATGCTAGTGACGATGATGGAGTGGAATACCCCTATAAAAGGTGAGTCACTTGTTGCCAAGCATGCTCTCAATACGTAAATTAAGGTGGATGATATGGAGTAGTAGAGAGAAAACATATTTTATACTAGATGTTGTGTAAACAAGGTGTGTAGTATGATCATAGACGGGGGAAGTTGCACCAATGTAGCTAGTACCACCCTAGCTGAAAAGTTGAGCTTACCATTACTGAAGCATCTAAGTTGTAGTAATTGAATGAATGTGGGGAAGTCAAGGTCAATAAATAGGTTTTGGTGGCTTTTACCATCGGGAGGTATAATGATGAGGTGCTTTGTGATGTAGTTCCTATGCATGCTGGCCATATTTTGTTGGAGAGGCCGTGGTAGTATGGTAGGAAGGTGATTCATGACAGGTTTAGGAACAAATACAGTTTTGTAAAGGATGGAAAGACATTCAAGCTTGCTCCTTTAACCCCAAAACAGATATATGAGGACCAACTGATTTTTTTTTTTTTTTTTTTTTTTGTTGGGTAAATGAGATAAATAGATAAAGAGAGGAAAAGAAAATACAAGATCAAGAGGGCATACCCTCGAACAAGCTAGAGGGAAGGAAGGGCTTCAACAGGCAAAAGAGCTCCCGTCCTAAAGTTACAATACAAAACCATTACACATTGAAAATGCAACTTGGAAGAGACCAAATACATTGAAGATGTCTATTGGTGTTTATGCTTGCAACCCCTTTAGAGGTGGTGAGCCTGCCACGTATCATTTCCTGAGTTTGAGCTATGATAGCTTGGGAATTTTTCTTTAACATGGAGAATAATTAGCTATTCATTTCCCTCCAAATAGTATAGACTGTGCAAGCGAGGGTGAGCTTTCCTAATGTTGAAGAGAACCCCTTGCCTTTGAAAGTATTGATAGCCCAAATAACGATCTGCTGCCAGTCCCCAGAAGGGCATTAAAAACCACTTTTAGAGAGTTGATGGAATCAGATGTAGGATGTAAAAGAACAAAAGAAGAAAAGGTGGTTATGGCTCTCGTCTTCATGCAGACAGAACAGACATTTGTGATCATGACCAAGGTGAGAAAAGAATAGGCGATCCTTGGTCCGAAGACTGTTACGAATGGCCATTCAAAGAATAAATCCAGCATGGGGAATAGCTTTAGAGTGCCAAACAAGCCTCCACCAGTGAACCTGGGGCTTCCAACTTCTTAGAGAATTCCAAGCTGAGCTGATGGAGAACTCCCCATAAAAAGAGGGCAACCAAATAGCCTTGTCCTCCCTATGGGGGGAAGGATAAAGGTTGTTAGGCATGCCATTTTTTAACTCAAGCAAGTGAGGAGAGCTAGCTATAGGCCCACTCCACTAATGATCTATAATGATGGAACCAACTTTAGCATACCTCTCAAGGCCTGAATCATAAATAACCCTTTCCCCCATATTATCATAAATGGAACTAATGGGGAGCCAAAGTCAAACCAAAGAGAAGCAAAGAGGCCATTACCAAAAGAAAATTTGCTGTAAGGCTTGAACAGGGGTATGAATTTAAGTATTTTCCTTCAAGGCTAAGAGCAAGATTGGGGACATTTGACTTCCTAGAAACTTTTACCGTTTAGAGTATTGTTGTGAACCCAAAGAACCCAAGGGGAATTAGAGCGATTTTGAAACATTGCCCAAATTAGATTCCCCAAAGCTGCTTGATTCCAATCGGTAATATCTCGACCCGAAATACCGGGTCATAGGGCACGTATTACGAGGTTAAGAAAAAATGAGTGTAAAGATTTTTACACTCAAGAGAATAATTAATTAATTAAGTAAACATATGAAATATAAATATTTATTACCATTAAATATTGTAGCACACATTTACACACATGAAAGGTGTATTGTGTGTATGTATATGTGATCAAGTATGTATGCAAGTATGTATATAAATGAAATAAATATATGTATATATATATATATATATAATATGTAAATATGTAAAGTGTGAACAGTGGTGTGTGTGGTATGTGTTAGTTGTGTGTGTGTGTGTGTGTGTGTGTGTTCACATGTAAGTTAGTGTGTGTATATATATAATATACATATATGTTACAAATATCCCTTCCCCTATTAATGCAAACTAAAAAAGGAAAAGAGAAATTTCTAAGATGGGATAGACAGTCGAAAATGGGGACAGGAGTAGGCTGAGGTCGTGTAGAGAGAGAGAGAGGGGAGAGAGAAGGGTCGGTGGAAACCCTTTAAAAGTAAAGCATGCAAAGCATGCTTGCTTCTTAAGAAAGTGAATCAAAAATTAGCCAAGAAGCTTAAGGAGGAAGAAGTAAAGAAAATCAGAAAGTGAAGGAGATCAAAATCACAACAAAAATGTGAGAAATGTGAAAATTTTTCATTTTCTCTCTCTAAGATTTGAGCATGAATATAAACTGCTTTGAGTAGTTTATATATGTAGGATGTTTAATATATGTTTAGAAGTGTATCAAGCATGAAAATTGGTCTTGAAAACACCTAAGAAATGGAAACCCAGAAGCTACGGCCATTAAAAGACCTTGCTCAAGCAGGTCTGAACCGACTTCTACCAAACCGGTTTTGGCTTACCAAAACTTCAAACAGAGACCAAGAGGGTTTTAAAAACCTTAATACGTGATCATAAAATGCAAGAACTGACCTTCAAAGGTCGAGTTGCAGGTATGGGTTCCAAAACCCAACCTCACAAACTCACTATTAAACCTACCTTTGTTAATGAAATATGAAACCCCAAGAAGTGGGGATCACAACAGAACAAATTTCATGGAATTTGGTTAAGAAATAAGCATTTACGACCAACTTACAGGTTTGATTATCAAACCTTCAAATGAGCCAACGAGACCAGTTTGATTCCCAAAATGAATGTCAAACCCCTACACAATGTCCCAGAAGTATATTAGAGTGAAAACAGTGAGAAAACATCGAGCAAACATACACAAATTTGAAGAAAATGAAAACTTGCAACTAGGGTAACGTAGGGGGAGAAAGGAGGAAGAAAGTGAAGTAGTGACGGTTCGGGTCAAACTGGGTCAAATCGGGTTCAGGTCGGAACCCGATCCATCGCATAAAAGGGTTAAGTAGGACGGCGTCGTTTTGGAGATTAGGTTTTTAATTTTTAAAACATTAGGGCTGACGTCATCATTATGTGTAAAACCGACCAAACTAGTTGGTTTACAAAGAGATTGGACCGGTTCACTTTAAATTGGACTGAACCCACTGGTTTTCTATTTTAGTTAAAATAAATAAACCAAACCTTTTCCTATTTATGGATTGACCCCAAATTTCTAGGAAATTCTACTGTGGCCCAACTGAGGAAAATTTTATGCAATTATACCCCTGGAAAAATAATTAAATAATTAATTTAATTATTTTATAAATAAGGTAAAATTTTTATTTTACCCTTGATTCATAAATGAAGTAAATGAAGTCCAAATTAAACATATGAATAGTGTATTTTTACTATTTTGGATATTCTGAGACTAATGGTGGGGTCCATTTTGTGAAAAGGGGTCCCAAAAAATAAAGACACGTAAAGGGGTAAAATGACCAAATTACCCCCAGTGCTCCTAAAGCCAAATTGAAACCAGAGAGGGTCTCAATTGACTTTCTTCGACATTCTGGACTCAATGGTGAGGTCCAAATTACGAAATGAAGTACAAAAAAATATGACGCGTAAATAGGTAAAATGACCATTTTGTCCTTTTACATACAAAAGTCCAAATTAACTTTTAGGAAAGCCTAAACCAATTTTCTTCGACATTTCGGACTCAATGTAAAGTCTATTCGACCAAAAGAAATGTCTAAAATAAAAAGACATAAAATTTGATGAATAAAATTTGTTAGATGACTATAAACTGAAATATTGCCAAAGTACTAAACTAAGGCAAGTGAAATAAGAAAAGACACGACACGTAAACATGTGAAGTAAATAAATTTAAATTAAAGTTAATGGAGCTACCAGAAGAGTACAATTTGAAATAAATTAAATTTCTAACACATTAAATTGTGTCATAGTTTAAGAGTACGAGTTAAATTAAGTACATATGAAATTATGAAATCGTTTTAGGATCTAAGACGAACTGAGCATAAGTTAAGCAGCATCAATATGTGTTATTACAGTGAATGTGAAGTTAATGAGGTTATTATGAATTGTTCTTAGGAACTACAAAGGAAGTGGGAAAGCGCATTATTAGCACTAACCCAGGAGTATAAGGTGAGTAACCTGGTATTTGAAGTGGAGATTTAACACCATGGATTTGAAAAGGTTTTAAGTTCAAAAGATATGAAGTATTTGAATTCCAAATTCAGTATATTACATGGTTTCAGTTTTAAATTATTTCTGTTCTTATAAACCCTATTGTGACATGCTCAGTAAATGTTTTCTTTACAGTTTTCTTAAAATGTGTTTTCAGCATGTTTGAGTTAAAATACAAATCTTGTTAAATATTTTGAGTTTGCCTATTCAAGTATACGAATGTTTATCACGAAGTTATGAATGTTATGTTTTAAAGTCCTCACGAGAAATATCTATTTGACATACTCATTTAAGAAGTACAAGATTAGCCTAAATACTTTAAATGTTTCAAGTTTTATGTTTTAAAGGAATACATATATATGATGTTATGTTTAAAAATGGAAGCAGGTTTACCCTCATTTTCATTATGCATATGTAAATGTTTTGAAATTATATGTACATGTTTTAGCTTGAATACTTAAATTGTTTCAAAGCTATATGTTAAAGGAATGCATATATTCTATGTTCAAAGTATACGAACAATTGGTAGTGATTGTTTTACAAACTCTTATGTTCTAAAACACTACTAATTGAAACCCCATGACGAATGGTAGAATTACACACAAGCTTAGATTAGCTTACCCGGATTTTATTCGGACCCTCCTTTCAGGTGATTAAGGGCAGTTTTGATTAGAAGACGATGATGAAGAATCCGCCATTTTTGGGAAGACATGTTTAAGTAGTTTTCTTTTGGGAAACACTATGCACTCTAATAGTACATTTTGTATTAGTAGACAATGTAAGAATATGTATTAAGCCCTCAGGGCAGTTGACATGTAATGTTTATAAAGTCTTTAAGATTTTAGTTATACTCTGAATGTTAAATCATGTATGCTAAGTAAAGAGTGGCAAGTACCGGACGGATAGGCGTAATTTAAAAATAAGAAAAGAAAAGAAAAAGTTTTTCACGCTTCCGCAATCACATGTCGCACATCTATTCAATACCGCTGCTTCGCCTTCACCCTAAGGCCTCCGGGCCTGAGGGTGGCGGTCGCGATGCGAGATCCGCATAGGGTGGGTTTCGGGTCGTGACACAATCCATGAGCTTCTTTAGCCCAAGCCCCACTTCATTTTTAGGAAAAGTTATATCATCCCATGCAACTTTAGAACTGGTTAGGATGAGATGGTTACCATTTCAAAGAAAGGATCTCATAGCTTGCTCAATTTGATTAACCATCTTTTTGGGGAGAATGAAATGGGATGACCAAAAAACCTGGATGCTAAAAAGCACAAATTTGATTAGCTGAAGCCAAACTGCATAGGACAGGGATTTATTAGACCAATGAGTGATTTTACCAATGATGTAGTCAACCAAGGCTTTGCAATCTTGGGCTTTGAGCTTAGTTGAGATCAAAGGAACTCCAAGGTAATGGATAAGAGCGTGTGGCCGAAACCTCAAGAAAAACAGAGAGTGAAAAACAAAATAGAGAGGTGGCTGAGAATAAAGAAAAGAGAGCGGAGCCACGAGAGAAAAATGAAAAAGAACCTGCAGAGAGAAAAAGAGAGACAAAAATGAGTTTTTATGCAAAGGAGAGTGAGGTTAAGAAGGCCTTATTAGCAGATCAGCCTATGATGTTTCTTGTTTACAAAGAATCTTATTTTAATCTTGATGAAACTAACCAATCTCTTCCTAGTGTGGCTGTTTTTTTGTTACAGGAGTTCGAGGATGTATTTCCAGAGGAGATGCCGAGTGGGTTACCACCCATTAGAGGCATTGAACATCAAATTGATTTTGTACCAAGAGTCGTTATTCCAAACCGACCAGCCTATAGGAGTAATCCGGAGGAGACAAAGGAGCTTCAAAGGCAAGTTGAAGATTTGATGAGCAAGGGGTCCATGAAAGAGAGCATGAGCCCATGTGCAGTACCAGTGCTCCTAGTCCCAAAGAAGGATGGGACTTGGAAGATGTGCATTGATTGTAGAGTAGTCAACAATATTATGATAAAATATCGTCATCCCATTCCTAGATTAGATGATATGCTTGATGAATTGCATGGCTCATGTATTTTCAGTAAAATAGATCTTAAAAGTGGATACCATCAAATTAGAATAAAAGAGGGAGATGAATGGAAAACTACTTTTAAGACAAAATATGGACTTTATGAATGGTTGGTTATGCCATTTGGACTTACAAATGCACCTAATACTTTCATGAGATTAATGAACCATGTATTACGTGCGTTCCTAGGAAAATTTGTAGTCATGTACTTTGATGATATCCTAGTGTGCAACCAGAACTTAGGTGAACATATTGAGCATTTAAGATGTGTGTTTGATGTGTTGAGATGTGAAAAGTTGTATGCTAATTTTAAGAAATATACCTTTTGTATGAAAAAAATTGTTTTTCTTGGTTATGTTGTTAGTACAAATGGTATTGAGGTGGATGAAGAGAAAGTCAAGGCCATCAAGGAGTGCCCAACGCCTAAAGGCATCACTGAGGTGAGAAGCTTTCATGGTTGAGCTAGTTTTTATAGGCCTTTTATTAAGGATTTTAGCACAATTGCTGCACGACTCACTGAAATAATTAAAAAGAATATGGATTTCATTGGGGGATTGATCAAGTGAATGCATTTGCTAATATTAAAGAAAGATTATGTTCTGCACCTGTGTTAGCATTACCTGATTTTAAGAAAACTTTTGAAATTGAATGTAATGCCTCAAGAATAGGAATTGGAGCCGTTTTGATGCAGGATAGGCTACCATAGCCTTTTTCAATGAGAAGCTGAGTGGGGCGGCCTTGAATTACCCCACTTATGACAAAGAACTTTATGCTCTTGTTCGCGCTCTAGAGACGTGGTAGCACTACCTTGGGCCTAAGGAGTTTGTGATCCACACCGATCATGAATCATTGAAGCATCTCAAGGGTCAAGATAAATTAAATAAAAGACATGTTAGATGGATGGAATACATCGAGACCTTTCCTTATGTCATCCGTTACAAGTAAGGTAAGGAGAGCATTGTTGTTGATGCTTTGTCACAGAGGTATGTACTTCTTACTTCTATGAGTGCTAAATGCTTATGTTTGAATATGTGAAAAACGTGTATGCCAATGACGCTGATTTTTCTGATGTGTATATGGCATATGATAAAATGGCATTTGGTAAGTTTTACACGCATGATGGTTATTTGTTTAAAGAAAGCATATTGTGTATGCCAAATTGTTCAATGCGTGAATTATTGGTGCGTGAGGCACATGATGGGGGGATTAATGGGGCACTTTGGTGTCAGAAAAACCTTAGAAATTTTACATGAACATTTCTTTTGGCCTAGGATGAGGAGAGACGTCACTCGAATATGTGTTAGGTGCATTACATATAGAAAGGCCAAATCTAAGGTTTTACCACATGGGTTGTATACACCCTTACCCGTTCCCAGTGAGCCATTAGTAGACATATCTATGGACTTTGTTTTGGGGCTGCCTAGGACAAAAAAGGGTAGAGATTCTATTTTTGTGGCAAAGGACAGATTTAGTAAAATGTCACATTTCATTCCATGCCAT
Source organism: Nyssa sinensis (assembly GCA_008638375.1). Lineage (NCBI taxonomy): Eukaryota > Viridiplantae > Streptophyta > Magnoliopsida > Cornales > Nyssaceae > Nyssa > Nyssa sinensis. The sequence goes on from CM018050.1 coordinate 14,216,585, forward strand.
AAAACAGATGATGCCACAAACATAATTGATTTGTTTATTCAAGGAAATAGTGCGAATCCATGGTGTACCTAGGAGTATTGTTTCTGATAGGGATGTTAAGTACCTTAGCTACATTTGGAAGGTTTTGTGGGGAAAATTAGGTACCAAGCTTTTATTTTCCACTACTTGTCATCCACAAACTAACGGATAGATTGAAGTAGTCAATAGGACTCTAACTCAACTCTTTTTTTTTTTTTAAAGTAAATTTATTAAAGGAAAGGAAGAGAAAAGAAGATACAAAAGAAGAGGGCATACCCTTGAAACAAGCTAGGGGGAAGGAGAGACTTCTACAAACAAAAGAAACCCTGTCCCAAAGCTACAAAACAATACAAACATAACCATTACACGTTAAAGATAGTACTTGGAAGAGACCAAACACAATGAAGATGCCTATTGGTTGCAGAATTTAAGATCCTTGTAGATGTAGTTAGCTTTCCGCGAATCATATCCTTGATTCGAGCAATAATGGCTTGAGAATTTTTCTTTTCCTGATTGAACAATCTACTATTCCTTTCTCTCCAAATATTATATATTGCGCAAGCTAGAGAAAGCTTACCTATGATAGTCGAGAAATTTTGCCTTTAAAGGTATTGCTAGCCCAAAAAAGATCTGCTACCAGTCTCCATTTGGATATTGGTAACCACTAAGAGAGATGATGTGGTACAAAATGGAGGAGGTGAAGGGACAGGAGAAGAAGATGTGGGAGTGACTCTCCTGATCTTGCAAGCAAAAGAGACATTTGGTATCATGGCCATGACAGGAAGAGAAGAGGCGGCCCTTTGTCCTGAGCCTGTTTCGAAAAGCCATCCAAAGAATGAAAGCAACACGGGGAGTGGCCTTAGGATGCAAAATTAGCTTCCACCAGTGAACCCGGGATTTATGGTCCCTCAGAATGTCCCAAGCTGATCTAATGGAAAACTCCCCATTAGAGGAGGGAACCCAGATTGCTTTATCTTCCCGATGAGGAGCAGGAAGAAGGCTTGGAGGCATACCATACTTCAGCTCAAGCAGATGAGGAGAATTAGCTACCAACCAATTCCTGTGATTATCCAAAATGATGGCTTTTACTTTAGCATATCTCCCAAGCCCAGAATCATAAATAACTCGATCTCCCATGTTGTCATAAATAGGCCCATTAGGAAGCCAAAAGTCAAACCAGAGAGACGCAAAGCAGCCATTGCCAATAGAAATTTTAACGTAAGGCTTAAACAGAGGCCGGGACTTAAGAATTTTCCTCCAAGCCCACTTTTACCTTTAAGAATATTGCTACGAGTCCAAAGAACCCAAGGGGAGGTAGAGGGATTTTCAAACATAGCCCAAATAAGCTTCCCCACAGCTACTAAATTCCAATCAATAATCTTCTTTAATCCAAGACCCCCTTCATTCTTGGGACAAGTAACATCATTCCAAGCAACTTTGGATCTAGAAGAAATGAGATGGCTGCCACTCCAAAGAAAATTCCTCATAGCTTGTTCAATTTGGTGCACCACCTCTTTTGGGAGGATAAAATGGGTAGTCTAGTAAACTTGAATGCTAAAAAGCATAGATTTTATTAGTTGAAGCCAACCTGCATAAGAAAGGGATTTGTTAGCCCAATGGTTGATTTTACCAATAATGCGGTCGACCAGGGTTTTGCAATCCCGGGCTTTCAGCTTGGAAGATATCAAAGGGACTCCAAGGTAGGGAACAGGAAGGGATCCTTCAGGAAAACCAATATGATCAATAATTTGCTGCCTTGGGTTGCAATCCACACCCGAGAGGAAAATATTACTTTTGAAGGCATTATGCTGAAGGCCAGAGAAAGGAAGCAAAAGTGTCCCGAACCTTCCTTGAGGATAGAGGCTGATCGTAAATCCCATGACAAAATAGCATTATATCATCAGCAAAGCAGAGGTGAGTCAGCTTGGTTTTCTAGCATCTCCAGTGATACTTAAAACAAGGATCGGCTGATTTCTGATGAAGACTCATAGAAAGCACATCCATAGCAAGCACAAAAAGATATGGAGATAGAGGGTCCCCTTGCCTTAGCCCCTTTGCACCAGGGAAAAAACCTTCCAGCTCACCGTTGATAACTACTGAGTAGCGGAGGGTGGTTATACAACAAACAATCCAATCTATAAACAACTGAGGAAATCCCATAATAGTCATGGTGTCAATAATAAACTCCCACCTCACCGAATCGTAGGCTTTCTTGAGATCAACTTTCATGGAGCGGCAGCGTGCCAGAATTCTTATGGTAATTATGCATAAGAGCTTGGGCTAGAAGGATGTTAATCACTAATTTTCCTACCTTTAATAAAAGCCGATTGAGACTAGTCAATGAGGCTAGGAAGGACTTTCTGAAGGCGGTTGGCAAGGATTTTGGAGATGGCTTTGTAAATAGTGTTGCAACAAGCTATAGGACGGTAATCATGAATAAAGGAGGGATTAGGGATTTTGGGGACAAGAGTAATAGCTGTGGCATTGAGCTCTCTGAGAATGGTCTTAGCAGAAAAAAATTCAGAGATTGCCGCAATGACTTCAGGTTTGACAATACTCCAAGCTTTCCTGAAAAATTGGCCATTAAATCCATCAGGCCCTGGAGCTTTATTTGGGTGGAGACTAAAGAAAGCTTCCTGGATTTCATCTTCTGAGACAGGGCATTGGAGAGCATTAAGAGCATCAAGAGGTAAACTCTCAGAGATCACTGAAGCAAGAGCTTGCTTACCTGGATAAGGAATGGTACTTTCAGTTCCAAGAAGCTCCTTATAAAATTGGACAACGACACTTTTGATCTCTTCGGGACCATCAATTCTGTTGCTATTTGCATCAAGAAGGCTGACAATCTTGTTACGATTCCTTCTGTTAGTCACTGATTTGAAGAAGAATGAAGTATTTTGATCACCTTCTGATAGCCATTGAATCCTGGATTTTTGTTTAGCCATGCTCTCTTCACCAGAAAGTATAGAGTAATAATCATGATGAGCTTCTTTCTCCTCTTGAATTAATCTTTTATTCCCAAGATACTGCTGAAGGAGGGTTTGGATGTCATGAAACTTATTCTGGGCCTCTTGAACTCGAGTAGGAAGGTTCTTGAACCTTTGCTGGTTTAAGGCCTTAAGAGCATATTTAACTTTTTTGAGTTTCTGGCAACATATAAACATGGCTGTACCTTGAAAGGTTGAGTTCCAAGCTTGTTCCACGATAGGTAAAAAATCCTCATAATTAGCCCAGCAGTTAAAAGAACTTGAAAGGAATCTTGCTCTTTTTCAACAGAATGCCAAGTTTGACATTAATAGGAAAGTGATCAGATAGGCCAGGGGGAATAAATTCAGCTTCAGCAGATGGAAAAGTAGTAAGCCAAGTTTGATTGACAAGAGCTCTATCAAGCTTCCTTTGAATGGCATGAGAAGCAGATTGTCCGTTAGACCAAGTGAAAAAGTGTCCAGAAAATATTAAATCCTCAAGATCGGAATTCATAAAGCATCTATTGCAATCATCCATAACAGTTGGTCAGTCCAATTTACCTCCTCTTCTTTGATGGGGAAACCGAAATAGCATTGAAATCCCCAAAGACAAGCCAAGGAATATCCTGAGAGATGGAGGCCTGAAGATGAATGTCCCTGCAGAGATCAGTTCTCTGAGAATAGGAGTTGGAGCCATATATAACTGAAATAATAATAGGAGCATTGGTATCCCGAATTGTGGCATTGCAATGGATGGCTTGCGCAGATGCACAAGAAGAGTTAATTTGTAATTTAGAATTATACCAACCTAATCCAAATTCTTCCCCGAGGGGGAATGAGAGTAATTATGCAAAAAAGACCAACCAAGAATGAGAGAGCTAGCCATAGCATCCTTAGAAGCAAGTTTAGTTTTAGTCTCTACTAATACCAAAAAAAAAAAAAGAATAAGTATGAAAAAACGAACGAATCTCACGCTGTTTAGACGGATTATTCATACCCTTTATATTCCAGCAAGCAAAATTCATTGAGAAAAGGAAAGGGTGTTGGAACCTAATGTTCCCTGATTCCTTAAAAGTTTTGCCTTTCGACTTCGCTTTCTTCGTTGATTCCTTTTGAAGTTACTTCCAGTATCGGCTTCGTCAACTTTGGTTAATTTATCCACTAAGGGGTTAGAATATGGAGAAGTAGTGGAAGTAGAGTAATTGCCTTCACATGGAGAATTGACTGTTTGTATATGTCTATCCAAATTTGCATCCTCCAAGGATAGAGGGAAAATTCTTGCATTATGAGGGGTAGGCAAGAGGGATTTGTTTCTGAACAATGTCCATGTCTACAACTTGAATCATAGGAGATCGAATGATGATGTGCTACTGCCGATCAGGGTCCTCAAGGATTGGCACTGTACTGTTGGAATCAGTCAATCGGTTGGAAGGATTGGAACCGTGAGGTTGACTGAATTCTGCCTTTTCTCCAACGTTTGCTATGGCCACTATGCCCACCTGAGCAGTAGGAGGGGGACTGGTTGGGGTGGGACTTCCTGAACAGATTTTCCTTTATTTGAAACTACTCTCCATTCACCCCTAGTGACTTTGGGGTCTGGACAGGCTTGAGTAGGGGGAGGGTTGGATTTATTCTCAGAGCATGAACCTCTACTATGTACAAAAGTAGCAGCCATTGATATTCAACAAATATTTCTATTGAAAAGTAGTCATCTATCTGAACATCAAAGGAATCTGGGAGATCATGTGTAGCTTCTATTTCAACACAAATCTGAGCATAACTAATTCTGGTATGCTCCTCTGTGTGGGTGTCTGCATAGAGAGGCTTTCCAACAACACTGGCAACATAACTGAGTCCTTCAGTTGTCCATAGTTCATATAGGACATTGAATAGTTTAATCCAAATAGGGATTTTTTTAACATCTTTCTTGGCAAGGGCCATACCTGGTCTCCATTGTTAAAGAATAATATGTCGGCCAGAGAAGTGCCAATGGCCCATTTCAAGAATTTTAGTAACAGAAGAGGGGGAATCAAACTTAAAAAAAAAAAAAAACCCATTCCCATTAGTAAGGGTCTCTTCCAGACCTTCCTTCCCCCATAACTTGTCTGCAACTTTCTTAACCCAAAATAGAGGCATTTTCTTATCCAAAAAATACCCCACCAGGGTATTTTCCAATAAGGGAATCCCAGCCTGAACGACATTAGGAGGAGGACGAACCAATATACGCTCCCCTTTGAGATCAGGAGGAATGAAATTAAGCTTGAATTTCTGGCGGGGAAGAGATTGAGTGAATAGAGAAGCCCATGCCGTGGGTTGGTGCACATCGCTGGTAACTGGATTAGGTGTTGACAGACCAGTTAGCTTATGTTGTAGAATAGGACCATTTGAGCTCTAAGTATTCACCGAGGGAGCTAGAGGACCTTGTAAAGAGATATTAGGCGTAGATGCATAGACTGTAACAGGAGAGCTGGTTTTAGTTGGTGAACACGCTACCCTTGCAGAGGGTGACACCTGTCCATCTTGTTGGCTAGCACCGATTTTGTCCATGCTAGGAGGGGACTCTAGAGTGGTAAACTATGGATTTACAGTGACTGCACAGGAATCAATTTCCCTAGAATGGCCAACTGTCACGGAAGCATCAGTAAGTCTTTCTTCTTGACCGACTATAGCAGGCCTGATATCTAGAAGAGAAGCTAACGGCCCAGTTCCTCGCAGATCTCTAGATGACGTAGGATAGGAATAGGTAAGGGTCCCACCACCTGTTGGAGCAGAACGTTGCGTAGCAATGGCCTTTGGTAGAAGCGCTGGGTCCATGCTAGCAAGAAGTGAATCCTGACCTTGTAGAGAAATATTAGGTGTAGAGGAGCAGGCTGTAGTAGACCTACTGAATTTAACTAATGAACACGCTACCTCTTCTTGACCGCCCTACAATAGGCGTAATTTCTGGAATAGTAGCTGATCGCCTAGTCCCCCTCAGACCTATATATGAGATAGAATAGGGAATGGGTAAGGGGCCCACCTCCTATTGGAATAGCATGTTGCGTGATCGACTGAATGGCTTCTGAGAGAGCAGTAGGTTGAACAGTGACCTGAAACTGCTGCAGAAGATCAGGACTGTTGCGCCTGGTTGGAATGGTTACATTTTTTGACATTTGCAGGTTTGGAGCGTGTGTAACACTCACCCTTTTCAGCACCATCCATGGTGCTACCTCCATTGATGACTTCTTCAGTATACTGGTTAACTGAATCGATTAGGAAATCTGAGTTTACCGAAAAACCTCCATATTCTTCCTCCAAATCAAGGGCTTCTTTAGGAATGAATTCTCTGCCACTAGCCTATTCAGCCCAGGTTAACCTTGATGGAGAATTATGTAGAGCCGCTACAGGGGTGCTGGCATACACCTCTTCATCTTCAAAATTACGAATAGCAGTAAAGTCTTGAAGATGAGTAGCAGAAACTCCATGAGCATGATGAGACTTATTAATATGCGAACCATGAACCGTAGCAACCTTTAGAGAAGGATGATACTTGTTAGTTAGCGATCCATTGAAGGTGGAATAAGCTGAAACCCCTTGAGATTGATGATGCTTGGTAGCTTGCAAGCCATTACTCACCGTATGGGATGATGGAGAAAATGCCATGAATGCAGGGAACAAGGGACCAGCTAACAGCTTATGGAAGTTCTAGAGTGAGAAGCTCTGCCTTCTCTCTAGACTCCATCCTTTGTGGAATCAATAAGGTTAAATAGGTATCCTAACTCAACTCTTACGCATTGTCATTCAAAAAAATTTAAGAACTTGGGAGGACTGTTTGCCATTTATAGAGTTTACATATAATAGGACTATGCACACTACTACTTCTTATTCTTCCTTTGAAATTATTTATGGGTTTAATCCACTTACTCCTTTAGATTTGATGCCTTTATCTATTGATGACAAGAGTAGTTTGGATGGCCATAGGAAGGTTGAATTGGTGAACTCAATTTATGAAAGGGTACGACTTCAAATTGCACAGAAGAATGAAAAGTTTGCTTCCCAAGCCAATAAAGGGCGAAGGCATGTCATTTTCGAACGCGGAGATTGGGTTTGTGGGTTCACATGCGCAAAGAAAGATTGCCAGCCTATAGAAGAACTAAATTGCATCCTCGAGGAGATGGACCTTTCCAAATCCTTGAGAAAATTAATGATAATGCTTATAAAGTGGATCTTCCAGGTGAGTATAACGTTTCTGCTACTTTCAATGTTTCTAATCTTTCTCCCTTTGATGCAGGTGACGATTCGAGGTCGAATCATTTTGAGAAGAGGGGGAATGAAGGGCACCAAGGTGGATCGAGTCTTAAAGATCCTTTACAAGTTCTAGATGGGCCAATCACAAGGTCGAGAGCTAAGAAGATCAAGGAAACAATGCAAGGATTGGTGCAATCCACTTGGACCGAGTTTGCACATTCATCGAGCAAAACCCCAACCTTCAAGATGGGCTTGAAAGAAGAAGAACCAGCTTTAATCCATGTGATACAAGCTATAGAGGGGGGCAGCATAGCCTCGTGGTTTCGTATAGACTTTTTATTTCGTTAAGTAGAGGCGTGTGAGCCTATTTTATGTTTTTATGGTTGTAGGCATTTGGGCCTATTTAACTCATTTAGTGGATTTCTTTTATTAAGTTTTTAGTCGGTAGTTTAGGACTTTTTGGGCCTTAAGATGTTCAGCTCGTGTCTTTTAATTGATGTAGGCCTTAATCGGCCCTAGAGTGTCATTGAGGGTTTTAAAAAGGACTTGTAATCGCAATTTTGAGACTAGGAACGTGAATGAAGCTTTCTGCATAGAGAATTTTTTAGTTTTCTCTACTTGTTCTTGAGTGAACTACGAACCTTTCAAAGGCATACCCTTTGTGGCATTCTCATCAAATCTAGGTTCTTGAAACAACTTTTCAATGGGTCTAGATCATCTTGACTTGATTCTTGGCTTTCTTGGAGAAGTTTCATTTTGATCGTGGGTTCAAGGGATTTCGATCTTACGAGTTCACATCAGATAATGTGTTAGGTACTAAGGTTAATCGTCTTTGGGAAAGAATATGTTATGACTGAATTTGATAATTCTTGGACGATTGAGATGATCAAATGAATAGTGACTTGTGGGAGATAATAGTATGTTTAAGGGCAACAGTTAATACTCTTGTTGAAAGATATAAGGTGACAAAGAGCTGGAATTGTAAGACCTTGGGAAGTCAGTGAGTCTGACAACAATTGATTTGAGAAATAGCCTAAGAGAGACTTAAAAGATAGTGATGTGAGGAGTTTGAGACTCCGATTAAATTGATGACATATCAGGAATATGAGGATTATTGAGTGAATCATAGATAAGCCCTAATAGGGTAAAGACAAATAGAGCCTTGAGAGACAACTACTAAATAGGTGAGATTGTTAAAGATAACATTATAAATGTGATGATTCTTTTGGAGACTACTGCATGATGAATGATTATTGGGGAGAAAATTCAATGGATCTTATTGAACTAGATGACGGTATGACCCAATTGTGAATATTATTCTATCAAGTTAGCCGAGTTGCTTCAAAGGGTAAATGATTGATGATTCTAAATAGCCTTTGAGAATCAATGTGGCCTAATGGTTAAAGAGGCTGAACTTGTAGCAAATGTCTGGAAGGATTGTGAGTACAACAATTAAGATATAAGAGATACGTGATTCCTTAAGGTACTACGATGACACTTGTGATTGTAGGAGAATGTAAGAATGACTAAAACTGTGATAATGGGGGAGTTCTGAACTTCTATGATTATAAAAACTTTAATTAATCGTGATAAACTCTAAATGCGAAATGTAATGATCTAATGACATGATAGCCAAATTGCTTAAGTAATTCTAAAATATGATATGAAGCCCAAGAGTGGATAAGATTGTGAATAGCAGTTTTTGCAAATGAGTAAGTACTAGTATGCTAGTATGATATTAAAGCTTCGGTTATAGATGAAACTAATCACATGATAGTGTGACTCTATGGTCATAGAATGTATGAAGAACTCCCCATAAGGGTGATAAGGTTCTCTCGGAGAATAGTTCTGTAAAAGAAAAAAAAAGATTTGAATAACGATTGGGGAAGAAACATAACATGTAATGAAAACTGAATATGATTACTGAGTACAAAAAACTAAACACTCGAAGAACCTTTTTTTTTTTTGCATAAGAAGCAAACCGGGAATTGAAATTTTATTCCGTAAGTTTGTGCATGTGTAGTTTATCTATTTAAAGGTGTGTGAACTGGTTTGGTGGGAGTTTGACTATTTCAGGGAATTTTTGGGGGTCAAAGGGCCAAAGGGGCCGTTTGGGCACTTAAGTCCCTCTTTTTTGCATAAGTTGCAAATCGGGCATCCAAATTGTCTTCAATAAGTTTGAGGACATGTATTATAACTTTAGAGGTGTGTGAGGAAGTTTGGTTGTGTTTTGACCATTTGTGGGCAATATGGACGGTGGATGTAATTTAAGTGATTGTAAAAAAGGCCATGTAGAGAGAAGGGAGAGCTTCTCTCTCTAGGATTTTCCTAATCCTTCTCTTCTCTTGCACAATGCCGTTAATGGCTTCGATTCAATCATTTTGAGATATACTCCATGATCCCCAAGCTTCATCCGTCACTTCCTCACCCCCCCATGCAAAGGATCGGAGTCCCATTGATACCAGCTTTTCTATGTCTTCTATGCCTTCATGCCAGGGTATGGGAAAAATCTCTTGTCACAAAAGTTGTTCCGGTCCAGTGGAGTGTGTGCATGGTCACTATGTAAATGATGCTGCCATCAGGGCTAAGGATATGCGTTGGCAGCAACCTTCACTTGTTATTTCAAATGCAGGTCCTGGCATCCCCTCCAAAGCTTCATTTGAAAACCAACGGCCTGAACAGAATCATCCTTCTTTATCCTGGGCAAATGGCGTTGAGCAAGGGGAGTTCATTCCTCAAGCTGCTCTTGATCTTGAAAATGATTATGGGGGCTTCTCTTCTGATTGCTCCTTCATGAGAGAGCAAGAAGTTCTCAAGCCCAATAGTTCCAACAGCATTGGTGTTCATGGAAGAGGTCAGGCGGCGCATGGCTCATCCTCAACATGCAGTAAGAGTGGGACAGCAACTCATTCGACCCAACAAGCAGAATTAATCCAACGGCTAGAAATTATTTTATTCCAATGGGTGGAAAAGCTAATACTGATATGCTTAGTATATCAGTTCCCACTACCGCTGACATTGCCTCCATCTCTCAGAATATTTCCCATCTCAGTGCTAGACGGACTGATCTAGGTGTCAACGTGTCACCTCTTGAGACAGGGAGACCTGATCCTAAAGCTGGAGATTATGGCTATCATATAGCAGGTGCAGGTAGTGGTGACGTGCAAACAGTTCCTACATCTGCTGACATTGCCCCCTATGCTCAGTCATCCTATCCCCTTTCGCCACAAGCTGCTACTTCAAATGGAAATGCAGACTCCTCTGCTGTTGCCACTACACATAGCCCCTACTATTCCTTGCTAAAAGCAACTGGGCCCACGTCCTATTCCCCCCCCCTTGCCTATTCCCAGTGCCAATATTTTGTCCCACGCAAGTTCAGAGACTGCTAACTCTGATATTGTCCATGTTGAAGCCGTTGCCCCTCTGCATGACGCTGCTAGTTCCCTAGCATTGTAGAGGCTGGTCTCTCCTGTTGCTAATACAGCGACCATCCCCTCCTGGACTTCCCTTTTCCAAAAACCTGCACCTCTCAAAAAATTTCACTTGGAATTCAAGCCACCTCAAATTGAGGGTGAAAGAATCACTGTCCAGCCTCCCTTGGAAGTTGTTCAAGCAGGTATTTCAGGTTGGGAGAATACCTTGGTAGGTTATTTTCTTGACAAGAAAATGCCATTTCTTTGGATTAAAAAAATGGCGGAAAAGCTCTGGAACAAAGAAGGCTTAAATGAAGTTCTTACCAATGGAAATGGGTTCTTCTTCTTCTTCTTCAAATTCGATTCCTTGCATGCCATTAATTCTATTCTTGAAAGTGGTCACTGGCACTTCTCTGGTCGGCACATTATTCTGCAAAAATGGCACCCTGGCATGACTCTATCCAAGAAGGATGTAGCTAAAATCCCTGTTTGGGTTAAATTCTTCAACATCCCTTATGAGCTCTGGACAGCGCAAGGCCTTAGCTATGTTGCTAGTGCCATTGGGAGACCTCTTTATGCAGATTCCCACACGAAAGATCAGACTATTAGTTGTGCGAGAATATGCGTAGAGGTGGATGCTACCAAAGACCTCCCTGATTCTTTTGATATAATGTTAACAAACTCAAAAGTGGAAATTCTTGTTGAATATCAATGGCTTCCTTCAATGTGCACTCACTGCCGTATATTTGGCCACTGGATTGCTAACTGCCCTTCATTCAAAACAGAAAATGAGATACCCAATAACCGTCCTACCTTAGCTGCAAGGAAATCCAGCACTAGTGAATGGCGCATTGTCTCTGGCAAAGGTAAATCTATCCTTAGTGATGGAAAAATCCCTGAAGATGCCCTCTCTATTGATCCAAATCTGTCAAAATCATGCCCTGTAGGGCTGCGACCAGAAATGCTACACCCAGGTCCTTCTAGTGACGGTGTAACTATTGTCCCAAATCATTCCAATACATGTTGCGATGGGTTGCAGCCTGATATGCCGCAATTAAAATCTCCTAACGTCAGTACAACAGTTGAGAGCCCTGCCCTTAAGCAACTAGTCCCTCACAAATCTGCTACCCGTTCTGCATTGGAAATTGCTAAGCCTTCGGATCAGTCTCCCCTCCCCTCCCTTCAATCTAAGGACCTGGATTTACTATCCCCCAATGATCCAACTCTTTGTTATTTTCAAACGGTCAGCAACCTAGGCGAGATAAGCAGCTCAACCTCTACTGCTTCTCCTGATTCTAATTCCCTTGTGGACAAAATTGCCAGAGTTGACAAAGCTGACATTGGTAGCAGTTTCACCAGAAATCAGCTCAAAAAACAAAGACGAAAGAAGAAAGCCAAAGGAACAGCAAGTTCCGGCCCCCTCACATTTTCTCAATGAACTTTGTATGTTGGAATATAAGGGGTATGAACAGTCCCTCAAAACAGCGTGAAGTCCGTATGTTTGTTCGTGACCATTATATTTGTTTTCTTGGTTTAGTTGAGACAAAAATTAAGGAAGCTGCCAAGGATATTACTGCTAATTCCCTCATCCCTAGATGGTCCTTTTTGCACAATTTTCCTATTCAGCTTCTGGTCGGATTTGGATTGGCTAGAACAATGCTATGCTGCAGATTAACTCCTCGTGTGCTACCAGTCAAGCCATTCATTGTAACATTACAATTCGAGAAACCAAATCCTCCATGCTCATTTCAGTTATTTACGGCTCTAACAACTCTCTCCAAAGAAATGATTTATGGCGTGACATCCATCTCTAAGCAGCTATCTCCAAGGGTCTCCCCTGGCTTATTTTGGGCGATTTCAATGCTATCCGTTTTCCCTATGAAAGAAGAGGAGGCAATGGCGATTGGCCCCCTATTATGAATGACTGTAACACTTGTTTTTTGAATGCTGAGCTTGAGGATCTGAGATTTTCTGGGCATTTCTTTACATGGTCTAACGGTCAAGCTGCCCCCCACACAATCCACAGGAAGATTGATAGAGCTTTAGTCAACCAGGACTGGCTATCTGCTCTTCCTTCTGCTGAAGTTGAATTCCTCCCTCCTGGCCTCTCTGACCATTCCCCTATTATTGTCAGATCTGGCATAACTATCAAGAAGAGCAAAATTCCCTTCAAATTTTTCAATTTTTGGGCCGATTATGATGATTTCCTTCCTACTGTTGAGCAAGCCTGGCGCTCTAACTTTCAAGGTACTGCCATGTTTATCTGTTGCCAAAAGCTTAAGAAGGTGAAATATGCTCTTAAGCATTTCAATCAGCAAAGATTCGAGAACATCACCTCCCGTGTTCAAGAAGCCCGTAACAAGCTCTATGACATCCAATCTCTCCTTGATAGAGATCCTGGGAATGAGAGTCTCCTTCTAGAGGAAAAGGAAGCTCATCACACTTTTCATTCCCTTCTTAGCAGTGAGGAAAGTCTAGCTAAGCAAAAATCCCGTATTCAATGGCTTTCTGAAGGGGACCAAAACACGTCCTTTTTCTTCAAATATGTGAATAACAGGAGGAACCGCAATAAGATCCTTAGCCTCCTTGATGCAAACAGCCGCAGAATTGATGACATAAAAGAGGTCAAATCCGCCATTGTTGAATTTTACCATGATCTCCTTGGAACTCCTAGTCCCATTCTCTACCCAGGTAAGCAAGCTCTTGCAAACTTTATCCCTAATCGCCTTCATTCTGATTTCTTTAATGTCCTTCAATCCCCTGTCTCTGAGCAAGAAATCCAAGATGCCCTCTTTAGCCTTCCCCCTAACAAAGCCCTTGGGCCCGACGGCTTTAATAGCTTCTTTTTTCAAAAATCTTGGAATATCATTAAACCTGAAGTTATTGCAGCTATCTCTGAATTTTTTTCCTCTAAATCTATCCTTAAAGAGATGAATGCCACAGCTATCGCCCTTGTCCCCAAAGTCCCTAACCCCTCTTTTGTCCATGATTTTCGGCCTATATCCTGCTGTAACACCCTTTACAAAACCATTTCCAAAATTCTGGCCAACCGTCTCAAGAAAGTTCTTCCTAGCCTCATTGATCCTTCTCAATTTGCTTTTATTCAAGGAAGGAATATCAGTGACAACATCCTTCTGGCCCAAGAGCTTATGCATAATTACCACAAGGACACTGGTTCTCCTCGATGCACTCTGAAAGTTGACCTTAAGAAAGCATTTGATTCAGTGCGGTGGGAATTCATTACTGACACTTTGAGCATAATGGGATTTCCCTAGCTTTTTATTGACTGGATTTTTTGCTGCATCTCTACTCCTCGTTTCTCAGTTGTCATTAATGGCGAGTTGGAAGGTTATTTTCCCGGGGCTAAGGGTTTAAGGCAAGGAGACCCTCTTTCCCCCTATCTCTTTGTGATTGCTATGGATGTCCTCTCTTTGATTCTCTATCAAATGTCGGCTGGATCTCAGTTTAAGTACCATTGGAGATGCCATAAGTCCAAGCTGACCCATCTCTGTTTTGCTGACGACATCATGCTCTTCTGTCATGGGGATCTTGCCTCTGCCTCTATCCTTAAGCAAGGGCTCGTCACTTTTGCCTCCTTTTCTGGCCTTCTGCACAATGCTTCCAAAAGCAACATTTTCCTTTCAGGTGTGGATTCCAACCTCAAGCATCTCATCGTTGCTCAAGTCAGTTTTCCTGAAGGCTCCCTTCCTATCCGTTACCTTGGAGTGCCTTTGATTTCTACCAAGCTGAAAGCCCAGGATTGCAAATCTTTAGTAGATCGCATTATTGGTAAGATCACTCATTGGGCCACAAAATCTCTTTCCTATGCAGGTCGTGTTCAGCTGATCAGGTCTGTCCTTTTTAGCATTCAAGTTTTCTGGTCTTCTCACTTCATCTTCCCTAAAAAGGTGGTAAATCAGATAGAGCAAGCCATGAGATCTTTTCTCTGGAGTGGCAACCATCTCATATTTTCTGGTTCCAAAGTTGCTTGGGAGGATGTTTCTTGCCCTAAAAATGAAGAGGGTCTTGGTATTAAGAGGCTTGTTGATTGGAACCTAGCTGCTTTGGGGAAACTCATATGGGCTCTATTTCAAAATCCCTCTAAATCCCTTTGGGTTCAGTGGATTCACAGCAACCTTCTTAAAGGCAAAAGCTTCTGGGAAATCAAATGTCCCCAATCTTGCTCATGGGCATGGAGGAAAATGATCAAATTCCGCCCGTTATTCAAACCATACATCAAAATTGTCATTGGTAATGGGTGTTTTGCCTCTCTCTGGTTTGACTATTGGCTCCCTACTGGCCCCATCTACGATAATATGGGAGAAAGAGTTATATATGATTCGGGTCTTGGTAGAAAAGCTACAGTGAGTAACATTATTCTTGGAAATCATTGGAACTGGCCCATTGCTAATTCTCCCCACCTGCTGGACCTTAAGAATGGTATGCCTCCTAATCTTCTCCCATTCCCCCTCCTTGATGATAAAGCTTTCTGGTTACCCTCCCCAAATGGGGTCTTCTCCATCAACTCTGCCTGGGATTCCCTGCATAGCCGTAACCCCCAGGTAAATTGGTGGAAGCTTGTTTGGTATCCTAAAGCTATCCCCTGTGCAGGGTTCATCCTTTGGATGGCCATCCGCCACAGCTTAAGGACCAAGGACCGTCTTTTCTTTTCTAATCTTGGTCATGACCCTAAGTGCCTATTCTGTTTAAGAGAAAATGAGAGCCACAACCACCTCTTTTTTTCTTGTTCCTTCACTTCCAACATATGGTCTCATTTGCTCTCTAAAAGTGGATTTCAAAGCCCAAATGGGGACTGGCATCAGACTGTTCTTTGGGCTACCAATTCATTCAAAGGCAAGTCCTTTTCCTCCATTTTAGGCCGGCTCACTCTTGCTTGTACAATTTACAACATTTGGCGTGAAAGGAATAGCAGATTGTTCACCAAGATCGAGAAAAACTCAGAGGCCATCATAGCTCAAACTCAGGACATGATCCATGGCAGGCTCACATCTTCTAGAGGGATTCAAGACTCTTTCTCTAATAGGCATCTCCAGTGTACTTGGTCTTTACCTTGTAGTATTTTTAATATGTAATATTTCTCAACATGGGCCATGAGCTCTAGGTTTTCTTGTTTTCCTTTTTGCTTGTCTGAGGGTTTGCCCTCTTGTTTTGTATTTCTGTTTAGTCTTGGTTTATTTCCTGCTTGGGGTTGAGAGTTCTTTCTGCCTGTAGTAGTTCTCCTTCCCTTTAGCTTGTTTGCGGGTATGCCCTCTTGATCTTGTATTTATTTTTCTTCTTTTATATATCTTTTACTTATCAAAAGAAAAAAAAAGTGCAAAAAGGGGGCGTTTTGGCACCCAAGTCTTTTTTTTTTTTGCATAAGTTCAAAACTAGACATCCGAATTGCATTTCGTAAGTTTGTGGATAGGTATTATCACTTTAGAGGTGTGTGAGTAGGTTTGGTTGTGTTGGACCTTTTCCGGGCATTATGGGCGGTCAAACGGCCAAACGGGTCCTGTTTTGGCATTTAACTCCCTCTTTTTTGCATAAGTTGCAAACTAGGAATCCGAATTATGTTTCATAAGTTTGAACACATATATTTTATTTTTTAGAGGTCTTTGAGTTGTTTTGGTGGTGGTTTGACCATTTTTGAGCATTTTTGGAGTGTATCGGGCCAAATGGGGTCGTTTTGGCACTTAAGTCCCTGTTTTTGGCATAAGTTGGAAACCGGAAATCTGAAATGTCTTTTGTCCATTTGAGTACTTGTATTTTAATAATTTAGAGCTGTTTGAATAGGTTTGGTGATGGCTTGAAAGTTTTCGGGTATTTTTGGCGATCAAAGGGTTTGTTTTGGGCACTCAAGTCCCTCTTTTCTACATAAGTTGCAAATTGAGGATCCGAATTGGGTTCCATAAGTTTGAGGATATGTATTACAACTTTAGAGGTGTGTGAGCTAGTTTGGTTCTGGTTTGACCTTTCCAGGCATTATGGGTAGTCAAACGGCCAAAAGGGCCCGTTATGGCATTAAACTACCTTTTTTTGCATAAGTTGCAACCCGGGAGTCCGAATTGTGTTCCGTTAGTTTGAACACATGTAATATATTTTTTTTATAGGTGTTTGAACTGGTTTGGTGTTTGTTTGACTGTTTCTGTGCATTTTCGGCAGCCAAAGGGCCTGTTTTGGGCACTTAAGTCCCTCTTTTTTGCATGAGTTGCAAACCGGGCATCCGAACTGTGTTCCAAAAGTTTAAGGACATGTATTATAACTTTAGAGGTGCATTAGCTAGTCTGGTTGTGGTTTGATCATTTCCGGGCATTATGGATAGTCAAAGGGCAAAAAGTGGTCGTCTTGGCACTTTCCTCTTTTCTTTTTGCATAAATTGCAAATCGGTCATCCGAATTGTGTTCCGTAAGTTTGAGGACAGGTATTATAACTTTAAAGGTGTGTGATCTAGTTGTTTTGTGATTTGACCTTTTTCGAACATTATGGGCAGTCAAACAGCCAAAAGGAGTCCGTTTTGGCACTTAAGTCCCTTTTGTTTTGCATAAGTAGCAAACCGGGAATCAAAATTTTGTTTCGTTAGTTTGTGCACATGTAGTTTATCTATTTAAAGGTGTGTGAAATGGTTTGGTGGGAGTTTGACTATTTCAAGGAATTTTTGGGGGTCAAAGGGCCAAAAAGGCCGTTTGGGCACTTAAGTCCCTTTTTTTTGCATAAGTCACAAATCGGGCATTCGAATTATCTTCAGTAAGTTTGAGAACATGTATTACAACTTTTGAGGTGTGTGAGCAAGTTTGGTTGTGGTTTGACCATTTCTGGGCAATATGGACGGTCAAAGTGCAAAAAGGGGATGTTTTGGCACCTAAGTCCTTTTTTTTTTGCATAAGTTCAAAACTGGACATCTGAACTGCGTTCCATAAGTTTAAGGATAGGTATTATCACTTTAGAGGTGTATGAGTAGGTTTGGTTGTGGTTGGACCTTTTTAGGGTATTATAGGCGGTCAAACGGCTAAACGGGGCTTGATTTGGCACTTAACTCCCTTTTTTTTGCATAAGTTGCAAACTAGTTGATGCTGCAAGAAACAACACCGGTCGATTCGATGTGATTCGTCAAGAAGGACCTGCAAAAAAGAGAAGGAGGACCCTCCGACGATCAAGTCAGTAAAGAGGGAATATAAAAAATATGTGTAAGAGAGAGTGATTGTATATGTGATTGAATGAATATTTAGGCGTACCTGGCCCCTTTATTTATAGGGTTGAGAGTCATTGATTTTAGCAATTTCCTATATTGAATAGAATTCCTTTCCTTGTTTGACAAGGTTAAGAGATATGTGATAATCTTCCTTGATTGAGGTGGGATTCCTTTCCTATTTGAAAGACTTGCACTCCAAGATATATTCCTTATTTTGAGGTCGGAAGTCTATGGAAGACGATGATCAATTCGGAACTCCTCCTGCTCTGTAGGCAGCTTTGCTGGTAGCTACTCTGGAGGCAGCTCTGCTCTGGAGGCCTGTGCATTAGATATGGACCAGGCACTAGAGGCCTGTGCATTAAGAGATGGACCAAGCACTGGAGGCCTGTGCATTAAGAGATGGACCAGACCTGGGGGTCTGGGCATTAGGATGGAAGAATCGTAAAAGAATCTGCATGATTAGCATAGTAAACAATTGATATATATATATATATATGTATATATATATGTAGTGAAAAAGATATAGCTAGGTGAGTTTGCCAAAATTTCTTGAAGCTAGGCTTTGAAGTCACCCTGAGTGAGGTATTTGAGATCCAACTGCTTTAAGATTGTAAATATTTGGGTTGCTGAATCCTTCATCAACATATTGCCATTGACCCAAAAATCTCCTGTGTAACTGTATTTGGGCTAGATGATGTGCCAGCTTTATGGAGCAAATATTCGTGGGCGGGGATCCTCTGAAACTACACTAGTTTCCATAGTGGCAAATCTTGTGCAGAGTCCTCCGAATTTTCCAGAAGGCCCTAGCAAAGATGACAAATTGCCAGACAATAATGAAATTATTGGAGCAGTAAGTTCAGTAAGGGATCATAGTTGTTCTCGAGCTGTAGATCCTTCTATTACAACCCCAGATGTTGATGTTACTACTAAACCACGAGTTGATAGCCAAAAGGGGCAACGGAATCAAGGCTAAAATGCAGCCCTCAATCTATATCAAATAAATTTGAGCTCTGAAGTCCCTTCAATCCACTAGAAGCGAGAGGTTCAAGCTCTAGGTGGATGAAGCTCTGAATCCTGAAATCTTATAAGGGAGATTCCTATTGAGCTTGTTTCCCTGCAACATTAGCATCTTTTGAAAACCGGAGCAAATCTCCTCAGGTATCGGACCAGATAATTGGTTGTTAGATAGCACCAGATTCAATCAAAGAATTGGCAATATTGAATAGCTCGGGAGTCATGCTCGCCACAATAAGTGATGTTTTCCCTTCTTTGTCAATCCACGAAGGCCTGCACCTTCAAGACGGAGAGCTTTTAATGGCCTCAAACGGGTACCAGTATTCTGTTATTAGAATCTGTATTAAGGGATTGATGGAAACTGGAGTTCCTTTCTGTAGGCGTTGGATTGTTATCACCAAGAATAGCGGTGGAGGCAGAGGCATCTGAACTGCTAGCAGGACTATCTTTAGTACCACTGCTATGGAGATAAAACCATCTTAATAGTGCTCTATCAGTTTCGCCATCAAGGTCTATTCCAGATAATCCCTCTGCAGGATAAAGTACCCGTCAGCGTCATTGAGAAACAAAAAGGCTATTGATCAGCCCCAAAGGTACTTTCAGTTCCATTGTTCTTCCCCTTGACCAACAATCTGTGGTCCATTCGTAAAATCCAAGGAGAAGCAATGCCTTGTCAGTTGATTCAAGGAATATTTTCAAGTCCTTTGGCCTATTTAAAGATTCGAGGGGGAATCTTCAGAGAACACAGAGGCATCTGCTTTATCTATCTTAAAATCACCAATTTTTGAAGAAGGTGATGGAATGGAAGATCTTGGTTTCACAGCCCTTGATGATCTGAAATGGCGTTGGTATTGGGACCAACCATCATCATTGCTTTCGACTGAAAGTGGTCATCTTCTAAAGAGTACACATAATCTCCTTGAAGTGGGCACATTAGCTTCAATGTCTATATGATGCTTGCAGGGGAATTCCTCAGGCTGTGAAGAACTGCTTGAGCTCGAAAGTGAACTGGCGTCATAGCTTTTCTGATACAGATTTGATAAGGTATTGTACCAATCGGAGAGCTCTAGATGGGCATTACACAAAGACTCCAGGTACTACAGAGCGGCCATGGCAAACTTCGAATGATGAACCCGAAGCTGGTCGCCATTAATGGAAAAGTCTCTTGTACCAGTGCGGAGGTCTAAGGCCTTGACTTCACCTCCATTTGTTGTATTTGTTATAACAGAGGTGAGTGCCCCAAGCGTTGAAGCGTAGAAGACCCACATGAAGGTCAACTGGGGGAATCACTCTCCTCATATTGAAAGAAATCTGAATGCAAACTCCTCATAATAGATCTGGTGCTCTCTGCCTGATATTCCATAAAAGAAGCGTGAGAAACTCCAGCTATATAGCCCTTGCACCTTCCTTTCTCTTTGTTGTTTCCCTCTCTCGACCAGATGCAAAACAGAGCACTAATCAGTGGTCAATTCATGAAGAGAAAGTAAGCAAGAGATTTAGCAGTAATAAGGGTAGTCTCAGCCACCATAACTTTTAAAACAGAGCACACAATCCTCATAAGTAGAGATGCTAAGAGGACGGATAAGTCAAGCACAAGTTCTTTGTGATCGGAGTAGTAACGGAGAATATATGGGGTGACACGAACCGTAGCAACCCAAACCCCGAACATGGCCACATGGGTTCGGGACTGCTTCAGAGCCACCGTTCTGTCTAGTTTGCAAGTGAACATTGATGGAAATATTGTTGCCTTTTAGCTCTCTTTAAAACCCAGATCGGAAGACCCATTGCGAGGAACAAATCGACTGTGTTGTCGGGTAAGGTTGATCCAAGAAGAGTTCCAATGACTCGGCATGGTGGTGAATTCTAAAATTTTTCGGAGTGATTTCTACACTAGTCTACAGTGAGAAAGTTGCTGGGTTTGAACTGGGTACGCTTGGGTCTGAAATTAGTTTGCTAGTTTTTACGGCTTGGCTCGGTTCACTGCTTGGCTTAGTGAATGACAGCTGAAATACACCACTTGATTGTCCTTTAGTTGATGTAAGTTTCCCTTGTCTTTCCCAAGATACAGCTTTTTTATAACATTGCTTTTAAAGCTTTGTTCCAGAACTCCTTGTAGTAAATATCTCCAAACTGAACTGAAAGTTCGGATCACAACAAAGATGATATAGCGATGACAGGTGATGATCCATGGGTAATTGATTGGTAAGCTCTGGAGATCATTGCTATTTATAGAAGCGGTGGGGCGTTTGCCGTTGTTGGGTGCTCTTTTTACTCGAAAGAAAATCAATCAAAGTCGGCATAGTGCGACTGAATTTCTGATGCGGCTCAATTGGAGTGTTGGGTTGGATAGATGCCCTCATAATGTCAGGAAACGGAAGGGTGTTGGCGGCACCACCGGTCGCCGTGTCTGAGTCATGGCTGACGATTGAGACCCAAGGGCGGGCGGCAGCCATTGTTGGTGGTGATATCCTTCTGAACAGTGAACCAGGTCCCCCCAGTTGAAGATGAAATTCTAGTATATCAAAGTAAAAGGAAAATAAATAATGCCCTATCGCCCTCTTAATAATAGGCTGAATGGGGGCGTGATTTCAGCAACCCAGAGAGAGAGAGAGCTTTGTCTCTATTCTGGTGCAGAACTCTGCAGAAGAAACACATGACAGGTTTCTCTGAAATAATATTAAAATAGGTTAGATCATGGTGTGTTTTTTTTTTTTTTTTTTTTGCACCGAAAAGTAATAATAATAAAAAATTCAAAACACATGTAATTGTTAGATGCCATAAAAATTATGGATAAGTGGTTGATGTCTGCATCAAGTATATGTAAAACCACCATAAAGGTGCAGAGGCAAGAAATCGGATAAAGAAGTGGAACTGAAGCCGAGAGAAACTCTATTGCCTTGGGTACCAGCACCGCCATCTATTCTCAAGCTTATCACCGTTTGATCTGCCTGATTTAACTTGAGAGAGTTTTGTTTCTCTCTGTCACTAGCTCTATCTCTCTTTGCAGGCAGCTGCAAAGAGGAGGGGGTGCAGAACTCTGTAGAAGAAAACGTGACAAGTTTTCTCTAAAATAATACTAAAATAGGTTAGGTTAGATTTATGGGTGCTTCTTTTCATGCACCTAAAGATAAAAAATTAAATCATGTGTAATGATTTAATATGCTAAGAAACTATATGTCAATGGTTTCTGACTTGATCAGTGTACAGGTTGTATCTACTGATTTGATCTTGAGATTATATATGTATACAAAAAGATGATGAGATTATATATATATTTGATGAGCCAGAAACCCGTAATAATCTTTGTAGTAGCAAGCGAGTCGATAGATCCTGCTCTCAACAGGAATAAGTTACAACAGATAGATAGATATATATATATATATATATATTGTCAAACATAGTGTTTGGAGTTTTTCACGCTCTTTTAGAGTCAAAATAGTTCAGAGAATTGAAATAATAAACAGTGGATGCAGACATAGAAGAGATAAACGATGTAATAAAGAATATGAGATGCTTTTTTCAAAAACATTCAAATTCAACAGTGGAATAATGGTTATTTAAATGATCTCGAGATTGTTGCGCATATGTGTATACATGTATATGTATATAAAAATTTTGAGATAATATATATATATTTATATATATATATATATGTATAATCTTGCAAGTGCTCTAGTATTGAGGATCTTAATAATTAGATTGCAACGAAGAAGGGCAAAGAATCTGAAGATTGCAAACTTTCAATCCCCTGTGTTATAGTTCTTTTCTAGAACTTGCAATGGCAAAAAGAACACAAAATAATTCTTATTTGTTGCCTGAAATAATATTAAGAAGTCAGATTAAAGGTACTTCTTTTCATGCTCCAAAAAATAATAAAAAATTAAATCACATGTAGTGATTTGATTTGTTGAAAAATCATAGACCAATAGCTTGATCAGTATACATATTATACTGATTTGATTATGACGCATACGAATATTCATATAGATATATGTATATATAAAAAGATCATAAAATTATATATATAGACATGTATCTATATATACATAATCTTGCAAATAATATGCAGAATTTGATATATACGTTGATATATAAAAATTTAATCCGATTCAATCTTGTTTAACATCTATCAAATTATATAGAATTTGACAGCATTTAAATAATCATTAGGGAGCAATATTAGTAGTAGAGAACGAGGCATGTTGACCGTCGTTCCCACAGACGGCGCCAAACTGATGTTGCACTTTTCGACTCGCAATAAGTATGGGCTCCGCGACCTGTAGAACACTCAGAAAAGGGATCAGAGGACCACCGGATGGGCTCCGGCGGTAGCCGCTCCGATGCTTAAGTAAGTAAACGGAATTGAAAAGACTGTATTGAAAGCCAAAGAATGAGCATAAAAATAAAGCGTACCTTTAGGGTTTAATTTATAGATCGTGGCCTTCCTAAGTTGATTAGGATTAGTGACATTAGAAGATAGGAATCGGATGGCTTCTAGAGAGAAGGGAGAGCTTCTCTCTCTAGGTTCTACCTAAACTTTCTCCTCTCTTGCAAAATGCCGTTAATGGCTTCTATTCAATCATTTCGTGATTTACTCCATGATCCCCAAGCTTTATCCGTAACTTCCTCACCCCCCCATGCAAAGGATCCGAGTCCCATTGATACCAGCTTTTCCATGACCTCTATATCTTCATGCCAGGGTATGGGTAACAGCTCTTGTCACAAAAATTGTTCTGGTCCAGTGGAGTGTATGCATGGTCACTGTGCAAATGAAGCTGCCATCAGTGCTAAGGATATGCGTCGGCAGCAACCTCCACTTGTTATTTCAAATGCAGGTCCCGGCCTCCCTTCCAAAGCTCCAACTGAAATTCAACGGCCTGATCAGATTCATACTCCTTTATCCAGGACTAATGGCGTTGAGCAAGGGGAGTTCATTCCACAAGTTGCCCTTGATCTTGAAAATGACTATGGGGGCTTCTCTTCTGATTGTTCTTTCATGAGAGAGCAAAAAGATCTCAAGCCACATGGTTCCAACAGCTACGGTGTCCATGGAAGAAGTCAGGCGGCGCGTGGCTCATCCTCAACATGCAGTAAGAGTGGGATAGCTATGCATTCTGCCCAAGTAGCTCACGTGTCAACCAATGAGACAAGCAGAATTAATCCAACGGCTAGGAATTATTTTATTCCAACGGGTGGAAATCCTAATACTGATATCCTTAGTATATCAGTTCCCACTTCCTCTGACATTGCCTCCATTTCTCAGAATACTCCCCTTCTTAGTGCAAGACGGACTGATCTAGGTGTCAACGTGTCACCTCTTGAGACAAGGAGACCTGACCCTAAAGCTGGAGATTACGGCTATCATATAGCAGGTGCAGGTAGTGGTGACGTGCAAACAGTCCCTACTGCTACTCCAAATGGTAATGCAGACTCCCATGCTGCTGCCTCTACTCATAGCCCCCTCTATTCCTTGCTAAAAGCTGATGGGCCCACGTCCTGTTCTCCCTCTTTGCCTATTCCCATTGCCAATATTTTGTCCCATGCAAGTTCAGAGACAGCTAATTCTGACACCGTCCATGTTGCTGCTGTTACCCCTATGCACGTCGCTGCTAGTTCACCAGCATTGCAGAGTCTGGTCTCCCCCGTTGCTAATGCAGCGACCATTCCCTCCTGGTCTTCCCTTTTCCAAAAGCCTGCTCCTCTCAAAAAATTTCACCTGGAATTCAAGCCACCTCAAATTGAGGGAGAAAGAATCACAGTCCAGCCTCCATTGGAAGTTATTCAAGCAAGTATATCAGGTTGGGAGAATACCCTGGTAGGTTATTTTCTTGACAAGAAAATGCCTTTTCTCTGGATTAAAAAAATGGCAGAAAAGATCTGGAACAAAGACGGCTTAAATGAAGTTCTTACCAATGGAAATGGGTTCTTCTTCTTCAAATTCGACTCCTTGCACGCCATTAATTCTATTCTTGAAAGTGGTCACTGGCACTTCTCTGGCCGGCACATTATACTTCAAAAATGGCACCCTGGCATGACTCTATCCAAGAAGGATGTTGCTAAAATCCCTGTTTGGGTTAAATTTTTCAACATCCCTTATGAGCTCTGGACTGCGCAAGGCCTTAGCTATGTTGCTAGTGCCATTGGAAGACCCCTTTATGCAGATTCCCACACGGAAGAGCAGACCAGAATCAGTTATGCACGAATCTGTGTTGAGGTGGATGCTACCAAAGACCTCCCTGATTCTTTTGATATAATGTTAACAAACTCAAAAGTGGAAATCCTTGTTGAATATCAATGGCTCCCCTCAATGTGCACTCACTGTCGTATATTTGGCCACCGGCTTGCTAATTGCCCTTCCTTCAAATCTGAAAATGACATATCCAACAACCGTCCTACCTTAGCCGCAAGGAAATCCAGCACTAGTGAATGGCGCATTGTTTCTGGCAAAGGTAAAGCTATCCTTAGTGATGGATATATCCCTGAAGTTGCACCCTCTATTGATCCAAATCAGTCTAAATCATGCCCTGAAGGGCTGCGGCCAGAAATGTCGCCCACAGGTCCTTCCAGTGATGGTGTAACTTCTGTCCAAAATCAGTCCATCACTTGCTGCGATGGGCTGCAACCTGATATGCCTCAATTAGATCCTCCTATCGCCAATACTACAGCTGAGAGCTCTGCCTTCAAGCAACTTGTCCCTCACAAATCTACTACCAGTTCTGTGTTGGAAATTGCAATGCCTTCGGTCCAGTCTCCCCCCCCCCTCCCTTCAATCTGATGACCAGGATTTACTATCCCCAAATGATTCAACTCCCTGTTATCTTCAAGCGGTCAGCAACTCAGGTGAGATACGCAGCTCAACATCTAGTGCTTCTCCTGATTCTAATTCCCTTGTGGACAAAATTGCTAGAGTTGACGAAGTCGATATTGGTAGCAGTTTCACTAGAAATCAGCTCAAAAAACAAAGGCGAAAGAAGAAAGTTTCTAAAACCACAGGAACAGCAAGTTCCGGCCCCCTCATTTTTTCTCAATGAACTTTGCATGTTGGAATATTAGGGGTATGAACAGCCCCTCAAAACAGCGTGAAGTCCGTATGTTTGCTTGTGCTCATTCTATTTGTTTTCTTGGTTTAGTTAAGACAAAGATTAAGGAAGCCGCCAAGGATATTACTGCTAATTCCCTCATCCCTGGATGGTCTCTTTTGCACAATTATTCCCATTCAGCTTCTGGCCGGATTTGGATTGGTTGGAATAATGCTATGCTTCAGATTAACTCCTCGTGTGCTACCAGTCAAGCCATTCATTGTAACATTACAATCCGTGACACCAAATCCACCATGCTCATTTCAGTTTTTTACGGCTCTAACTCCTCTCTCCAAAGAAATGATTTATGGCGAGATATCCATCACCAAGCAGCTATCTCCAAGGGTCTCCCTTGGCTTATTTTGGGTGATTTCAATGCTATCCGTTTTCCCTAGAAGAGGTGGTAATGGCGAATGGCCCCCTGTTATGAATGACTGTAACACTTGTTTTTTGAATGTTGAACTTGAGGATTTGAGATTTTCTGGGCGTTTCTTTACATGGTCCAACGGTCAAGCTGCCCCCCACACAATCCACAGGAAGATTGATAGAGCTTTAGTCAATCAGGACTGGCTTTCTGCTCTTCCTTCTGCTGAAGCTGAATTCCTCCCTCCTGGCCTCTCTGACCATTCCCCTATTATTGTCAGAACTGGCATAGCTTTCAGGAAGTGTAAAATTCCCTTCAAATTTTTCAATTTCTGGGCCGATTATGATGAGTTCCTTCCTACTGTTGAGCAAGCATGGCACGCTAACTTTCAAGGTACTGCTATGTTTATTTGCTGCCAAAAGCTTAAGAAGGTGAAATATGCTCTTAAGGCTTTCAATCAGCAAAGATTCAAGAACATCTCCTCCCGTGTTCAAGAAGCCCGAAACAAGCTCTATGACATCCAATCTCTCCTTGATACCGATCCTGGGAATGAGAGTCTCCTTCTGGAGGAAAAGGAAGCTCACCACACTTTTCACTCCCTTTTTAGCAGTGAAGAAAGTCTCGCTAAGCAAAAATCCCGTATTCAATGGCTTTCGGAAGGGGACCAAAACACCTCCTTTTTCTTCAAATCAGTGAATAACAGGAGGAATCGCAATAAGATCCTTAGTCTCCTTGATGCGAACGGTCGCAGAATTGATGATATCAAAGAGGTCAAATCCTCCATTGTTGACTTTTACCATGATCTCCTTGGTACTCCTAGTCCCATTCTCTACCCAGGTAAGCAAGCTCTTGCTAACTTTATCCCTAAGCGCCTTCATTCTGATTTCTTTAATGTCCTTCAATCCCCTGTCTCTGAGCAAGAAATACATGATGCTCTCTTTAGCCTTCCCCCTAACAAAGCCCCTGGGCCCGATGGCTTTAATAGCTTCTTTTTTCAAAAATCCTGGAATATCATTAAGCCTGAAGTTATTGCAGCTATCTCTGAATTTTTTTCCTCTAAAACCAACCTTAAAAAAATGAATGCCACAGCTATTGCCCTTGTCCCCAAAGTCCCTAACCCCTCTTTTGTCCATGATTTTCGGCCTATTTCTTGCTGTAACACCCTTTACAAAACCATTTCCAAAATTCTGGCCAACCGTCTCAAGAAAGTTCTTCCTAGCCTCATTGATCCTTCTCAATCTGCTTTTATTAAAGGCAGGAATATCAGTGACAACATCCTTCTAGCCCAAGAGCTTATGCATAATTACCACAAGGACACTGGCTCTCCCCGTTGCACTCTGAAAGTTGATCTTAAGAAAGCATTTGATTCAGTGCGGTGGAAATTCATTACTGACACCTTGAGCATTATGGGATTTCCCCAGCTTTTTATCGATTGGATTTTTTGCTGCATCTCTACTCCTCGTTTCTCAGTTGTCATTAATGGTGAGTTGGAAGGTTATTTTCCCGGGGCTAAGGGATTAAGGCAAGGTGACCCTCTTTCCCCCTATCTCTTTGTAATTGCAATGGATGTCCTCTCTTTGATTCTCCATCAAAAGTCGGCTGATTCCCTGTTTAAGTACCATTGGAGATGCCATAAGTCCAAGCTTACCCATCTCTGTTTTGCTGACGACATCATGCTTTTTTGTCATGGGGATCTTGCCTCTACCTCTATCCTTAAGCAAGGGCTTGACACTTTTGCCTCCTTCTCTAGCCTTCTGCACAATGCCTCCAAAAGCAACATTTTCCTTTCAGGTGTGGATTCCAACCTCAAGCAGCTCATCGTTGCTCAAGTTGGTTTTCCTGAAGGCTCCCTCCCTATCCGTTACCTTGAAGTGCCTTTGATTTCTACCAAGCTGAAGGCCCAGGATTGCAAATCTTTAGTGGATCGCATCATTGGTAAGACCACTCACTGGGCCACTAAATCTCTTTCCTATACAGGTCGCGTCCAGTTGATCCGGTCTGTCCTTTTTAGCATTCAAGTTTTCTGGTCTTCTCACTTCATCCTCCCTAAAAAGGTGGTAAATCAGATAGAGCAAGCCATGAGATCCTTTCTCTGGAGTGGCAACCATCGCATATTTTCTGGTTCCAAAGTTGCTTGGGAGGATGTTTCTTGCCCTAAAAATGAAGGGGGTCTTGGTATTAAGAGGCTGCTTGATTGGAACCTAGTTGCTTTGGGTAAACTCATTTGGGCTCTCTTTCAAAATCCTTCTAAGTCCCTTTGGGTTCAGTGGATTCGTAGCAACCTTCTTAAAGGTAAAAGCTTCTGGGAAATCAAATGTCCCCAATCTTGCTCGTGGGCTTGGAGGAAATTGATCAAATTCCGCCTGTTATTCAAACCTCACATCAAAATTGTCATTGGTAATGGGTGTTTTGCCTCTCTCTGGTTTGACTATTGGCTCCCTACTGGCCCCATCTATGATAATATGGGAGAAAGAGTTATATATGATTCGGGTCTTGGTAGACAAGCTACAGTGAGTAACATTATTCTTGGACCTCATTGGAACTGGCCCATAGCTAATTCTCCCCACCTGCTGGATCTTAAGAATGGTATGCCTCCTAATCTTCTCCCATCTCCCCTCCTTGATGATAAAGCTTTCTGGCTTCCCTCCCCTAATGGAGTTTTCTCCATCAACTCTGCCTGGGATTCCCTGCGTCGCCGTATCCCCCAGGTAACTTGGTGGAAGCTTGTTTGGTTCCCTAAAGCTATTCCCCGTGCTGGGTTCATCCTTTGGATGGCCATCCGGCACAGCTTAAGGACCAAGGACCGTCTTTACTTTTCTAATCTGGGTCATGATCCCAAGTGCCTATTCTGTTTAAGAGAAAATGAAAGCCACAACCACCTCTTCTTTTCTTGTTCCTTCACTTCCAACATATGGTCCCATTTGCTCTCTAAAAGTGGATTTCAAAGCCCAAATGGGGACTGGCATCAGACTGTTCATTGGGCCACCAATTCTTTCAAAGGCAAGTCCTTTTCCTCCATTTTAGGCCGGCTCACTCTTGCTTGTACAATTTATAACATTTGGCGTGAAAGGAATAGTAGATTGTTCACCAAGATCGAGAAAAACTCAAGGGCCATCATAGCTCAAACTCAGGACATGATCCGTGGCAGGCTCACTTCCTCTAGAGGGATTCAAGACTCTCTCTCCAATAGACATCTCCAGTGTTCTTGGTCTCTTCCTTGTAGTATTTTTAATATGTAATATTTTTCAGCGTGGGCCATGAGCTCTAGTTTTCTTGTTCCCTTTTCTTGTCTGAGGGTATGCCCTCTTGTTTTGTATTTCTGTTTAGTCTTGGTTTTTATTCCTGTTTGGGGTTGTGAGTTCTTCTGCCTGTAGTAGATCTCCTTCCCTTTAGCTTGTTCGAGGGTATGCCCTCTTGATCTTGTATTTAATTTTCTTCTTTTATATATCTTTTACTTATCAAAAAAAAAAAAAAGTTGATTAGGATTCGGTGCCATGAATATAGGGATTTGATCATCGGAGATTGCAGTTACCTTGTGGAGTATTGTGTCGTTGATAGAGATTATAATCATAGATAGTAGTTTCCTTGTTGAAGACTGTTTCCTTATTCCCTGCTTGGCGGTTGTTAAGGAAACCATAAGGTCTATATGAAATACTGAGTGAATATTGCCCAGAGCATAAGGTCTGGAGGATATGTGCATCAGAATGCCCTAGAGGCTCCGCCTGTTCTGTATGACCGAGTTTATCGGCTTTGTAGGATATATATATATATATATGAGAATGCCCTGAAGGCTGTGGCTGCTCTGTATGATCAAGATTATCAGCTCTGTATGATCGAGATTATCAGTTCTATAAGCACACGTGTCTCAAGGTGATTGCTGTGTTTGTTTGTGGTATATCACTAGTAATCCGAAATGTGTTTTGTAAGTTTGAACTCGTATATTTTATCTTTTTAGAGGTCGTTTTGGTGGTGTTTTGACCGTTTTCAGGCATTTTTGGAGTGTCTCAGGCCAATTGGGCCCGTTTTGGCACTTAAGTCCCTTTTTTGGCATAAGTTAGAAACCGGGAATCTGAATTTTTTTCCATCCATTTGAGTACTTGTATTTTAATAATTTAGTGGTGTTTGAACTGGTTTTTTCACGATGCACAACCTACCCTCTGCGGATTAGTGGACCGCAACCATCCAATCCAACCCTTTCGCCTAACCGAACCTGATCATCCTGTTACACTATCATCAGTGCAACTAATATGTAACCACATACATTATCATATATAAACATAGCGAAACACAATAAAGAAAAAGGGTTGAATGCACGTATCATTCTGCTAATACAAAATATAGCCTTTAAAATTTTTAATACATCATCTCGTCCTCAGGACGTGAATACACAGGAGTGCTACAAAACTGTACTACTTGCCAAAAATGTCCAACCTATAGTCGCAGCCTCCTACGGTCTGTCTTCCGTGTCAATCCCTGAAATCAAATATGTGAGTTTGGAGTCAACTAAACTAAGCTCAGTAAGTAAGTCCCTTACTCTGCCATGTGTACAAGATCTGGGTAGAACTGAATAATTCCAAGTAACAAGGATATAGAATGAATAAGATAGTCAGTCAATATTATAGCAACAATCATAGCTCGTCATCAAATGATTCGGAATACAAATGATAATCAAAGAACATCTAGTTTGAAAGACATCATATGCTACAGTCAAAAGCTATCAAATACACGATCATAGTAAGTACTCAATAAAAGTTGTGCAACTACATGATCATTCATACAAGAACATGATCATACTATGAATCTCAACAAATAGATGGTGATGTCAAAACTGGTGGATGCAATCAACTACGGGGCCTGGCATACCCATATGTGCATAAAGCATTGAGCTCAATAATGTAATCTACGTCCTCCAGGATTGGTGTCATGCACTACGCCTCGACATAGCCATGATGGAAACCAGTCCCCTTCCTCAGGTCATACTAAGCATCCAGATGGAGTTTGTGACTGAGCACAAATCTGGCACTGATAAATATCAAGATCATATGCTATTCTCCACGGAAGAGAATGTGGCTCATAATTGGTTCAAGGCAACATAATATAACTATAGCTTTTACAATTATGTTACCAGGCTGCCGAGAATAACAACATCTAGCCCCTTTTGGCTCTACGTCAAGTGTACAGAATAGTCCTTTGTACAAATGTACAGGAACTCATGATCAAGATACAACATCGTCACTATATATAGGAACTCATGAGAAAGATATAACATAATCGCTAAGCTATTCGACAGATAGGAAAATATCACATAAGTGGAATAATAGAGAATATGATATTATAATAAATAACTAAGAGTACAAGTGCGTATAGAAAGAACTGAGACATGGCTGAGTGTACTACATGTAAGGTCGGATATTACTTACCTTCTACTATTCCCTAAAAAGTCAAGCTACCTTTCCCTTTCCTTTTGACACTCCTGTCATTCGAAAGATATTACTTAGTCTATAATCGAAATCAGTCTTTGTTATGTATCAAAATATATCTCACGGCTATGCATATTTTATTTCTTAATTTGGACCTCGTCATTGAGTCTGGACCGTCGAATAAAATTAGTTTACGCTTTTACAGATTTCAATTTGGACTCTTAGACTGACAAGGACAAAATGGTTATTTTGCACTTTTATGTGTCTTTTATTTTTGAGAATTATTTTCATAATTTGGACTTTACCATTGAGTTTGGAATGCCCGAGATAATAAAAATTGACTATTCGTTTGTCTCGTTTGAGTCCGTTGGACCCACATTTGACTTAAGGGTAATTTGGTAATTTCTCTATTTAAATATTATTAAATTAATATTAAATTAATTGACTGTTGAGCCTTAGCATAATTCTTCATAAATGTTGGGGTCTAGTTTGAATTTCCTAAAGTTCTAGGTCAAATTTAAAATTACACATTTCCTATTCTAACTCAGGGTAGCCAAATAGTGGCTTATCCTCTAAACTAGAATAAGGATATCCCCAAACCTATTCCAATTTATTACACTCAAAGCCAAACACCCCAATTTCAATTTCAATCTCAAATTCAAATTTTCCTTTAACCAAAACGCTGCTGTTTCCCTTGGGTTTTCTGCGGGTGAGTTGGGTTTGACTCGAATCCAATCCAAACCTTGACCCGAATCTGATACTGTTCATCATCTTCCCAAGAAGATAAACAGTAACTTTAGAACTGAATTTTTTCATTTTAATTTCGTGCATTTTCAGCCATGAATTTTTACTGTTTCCACCTCTAATCCATCCCTAATTGTTTTTAAATTGTTTTGGCATCCATTTCATGGCTTGAAACAAGCTCAAAAGCTTGATTCAACCTTTGATGGGTGACTGAATAATCAAGTCGTACACCCCCATTTTCCAACTAAATTCTATAATTCTTGGTTTGTTGTGATCGTATGATCCTAAAGATCACTACCCCATTCACTAAACTAAGGTTTAAGCCTCAATTGGAAGTTTTCCATTTTGACTCGTGACTTGCAACTCCTAGATTCAATTTTTGTGGTTTCGTGTTGCCTATAGGACCTAGTTTAAGTTCTTAACCAATAGAACAAGTTTTGTTCCACTTGTTTCAGACCTCCATATTGAGGTTCTTCAATGGTGAGTCACCAATTTTTCTCTCTGTTTTGGTAGTCCTAACGTTCAAGAATTTTCTCTAGTATTGTGCTACTAATTTAGAATTCAAAATAAATCAAAAATTTGAATCTTGTTACCTGTTTACCGACCTTTCTTTTTCTAGAATTTCCCAGTTTTCCATTTTTCGTCTTCTTCCCTTCTGTTTCCTTTCTCTACGCCTCAGCTTTCTCCCCATTTCTCTTCCTTTCTCTCTTTAAACCGACTTAGGTCGGTGGCAATAGCCACACGACCTTCTTTCTTTTCTTTTTTCTTTTTTACCTCCACCTGTTCCACGCCTTCCATCGCATACACCCTCACATGCCTTCCATCGCATACACTGTAACACCCCGACTTTGCGTAATTAATAATTTGTTGTTAACTATTAATTAATACCGGCTTATAGAATGACTTAGGGAATTAATTATGATCCCGACGGTCGCCATAGATCGATAAAATAATTAAATATGTCTGGAGGAAAAGGGTAAAATGCCCGAACCCAATTACTGATTAATTCGGTTAAATAATGCCGTTTTAACACTTACGGAACCCGAATTAGTTAACCCCGAAAATCCCGAATGATTAATAAATGACATGGAACCTCTGACACTGAAGCGAACTGAATTATGAAGCTCTCGGAAGAAACCGCATCGAAAAAGGAGCTACGGAGTGAAAGTTATGTAGCAAACATTGAAAATTGAATTACTGTGCAACCAAACGTGGCCTTAACCGAAAATATGGAAAAAATGGCCAAATGGGAGGCCAAGGGAATTGAACCCTTGACCTTTGAGTGGAAAGAACTCTTATCCAGAAAGTTAACCATGTAGGCTGCCAATGTTTTGTGCTTAGTTGTACAACAGAAATGTATATAACCTAAAATCTGGTTGGGCCACCTCCCAAATTGGCCAATGGCCAAGCATGCAACACATCATCTCTGCATCACCCCTATGCACCCTAACCCATCATCACCCTACTTCAGCCATGATCACCTCTCACCCAAGCAGATTACATGCAACCAAATGATTGCAAATCAAGCAATCAAATACACATGGCTCTATATGGGATATATGTGTGTATGAAATCTGAATGTGAGGATTGTTTGATACTGATACAGAGAAGGTGATAAGGTGAGAACTGATTTGTTAAGAGAGAGAGATTCCAAGCCATTTGTGAGAAGCCGTGTGTGTGAAACATGGTGTATATGCATGTCCATGGGAGATGCATCAAGAGGAAGGGACGGAGGGGACTGCGTATTGCATGACCGACTGAGGCAACAAGCAAGGATCAGATCCGAGCCATAGATAACAAGGGGACCACTGTACAGAGGTAACAAACCGAGAGAAAAACACCTACTTTTTGATTTACAATTTTGTTTAGTTTTGTGTATTTTAGAACTGCCATTAGATGCACGACATAGATGCCATGAAATCTGGGTTGATTGTGAACATCTTGGACCAACCAAACTGCCCCAAATCACAGAAATCGTGTAAACCACCATGGATGACCTTGCTTGAAGCAGGTCTGAAACGATGTTCACAAAACTCGTTTTGATTGCTTTGAACTTGAACTACGTACTACCAGCATCTCAAAAAACTGACCTGCGCGACCATAAAACCTAGGAATCGACCACCAAATCACAAATGATCGATTCGGGTTAAAACCCAAACTTATGAAAACCTAGATTAAAACGGGATTTAGGTGTAGGGACTGAAACCCCATGACCTGTAGGTCACAACGCGAGAAATCCCGTGAGGTTTGGACCAGAAATGAAGCTATATGGTCGACATGCAGGTCTGCACAATAATGGAGTGGACCGAGCTCCATGCGTGGATTCGATCCATGAAACCGATGCCAAAGTGTTGGCATGACGACCAGGAACCATTTGGGATCAAAACAGATTGAAGCATGTACTTGAAACTCCACGAAATTGGAGAAAACCGTGACTGCAACTAGGGCGACACTGTTGGAAGAAACGGGGAAGATGGAGTCGACTCGGCCGAGTTGGCCGAGTCATGCCCAACCGACTCATACACGTGGCAACGCATGAGCGTGCCACTGCTTAATTGAAACTACACCGTTTTGGGCTTGCCTGATTTGTTTTAAATCAAATTCGGCCTGTTTGGGTACGGTGATAACAAATTAAAATTGGGAACTAGATAACCTAACCGTGTATAGGGGCCAAATTGGGGATAAAGGGGATATGTAATTCCGGTTCTCTGGCCTAACTGAACCGGTTGGTTTTTGGAGGTTTTGGACTGGTTCAATTTTTGAACCCAAAAACCAAAGGGTTTGAACCCTAATTTAATGAAATTATATTTTGACCCTGAAACTTTCTGAAAATTACGGATCCACCCCTACTGTTTGACAGAATTATACAGTGGCCCAAATTTCTGAGAAACTGTTCAATTAAGCCCCTGACAAATTAATTAAATAATAAAATAATTATTTTATTATTTTATTAATTAGGTAAAATTACGATTTTACCCCTGAACATTTAATATGTCAAACGGAGTCCAAATAAATTAAATAAATAGTGTATTTTCACTATTTCAAGCATTCTGGACTCAATGGTACAGTCCAAATTGGGAAATATAGTACCGAAAAATACAAACCTGTAAGTGATAAATTACTGTACTGCCCCTGATGGCACCAGACCCAAATAAAAATAAAAGATAGCCTATTTTGACTATCTCGGGCGTTCTGAACTCAACGGTGAGGTCCGTCTAACGAACCGAAGTCCCGAAAAATACAGACACATAAAGTGTAAATGACCGTACTGCCCCTAATAATTCCTAGGGTCAATTAAACATAACAGATAGTCCAACTTAATTATGTCGGACACTCTGGACCCAATGGTGAGGTCCGTTTTATGAACTGACGTGCCGAAAAATATGACACGTGAAATTACCAAATTACCCCTGATACTGTACGAAGCCCAAATGAAGTCCGATTGGGACGAAATTGATAGCGATAGAGCCCAGATACTGGTGAGACTGTAAACATGATTAAATAATGATTCGGAGTCAGAATCTTACAAAACGTAAAATGACCAAAATACCCCTGAGCACAGTAAGTGCAAGTAGAGGTCAAATAAAGGTCAAACTGATCTGATAAATTATCATAGGGATAATTATGAACACTGAAGGGCTAAGTAAGACTCCGGAACTATCAACGCGTAAAACGAGAAATGACTGACGTGTCCCGATGATCTAAAGCAGATACCAAATGAAGTCCAAAGGACTTAGAAAATTATATACATAATCTATGGGACATTCTGAGGACCACGACAGGGTCCGGGACCAGAATGATAAAATGACCATTTTGCCCCTAAGGCTAAGTAAGCCCTTAACTGATAGCGATTCAAGTCTAAAAGACTTAGAACTTCATGTATACGATATATGGGATATTCTAAGAACCACGACTGGGTCCAGGGCAAGAATGACAAAAATTACCATTTTGCCCTATGGTTAAAATGAGAACCTAACTGATACCGATTGGAGTCCAAAGGACGTAGAACTTTGTACTTAAGATATAGAGACTATTCCGAAGACCACGACAGGGTCCGGGACAAGAATGATAAAATGACCATTTTGCCCCTAAGGCTGAAGAAGTAACTGACTGATAACGATTGAAGTCTAAATGACTTAGGTTATAATCCTGATGTCTGCTAAGCCTAATTTAAGAATAAAATGGCCCCGGATAAAACCCGATGAGAGGGCGATAGGCTACTAGGCTATCTTAGGTAAACCGATAGATACCTAAGATGACAAATGAGACCTGAATGGATGAGTTCTGATCTGTATATGATTGATGATTATTGTTCAGGATATACATGGAGATGCCTGACGTATCTGGAGGTTATCGGATTGTTTACGCAAGGAGATAACCGTAACAGTTTGTGAGTAACCTGGAACTTCTGACTTGGTGTATAAGTACACCGTCTAGTTACTGTATTTTGATTTACTGTACTGTTTTGTATACTGTACTGTCTGAATGCATACTTTTTATACTGCATTACACGTAACATGATTTTGTACTGTCCTGCTCTCCTGTTCAGTTCGGGTCTGTCTTGTTCTGTTGTATGGTCTGTCCTGGTTTTATTCTGTACTGTTGCATCTTGTGAGTAAACCTGACTCCTGAATTGGTGTATAAGTTCTGTCTAGATACTGTATTTTGAAGCACTGTACTGTTTTGAACGTTATACTGTTTAAAAGAAAAACATATATTTAAAGTAGCATATGCCTTGTCCTGATTGATATTGTACCAGTTTGTTCCGTCCTGTTCAATTCCGATATGTCTTGTTCTGATAGATGTATTGTTCCGTTTTGTTCCGATATGTTCAGTTCCGATATGTCTTCATCCGATTGATATATTGTTTCATTTTGTTCCGTCATGTTCAGTTCCGATATGACTTGTCCTGATTGATATTGTTTCGTTTGTTTCCGTCATATTCAGTTCCGATATGACTTGTCCTGATTGATATTGTTCATTTCCGATATGACTTGTCCTGATTGATATTGTTTTATTTTGTTCCGTCATATTCAGTTTCGATATGACTTGTCCTGATTGATATTGTTTCGTTGTTTCCGTCATATTCAGTTTCGATATGACTTGTCCTGATTGATATTGTTTTATTTTGTTCCGTCATATTCAGTTTCGATATGACTTGTCCTGATTGATATTGTTTCGTTGTTTCCGTCATATTCAGTTTCGATATGACTTGTCCTGATTGATATTGTTTCGTTTGTTTCCGTCATATTCAGTTCCGATATGACTTGTCCTGATTGATATTGTTTCGTTGTTTCCGTCATGTTCAGTTCCGATATGACTTGTCCTGATTGATATTGTTTCGTTGTTTCCGTCATGTTCAGTTCCGATATGACTTGTCCTGATTGATATTGTTTCGTTGTTTCCGTCATGTTCAGTTTCGATATGACTTGTCCTGATTGGTATTGTTTCGTTTTGTTCCGTCATGTTCAGTTCCGATATGACTTGTCCTGATTGATATTGTTTCGTTTTGTTCCGTCATGTTCAGTTCCGATATGACTTGTCCTGATTGGTATTGTTTCGTTTTGTTCCGTCATGTTCAGTTCCGATATGGCTTGTCCTGATTGATATTGTACCGTTTTGATCCGCCATGTTCAGTTTCGATATGTCTTGTTCTGATTGATGTATTGCTCTGCTTTGTTCCGTTACGATCCGTCCTGTTATGCCTCTGTCCTTGATTATGCCGGTGACTTGAACTGGTGTTTTGTTCCGTCTGATCTCATTATGTACCGTCCGTTAATAATCTGTCTGTGTTGATTGATATATCGTCCAGTTCCGTTATGATCTGTCCGAATTCTTGACTTGGTATATAAGTTACTGCATAGATACTGTATTTTGATGCACTGTACGGTTTTAAAAGTTATACTATCTGAATGCATGTTTTTAAATGCAAATTTTTATACTGTATTGTACGCGGCATGATTTTGTCCCGTCCTACTATTATTTTGTTCGGTCTGTCTTGTTCCGTTTTATGGTCTATCTGATTTTGTTCTGCTATGATGTGTCTGACTCTGGGTACCATTCTGATTATGAGCGGTCTGGCATAAGTAGGCTTGATTACGTGCCTAACTGATATATTATTGTTATGCCCTGTTATGTTCCGCCCAGTACTGATCTGTTCTGATATTTGAATTAATTGCCTATACTCTCATTGATATTGGCATCATGCACTGTTCCGTCTATTCTGATTTGTTGTTCCGTTTAGTTCAGTTCTGCTTTATTCTACTAAAACTGCATTTAAAGTAGATTTATAAAACTGCTATTTCAGAAACAACTGTACTACCCTTGTGCCTTGTAAACAAGAAATGGTTTTGAAACCCTTGACAGGGAACCTGTGTTACTCATTGGGCTTTTCGAAGCTCACCCCATTCCCTAACATTTTTCAGGAATGATATCTGTTGGATCTGATGGCACTGATCAGTGGAGACTGGATTATTGAGGATTGAATCTGTTTAATCAGGTGAGTGATGTAATACGACTGACTTGACTGTTATGTACTAGATATAGACATGGCTCATGGATTTAAACGGTACTCTAGAGATTATAGTTCTGCTCTGTTGTTATATGTCGGATTATAGATATGCTCTGAGGTTAGAATTGTTAGCTGTTGGATTTTAGACTTGCTCTGTGTGATACATATCCTACGGTGGATACATGAGTTGCATTCCCTAGACAAAAAAAAAGGTTTTAAATTCCGCTGCATCTGACCCTACAGTCGGAGTGCAATTCACTGGAAAGTTTCAGAAATTGCCTTCGGTTGGTCGCGTGGCGACTGACTGGCATCACGTCCTCGACATCCGTGTAGGGTGGGGTTCGGGATGTGACATACACGGTACTTTAGAGGTGTGTGAGCTCGTTTGGTTGTGGTTTTGTCACGACCCGAGACCCCACCCTGTGCTGATCTCGTGTCGCACACCCGATCCGACGCTACTTTTCGAACCAAGGGTCTCAACTTGCTACACAATCAATGCTACTAACATGCAACAACTAAAAACGTGGAATAAAATAAAGAAAAGCTACATGTGATATTTATAATGTTTACAAAATGCGGAATACAAAATTTCTTAATACAACTGTTCATCCCCAAGACGTGGATAACATGACTGTCTGTACTAAGTATTACACTTACAACTTCAAAAGAAATGTCCACTGCTATCTAGCTGACTGCTACTGCCCTTCTACAGCTTCTTTTCCTGAAAGGGTTGGTAAGTTTGGGGTGAGCTAACTAAAGCTCAATAAGTAATTCTCCTTTGCTCTGCCATGTGTACATGAATATAGAAAGCGTTATCCATAAAAGAACTAGGATAAATGCAGATGTGCTAGCCAGTCAATAAATATAGAACTCAATATCAAATGATAGAAACTCAAATGATAAAGCAATGAAATCTGTCTGATAATATAATCATACAAGCTACAGTCATGAGCTGCCTCAAGTATAATTATATGCGAGTAAAATAAAAGCTGTGAAATCTCATGATCATTCATAATGGTATAACATGATCAAGCTATGAATATCAACAATAAATGATAGTGATATCAAAACTGGTTGATGCACTTGGCTGGGGCCCGACTACCCCTTGAGCTCATATTCAGTTCCAGTTGGCTGTATAAATATTCAGTTCCCATTCGGGCTGTATGAATATTTTGTTCTGGTCGGCTGTATGAATACTGCTCTATGTACACTGTGTAATAATAATCTGCTCAAAATCTGGACCCGAAGGTCATAACTAGACCCGAAGGTCTTAAATAGCATTAGATTGAGATGTGACTGAGCAAAATCCGGCACTAATAATATATCAGGATCATGCTATCTTCCATGTAGAATGAAGTGGAATTATAACTGGTTCATATATATATATATATATATGAAAATCAGTAAATGCTTCCACATGATAGGGCAATATCAATGTGGCTCAATAAACATTGGTATATATGGAATACAACAAGTGATATAGGAAAAACTGTTAACATGGCTTGGAATGTAACATAAGTAGAGATCAGAGATTACTTACCTCTTTCTGTATCTGTCTAGAAGGTCAAACCGCCTTCTTCTTGTCTCTCGATATTCCTATGATTCAGGAAACTCAATCTCAGTCGAGGTATATATATTTAACTCATGCTATTCATCAAATTTTATGTCTCTTTATCATTTATATTTCTTTTACTAGAATAAACTCTACTATTGAATCCAAAATGTCGAATAAAATCGATTTAGGCTTTCGCGGAATTCAATTTGGACTTCTGTACTAAAAAGGGCAAAACGGTCATTTTGCACTTTTACGGGTTCTTATTTATCGGGATCTCCTTTCGCAAATCGGACTCTACGGTTGAGTCCGGAATGCTCAAAATAGTAAAAATCTGCTATTCAATTAATTTATTCGGAGTTCGTTGGGCTACTTTTCGACTTAGGGGCATTTTGGTAATTTCCCCTTTAAATAATTAATTAATTAATTATTATTTTATTCACTCGGGTTAATTCACAATTAACCATAATTTCTCGGCATAATCACAATTTCACAAAGTTCTATTCACTGCCCATAATTTTTCCAATTCTTATATGTTTTATTATTTTTTTTTCTATTGTAAGCCAATCATTGGATAGCTTCTCCTTTTCAACCAAACACCTTCCGAACTCAAATCTAAAATTTTACTCATGAAGTAATAGTACTGGATAGCCATCTGAACGGATGGGTTGGGTCGGACTTGACCCGGTTTGGCCCGAATAAAAATATAAAACTCAGACACTAAGTTGTGTTTCCTTCCCTCTAGTTTCTGGA
This sequence comes from Nyssa sinensis, assembly GCA_008638375.1. Lineage (NCBI taxonomy): Eukaryota > Viridiplantae > Streptophyta > Magnoliopsida > Cornales > Nyssaceae > Nyssa > Nyssa sinensis. The sequence goes on from CM018050.1 coordinate 14,257,838, forward strand.
TTATTTTTCTGGATTCCAATTTGCAAATTCTAAAACAATTTCTATGCTTAATGAAATCCCAAAATCAATCTAATTATTCATACTTCTAAAAATTCAAGATTAAAATTCAGTATCTTACCCGTTGCTTCGCGTTCCTTCAATCCAATTTGCTCACAAAATAAACGGTTCATACTTGATGCTTCAATAGCATCCCAATCGAATCTGCTACTACTCTCAACCTGAAGGTTGTCCAAGATCAGCCTCCATGCTGTTTCATTCCCCAATCCCTTCAACAGCAACACCACTGCACTGGACAGCACTACCGACTACCAAGACTCCATCCCTCAAAACCGTGTCCTCCTCTGTTAAGATCTCCGTAGAACCCCAATCCTCATCTCACCATTCTGCGTCATCTTCATTCAGGGCTGTCAACTCTAAATTCTTCTCAAAATCTCTTCCAGCCATGCGCCTAACTACTGCTACGCCATTGCCACTCAACACCCACAAACATGCACCACTAGCTGCTCTCTGGCTTTTGAACGGCTGACCCTCACCACAAAATCCTTCAACTCCACCATATTGTCTTCCCACTTGGGCTGCTACTCGGACAACAATCAACCCCAAGCCTCAATGGCTCTGCTTCTACGGCTTGCTGCTATTGAGGCCTGCTGCACCGATTTTTCCCCCTCTCTCTCAGCTGCTCTCCCTCTCTTCTCTATTTCTCACCTACTGTTCACACTACACGCATACACATCCATATAATTTCCTGCAGATATCTATCTTTATACACATACATATATAAGCAGCCTAGAATTCTCTCCCTTAAATCTCAAAATCTGCCAACACGCCATCTCTCTGCTCATCAAGGTCAGTCTGCAACTGCTGCTGCTCCTATTTTCTTTATTTATTTATTTTTACTTTTCTCTTATTCTTTCCCTCTGTACTGCTGCCACACAACACACACATATAAATATATATAGTCCCTGTTGTACGCAACCTGTACTGTCCCAAATCTCTCTCTTTTCTTTCCTTTTCTCTTCCTGTACACGTAACCTGCACCGCCCCACCTTTTCCTCTGTTCTTTCACTTCTTGCTTTTTCATTCTTCTCTTGTACACTACACTGCCTCAAACAAACATATATATTTATGTATTTTTCCTATTGCACCACTGCTGTACTCCACACTATTTTGGTCCAATATTTCGGCAGTCTTGCTGCTTCTCTCCAAGCCACACAATTCTCACTTATATAATATATATATACACGCCCCACTTGCTACACTTTCTTTCTTTCTTTTTCTTTTTTTTTTTTTTCTCTTTCTTTCATGATTGCTTTCTTTTTCTTACTTTATTGTTGCAATTGAGATATCATATATAATATATTATATTATATTTTGTAGCCACACACCATATATATACACTTGAGATATTATATATTATATCATAATATATAAAATTCACACCACTAATACCATACAATACGGCTCCACTTGCTTTTTACTTTTTCTATTCTTTACATGCAATGCATGCAAGCTCATGTCCATATATATACATATAATAATTTGTATTATATATACATATATATATATTTATATTAATACATATTTTTATAAAATACATATACATACATAACCGCAAATATATATTTTTATATTTTATTTTTATATACATATATATACCCTTGTATTTATTAAAATATATTATGCACGTATATCGAGGCATGTATTGGCCTACGTGCACGATTCTCCGTACTGCTCGGTTTATTGTACGGTACGGCTAGATCCTCGGGATTGCTTGAAATTCACTTATCGTATTTTTAAACTGTATATTTCTAAATTAATGGATTGTACTATATGTCTCGAACCACGTGCCCATTACTGTATATTATTTATTGCGATGCTTCGGATATATGTCGGGTATTATTTTTATTAGCTCAATCTATTCGTACTTGGCTTTTCTTATTCTCGAAATTTCCTGAGATTATAACTTCTGCTGATTATCTCGGTAATCATACCCGTCACGGTATATTTCTTATTAAAATAATTTGGTACATCTTAGGGTCCACTATTCTCAGTCTGAATCAGTCTCGGTTTACTCTTGATATTATGATCATTGCTTGGTTAAAGCTCGGTATTGTTACTTGACTTTTTTGAGATAAAAATGGAATTATTCTATTTATTCGGAACTCAAATTCGGTTACAACTAGTATTACGCCACTCGACCCAACCTACCTCGATTTATGTGCACTCGATCGGGTCTACCTCAGTTTACGTGCCATATCCCGGGTCGGGATATTACAGGTTTGACCTTTCCGAGCATTATGGGAAGTCAAACAGCCAAAAAGGGCCCGTTATGGTATTTAACAACTTTTTTTTGCATAAGCTACAAACGGGGAATCCGAATTGTGTTTCGTCAGTTTGAACATATGTATTATATTTGGTTATAGGTGTGTGAGCTGGTTTGGTGTTGGTTTGACCATTTTTGGGCATTTTAGGCAACCAAAGGGTCTGTTTTGGGCACTTAAGTCCCTCTTTTTTGCATGAGTTACAAACTAAGCATCCGAATTATGTTCTGAAAGTTTGAGGACATGTATTATAACTTTAGAAGTGCGTGAGCTAGTTTGGTTGTGGTTTGATCATTTCCGGGCATTATGGACAGTCAGGGTAAAGAGTGGTCGTCTTGGCACTTTCCTCTTTTTTTTTTTGTATAGTTTTGTTGTGATTTGACCTTTTCCAGACATTATGGCAGTCAAACGGCCAAAAGGGGACTGTTTTGGCACTTCAGTCCCTTTTTTTTTCATAAGTAGCAAACTGGGAATCCGAATTTCGTTCCGTATGATTGAACACATTTATTTTATTTTATTAGAGGTATGTGAGCTTCTTTTGTGGTGGTTTGACCATTTCCTATCTTTCTTGGATTTCAACGGGACAAAAGGGGTTGTTTCGGCACTTAAGTCCCCTTTTTTTGCATAAGTTGCAAACCAGGAATCGAAATTGTGTTTTGTAAGTTTGAGGACTTGTATTTTAAATTTAGAGGTGTGTGAGCTAGTTTAGTTGTTGTTTAACCTTTTCCCGGTATTATGGGCGGTCAAATGGCCAAAAGGGTCCCGTTTTGGCACTTAACTCCCTCTTTTTTTGGATAAATTCCAAACCGGGAATCCGAATTGTGTTTGTAATTTTGAACACGCGTATTTTATTTGTTTAGAAATGTGTGAGTTGGTTTGGTGGTAGTTTGACCACTTAAGTCCCTTTTTTTTGGCATATGTTGCAAATTGGGACTCCAAATTCTGTTCCGTAAGTTTGAACACATTTACTCTATTTTTCTAAAGGTGTGTGAGTTGGTTTGGTGGTGGTTTGATGGTTTCTAGGCATTTTTGGCGTTCAACGGGCCCAAAGGGGCCGTTTTGAGCACTTAGGTCCTTTTCTCCATAAGCTGAAAACCGGGCATCCAAACTATGTTCTGTAAGTTTGAGGGCGGGTATTAGTTTGGTCTATAGTTATGTAAGCTAGTTTGGGTGTGGTTCGACCGTTTTCGAGAATTTTTGGCATTCAACGGGCCAAAAGGGACCGTTTTGGCACTTAAGTCCCTTTTTTGGCATAAGTTACAAACTAGAAATCTGAATTATTTTTCTCAAGTTTGTGCACATGTATTTTATCGATTTAAATGTGTGAAATGGTTTGGTGGGAGTTTGAAAGTTTTAAGGAATTTTTGGGGGTCAAAGGGCCAAAGGGGCCATCTTTTTATGGGTAAATAAATGCATAAATGGGGAAAAAAATGTACAAGATCAAGGGGCATACCCCCGAAGCAAGCTTGGGGGGGGAGGACTTCTAAAAAGAAGGACACCCATCCCAAGGCTACGAAAGAAGAAATCTACTAGTAGAGAGCTAAGGAACAAACAGAGCCATGTTGGAGAAAATGCTACTAGGGAGTGACCAAATACAATGGAAATGGCCATTAGAGTCAGTAGGCTTGAAGCCTCTAAGGGTGGACAACCGCCCATGGATCAAATTTTGAATTTGGACAGTAAGAACTGTTTGGGTACTTAACTCCCTGTTGTTTTGCATAAGTTGCAAATCGGGCATGCAAGTTGTGTTTCGTAAGTTTGAGGACATGTATTACAACTTTAAAGGTGTGTGAATAATTTTGGTTGTGGTTTGACCATTTCTGGGCAATATGGGCGGTCAAACAGCCAAACGGGGCTCGTTTTGGCACTTAACTCCCTTTTTTTTTTGGATAAGTTCCAAACCGGGAATCCGAATTGTATTTGTAATTTTGAACACACGTATTTTATTTTTTTAGAAATGTGTGAGTTGGTTTGGTGGTAGTTTGACCATTTTTGGAGTTCAGCGGGCCAAATGGGCTATTTTTGTACTTTAAGCCCATTTTTTTGGCATATGTTGCAAATCGAGAATCCAAATTCTATTCCGTAAGTTTGAATACATTATTTTATTTTTATAGAGGTTTGAGAGCTGGTTTAGTTGTGGTTTGATGGTTTCTAGGCATTTTTGGCGTCCGTTTTGAGCACTTAAGTCCTTTTCTGCATAAGTTGAAAACCGGGCATCCATGCTATGTTCCGTAAGTTTGAGGGCATGTATTAGTTTGGTTTATAGTTGTGTAAGTTGGTTTGGGTGTGGTTCAACCGTTTTCGAGAATTTTTGGCATTCAACGAGCTAAAAGGGGCCGTTTTGGCACTTAAGTCCCTTTTTTGGCATAAGTTACAAACCGAAAATCTGAATTATCTTTCGTAAGTTTGTGCATGTGTATTTTATCTATTTAAAGGTGTGTGAAATGGTTTGGTGGGAGTTTGATAGTTTTAAGGAATTTTTGGGGGTCAAAGGGCCAAAGGGGCCTTTTTTTTATGGGTAAATAAATGCATAAAAGGGGAAAAATGTACAAGATCAAGGGGGCACACCCTCGAAGCAAGCCTAGGGGGGGGAGGACTTCTAAAAAGAAGGACACCCATCCCAAGGCTACAAAAGAAGAAACCTACTAGTAGAGAGCTAAGGAACAAAACAGAGACATATTAGGAGAAAATACTACTAGGGAGTGACCAAATACAATGGAAATGCCTATTAGAGTCAGTAGGCTTGAAGCCTCTAATAGTGGACAACCGCCCACGGATCAAATTTTGAATTTGGACAGCAAGCACCGTTTGGGTACTTAAGTCTCCGTTATTTTGCATAAGTTGCAAATCGGGCATCCAAATTGTGTTTCGTAAGTTTGAGGACATGTATTACAACTTTAGAGGTGTGTGAATAATTTTGGTTGTGGTTTGACCATTTCTGGGCAATATGGACAGTTAAAGGGCAAAAAGGGAGTGTTTTGGCACCTAAGTCCTCTTTTTCGCATAAGTTCAAAACTTGACATCCGAATTGCGCTCCGTAAGTTTGAGGGTAGGTATTATACCTTCAAAGGTGTGTGAGTAGGTTTGGTTGTGGTTGGACCTTTTTCGGGCATTACGGGCGGTTAAACGGCCAAACGGGGCTCATTTTGGCACTTAACTCCCTTTTTCTTTTGGATAAGTTCCAAACCGGGAATCCGAATTATGTTTGTAATTTTGAACACACGTATGTTATTTTTTTAGAAATGTGTGAGTTGGTTTGGTGGTAGTTTGACCATTTTTGGGTATTTTTGGCGTTCAGCGGGCCAAAATGGGCCGTTTTGTACTTTATTTTTTTGGTAAGTAAAATTTATTAAGGGAAAAGGAGAAAAAGATATAGCATCAAGAGGGAAGGAATGACTTCTACAGGTAGAAATACTCCCATCCCAAAGCTACAAGAACAAAACAAAAAACATTATATTGTAAAGATGCGACTCGGAAGAGACCGTGGGCATTGAAGATGTCTATTGGATGTGGAGTTCCTGATCCCTTTTGAGGTAGTGAGCTTGCCACGAAGCATTTCCTTGATTTGAGAAATAATGGCCTGAGGATTTCTTTTCTCCTTGGTGAACAATTTGCTATTCCTTTCTCTCCAAATGCTATAGACTGTGCAAGCTAGGGTGAGCTTGCCTATAATAGAGGAGAACTTTTTGCCTTTAAAGGTGTTGCTAGCCCAAAGAACGATCTGCTTCCAGTCTCTAGGGGGGCATTGAAAACCACTAAAGGAGAGCATGTGTGACTAGATGGAGGAAGTGAAGGGACATGAGAAGAAGATGTGGGAACGACTCTCCTGGTCTTGCACACAAAAAAGACATTTAGGATCATGACTAAGATTAGTAGAGAAGAGGCGGTCCTTAGTCCTGAGACTGTTGCGAATGGCCATCCAAAGAATAAATCCTGCACAGGGAATGGCTTTAGAATGCCAAACAAGCTTCCACCAATGAACCTGGGATTTATTGTTTCTCAGAGTCTCCTAAGCTGAACTAATGGAAAAATCCCCATTAAGGGAAGGCATCCAGGATGCCTTATCTTCCAGATGAGGAGAAGGGAGAAGATTTGGAGGCATACCTTTTTTTAGCTCAAGCAGGTGAGGAGAGTTAGCTATAGGCCAGTTCCAATGATTATCTAGAACAATGGATCCAACTTTAGCATATCTTCCAAGCCCAGAACCATAAATAACCTGTTCCCCCATGTTATCATAAATGGGTCCATTAGGAAGCCAATAGTCAAACCAAAGAGATGCAAAGCAGCCATTACCAATAACAATTTTGATGTCAGGTTTGAAGAAGGGCCTGAATTTAAGCATTTTCCTCCAAGCCCACGAGCAAGATTGGGGACATTTCACCTCCCAAAAGCTTTTACCTTTGAGAATATTACTGCGGATCCAAAGAACCCAAGGGGAGGTAGAAGGATTTTGGAACATTACCCAAATAAGCTTCCCCAGAGTTGCTAGATTCCAATCAAGAAGGTTCTTTAGCCCAAGACCCCCTTCAGTCGTGGGACAAGTAACATCATTCCAAGCAACTTTGGGTCCAGAAGAGATAAGATGGTTGCCACTCCAAAGAAAATTTCTCATAGCTTGCTCAATTTGAAGCACCATTTTCTTTGGAAGAATGAAATGGGTAGACCAGTAAACCTGGATGCTAAACAACACAGATTTTACTAATGATGCGGTTGACCAAGGCTTTACAATCTTGGGCTTTTAGCTTGGCAAAGATCAAAGGAACTCCACGGTAACGAATGGGGAGGGAGCCTTCAGGAAATCCAATATGATCAATAATATGCTGCTTTGAGTTGCAATCCAAACTTGAAAGGAAAATGTTATGTGTTGAAGACCAGAAAAGGAGGCAAAAGTGTCAAGTCTTTCCTTGAGAATAGAGGATGAAAGTAAATCCTTGTGACAGAAAAGCATTAGATCATCAGCAAAGCAAAGGTGAGTCAGATTGGTTTTATGGCATCTCCAATGGTACTTAAATTGAGGAACAACAGATTTCTGCTGAATAATCATAGAAAGCACATCCATAGCTAGTACAAAAAGATAGGGGGACAAAGGGTCCCCTTGCCTTAACCCCTTGGTGCTAGGGAAAAAACCTTTCAACTCACCATTGATAACAACTGAGTAATGGGGGGTAGAGATGCTGATGCAAATCATAGCACAACTTCAAGGGATCCAGTTCAAGTCCCAATTGGGCCAGTTACGAGAGCACGAGCCAAGAAGTTTAAGGATGTACTCAATGGATTGATTCAAGAGGCATGGACCCAGGCAACTTCATGGAGGCCCATTGAGCAGGACCCACGTGGGCAACAAAGATTCATCAACATAATTAAAGTTCAAGAAGAATCTGGCCAAGACTAAGCTTAAATTGGCAAAAACGCTAATTGGGCAATTTTCGTACAGTTTCAACATCGCTTCGTAATCTGGGCATAACTCTCTCATCCGAGCTCCGATTGAGATGATTCAAGATGCTATGGAAATCCAAGGAATATTTCTACAACTTTTATGTTTTGAGGTTTCTGAGATTCGAACTGTATCAAGGTCGAAATTGGGTTTGAAATTGCTGTACCTGCACTGATGACGTTTTTGGCTGCGTGAAATTCTAACTTAGTTAGTGGGTTTCTTTTATTAATTTAGTTGGCAGTTTAGGATGTTTTGGGCTTGAAAATGTTTAGCCCATATCTTTTGTTTAATGTAGGCCTTATTCGGCCCTAGGGTTTCATAGAGTGTTTGAAAATTAACTTGTAGCCGCATTTGGGATAGCAGACGATTATTCAGTAAAATTGTGAAAGTATTTTCTCTACGGTTCTTTGAAAAACTATCTGAACTTATCGGGATTTCCCGTGGCGTTCACCAACGACTTATCAAACGGATTTCCACCACCATTTGTGCCGTCTTCCTTATACCAAAGTTCTTGTTTTTGCACTAAACAATGGGTTGAGGTCATATATACTGAGGTTCTTGTTTGTCGTAAACAATGGGTCGAGGTTTCCATTCAAATCTAATTGTAGAACGATCTTGGATTCTCCTTTTTCGTTGTCGAGTCTTGTTATTTCTTGGCGGGGTTCACATCAAATGCAATAGAGAATCCAATCTATAAACAGCTGAGGAAATCCCTTAATACTCAAGGTGTCAATAATAAATTCCCACTGCATTGAATCAAAGGCTTTCTTGAGGTCAACTTTCATAGTGCAATAAGGGGAACCTAAGTTCTTGTGGTAATTATGCATGAGAGCTTGGGCAAGAAGAATGTTATCATTGATTTTCCTGCCTTGAATAAAGGCTGATTCAGACGAATCAATGAGACTAGGAATGACTTTCTAGAGACGGTTGGCAAGGATTTTGGAGATGGTTTTGTAGATAGTGTTGCAATAAGATATAGGGCGATAATCGTGGACAAAGAAGGGATTTGGGACCTTGGGAACAAGAGCATAGCTATGGCATTGAGCTCTTTGAGGATGGTTTTTGCAGAAAAAAATCTTGAGATAGCCGCAATGACCTCAGGTTTGACTATACTCCAGGCTTTTCTGAAAAAATGGCCATTAAAGCCGTCGGGCCTTGGAGCTTTATTAGGATGGAGGCTAAAGAGGGCTTCTTGGATTTCATCTTCAAAAAACAGGACATTGAAGAGCATTGAGGGCGTCAATTGGCAGATGCTTAGAGATCACTGAAGCAAGAGCTTGTTTTCAATTCTATTACCATTTGCATCAAGAAGGCTGACTGTCTTATTTTGGTTTCTTCTAGTATTCACTGATTTGAAGAAGAATGAGGTATTTTGATCACCTTCTGAAAGCCATTGAATCTTGGATTTTTGTTTGGCTAGGCTCTCTTCACTAGAAAGGATGGAATTATAAAAATGGTGAGCTTCTTTTTCCTCTTGAATTAGGTTGTCATTTCTAGGATACCGCTGAAGAAGGCTTTGGATGTCATGAAGCTTGGGACGGGCTTCTTGGACTCGAGACGAGAGGTTCTTGAATCTTTTGCTGATTGAAGGCCTTAAGAGCATACTTAACCTTTTTGAGTTTCTGGCAACATATAGACATGGCTGTACCTTGAATGGTTGAGTTCCAAGCTTGCTCAACAGTAGGTAAAAAATCCTCATAGTCAGCCCAAAAATTGAAGAACTTGAAAGGGATCTTTCTCTTATTCAACAGAATACCGGGTCTAACAATAATTGGAGAATGATTAAAAAGGCCAGGGGGAAGAAATTCAGCTTCAGCAGAAGGAAAAGCAGTAATCCAAGCTTGACTAACTAGAGCTCTATCAAGCTTCCTTTGAATGGCGTGAGGATCGAACTGCCCAGTAGACCAAGTGAAAAAATGCCTAGAAAATTTTAAATCCTCAAGCTCAGCATTCATAAAGCATTTGTTACAGTCATCCATAACAGTTGGCTAGTTCGGCCTACCTTTTATTCTCTCACGAGGAAACCAAATAGCATTGAAACCCCTAAAAATAAGCCAAGGAGTATCCTGAGAGATGGATGTCTCTCTATAACTCAGCCCGTTGAGATAGGGAGTTGGATCATATATAACAGAAATGATGATAGGGGTTGCAATGAATCGCTTGGGCAGTGGCACATGAAGAATTTATCTGCAATATAGAGTTATGCCATCCAATCCAGATTTTCCCAGAAGGAGAGTGAGAATAGTTATGCAAAAAAGACCATCCAGGAATAAGAGAGTTAGCCATAGAATCTTTAGAAGCAAGTTTAATTTTGGTCTCTACAATACCAAAAAAACAAAGAGAATAATCATGAACAAAAGAGCGAATTACCCACTGTTTAGAAGGGTTGTTCATACCCCTTATATTCCAGGATGCAAAATTCATTGAGAAAAGGAAAGGGTGTTGGAACCTGATGTTCCTTGATTCCCTAAGAGCTTTCTCCTCCGTCTTTGCATCCTAAGTTGATTCCTTTTGTAATTACTTCCAGTGTCAACTTCATCAACTCTGGCTATTTTGTCCACTAATGGATTAGATTTTTAGAGATGCAATGGAAGTAGAGTAGCTACCTTCGCAAGGGGAGCTGGCAGCTAGTAAAGGTTTATCAGAATTGAAATCTATTAGAGATTGAGAGACAATTCCTTCGATGTGAGAGGCGGCATTGCTATCATCAGAAGAGGAGAGGAGGCGTTGATCCTGAGTATTTTTTGCAGCTATTATGTGATCAGAAGATGGATGGAGAAAATTAGATGGCATTATATCAGGGCCCTCAAGGCTATGGCCACTACTGGTGGAGCCTGTTGCAATTGAATTAATTTGCTAAACTTTAGGGTGTACAATTTGTTATGGTGTTTTCAATGTGCATGGCAGTTGTTGGGGAGATATCACTGTTTACAGTATCTGCAATATGATTGGTCTTGCCTCATTTTTTGGAAACCTCTCTCCATACACCCTTGTTGATTGATGTAGTAGTATTAACAGTGGGTTGAATGGCTTTCCCTGCATCACGTTTCATGGAAGGGCAATTAGCAAGTCTATGCCCAAAGATTTGGTAATGGGTGCACATGGAGGGGGGCCATTGGTATTCAACCAAAATTTCTACTTTCGAGTGTTCAGACACCTTGATATCAAAACAATTAGGGAGCTCTTGGGTGGCATCCACCTCCACACAAATTCAAGCTTAGCTGATCCTGGATTGTTCTTCTATATAAGAATCTGCGTAAAGAGGTTTCCCAATGGCACTGGCTACGTAGCTGAGCCCTTGGGCTGTCCAGAGTTCATAAGGGATATTGTAGAATTTAATCCAGACAAGAATTTTTGCTACATCCTGCTTGGAGAGAGCCATGCAAGGGTGCCATTTTTGTAGAATGATATGTCGCCCAGAGAAGTGCCACAGCCCCCCCTTCAAGGATAGAGTTGATAGCATGCATAGAATCAAATTTGAAGAAATAGAATCTATTGCCATTGGTGAGAACGGAATTTAATCTTTCTTTGCTCCAGAGTTTTTCTGCAACTTTTTTAACCCAGAGAAATGGCATTTTCTTATCTAAGAAATAGCCGACCATGCTGTTTTCCTAGTCTGATATGCCAACTTGAAGGACTTCTTGGGGAGGTTGGACCGTGATCCTATCGCCCTCTCGTAGAGGTTCCCTTATATTTTAAAGTGAATCTTTTTTAGGAGGGAGGTTTTTGGAAGAGTGAGGACTAGGCTAGAGTGGGTGTAGGACCAGCATGCAAAAAGAGTGAAGAAAAAGAAGATGGCTTACCATGATGCTAGAGCAAGGGGTTGACGGACTTGCTTCTAGGAAGGGTAGTTACAATTGAGCCGTAGGGGGGTCCGCTGTAAGAAATGGCATAGACTTGGAAACTGGATGGGCTTGAGAAAATTGGTAGGGACCACAACAAATAATTCCAATGACCGGTGAAGCAAGCTTTGCTTTTTCATGTGGTGGATAAGGGTTAAGAAAAAGGTCCCTTTCATTGTTTTGGGTATTGGTTAGGTGAGTTTGCAGAAAATCAGCCTGCATTGAGGAGTTGGCTGTAGTAGCGTCTAATTGAAGCTTGACTAGACCCGTTGAACTCTGCACCTGCTGCGTTGATTTTAGTAAGGGGACAGCTGGGCAGTCAGAAGGGGGGTGTGGACTTGGTGGGCCAGAACCATGCGACTTTGAGGGATAGTTGGGGGGGTCGAAGGGGGTAGGACAATTGGGGTTTTCAGCTTTTTGAGGCCATGGAGTAGCTTTTCCAGAATTTTCTGAATGAACAACGGTATCAGCAAACCGCATAGTTGTTTGCTGAGGTGGCTTAAACAAGCTATGCGTGTAAGCGCCTATATATGGCGTAGAGGAGGGATGGGGCCCATCATTGACATGGGCAACGGCTGGATTGAAGCTAGCATGTGGAGCAGGTGGAGGCCCATCACTTACAGGAACGTTCTGTTTTTGCTAGTTGACTATTGGGTAGGATGGCCAAGCCGCAGATTGTTTAGGATTTTCGCATGGTGTAGGAGTTGTTTGCATAGTGGGTGCAGTAGTGCAAACAGGAGTATGATGGTGATTAGGCGAAGTAGGGGAATGGGGTCTAGTAAGAGGTTGATTGACTTGCTCAGTATGGAGAATCGAGAGAGAGGCTGTAGCAGCGCTGGTTGGGATCTTAGGCTGAGGTGGACATGGAGTGACATGGACGTTCTGCACTTGTTGAACTGTTTGTATAGTGGGTGTAGCTGTGCAAATAGGAGTGTGGTGGGGACCAGGAGGGCTAGAAGCCATGCGACTATGAGTGACTGTTTGGTCGGGCAGGCTTTATAGGGGATATAGCCTTTTCAGCATGGTTAGAAGACGACCGAGAAGCATGCTGAGTCAAGAGTAGTAGATACATCAAAACCCATACGGCTATGGGAAAGGCAAGGAGGGGCTAGCTATGTAGACTTAGAATCAGCTTTTGGAAGCTGCAGAATGGCTCAATCGGACATCTCCAACACACTTTGAAGAGTTGAGGTACTTGCACCCATGCTGCATGCATTCCACTCGCCTTACCAGAGCTGCGTCTTCCTTCACGTTTGCCATTGGGGGGAGCTTCTTCTTGGAGCAACACATTGATTTATAAGAACATCAGCGTTGAGGGTAAATCCCCCATAATACATTTCAAGCTCAAGAACTTCCTTGGGAGTATATTTCCCACTATCCACAAGATTAGCCTAGGATAGCAGAGCTGTAGCATGTAATGCAGAAGACTTAGGAACCTGGGGATTAGGAAATGCATTAGCTCCATGATCTAGTGATGTCATTACATTCTGATGTGGGACTGTGGATGCTAGATCCGAATCTTACTTTGAATGAGAAACATCCGTTGCATCATGAGGATCAATAAACATTGGAGATAATGGCTGTTTGAAGGCCATTAATGCCAAGAGGCCGTTTTGAGCACTTAAGTCCTTTTCTGCATAAGTTGAAAACCGGGCATCCAAACTGTGTTCCGTAAGCTTGAGGGCGTCTATTAGTCTGGTTTATAGTTGTGTAAGCTGGTTTGGGCGTGGTTCGACCGTTTTTAGGCATTTTTGGCATTCAACAGGTCAAAGGGCAAAAAGTGGTTGTCTTGGCACTTTCCTCTTTTTTTTTGGCATAAGTTGCAAATCGGGCATATGAGTTGTGTTTCGTAAGTTTGAGGACATGTATTATAACGTTAGAGGTGTGTGAACTAGTTTTGTTGCGATTTGACCTTTTCTGAACATTATGGACAGTCAAACGGCCAAAAGGCGCCTGTTTTGGCACTTAAGTCCCTTTTTTTTGCATAAGTTGCAAACCGGGAATCTGAATTTTGTTCCATAAGATTGAACACGTTTATTTTATTTTTTTTAGAGGTACGTGAGCTTCTTTTGAGGTGGTTTGACCATTTTTGGTCATCTTTGGTTTCCAATGGGTTAAAAGGGGTCGTTTTGGCATTTAAGTCCCTTTTTTTGCATAAGTTGCAACCCGAGAATCGAAATTGTATTCTGTAAGTTTGAGGACATGTATTATAACTTTATAGGTGTGTGAGATAGTTTAGTTATTGTTTAACCTTTTTCGGTCATTAGGGGCGGTCAAACGGCCAAAAGTGTCTCGTTTTGGGACTTAACTCCCATTTTTTTTTGGATAAGTTGCAAACCAGGAATTCGAATTGTGTTCGTAATTTTGAACACTCATATTTTTTTTGTTTAGAAATGTGTGCGTTTGTTTGGTGGTAGTTTGACCATTTTTGGGTATTTTTGGCATTCAACGAGCCAAAAGGGGTCGTTTTTGTACTTAAGTTCCTTTTTTTGGCATATGTTGCTAACCGAGAATCCAAATTCTGTTTTGTATGTTTGAACACATTTATTTCATTTTTTTAGAGGTGTGTGAGCTGGTTTGGGGGTGGTTTGACAGTTGCTAGGCACTTTTGGCATTGAACGGGCCCAACGGGTCCGTTTTGGCACTTAAGTCTATCTTTTCTGCATAAGTTGAAAACTGGGCATCTGAATTGTGTTCTGTAAGTTTGAGGGCGTGAATTAGTCTCGTTTATAATTGCGTGAGCTAGTTTGAGGGCGGTTTGACCCTTTTGGGGAATTTTTGGCATTACTGGTTTCTGTCTTGGTGCAAATATGGACCGTATTGGTGTTGATGAAGCAACCGTTATAGCTCATGTCACAGAAAATGAACGACAATGGCAGCAAGGACCATCTCACGATATTCTTGATACAGCCATTGGATTATCCAATGCTTCAGCCACCACTAAGACGCCTGAAAATCTTTCTCCTGCTTTGTCCTGGGCTGATGGCGTAGAGCATGGGGAATTTATCCCACAGGTTGCTCTTGATCTAGAAAAGGAATATGGAGGCTTCTCAACTAATAATTCCTTCATGCATGGACCAATACCAGTCACTTCCAAGGCTACCAGAGAACTGGTGTTCATGGCAATGGTAGACGGCAGCTTCCCCAAGAGACGCGTGTAGCTCTCTCCTCACACAGTGGGCGTGGGAGACAATATGATAACCAATCAAGAAAATGATATGTCACAATAGTAAGTCACATCATGTGAAGCAACTGAACTGACCCCTCGAGTCTAAGGCATACCTCATGATAGCAAAAATAATGAATATCTGTAATATCCCGACCCGGGATACCGGGTCACATGGCACATATTACGAGGAAAAGAAATTATATATATATAATTAATTAATTATAAGAAAAGAGAAAAATAAATACAAGATCAAGAGGGCATACCCTCGAACACGCTAAAGGGAAGGAGAACTACTACAGGCAGAAGAACTCACAACCCCAAGCAGGAAAACCAAGACAAAACAAAAATACAATACAAGAGGGCATACCCTCAGACAAGCAAAAAGGAAATACAAGAAAACCTAGAGCTCATGGCCCATGCTGAGAAATATTACATATTAAAAATACTACAAGGTAAAGACCAAGTACACTGGAGATGTCTATTGGAGAGAGAGTCTTGAATCCCTCTAGAAGAGGTGAGCCTGCCATGGATCATGTCCTGAGTTTGAGCAATGATGGCCTTTGAGTTTTTCTCGATCTTGGTGAACAATCTGCTATTCCTTTCTCGCCAAATGTTGTAAATTGTACAAGCAAGAGTGAGCCGGCCTAAAATGGAGGAAAAGGACTTTCCTTTGAAAGAATTGGTAGCCCAAAGAACAGTTTGATGCCAGTCCCCATTTGGACTTTGAAATCCACTTTTAAAGAGCAAATGGGACCATATGTTGGAAGTGAAGGAACAAGAAAAGGAGAGGTGGTTGTGGCTCTCATTCTCTCTTAAACAGAATAGGCACTTGGGGTCATGACCAAGATTAGAAAAGAAAAGATGGTCCTTGGTCCTTAAGCTGTGGCGGATGGCCATCCAAAGGATGAACCCTGCACGGGGGATAGCTTTAGGATACCAAACAAGCTTCCACCAATTAACCTGGGGATGACGGCTACGCAGGGAATCCCAGGCAGAGTTGATGGAGTAGACCCCATTTGGGGAAGGTAACCAAAAAGCTTTATCATCAAGGAGGGGGGATGGGAGAAGATTAGGAGGCATACCATTCTTAAGGTCCAGCAGGTGGGGAGAATTAGCAATGGGCCAGTTCCAATGATTTCCAAGAATAATGTTACTCACTGTAGCTTTTCTACTAAGACCCGAATCATATATAACTCTTTCTCCCATATTTTCATAGATGGGGCCAGTAGGGAGCCAATAATCAAACCAGAGAGAGGCAAAACACCCATTACCAATGACAATTTTGATGTATGGTTTGAATAACGGGCGGAATTTGAGCATTTTCCTCCATGCCCACGAGCATGATTGGGGACATTTGATTTCCCAGAAGCTTTTGCCTCTAAGAAGGTTGCTGCAAATCCACTGAACCCAAAGGGAATTAAAGGGATTTTGAAATAGAGCCCATATGAGCTTCCCCAAAGCAGCTAGGTTCCTTCTTCTTTAAATTTGATTCTTTGCAGGCTATCAATAATATACTTGAAGGTGGTCTTTGGCATTTTTCTAGGTGTCATATAATTCTTCAAAGATGGAAACCTGGTATGGCTTTATCTAAAAAAGATGTGGCAAAAATCCCTGTCTAGGTTAAGTTTTTCAACGTCCCTTATGAACTTTGGACAGCCCAAGGACTAAGCTACGTTGCTAGCGCCATTGGTAAACCGCTATATGCAGATTCCCATACTGAAGCTCAATCCCAAATTAGCTATGCCAGGATCTGTGTTGAGGTTGATGCTACCAACGATCTTCCTGATTGTTTTGATATCAAAATTTCTGACCAATCCAAAGTGGAAATTTTTGTAGAATACCAGTGGCTTCCCTCCATGTGCACCCATTGTCACACCTTTGGACATAGGCTTGTGAGCTGCCCTTCTATGAAAATTGATGAAGGAAAGTCTAATCACTCCTCTACCCATGATGCTCCCATCAAGAACAAGAGTGAATGGAGAGTGGTTTCACGTAAGGGAAAGGCCATCCAAATTGACGATTCTCTCAACACTAATCGCACCTCCGCTGCTGTCACTCAGCCTGCAAGCTTCACAAAGGATACCGAGCAGCCAAAAAATTCTTATGATATCCAGATTATTAAAACAATGGAGATTGGTGCTACTAGCAATGCTACTTTACTTGACAACTCTGTTAACACCTCAGCTAATGCCTCTCTGCCTGAAAGCTCCACCAAGTTTATAGAGCAACAGAAAACTTCTTATGCAGTCCAGCCTATAAAATCAATGGAGATAGGAACTACCAGTAGTGATCCTCTCCTTGATTGCTCAGATATTCTACAACGTGACTCTTATCAGAACCCCACTGGTCAAGTTATGGCCACGACTTCAAATCAGCATTCAAGTCTCCTTCTCCACAATGAAGGTACTGAGTTTCTGTTGTCCCCAAATAAAGCTAATTCCAGCAGGCCTCTTCCAGACGACAGCAGTCCATCCGCAGATCACTATTCTGATTCAATAGCTTCTCCTGAATCTAATTCTTTAGTGGACAGAATCACCAAAGTAGATGAGGTTGACACTGGAAGTAATTACACACGAAATCAGCTCAAGAAGCAAAGGCGGCAGAGAAGGCTTTTAAGGAAAAAAGGGACGCCAGATCCTAACCTCCTCTCCTATTCTCCATGAACTTTGCTTGTTGGAATATACGGGGATTGAACAGCCCCTCAAAGCAGCGTGAAATCCAATCCTTTGCTCGTGATTATTCTCTTTGTTTCATTGGTATTGTTGTGACTAAAATTAAGGTAGGTTCTAAAGATCCTATTTCTCACTCTCTCATCCCTGGATGGTCTTTTTTACAAAAGTACTCTCATGCTCCCTCCGGGAGGATTTGGATAGGATGGAATAACTCTATTTTGCAGATTCACTCTTCCTGTGCCAATGCTCAAGCCATCCACTGCAATCCTACAATTAGAGCCACCAATTCTCCCATTGCCATTTCTGTTATTTATGGTTCCAACTCTCCAATTCATCGGAATGACTTATGGAGCAACATCTTTCTCCAGGCCTCCATTTCCAAGGATGTCCCATGGTTTCTGGTTGGCGATTTCAATGCCATTCGTTTCCCTCATGAAAGGAAAGGTGGCAGTCCAAATTGGCCTCCTGTTATGGATGATTGCAACAACTGCTTTATGAACTCTGAGCTTGAGGACTTGCGATTTACTGGCCACTTTTTCACCTAGTGCAATGGCCAGGCAGCTCCCCTCACCATTCAAAGGAAGCTTGATAGAGCTCTAGTCAACCAAGAATGGCTTACTTCTTTTCCTTCTGCGGAGGCTGAATTTCTCCCCCCTGGGTTATCTGATCATTCCCCAGTTATAGTTAGATCAGACATTCCTCTGAAAAAAAGCAAGAGTCCTTTTAAATTCTTCAATTTTTGGGCTGACGATGATGATTTTCTTCCTACTATTGAATGGGCATGGAACTCTACTATCCAGGGCACAGCTATGTTCATCTGCTGCCAGAAACTAAAGAAAGTTAAGTATGCCCTTAAGGAATTTAACCAAAATAAATTCAGGAACATTTCCTCAAGAGCCCAAGAAGCCCGTTCTAAGCTTCATGACATCCAAATTCTTCTTGAGCAGAATCCAGGGTCTAGTAGGCTCTTCTAGGAGGAAAAAGAAGCTCGCCATCTTTATTATTCTATCCTATCCAGTGAGGAGAGCCTTGCCAAGCAAAAATCTCGTGTTCAATGGCTTACCGAAGGTGATCAAAACACTTCCTTCTTTTTCAAATCAATGAATAGTAGAAGAAACCGTAATAAGATTGTCAGCCTTATTGATGCTTCTGGTAATTGAATTGAGGACATTAAGGAGATCAAGGGTACCATTGTCAACTATTATCATGATCTTCTCAGTACTGAAAGTTCTATTCCTTACCTTGGGAAGCAAGCTCTTGCAGGCTTTATCACAAAGCGCCTGCCCAATGACTCCCTCACAGCTCTCCAATGTCCTGTCTCTGAAACTGAAATCCAAGAAGCTCTATTCAGCCTCCATCCTAATAAAGCTCCTGGGCCGGATGGTTTCAATGGCTTTTTCTTTCAAAAAGCTTGGAGTATTGTCAAGACCGAGGTCATTGCTGCTATTTCTGAATTTTTCTCTTCCAGATCCATACTCAAAGAGATCAATTCTGTAATATCCCGACCCGGGATACCGGGCCACATGGCACGTATTACGAGGCCATGAAAAAGTTGTGTAAAAGTATTTACACTAAAGAGGAAAATTGATTAATTAAATAATTAATTAAAGTATGATATTGGAATATATTTAATTATTAAAATTAAAATATAAATAAGCACACATATACACACATTATGGTGTATTGTGTGTGTATATTATGAAATGTGTATAAATATATATATATATATATATAAATACATGTATACAAGGAAGAATATCTATATATATAATGTATATATATATATGAACAGTAGGTGAATAGTGTAGTGTGTGTTTCTTCACATGTAAGTGTGTGTGTTATATTATATATATATATATATGTGAAATATCTCACAAACATTTAATGTAAAGTGGAAAAGAGAAAAAACAAAATTGATGAGAAGAGAGGGGCTAGTGTAGGGCTACAATTCAGAATGTAGAGAGAGAGAGAGACAGCTGTAGAGAGAGAGAGAACATGAAGAGAGAGAGAGGTCGGCTACCTTGCTTTAAAAGCCAAAATTGCAATGCATGTTGATCTCTTGCAAAAGAAACTAAAAGAAGAAGAATTGAGGGGATAGAAGAAGGGTCTTAGAGCAGGAAAGAGGAGGAAACCGAGAGAAAGAAGGTGAGAAAATTCAAGTTTCCATTTTTCTCTCTCTAAAATCTCTCCATGTATGATCTGTTTTTAAGCTTTTATATTGTACATATGACATGGAAAACATGTTTAGATCAGTTTAAGAATGGATTTTGAGCTTCAGAATACGTAAAAACAAAGAACCCAGTTGAGACAGCCATTGAAGACCTTGCCCATGGCAGGTCTGAACCGAGTCTCTTTAAGCTTGATTTGGCTTATCAAGACTTAAAGTGGACACTATGAGCATGCTAAAAATCTACACCCGCGACCCTAAATCTTTAAAATCGACCCTCAAATCTCAAAGTGCAGGTTACGGGTTACACCCCAACCCTTTAAAAACTTAGTTTAAATCGGTGTTAGGGAATAAGATATGAATCCCCATGAAGAGGGGATCGTAACAAGCCAAATATCAAGAGAAACAAACAAGAAATGAACCTATACGACCGAAATAACAGTTCGGATTATCATGACCAAAACCGAATAGATGAAGGAGTTTTAAACTCCAAAACGAATGCCAATCTACTCGTTTGTATCTTAGGGTTAATTTGGGACCAAAACAGTAGCGATTGGTGGAGTAGAAACTCACGAAATAGAAGAAAAAGGAAGACGGGAATTAGGGTTTCAGGTCGGTCGAAGTGGAGAAGATGAAGACGAGTTAACTCGTTTTTAAAACGGGGCTGAGTTGACTCGGACAGGTGGCAGCCTCTGGGCTTGCCACCGATTTATTGAAACGCCACCGTTTTGAATGTCGGTTAAATTAAAAGAGACTTAGGGCTGACGTCATCATGACGTCAGCCACACGTAATAAACCGGATAGACCGGTTGGGTAGCCACTGAACCAGACCGGTTCACTTATATGTTAATTGAACCCTTTGGTTTATTTAATTAATTAAAAATAAAATAAACCCACACTTTCTATAATTACGCATTGGCCCCAACTGTTTTTGGGAATTCTACTGTGGCCCAGATTTTGGGAATTTTGTACAAATACACCCCTGGGAAAATATTTAAATAATTAAATAATTAATTTAATTATTTAATAAATGAGGTTAAATTACTATTTTGCCCTTGTGGCATAAATAGAGCAAACGAAGTCCAAATTAGACATATGAATAGTGTAATTTTACTATTTTGGACATTCTGAGATCAATGGTAGGGTCCGTTTTACGAGACGGAGCCCAGAAAAATAAATACACGTAAGGGGTAAATGACCAAAATACCCCTGACCCAAACTTTACAAGTTATTAGTGTATTCTTACTATCTTGGACCTTCTGAGTCCAATGGTGAGGTCCACAACACGAAATGGAGTCCCGAAAAATAAAGACACGTAAAGGGGTAAAAAGACCAAAATACCCCTGGTATCCCTAGAGCCGAAATGAGATCAGAAAAGGTCTAAATTGACTTTCTCTGACATCCCGGACTCAAAAATGGAGTCCAAATTACGAAACAGAGTATAGGAAAATGTGACACGTAAAACGGTAAATGACCATTTTGCCCTTTTACATAAAACAGTCCGAATTAAATATTAGGAAAGCCTAAACCGACTTTCTTCGACACTCTGGACTCAATGGTAGAGTCTATTCTGCCAAAAGAAATGTCTAAAATAAAAAGACATAAAATTTGATGAATAGCATCTGTTAGATGACTGTGAACTGAAATGATGCCAAAGTACTAATACTAAGGCAAGTACGAGAAACGAAATACGAAAAGACACGACACGTAAACATGTCAAATAAATAACTTTAAATTAAAATTAATGGAACTCCCAGAAGAGTATAAATTGAAATAAATTCAATTTCTAACACGTTAAATTTTGTCATAGGTTACAAGTACGAGTTAAATTAAGTACCTATGAAATTGTGAAATCGTTTTAGGATCTAATACGATTTAAGCATAAGTTAGGGAATATCGAGATGATATTACAATGAATGTGAAGTTGATGAGATGTTTATAAATTGTTCTTAGGAACTACAAGGAAGTGGGAAAGCGCATTTTAGCCCTAACCCTAAAGAATCAAGGTGAGTAACCCTGTGTTTGAATTGGAGATTTAACTCCATGGATTTGAACAAGTTTTAAGTTCAAAAATGTGAAGTGTTTGAAGTTTCAAATTCAGTATTTACATGATTCATCTTTTAATAGTACTGTTTTATAACTCTATATGACATGCTCAGTGATTGGTATTTATCATAGTTTTCTTAAAACACATTTCAGCATGTCTAAAGTTTTAAATGCCAAATTATGTTAAATATCCTGAATTTGATAGTTACAAGTATTTGAAGTCCTATTGTAGAAATTATACAATTCATGTTTTAATATTCATGAAAGTATTTATTGAAGAAGTTATATGATAAATGTTTTACAAGATAAACGGTACTAAGTACCACCCTATGTGATGTTGAAATCCTTCGGGATTCAACAGTAAATGCCCGGTAGTAGGATCTAATCCCCCAGGCAAATGAGATCGACAGTATTGGCAGTAAAATGGGAGTCTGGTTCGAAACAGATTCCACCTAATTTAAGAGAAAAGATGACAAGTGATTTTGGAAATGGAAGCAGGTTTTACCTTCATTTTCAAATACATATTGATGTGATTTAAGTTATATACTTATCTGATGAAGTACGAGTTTGCTTGGATACTTTAAATGTTTTCAAGCCATTTGAAATGCATATGTTTTGAGTTATATACTCTATTTATCGAAGTACGAGTTTAGCTTGAATACTTTAAATGTTTCAAAGCTATTTGTTTTAAGAATGCATATATTTTGTGTTCTGATTTGTATAAACAATTGGCAGTGAATGTTTTACAATTCTTATGTACTAAAAACCACTGCTAATTGAAAACCCCATGACGAACACTGGAATTGCTCACAAGCTTAGATTAGCTTACCCGGACTTTGTTCGGACCCCCCCTTTCAGGTGATGCAGCAGACAGGATTTTAAGAACTACAATGATGAGTCTAGCTGTTTTTGGAAGGATCTGTTCAGTAGCTTCTTTTAAAGAACATATAAACACTAGTAGTACATTTGTATTAGTAGACAATGTAAGGATGTGTAATAAGCCCTCAGGGCAATCAGATATGTATTGTAGTAGTGTATGAAGTTTTTAAGTTTTAGTTATACTCTGAATGTGTAACCATGTATGCTATGTATGGAAACAGCAGTAGCGGACGGATGTGCCTAATTTTAAACATGAGAAAAGAAAAGAAAAAGTTTTTCACGCTTCCGCAACCATGTGTAGCACATCTATTCGGTACCGCTGTAGATGCGAGCCTTGTCTCGGGGCCTTCGGGTCTCGGGGCGGCGATCGCGATCCGATAATCCGCAGAGGGTGGGTTTCGGGTCGTGACAACATGGTATCAGAGCACTAGGTATTAGGTCTTTTGGGAAAAGACCGAGTCGTAATTTAAGTTAGAAATTTCTAAGATTAGTTCTAGGTTGACTAAAACCAACTTAGTGAAAATAAGAGATTCAAAATAGAATTTTGAGTTAGGTAAGTCCTAGGCTACCTAAAATATTTGAAATATGTGATATGATATAAAGGCGGGGTATGGGACCCGCAGTACATGAATAAAATATATGAAATATGTGATATGATATAAAGGCGGGGTATGGGACCCGCAGTACATGAATAGATATGTGAAATATGTGATATGATATAAAGGCGGGGTATGGGACCCGTAGTACATGAAATAGATATATGAAGTATACGATAGGAAGGCGGGGTATGGGACCCGTAGTTAAAAGAAGTAGTAAAATAAAAACGAGAAGTAAATGTGGACTATAATTCCATCACGAACATCGAGGATGATAAAAATATTAAACCTTGAAATTATGAAGTAAGTGAATATGAACCTTATGTGATAAATATGTGTTAGAAAACTAACTATTGTATATTTTCAGCAAGAATGGTGAACACAAGAAGGAATGCTAGAGACCCAGAAGATAGACTGGATCGAGTAGAGCACATTTTAGAAGCAATGGCTCAGCATATGATAGGGGCCCAAGCCCAGGGCGGAGCACCACCACAGGTGCAAAACCCCGGACCACCCCAAAATCAGGGACAACCTGCCGACATAATGAATACGTCGAGTTTTAAAGTATTTCAAGGATTCAAACCTCCTAGGTTTGATGGACTAGACACGACGATCGACGCTGAAGCGTGGATCCAGGAGATAGAACGAATATTCACAGTCTTTCCTTGTACTGATGAACAGAAAGTCTCTTACGCTGCTTTTACCTTTAAAGATTCAGCGTATGCGTGGTGGCGGTTGGAAAAAGAACGAGAGCCGCCTATGACATGGGTAAGATTTTTAGAAGTGTTTTTCGATAAGTATTTGCCCAGGTCACAAAAAAATCAAAAGATAGCAGAATTCGCGCTTTTAAACCAAGGAACCATGACCGTGGCCGAATATGAGACCAAGTTCCTGCAATTGGCTAGATTCGCGCCCCATATGGTTCAAACTGAAGATCTAAAAGCCCGAAAATTTGAATGTGGCCTGAGGGATGGTATCAAGTATCGACTTGAACCATTTGAACTCCCTACATACAACGGAGTGGTAGAGCGTGCCAAAATTTTTGAAAGGGCTGGAATTGCCTTGTCACAAAAGAAAGACAAGAACAAGATCAGCTTGAGTCCCCAATCATTGAAGAAAACAAAAGCCAGGGATAAAAGTGAGAACTCTATTAACAAGAAGGGAGAGGTTAGCAAAAAGTCAGAGGAGGTTCCAGTATGCCCTACCTGTAAAAAGAGGCATCACGCACCCTGTTGGCGCGACACTGGAGGCTGTTACAAATGTGGTCAGACTGGGCATGTCATTAAGGATTGCCCAAAGTGGAGTTCCACTGCAAAGGAACCTACTGCAGTAGCTTCATCAGCTACACCACAAGCACCTGCCGCAACAGCTGGAAAAACAGGAGGAGGCAAGGAGCCTATGAGGTACGGCCGAGTCTACAACATACATGGAGACGCAGCTCAAACCTCTAAGGATGATTAGGTACGCGATCAATATTTAATTTCTGTAAATCTATGTTTATTGTTTAAATTTAAACTCTAGACATATTAATGTGAAGAATAATGTAATGTTTATTGGGAAGCTTTCTAATCTTTAAAGATAGGGACAAGCGAGTTTTGGGGACAAAACTCTTTTAAGTAGGGAAGAATGTAATATCCCGACCCGGGATACCGGGCCACATGGCACGTATTACGAGGCCATGAAAAAGTTGTGTAAAAGTATTTACACTAAAGAGGAAAATTGATTAATTAAATAATTAATTAAAGTATGATATTGGAATATATTTAATTATTAAAATTAAAATATAAATAAGCACACATATACACACATTATGGTGTATTGTGTGTGTATATTATGAAATGTGTATAAATATATATATATATATATATATAAATACATGTATACAAGGAAGAATATCTATATATATAATGTATATATATATATGAACAGTAGGTGAATAGTGTAGTGTGTGTTTCTTCACATGTAAGTGTGTGTGTTATATTATATATATATATATATGTGAAATATCTCACAAACATTTAATGTAAAGTGGAAAAGAGAAAAAACAAAATTGATGAGAAGAGAGGGGCTAGTGTAGGGCTACAATTCAGAATGTAGAGAGAGAGAGAGACAGCTGTAGAGAGAGAGAGAACATGAAGAGAGAGAGAGGTCGGCTACCTTGCTTTAAAAGCCAAAATTGCAATGCATGTTGATCTCTTGCAAAAGAAACTAAAAGAAGAAGAATTGAGGGGATAGAAGAAGGGTCTTAGAGCAGGAAAGAGGAGGAAACCGAGAGAAAGAAGGTGAGAAAATTCAAGTTTCCATTTTTCTCTCTCTAAAATCTCTCCATGTATGATCTGTTTTTAAGCTTTTATATTGTACATATGACATGGAAAACATGTTTAGATCAGTTTAAGAATGGATTTTGAGCTTCAGAATACGTAAAAACAAAGAACCCAGTTGAGACAGCCATTGAAGACCTTGCCCATGGCAGGTCTGAACCGAGTCTCTTTAAGCTTGATTTGGCTTATCAAGACTTAAAGTGGACACTATGAGCATGCTAAAAATCTACACCCGCGACCCTAAATCTTTAAAATCGACCCTCAAATCTCAAAGTGCAGGTTACGGGTTACACCCCAACCCTTTAAAAACTTAGTTTAAATCGGTGTTAGGGAATAAGATATGAATCCCCATGAAGAGGGGATCGTAACAAGCCAAATATCAAGAGAAACAAACAAGAAATGAACCTATACGACCGAAATAACAGTTCGGATTATCATGACCAAAACCGAATAGATGAAGGAGTTTTAAACTCCAAAACGAATGCCAATCTACTCGTTTGTATCTTAGGGTTAATTTGGGACCAAAACAGTAGCGATTGGTGGAGTAGAAACTCACGAAATAGAAGAAAAAGGAAGACGGGAATTAGGGTTTCAGGTCGGTCGAAGTGGAGAAGATGAAGACGAGTTAACTCGTTTTTAAAACGGGGCTGAGTTGACTCGGACAGGTGGCAGCCTCTGGGCTTGCCACCGATTTATTGAAACGCCACCGTTTTGAATGTCGGTTAAATTAAAAGAGACTTAGGGCTGACGTCATCATGACGTCAGCCACACGTAATAAACCGGATAGACCGGTTGGGTAGCCACTGAACCAGACCGGTTCACTTATATGTTAATTGAACCCTTTGGTTTATTTAATTAATTAAAAATAAAATAAACCCACACTTTCTATAATTACGCATTGGCCCCAACTGTTTTTGGGAATTCTACTGTGGCCCAGATTTTGGGAATTTTGTACAAATACACCCCTGGGAAAATATTTAAATAATTAAATAATTAATTTAATTATTTAATAAATGAGGTTAAATTACTATTTTGCCCTTGTGGCATAAATAGAGCAAACGAAGTCCAAATTAGACATATGAATAGTGTAATTTTACTATTTTGGACATTCTGAGATCAATGGTAGGGTCCGTTTTACGAGACGGAGCCCAGAAAAATAAATACACGTAAGGGGTAAATGACCAAAATACCCCTGACCCAAACTTTACAAGTTATTAGTGTATTCTTACTATCTTGGACCTTCTGAGTCCAATGGTGAGGTCCACAACACGAAATGGAGTCCCGAAAAATAAAGACACGTAAAGGGGTAAAAAGACCAAAATACCCCTGGTATCCCTAGAGCCGAAATGAGATCAGAAAAGGTCTAAATTGACTTTCTCTGACATCCCGGACTCAAAAATGGAGTCCAAATTACGAAACAGAGTATAGGAAAATGTGACACGTAAAACGGTAAATGACCATTTTGCCCTTTTACATAAAACAGTCCGAATTAAATATTAGGAAAGCCTAAACCGACTTTCTTCGACACTCTGGACTCAATGGTAGAGTCTATTCTGCCAAAAGAAATGTCTAAAATAAAAAGACATAAAATTTGATGAATAGCATCTGTTAGATGACTGTGAACTGAAATGATGCCAAAGTACTAATACTAAGGCAAGTACGAGAAACGAAATACGAAAAGACACGACACGTAAACATGTCAAATAAATAACTTTAAATTAAAATTAATGGAACTCCCAGAAGAGTATAAATTGAAATAAATTCAATTTCTAACACGTTAAATTTTGTCATAGGTTACAAGTACGAGTTAAATTAAGTACCTATGAAATTGTGAAATCGTTTTAGGATCTAATACGATTTAAGCATAAGTTAGGGAATATCGAGATGATATTACAATGAATGTGAAGTTGATGAGATGTTTATAAATTGTTCTTAGGAACTACAAGGAAGTGGGAAAGCGCATTTTAGCCCTAACCCTAAAGAATCAAGGTGAGTAACCCTGTGTTTGAATTGGAGATTTAACTCCATGGATTTGAACAAGTTTTAAGTTCAAAAATGTGAAGTGTTTGAAGTTTCAAATTCAGTATTTACATGATTCATCTTTTAATAGTACTGTTTTATAACTCTATATGACATGCTCAGTGATTGGTATTTATCATAGTTTTCTTAAAACACATTTCAGCATGTCTAAAGTTTTAAATGCCAAATTATGTTAAATATCCTGAATTTGATAGTTACAAGTATTTGAAGTCCTATTGTAGAAATTATACAATTCATGTTTTAATATTCATGAAAGTATTTATTGAAGAAGTTATATGATAAATGTTTTACAAGATAAACGGTACTAAGTACCACCCTATGTGATGTTGAAATCCTTCGGGATTCAACAGTAAATGCCCGGTAGTAGGATCTAATCCCCCAGGCAAATGAGATCGACAGTATTGGCAGTAAAATGGGAGTCTGGTTCGAAACAGATTCCACCTAATTTAAGAGAAAAGATGACAAGTGATTTTGGAAATGGAAGCAGGTTTTACCTTCATTTTCAAATACATATTGATGTGATTTAAGTTATATACTTATCTGATGAAGTACGAGTTTGCTTGGATACTTTAAATGTTTTCAAGCCATTTGAAATGCATATGTTTTGAGTTATATACTCTATTTATCGAAGTACGAGTTTAGCTTGAATACTTTAAATGTTTCAAAGCTATTTGTTTTAAGAATGCATATATTTTGTGTTCTGATTTGTATAAACAATTGGCAGTGAATGTTTTACAATTCTTATGTACTAAAAACCACTGCTAATTGAAAACCCCATGACGAACACTGGAATTGCTCACAAGCTTAGATTAGCTTACCCGGACTTTGTTCGGACCCCCCCTTTCAGGTGATGCAGCAGACAGGATTTTAAGAACTACAATGATGAGTCTAGCTGTTTTTGGAAGGATCTGTTCAGTAGCTTCTTTTAAAGAACATATAAACACTAGTAGTACATTTGTATTAGTAGACAATGTAAGGATGTGTAATAAGCCCTCAGGGCAATCAGATATGTATTGTAGTAGTGTATGAAGTTTTTAAGTTTTAGTTATACTCTGAATGTGTAACCATGTATGCTATGTATGGAAACAGCAGTAGCGGACGGATGTGCCTAATTTTAAACATGAGAAAAGAAAAGAAAAAGTTTTTCACGCTTCCGCAACCATGTGTAGCACATCTATTCGGTACCGCTGTAGATGCGAGCCTTGTCTCGGGGCCTTCGGGTCTCGGGGCGGCGATCGCGATCCGATAATCCGCAGAGGGTGGGTTTCGGGTCGTGACAAATTCCACTACCATTGTGCTGATCCCCAAGGTTCCTAATCCCTCATCTATCCATGACTATCGGCCTATATCCTGTTGTAACACTATCTACAAAGCCATCTCCAAAATTCTCGCCAACCGGCTCAAGAGTGTTCTCCCTAGTCTTATTGACCCGGCTCAATCCGCTTTTATTCATGGGAGGAAAATTAGTGACAACATCCTTCTTGCTCAAGAGCTCATGCACAATTACCATAAGAATTCAGGTTCTCCACGTTGTACAATGAAAGTTGATCTTAAGAAGGCCTTTGATTCGGTGCGCTGGGAGTTTCTTATTGATACTATGAGCATCATGGGATTTCCTCAGCCTTTTATTGATTGGATTCACTGCTGCATCTCTACCGCCCGTTTCTCAGTTGCTATTAATGGCGAGCTTGAAGGTTTCTTCCATGGAGCTAAAGGGTTAAGACAGGGTGATCCTCTCTCCCCCTATCTTTTTGTGCTTGCTATGGATGTGCACTCTTTGATTCTCCACCAGAAATCAGATGTTCCTCAATTCAAGCATCATTGGAGATGCCATATAACCAAGCTCACTCATCTTTGTTTCGCTGATGATATTATGCTTTTCTGTCATGGTGATCTCCTTTCAGCTTCTATTCTCAAGGACGGACTTGCCACATTTGCTACCTCTTCTGGCCTCCTCAACAATGCCTCCAAAAGCAACATCTTCCTAGTTGGGGTGGATTGCACCCTCAAGCATTGTATCACGGAGCATATTGGCTTCCTCGAAGGATCCCTTCCTATCCGTTACCTTGGTGTCCCTTTGATCTCCACCAAGCTAAAAGCCCAGGATTGCAAATCATTGGTTCATCGTATCATTGGGAAAATTACCCATTGGTCTACCAAATCCCTTTCTTATGCAGGACGGCTTCAACTTATCAAATCAGTGCTGTTTAGCATTCAAGTTTACTGGTCCTCCCATTTCATTCTTCCCAAGAAAGTGGTTAATCAAATTGAGCAAGCAATGAGATTGTTCCTTTGGAGTGGTAACCATCTCATCTCATCCGGTTCGAAAGTCGCATGGGATGATATAACGTGTCCTAGAAATGAAGGGGGTCTTGTGATAAAGAAACTCTCTGATTGGAATAAAGCAGCTTTAGGGAAGCTTATATGGGCCATGTTTCAAAATCCCTCTCATTCCCCTTGGGTTCTTTGGATTCGTAGTAATCTGCTGAAAGGCAAGAGCTTCTGGGAGGTCAAGTGTCCCCAATCTTGCTCTTGGACTTGGAGGAAAATGCTTCAATTCAATCTTTGTTCAAATCTAGCATCAAAATCTCTATTGGTAATGGCCTCTTTGCATCTCTTTGGTTTGATTACTGGCTCCCCAATGGCACCATATTCGACAATATGGGGGATAGATTTATCTACGATTCGGGTCTGGAGAGACAGGCTAAAGTTAGCTCCATCGTCTCGGATCATCATTGGAACTGGCCTATTGCTAACTCTCCTCATTTACTTGATCTTAAAAATGGTATGCCCAACAACCTTCATCCTTTCCCCCAACAGGATGACAAGGCTATTTGGTTACCCTCTACCGATGAGGATTTCTCCATCACCTCAGGGCTGGGTTTATTCTTTGGCTGGGCATCTGGAACAGCCTTAATACCAAGGATCGCCTCTTCTTTTCCCAGCTTGGCATTGATTCCAAATGCCTTCTTTGTATGCACGATGTTGAGAGTCACAATCATTTGTTCTTCTCTTGCTTCTTCTTTTCCATCATATGGTCTCATTTGCTCTCCTTATGTGGGTTCCGATGCCCTTCAGGAGATTGGCAGCAGATCGTTCTTTGGGCTAGCAATACCTTCAAGGGCAAGGAATTCTCTTCTACTATAGGCAAGCTTACCCTAGCATGCACAGTCTATACCATTTGGAGGGAAAGGAATAGTAGATTGTTCACCACTTTACAGAAAACTCCCCAGGCTATCATTGCTCAAGCTCAGGATATGATCCGTGGCAGGCTCGCTACCTCAAAAGGGATTGCAAACACTATCTCCAACAGACATCTTCAAAGCAATTGGTCTCTCCCAAGTAGCTTTTTTAATATGTAATGTTCTCATTCTTGTATGTCTTTGAGGGTATGCCCTCTTGTTCTTGTCTTTCTTTTGTTTAGTTCTTGTGGCTTTGGGTTGGGAATTCTTCTGCCTGTAGTAGTCCTTCCCTCCCTTTAGCTTGTTCGAGGGTTTGCCCTCTTGATTTTGTACCTTTTTCTTCTTTTCTTTTATAAATTTATTTACTTACCAAAAAAAAAAAGTCCCTTTTTTTGGCATAAGTTACAAACCGAGAATCCGAATTGTGTTCCGTAAGTTTGCACCCATGTATTTTATCTATTTAAAGGTTTGTGAAATAGTTTGGTGGGAATTTGACTGTTTCAAGTAATTTTTGGGTTCAAAAGGCCGAAGGGGCCATTTGGGCACTTAAGTCCCTCTTTTTTTCATAAGTTGCAAATCAGGCATCTGAATTGTGTTTTGTAAGTTTGAGGACATGTATTATAACTTTAGAGGTGTGTAAGTATGTTTGGTTATGGTTTGACCATTTCTGGGCAATATGGATAGTCAAAGGGTAAAAAGGGGGTGTTTTGGCACCAAACTCCTTTTTTTTTGCATAAGTTCAAAAGTGAACATCCGAATTGCGTTCCGTAAGTTTGAGGACATGTATTATTACTTTAGAGGTGTGTGAGTAGGTTTGGTTGTGGTTGGATCTTTTTCGAGAATTATGGGCGAAAATGGCCAAACGGGGCTCGTGTTGGCACTTAACTCCCTTTTTTTTGGCTTAAGTTTTTTCTTTTATAGGAAAAAAAGTAAAATAGAAGAAGAAATAAATGCAAGATCAAGAGGGCATACCCTCGAACAAGCTAAAGGGAAGGAAAAACTTCTACAAACAGAAGAGTTCCCGTCCCAAAGCTGTAGAAACATTACACTTTAAAAATGCTACAAGGTAAAGACCAAGTACATTGGAGATGTCTATTGGAGTTAGAGTCCGGAATCCCATTTAAGGGAGTGAGCCTTCCACGGATCGTGTCCTGCGTTTGCGCTATGATGGCATTTTGATTTCTCTTAATCTTGGTGAATAATCTGCTACTCCTTTCTCGCCAAATGTTGTAAATTGTGCAAGCTAGAGTAAGCCTATCTAGAATGGAGGAAAACGACTTGCATTTGAAAGAGTTGGTGGCCCAAAGAATAGTCTGCTGACAGTCCCCAATAGGACATTGAAATCCACTTTTAGATAGCAAATGGGACCATATGTTGGAGGTGAAAGAAAATGAGAAGAAGAGGTGGTTGTGACTCTCATTTTCTCTCAAACAGAAAAGACATTTGGGGACGTGACCAAGATTAGAAAAGAAAAGGTGGTCCTTGGTCCTTAGCCTGTGATGAATGGCCATCCAAAGGATAAACCCAGCTTAGGGAATAGCTTTAGAATGCCAAACAAGCTTCCACCAATTTACTTGGGGGTTATGGCCACACAAAGTATCCCAAGTTGAACTAATGGAGAAGTACCCATTTGAGGAGGGCAACCAAATTGCCTTGTCTTCACGACGAGGGGAGGGAAGAAGATTAGGAGGCATGCTGTTCTTTAGGTCCAGCAGATGAGGAGACTTAGCAATAGGCCAGTTTTAGTGATTTTCAAGAATGATGTAATTCACTGTAGCAGTTTTTCCAAGACCCGAATCATAAATAACCCTTTCCCCCATGTTGTCATAGATGGAGCCATTGGGGAGCCAATAATCAAAGTAAAGAGAAGCAAAGAGCCCATTCCTAATGGAAATTTTGATGTGCAGTTTGAATAAAGGTCTGAATTTAATCATTTTCCTCCAAGCCCACGAGAAAGATTAGGGGCAGTGAATCCCATGAACCCAAGGGGTTTTGAGGGATTTTGAAAGAGAGCCCATATGAGTTTCCCCAAAGCTGCTTGGTTCCAATCAACAAGCTTCTTAATCCCAAGACCCCCTTCATTTGTAGGGCAAGTTACATCCTCCCAAGCAACTTTGGAACCAGAAAAGATGAGATGGCTACCACTCCAAAGAAAAGATCGCATAGCTTGTTCAATCTGATTCACCACCTTTTTTGGAAGAATGAAGTGGGAAGACCAGAAGAATTGAATGCTAAACAGCATTGACCCGATCAACTAAACCCGACCTGCATAGGATAAAGATTTTGTAGACCAATGAGTGATCTTACCGATGATGCGATCTTCTAAAGATTTGCAATCATGAGCTTTCAGCTTGGTAGAGATCAAAGGAACTCCAAGGTAATGGATTGGGAGGGAGCCTTCAGGGAAGCCAACTTGATCAATAATACGCTGCTTGAGGTTGTAATCCACACCTGAAAGGAAAATGTTACTTTCGGAGGCATTGTGGAAAAGGCCAGAAAAGGAGGCAATTGTATTAAGCCCTTCCTTGAGGATAGAAGCTGAAGCAAGATCCCCATGACAAAAAAGCATGATATCGTCAGCAAAGCAAAGATGAGTCAACTTGGACTTATGGCATCTCCAATGGTGCTTAAATTGAGAGACAACCGACTTCTGATGAAGAATCAATGAGAGAACATCCATTGCAATCACAAAGAGATAGGGGGAAAGAGGGTCCCCTTGCCTTAAGCCCTTAGCCCCGGGAAAATAACCTTCCAACTTGCCATTAATGACAACTGAAAAATGAGATGTAGTAGTAAATCCAGTCAATAAATGACTGAGGAAAACCCATAATGCTCAAAGTGTCAATAATAAATTTCCACCGCACCGAATCAAAGGGTTTCTTCAGAGCAACTTTCATTGTGCAGCGAGGAGAGCCTGAGTTCTTGTGGTAATTATGCATGAGTTCTTGGGCAAGAAGGATGTTGTCATTGATATTCCTACCTTGAATAAGTGCAGATTGAGATGGATCAATGAGGCTAGGGAGAATTTTCTTGAGACGGGTGGCCAGGATTTTGGAGATAGTTTTGTAGAGGGTGTTACAGCAAGATAGAGGCCGGAAGTCATGAACAAAGGAGGGGGTTAGGAACTTTGGGGACAAGGGCAATAGTCGTGCCATTTAGCTCTTTAAGGATAGTTTTGGAGGAAAAAAATTCAGAGATAGCGGCGATGACCTCAGGTTTAATAATATTCCAAGCTTTTTTGAAAAAGTGACTATTAAAGCCGTCAAGCCAAGGGCTTTGTTAGGGTGAAGGCTAAAAAGAGCTTCTTG
The DNA here is from genome assembly GCA_008638375.1 of Nyssa sinensis. NCBI lineage: Eukaryota > Viridiplantae > Streptophyta > Magnoliopsida > Cornales > Nyssaceae > Nyssa > Nyssa sinensis. The sequence goes on from CM018050.1 coordinate 14,291,815, forward strand.
GATTTCTTCTTCAGAAACCGGCCATTGAAGGGCATTGAAGAAATCAAAATGAAGGCAGTTTGGGATAAAACTTTTAAGAGCTTGCTTACTTGGGTAGTGAATGAGACTTTCAATTCCAAGGAGATCATGGTAAAATTCAACAATGAAGTTCTTGACCTCTTTTATGTCATCAATTCTTCAACTATTTGCATCAAGGTTCTTTCTGTTACGGTTCTTTATGTTATTCATAGATTTGAAGAAAAATGAGGTGTTTTGATCACCTTCAGAAAGCCATTGAACACAGGATTTTTGCTTGGCAACACTTTCCTCACTACTAAAAAGGGAATAAAAAAGGTGATGAGCTTCTTTTTCCTCCTGAATGAGACTCTCATTCTCCCTCTTAAGGAGGTTTTGGATGTCATAGAGCTTGTTACGAGCTGCTTGGACTCGGGAGGTGATGTTTTTGAATTTTTGCTGATTGAGGTCCTTAAGAGCATATTTAACCTTCTTAAGCTTTTGGCAACAGATAAAAATGGCTGTACCTTGAAAGTTTGTTCTCCAGGCTTGCTTGACAGTAGGAAGAAAATTATCATATTCAGTCTGAAAATTGAAGAATTTGAAAGGGATTTTGCTCTTCTTAAAAGATATGCCGGATCTGACAATAATTGGGGAGTGATCAGAGAGGCCCTGGGGAAGGAATTCAGCCTTAGCGGCTGGGAAAGCAGAAATCCAGTCTTAGTTTACTAAAGCTCTGTCAATCTTCCTTTGGATCGTGTGGGGAGTGGCTTGACCATTAGACCAGGTGAAGAAGCGCCCAAAAAATCTTAGATCCTCAAGCTCTGCATTCAGAAAACATGTGTTACAGTCATTCATAATCGTTGGCCAGTCGCAGCTACCACGTCTTCTATCATGAGGGTAACGTATAGCATTGAAATTTCAAAAATAAGCCAGGGGAGACCCTTGGAGATAAAGGCTTGGAGGTAGATGTCTTGCCATAAATCATTTCTTTGAAGAGAGGAACTAGAGCCATAAATAACAGAAATGATCATGGGGGCTTTGGTGTCTCGAACTGTAATATTACAATGAATGGCTTGATTGGTAGCACATGAGGAATTAATCTGCAGCATAGCATTAGTCCAGCCAGTCCATATTCTTCTAGAGGCCGAATGGGGATAGTTATGCAAAAAGGACCATCCGAGGATGAGGGAGTTAGCCGTAGCATTTTTTTTGATAGGTAAATAAATGCATTAAAAGGAAAAATGTACAAGATCAAGGGGGCATACCGCCGAAGCGGGCCTAAGAGAGGGGGGGGACTTCAACAAAGAAGAACACCCATCCCAAGGCTACAAAAGATGAAACCTACTAGCAGATAGCTAGGGAACAAAACAAAGCCATTCTAGGAGAAAATGCTACTAGGGAGCGACCAAATACAATGGAAATGCCTATTAGGGTCAGTAGGCCTTGGGCCTCTAATAGTGGACAGCCGCCCTCGGATTAAATCTTGGATTTGGACAATGAGCGCCTAATGGGACTTCTTTTGGTTAACAAAAATGCGCGAGTTTCTTTCCCTCCAAATGGTGTAGACAGTGTAGGTGAGGGTGAGCTTTCCAAGTAAAAAGAAGAGGCTTTTTCCCTTGAAGGTGATTCTAGCCCACTCAATAGTGTGCTGCCAATTCCCAGTAGGCCAATGATGACCACTTTTAGAGAGCAGGAGTTGCCAAATGTTGGCCGTATTAAGGCAGGAGAAGAAAAGATGGTCATGGTACTTATTGTCATAATTGTAAAAAAGGCATCGCTTGTCCACGGACGGGTTGAAGATCCGATCCTTGATTCAAAGATAGTTGCGAATAGCCATCCATAATATGAAACCGGTACTTGGAATGGCTTTAGGAAACCAGATAAGGTTCCACCAACTGACTGGTGGCTTGCAGGTTCGAATAGTCTTCCAAGCAGAATGGATTGCAAAATTCCTTCAGAGCTCAGATTCTAGAACGCCTTATCTTCTCTACTGGGGTAGGAGGAGATTAGGCAGCATATTGCGCTTGAGATCCAGAAATGAGGAGAATTTGCAATAGGCCAGTTCTATTGACTGTTAGAGATAATGGAACTACTCTAGCATTCCTTCCTAAACCTGAATCATAGATAACTCTCTCCCCCATGTTATCCATGAGAGAACCATTGGGCAGCCAATAATCAAACCATAGGGAGGCAAATTGACCATTACCAATGATGTACTTGATGTAAGCTTTGAAGAGAGGCCAAAATTTTAAGATCTTACGCCAAGCCCAAGAGCAGGACTGGGGACATTTGATCTCCCATAGGCTTCTGGATTTGATGAGGTTCTTGGGAGACCAGTCAACTCAAGGGGAGGAAGAAGAATGTTGATAAAGCGACCAAATGAGCTTACTAAAAGCAGCGTGATTCCACTCCTCAATTTTCTTGATGCCAAGACCGCCCTCTTCCTTAGGGCAAGTAATATCTTCCCATGCAACCTTGGATTGCGAAGAGATGAGGTGGTTACCACTCTAGAGGAAGGATCTCATAGCTTGCTCAATTTGATTGATCACTTTCTTAGGGAGGACAAAGTGAGAGGACCAATAAATCTGAATACTAAATAGCACAGATTTAATAAGCTGAATCCGCCCTACATAGGAGAAAAATTTATTTGTCCAGGAGGAGATCTTGGAGATGATTCTATCAACAAGGGACTTACAGTCAGAGGCTTGGAGCTTGGTGGGGATGAGGGGAACTCCAAGGTAACGAACTGGGAGGGATCCTTCAGGAAAGCGAACGTGATGGAGAATATTCTGCTTCAGGCCCTCTTCAATACCAACAGTAAAAATGTTACTTTTAGAAGCATTCGGCTAGAGGCCCAAAAACGAGGCGAACAAATCAATACTTTCTTTAAGGATGGAAACTGAGGCAAGGTCACCGTGACAAGAAAGCATTATGTCATCTGCAAAACGTAAATGGGAAAGCCTAGTTTTGTGACATCTTCAATGGAACTTGAAGGAGGGAATGTCCACTTTCTGCTTAATAATTATGGAAAGAACATCCATAGTAAGCATGAAGAGGTAAGGAAAGAGAGGGTCCCTTTGCCTAATGCCTTTCGCACCAGGGAAATAACCTTCTAGCTCCCCATTGATAGTTATAGAGAACCTAGTGGAAGTGATATAGGCTTGGATCCACTCAATAAAAAGGCGAGGAAATCCAAGAATACATATGGAGTCGAAGATAAACTCCCACCGAATAGAATCAAACACTTTCTAAAGATCAACTTTCATAACACATTGAGGGGACCCAGACTCCTTATGGTAGTTGTGCATAAGCTCTTGAGCAAGAAGGATGTTGTGGGCGATTTTCCTCCCTTGAATAAAAGCAGACTGGGACTCATCAATGATACTAGGCAGAACATTTTTGAGACGATTAGCGAGGATTTTAGAGATGGCTTTATATAAGGTATTGCAGCATGAGATGGGCCGATAATCCTGCACAAAGGAGGGATTAGAGACTTTAGGAAATAGAGCTATAGTTGTGGCATTAATCTCCTTAAAAATGGATTTCGAAGAGAAGAATTTGGAGATTGTGGCAATAACATCTTTCTTGACAATGATCCAAGCTTCTTAAAGAAATGGCCATTAAACCCATCAGGAACAGGAGCTTTGTTGGGATGGAGATTGAAGAGGGCATTTTGAATTTCATCCTCAGTGATAGGACTGCAAAGACCAGCAAAATGATCGAGGGGAAGGCGCTTACTGATAAACTTTCTCAAAGAAGACTTCCCTGGGTAGGGGGCAGCGTTGGCTGTGCCAAGGAGGCCTTTATAGAAACTGAGAATGACATGCTTGACATCCCTAATATCAGAAAGTCGATTATCAGCAGAGTTAAGGAGGCTGACTATTTTATTTCTATTCCTTCTGTTGTTGATAGACTTGAAGAAGAAGGAAGTATTCTGGTCACCTTCAGAGAGCCATTGAATATGTGCCTTTTGCTTGGCAAGACTTTTTTCACTAGAAAGCAGTAAGTTGAAGGCTTTTATGGCCTCATTTTCCTCGTTGACAAGATGGAAAACCCTCGAGTTGATTGCTAATAGACGTTGAATAGTAAATAGATTGTTCCTTGTATCATGGGCACGGGTGAAAATATTAAGATATTTATGACGGTTAAGATCCTTAAGAGCAAACTTGACCCTCTTAAGCTTTTGACTGTAGATGAACATAGCAGTACCCTGGATATCTGTTTGCCAAGCTTAAGCAACAGTAGGCAAAAAATCATCATAATCAACCCAAAAAATAAAAATTTTGAAGGGAATTTTACTTTTTTGAGAAGGAAGGCCAGTCCTGATGATAATGTGACTATGATTAGAGATGCCAGGAGGGAGAAACTCGGCTTCGGAGAGAGGGAGGGAGACAAGCCAGTTTTCATTAACCATAGCCCTATCAAGCTTTCTATGGATGGGATAGGAATCATGCTGCCCATTTGACCAAGTAAAAAATTACCCCGAGTATTTGAGGTCCTGTAGCTCGGCTTGTATGAAACATTGGTTGCATTCATCCAGAGTAGGGGACCATTCGAGATTTCCTCGTCTTCTTTCATGAGGATAACGAATAGCATTGAAGTCACCAAGGACGAGCCAGGGGGTGCCATGGGCAACACTAGAATGGTGAATGATATCTTGCCATAAGCGCTACCGATGGCTGGAAGAATTCGAGCCATAGATAACTGAGATCATCAAAGAAGCGTTGGATTCACGAACAGTGATTTTACAATGGATGGCCTAATCCATGGATACGGAAGAATTAACCTATAAGATAGAGTTGTTCCATTCGATCCAAATTCTCCTTGCAGGAGAATGGGAGTAATTATGCAAAAATGACCATCCAGTAATAAGAGAGATAGCCACTTTACCTTTATTTTCTTCCTTAATTTTTGTTTCCACAATACCAAAAAAGACAAGAGAGAAATCTTGAACAAAGGAATGGATTTCTCTCTGTTTGGAGGGGCTGTTAAGACCCCTAATGTTCCAGCATGCTAGATTCATTAAGAACAAGAAGGGAACTTTGGCCCACTTGGGCATGATTCCCTTGCTGCATCTTTTGGTTCCTTCTGAGCTTTCGTAGCTGATTCTTAGTGAGCTTGCTGCCAGTGTCGACCTCATCTACTTTGGCCACTTTATCAAGCAAAGGATTTGAATCCGGTGTAGCTGGGGGTTGAGAAATGCTACTGTCATTGTGAGGGCTGTCTACTTGATTCATGATACCAGTTCTGGATTTTTCAAGGGACATGAAGGAGTCCCCCTCAGTAGGTATAATCCCAATACGATCAATGGTTTCAGTTAAAGGATTTGGTATCCTAGACTCATCAGCATGTTGTATAGGGATTGATGAACTGCCTGGATCTGGGGCTGGTTGGACTGCCTTGCCCTTACCAGAGACAACTCTCCATTCTCCACTAGACTGTTTTGGAGGGGCCTTAGGTGCGGATTTAGCCTGTTGATTTGTAAGGCATTTAGATAATCTGTGGCCAAACTTATGGCAGAGGGAGCACATTGGGGGCAACCACTGATATTCCACAGAAATTTCAACTTTAGTATGATCATTTATCTGAATATCAAAGAAATCAGGGCGCTCATTTTTTGCAGCAATTTCCACACAAACACGGGCGTAGCTGATCCTAGTTTGATCTTCTATATGGGAGTCAGCATCTTTAGAAGCTTCCTTAATTTTTGTCTCAACAATGCCAAAAAAACAGATTGAGTAATCACGAACAAACGAACGAATTTCTCGCTGCTTTGAGGTACCAAACTATGGCTGTTCATACCCTAATATTCCAACATGCAAAATTCATTGAGAAAAGGTGAGGGAGCCGGAACCTGCTGTTCCCTTTTCCTTTAAAATTTTCCTCTTATGTCTTTGTTTTTTGAGCTGATTTCTGGTGTAATTACTACCAATATCTGCTTCGTCAACTCTGGCTATTTTGTCCACTAAAGAATTTGATTCAAGAGAAGTCATAGATGTGGAGCTGCTTATCTCACATAGGGAACTTTCAGCTAGAAGAGAATAGGAATTTGGTTCTTTTGGAGACAGAAAAGAGTCTTGGTCATCAAATTGAAAGGGGAGATGGGGATTTAGATCCTTTGTATTTTCAATGTCTACCGCTGGATTGGAAGCGGAGTGGGGGAGGACTAGTTGCTTAAGGACAGGGCCCTCAATTGTTGCACCATCATTGGGGGAACCTGTGTGTGGCATATCAAATTGTAGAGCTTCAGAACAGGTAGTCAACTATCCTTGTTCCGTAGTGGGGTTTACAATGTGGGCAGCTTCTTGGGCCTTTTCGTCACTTTGAATGGATTTACCTTTGCTTGAGACTCCATTCACTCATGCTGGTTTTCCTAATAGCTGTAGTGTGATGGTTAATGGCTTTCCCTTCATCAATTTTTATTGAAGGGTAGTTGGCAAGCCTATGGCCAAAGATGCAACAGTGAGTGCACATAAAAGGAAGCCATTGATATTCAATAAGTATTTCCACTTTTGAGAGGTCTGTTAACATTATATCAAAGGAGTTAAGGAGATCTTTGGTGGCATCCACCTCAACATATATTCTCGCATAGCTGATCCTTGACAGATCTTCAGTGTGGGAGTCTACATACAGAGGTTTCCCAATGGCACTAGCTACATTGCTAAGGCCATGTGCTGTCCAAAGCTCATAAGGTACGTCGAAGATTTTTACCCAAACAGGGATTTTAGCTACGTCTTTCTTAGACAGTGTCATGCTCGGGTGCAATCTTTGAAGAATAATGTGCCGTCAAAAGAAGTGCCAATGTCTCCCTTCAAGAATAGAGTTAATGGCATGCGTAGAATCAAATTTGAAGAAGAAGAATCTGTTGCCATTTGTAAGGACTTCATTTAATCCTTCTTTGTTCCAGATTTTCTCCGCCATATTTTTAAATCATAGAAATGGCATTTTCTTGTCAAGAAAATAACCAACCAAAGTATTTTCCCTCAATTTGAGGTTGCTTGAATTCCAAATGAAATTTTTTAGAAGTAGGAGGTTTTTAGAAGAGAGAAGTCCAGGTGGGGGTGGACGTAGGAGGGTCAGCAGCAGGGAGATCAGATATGGCTAAAAAGTCTATTGTGTTAGATGGGGCAGTAGGCATGGCAGCTTTTAGAGTAGCAGCATGGTGTAGCAAAGTTGCATCGACTTCAGAACAGACGTGGAGAGAGTTTGAGGTGCGTCTGGTTGTGGTTTGATCATTTTCAGGCATTATGGACAATCAATGGGCAAAAAGTGGTCCTTTTGGCACTTTCCTTATTTTTTTTCTTTTGCATAGGTTACAAATCCGACATCTGAATTGTGTTTTGTAAGTTTGAGGATAGTTATTATAACTTTAGAGGTGTGTGAACTAGTTTGGTTGTGATTTAACCTTTTTCAGATATTATAGGCAGTCAAACGGCTAAAAGGGGCCCGTTTTGGCACTTAAGTCCTTTATTTTTTTTTTTTGCATAAGTTGCAAATCGGGAATCCGAATTTTGTTCCGTAAGATTGAACACGTTTATTTTATTTGTCTAGAGGTATGTGAGCTTCTCTTGTGGTGGTTTGACCATTTCTGGTCATCTGTGGCTTTTTTTTTTTTTTTTTGAAAGGTAAAAGTATATAAAGAAAAAAGAAAGAGGAAGAGGGAAACCCTCAACAAACCTTAGGGAGGGAGACTTCTACATGTGAAAGAACCCCAAACCAAGGTAAAAGAAATAAATCAAGTTACAGACCAGAGGACAAACCCTCAGTAGAGCCAAAGGGAGGGAAAACTTCTACAGGCAGAAGGAACCCATCCCAAGGCTAAGAACTAAATATACTAGAACTAGAAGATACTACTTGGTAAACCCCAAACATTTTGATGATGCAAGTTAGAACTAGAAAGCTTGATCCCCTTAATGGTGCAAAGCCTTCCGCGAATCATATTCTGAACTTGAATGATGATGCCTTGGGGAGATTGCTTCTAATTGGAGAAAAGCCTAATGTTTCTTTCCCTCCACAAAACATAAACCGAACAGGCTAGAGTGAGCTTCCCAATGGAGCTAGCCAACGAATTCCTTGTGAAAGTAATATAAGCCCAATGGAGTGTAAGGTCCTAGCTACGCACCGGACAATGGAAGCCACTTTTACCTAGCAAATGCTGCCAAGACTTTCTCAAAAAAAGAATAGAAAAAGAACATGTGATCTTGGGCCTCGTTGCTCCTCATGCAAAGGAGGCTTTTGTGATCAATGGCCAGATTGTGATTGAAAATCCTATCTTTTGTCACAACTTGCAACCTATAAGACCCCGACCCAAATAAAATAGAATAATTCCATTTACGTCCTAAAGAGTCAAATAATAATATCGAGCTTGGACCAAGCCAATAGGTATAGTACCAAAAGTGAACTGAGACCAACTTAGATCAAGAATAGTAGACCTCAAATATACCAAATTATCATGATGAGTAATATATAGTAAATGGGCACGGATACCGAGGTAAATAGGAGAAGCCATGATCTCAGGAAATTACAAGATTAGGAAAAAGCCAAATACGAACAGACCGAGTCGAGGAATATAATACCAAAATGGACCCGAGCTATCATAATAAGTTGTGTACAGGAATAGGCACACAATTTGAGATGAATAGTGAGATTCACAAATAGAGTGTTATACGATATTTAAATATACGAGAAGTGAATTACAAGTAGCCCCGAGTACTCCAGGACCACCATACGAGAAAACTGGACAATACAGAGAATTGTGCATATATAATCGTGTGTGCCTCGAAGTACATGCACATTACATCTACTTTTGTACACAAGTATACATATATATACATGATAATATATATATATATGTATATATATACGTATAATAATATATAAAATTATATATATGTGGTATAGGTATATATATAGTATATAAATGTATAAAGGTATAAGTATATATAAACATGTATACAAAAATATACATACAAGTGTGTGTGCAGCATCCAAAGCATGCAAGTGGGAAGTGACAAACAGAGTGTTGGCCAAGTGTGTATGTTGGTGTGTGTGTGTGTGTGTTATATATATATATATATATAAACCAAAATATCAAAGCTCCCTTTAATGTTTCAAACCAAAAGAGAAAAACGAAGAAAAGATCAGAAAGGAAAAAAGGAAGTCAAGGAAAAGGGCTGAGAGAGGAAAGAGAGAGAAACTGAGAGGGGCGATGGCTTATTGCCTATATATACGTGTTTGAGTTTAAGAGAAAAATAGAAAAGAAGGGAGACAGAGGGAGAAGCTGTGAGCATTTAGAGGGATTCAAAAGTAGAAACAAAGAAAGAGGAGGAAGAAAGGAAGAGATACTGCCTCTAGAAAAGCTCAGAAAAAGGCAAGCAACTTGGTTATATTTTTTTTTAATCAATTAAAATTTTCAACCGTATTCGTTTAGTTATATAAGTAGGGTCTAGATAAGCATGTATAGGGGATCATGTTGCAAAAGGAATTAATCAAAATGGTCAAAAAATGAAGGAAACATAGGCAGTTGCAGGTTGTTAGAATAATTCGGGTTTTTAAATTTACATGCTTTAAACTCCATATGAATAATGAGGAACTTATCCTCTGTAGTGCAGAAAATGATTGGACAAAGAAATGAGCAAAAATAGTTAAAGAATTGGCACGAAATTGAAAGAAACCAGTAGGCCAGAGCTATGATTTTTCTCAAATTCGTTTGGATTTAGTTAACCAACCTAAAAACCGAGTTTGATTATGTAATCTCCATGAAAAACTAAAGAAAACCCCATTGAGCTAGGGTTAAAAACTGATCGGAAAAAGGATGTCGTCGCCAGAGAAGATGATAGAACCCTACCGGAACCTCACCAGATAATTGAGGGAGATGATGAATAGTGCCTTCCAAAACGGTACCGTGTTGGGTGAGGATGTGATGATACTGCGTCGTTTAGGTGGGACTGTTTTAATTTAAAAGCTGAATAGGGGTGTTCGGTTGTTAGGTTATGAGATTAATTAGGTTATGCGGACATGGGCTGGGATAGCCTATCCTCGATTAAAGCCTTTATTTGCTGTTTGGCTTCAAAGATTTAAGAAAAAAAATAACGTGGGTTGCTGCCCCCAAGAATCGAAGCCAAGACCGAACCAAGGAAGGGTTTAAACCCTGAAGAGCGAACCATTATGCCACGAGGGCACATGTGTCCTAATTCCCACCGAATTAATATAAAATATTAACATAAATAATTAATTAAATAAATTAAGATAATTAATGTAAATTATCCCGATATTCAAAATTAGTAAATGATTAGTGCTTTCTTTATGCATCAGATATTCTAAAGCCAATGGAAGGGTCTATTTTATGAGACGGGGTCCCGAAAAATAAAGAACCGTAAAAGTGCCAAATTACCATATTGCCCCTAGTGATGCCCAAACCCAAACTGAGAGCCGTAAAAGCCTAAACCTATTCTGTTTGGCATTTCAGACTCAACGATAGAGCTTGTTTTCCCAAATAAGATACTTATGATATGGATATGCATAAGGTTGATTGATTATATAGGACTTTAGACTATATATAGTGTTAAGCTAAGATATGTTTACTGAACTATAAAGGAAAAGGAAAGGTACCGATTATTGAGATAGAACGACGCGATATTAGATGTAAGTAGATCTTGGATCTCTTACATGTGTTATTCTCAGCCATGTTGTTTCTCTACTGCCAAATTGCACTCCATTACGCACCAATGTTATTGTTTCCACATTATAATAATTGTCCTATCTTACGGATCTCATTGACTATTATATCTTGATATTATGGTACACGTTTTATGCCATGCCTTGAAAGGCTTATTATTATGTTCTTATGTTGTCCTATAACTTTAAAGGGTTCCGTAAGAACATCTCCTATCTTACGGACAACACAGATGACCGATATAATACTCTCAAGGGTTCCGTAAGATAGGACAAGTATTCCACATATGAAAGACCGATATTCCGTAAGATAGGACAACATGGGAGAAAGGGTTATCTATGATTCAGGTCTTGGGAGATATGCTAAAGTTAGTTCTATCATACTGGATCATCATTGGAATTGGCCTCCTGTTTACTCTCCTCATCTGCTTGAACTTAAACATGGCATGCCTACAAACCTTCTTCCTCTCCCCCGCCAGGAAGACAAGGCGATTTGGACCCCCTCTTCCAATGGGGATTTCTCCATCAGTTCAGCTTGGGATACTTTGCGGAGTCGTAACCCCCAGGTCCACTGGTGGAAGCTTATTTGGCATCCAAAAGCTATTCCCCATGTTGGATTTATTCTATGGTTGGCTATTCATCAGAGTTTAAGTACCAAGGATTGCCTCTTTTATTCTCCGCCTGGCCATGATCCTAGATGCCTTCTTTGCTTAAAGGAGAACGAGAGTCACAACCATCTTTTCTTTTCGTGTCCCTTCTCCTCCAACATATGGTCCTATTTGCTTTCCAAAAGTGGATTTCAAAGCCCAACTGGGGACTGGCAGCAGATTGTTCTTTGGGCCAGCAACACATTCAAAGGCAAAAATTTCTCCTCAATTATAGGCAAGCTTACCCTAGCTTGCATGGTCTATAACATTTGGTGCGAAAGAAATAGCAGATTATTCACCATGGTTAAGAAAAACCCTCAGGCTATCATAGCTCAAACCTAGGATATGATCTGTGGCAGGCTCACTACCTTTAAAGGGATTGTGAACTCAAACTCCAATAGGCATCTTCAGTGTATTTGGTCTCTCCCAAGTACCATTTTTAAAGAGTAACGTTTGTATGTTTTCTTTTTTGTAGCTTTGGAATGGGAGCTCTTCTGCCTGTAGAAGTCCTCCCTTCTCTCTAGCTTGTTCGAGGGTATGCCCTCTTGATCTTGTATTTATTTTCTTCTATATATTTCTTTTACCCACCAAAAAAAAAAAAAGATATTCCGCATATGTGCACTTTTCTTGGAACTGTACATGATCATGATATGTATTGCATACCGGAGTTGTGCTCGGTCACAACGTCCATCTGATGATTGTTCTAGCTATGTTATTCTTTTATATTACCGAGTTATATTCATATGCGTACCTGATGTTTATTGATACCCCAATATGATAATTGTTCTATCTTTTGGGAACCTTTGAGAGTTTGACTGTTATGCCTTTTGTAATTAAACCCCTATCTCTTACATATAGTCTTCTAAGCCATGTTCATTCTATTACTGCCGAACTTGTACTCTTGAACGTACCAGATATTATTATTTTCCACAATGTGATATTGTTCTATCTTGTGGATATTTATTGACTGTTATATCATTGTTATCATATTGTACCATAACTTGAAAGGCCTATTGTTATGTCCTTATTGAATAAATGATATTCCATCCTTATACTCTTATGGAATCACGAATGATCATGATATGTTATGAATACCGGATTCGTGCTCAGTCACAATATCCATCCGATGCTTTCTGATTTACTGGACGTACGGTCAAGTTCGTGAACGGACATATGGCAAAAGATGTTGGAGTTTACTCGGGGTATGCCAGGCCCCAAATGACTGAGGGCTTGCCGAACCCTAAACAAAGTAAATGAATCTCATATGTGATTGATATGACTGCAATTACTGAATGACATTATCCCCTATGATTTACCTTATACCGAGAGAACATTCCTTATTGCATTGATTGTGATCGATTTATTGTGGTAGTACATTCATATTGATAAATTGATTTTGAGAGTTCCATATTGATGTTATATCCATTACTTCTGATTGAATATTGTGACCTTCACTGTTTATTGGCCATTGTGGCATTTATTCTCATTGGCTATTACAACATCTCATTTTTTTATGATTGGCTATCATATTCATATTCATGGATTTATTAAAGTGCTCAATTCCATTGACTATTGAGATACTCTATCCTTGACTAATTTTGTGATAGTCTATCTTATTCTTGACTAGCTATTGACTATAGTAACACCCTATTGGCCATCGTGATATCCCATTCTATTGATCATTGAGATGTTCTATTCTATTGGTTATGTGAGATATGCTACCTTATTGACTATGCTGATATTCCATTCTATTGGCTGTTGAGATATCTTATTCTACTGGTTATATTGATATTCCATTCATTAACTGTTGAGATATGCTCTTTATTGGCAATAGTAGCATCCTCTTCATGATTGGCTATCATGTTATCACATCCTTATTGTGTTCTTTCTATATTGACTCTGACCCATGGCAGAGATAAGAGAATTTACTTACTAAGCTTCGTTAGCTCACCCCAAACTTACAAATCTATTTCAAGAAGGAACGCTGCGAGATAGCAGTAGAAGCTCAAGGAGCATAGGAGAGCATTTTGAGAATGTAATAGAGAAGATGTTGTAGTTTCTCCCATGTATTCACCACCTACAGGTGATGTTATGTTTGATTTTTATTTTGACACTTATAGAACGACATTATATATTGAAAGGACTTCCGCTATTTATTGTTTTAAAGTTTTGGTATGTTGCACTTGATTATTATGATATAGGAATGGAAAAAGTAGGGACGACCTTAAGGTTGGCCCCGCGACATGAGATACGCATAGGGTGGGTTTTGGGTCGTGAAACAACCTACCCTCTGCGGATAGTGAATCGCGACCTCGGCCCGACCCTTTCGCCGTACTGACCTCTGAACTTGTTACACCATATTAGTGCTACTAACATGCAATCAAGATCATCACAGCGGAAGACTCTAAAAAAAGTTACATGTATTTAAAATCTGGTTCTCAAAATACAAACTTTAAAAGTTTATACATTACATCCCTAAGATGTGGATGACATGGGAGAGCCACAAGACTATAATGAATATTATGCATTACTGATATACCACAAACAGACACACCAATCATCTTGAGACACGTGTGCTTACAGAGCCAATAAACTCGGTCATACAGAGCAGTCATAGCCTTCAGGGCATCCTCATATATATATATATATATATATATACCCTACAGAGCCGATAAACTCGGTCATACAGAGCAGGCAGAGCCTCCAGGGCATTCTCATGCACATATCCTCCAGACCTTATGCTCTGGGTAATATTCACTCAGTATTTCATATGGTTCCGACCTTATGGTTTCCTTGACAACTGCCAAGCAGGGAATAAGGAAACAGTCTTCAACACGGAAAAAGCCTTCAACAAGGAAACTACTATCTATGATTATCTCTATCTACGACACAATACTCTATAAGGTAACTGCAATCTCCGATGATCAAATCCCTATATTCATGGCACTGAATCCTAATCAACTTAGGAAGGCCACGATCTATAAATTAAACCCTAAAGGTACGCTTTGTTTTTATGCTCATTCTTTGGCTTTCAATACAGTCTTTTCAATTCAGTTTACTTACTTAAGCATCGGAGCGGCTACCGCCAGAGCCAATCTGGTGGTCCTCTGATCCCCTTTTTGAGTGTTCTACAGGTCGCGGAGCCCATACTTATTGCGAGTCGAAAAGTGCAGCATCAGTTTGGCGCCGTCTGTGGGAAAGACTAATCTCCAAGTGCTCTATTCACAAACTCATCTTTTCCTCACCGGAAAACCATGGCCCCAAATCTCCAATCGCGACAAAATACTCAGAATTCGCAAAGCTCTCAACGTCAGCCGCCTGCTCCCCTAGCAAAGGGGCCAACGGTTGATCCCATGTGACAAGAGATTGAATCGATCAAATGACACATTGAACTGGTGCAGGAACAATTGTTTGCCATAACCAGAATGTTGGCAACGCTCACACAGAATCAAGGGACGAATCCTCTTAACCCGCCGGTCAACGTCGCTACGGCAACACAACCCCCTATTACCACTAAGGATGAAGAGCCCCGTGAGCAGGCTCCAAATAACCAGCCTGGGCACCCCCAGGGTGTTGCTCGCGTTGGTAGAGATCCACAGCCGTCAGCAGCTCTCGGCTGGGGAACATCAGCCTTCGTCCCTAACGTCCATTACCGGAGCACTACTAGAGCCCCAACTCCAAGGGCTTCGGGAGCACATCCGGCACCACAGGAGCCTCATCCCCATGTAGCACCAATCCCTCCGGTTCGGAACCCTCTTCCATCTGAGGGACGTACTCAGCCCGACTACCTTGAGGCCGAGGCTATGAGGCAAGGTTCACAAGATGTCAGATTCAGAGACCCACGGAGGGTAAAAGAAATCGTCGAATCAATGGACCGAACGATGGCTTTGAGAGGTGCCCAGAACCCTCTAGAGCAAGACGAGTTGGCCAGGCTGCTCGGAAGACTTGCTACCCCATTCACTCACGCCATCATGTAAGAAGAAAGGCCCAGAAAGTTCATGGTGCCAAAGTTCACCCTATACAATGGGTCTGGAGACCTAGGAGATCATCTCTCGCACTACCAGCATACGATGGCCCTCCACGGGGCCTCTGCTGCTTTTATGTGCCGAAATTTCATTACCAGCTTGAAGGGAACTGCTCTGAAATGGTTTCACCACCTTCCTCTGAACTCAATTACCAGCTTCTATAAGCTTGGTAAGCAATTCTTGGACAGGTTTATGACCAGCAGAAGGCTTAGAAGGGGACCAAAATTCCTGTTAAATGTCAAGCAGATTAAGGAAGAGTCCCTCAGAGCCTACATTACGCGCTTCAATGCCGAACACACGGAGATCACCGACTGCAGCCCAAAATTCCTTATAGCTGCCTTAACTACTGGACTTGCTCACGGTGGCTTCAGAGACTCCCTGACAAAGAGCCCTCCAGTCGACATGGCGACATTAATGGATCGGGCCAAGAAGTATATCAACTTGGAAGAAGCCAACCACACATCCCAGAAGGGCAAAGATCAGACCTAGAGGGATAATCTGAAGAGGGAGGATCACAAAAAGGAGGACCACAGAAGAGACTCCAGCAAAAAGAGGGTCAGGAGTCCAGAAAAGACAGCACCCAGAGCTGTGTACAATTCCAAACCAAGGGAGTTCACTAACTTTACCCCTTGCAACACTACACCTAACCAGGTACTCCGGCAAATTCGAGATCGGGAAAACTTGAGGTGGCCGGAACTAATTAAAGGAGATCCTAGCCTTCAGCACCAAAGTAAGTATTGTAATTTCCATAAAGATCATGGACATATGACTAACTCATGCAGGACCCTCCGACATGAGATAGAGCAGCTCATAAAGAAGGGGTGCCTTCGGGAGTTCGTCAAGCAGGACGGAAGGCAGAACCCTCAAGAAGACAAGCCTCAGCAACGGCCAGACCAGAGGCCCGAGCAGAGGCAGGAGCAGAGGGAAGGATGAAACGAGCCTCAGAGGTAGAACAACCATGTCCTCTACGTCCTCCATGCTGACTCCCCTACTACAGAAATGTCCAACAGGGCAAGAAAGACATACGCTCGGGAGGCTAGGGCTGCCCCGGACGTATTACAGATCTCCAACGTGGAAAAAAGGCTCAAGCCAGCACCAGAGATCCAATTCACTGAACAGGACCTAGCAGGGGTACATTGCCCTCACAGTGATGCCCTCGTCAACACTCTCAAAATTGCCAACTTCGAGATCAAGAGAGTCCTGGTCAATACTGGCAGCTCCGTCAATATACTGTTCCATGAGCCACTCAAACAGATGGGAATGGACCACGACAACATCAAGCCTACTACTGCCGTGATGGCAGCTTTTGATGGCAATCTCAGCACCCCATTGGGAAGAATCGACCTTCCTACTACTGTAGGAGAGGCAGAAGGGCAGAAGACCACCATCTCAGAGTACATGGTGTTGAATATGAAATCTCCCTACAACGTCATAATTGGGAGACCATGGTTGCACCAGATAGGGGCAGTCACCTCGACCCTCCATCAATGTTTGAAGTATGTCCACAATCAGAACGTTCACTCTGTCAGAGGGTGTCAGCCAACCTCTCGAGAGTGCCATGCCATTGCACTCAAGGAGAAGGCCACCAAATAGCAATTACAGTATACTCGGGACTGTACAGATCCAGTCCTCACCTACACTCCCGAGGAGGAAGGCTGCCCATCCAGCATTGAAGAACCCCTGAGCCCAAGGGGACGGGACAGCCGAGCCAAACCCATTGGCGAGCCCATCAAAGTGTTGGTCAGTTCAGAATCAGAGGGGCGTTATTTGTACATCGGCCCAGACCTGACACACACCGAGCAGGAGAGGATAGTCAAGTTTCTGAAAGACAACCTCTCTATGTTTGCTTGGGAGACCAAAGACATGGAGGGTATAGATCCCAATCTGATAACTCACAAGCTAATGGTCGACCCAGATCACCCACCAGTCAGATAGAAGAGAAGGCCGATCGCTCTTGAACGACATCAGATCATAAATGAGGAAGTCCAGAGGCTGCTGGATGCCAGGATGATACGAGAAGTGTTTTACCCCGAGTGGCTAGCCAACACCGTCCTGGTCAAGAAGAAAAATGGCAAGTGGAGGGTCTGCGTTGATTATACAAACCTCAATATGGCGTGCCCCAAAGACAGCTTTCCACTGCTAAGGATAGATCAACTGGTTGATGCCACTGCGGGGCACGAGCTCATGAGCTTTATGGATGCCTATTCTGGATACAACCAAATTCAGATGTACCCTCCAGACCAGGAGAAGACAGCCTTCATAACCGAACGAGGTCTCTATTGCTACAGAGTAATGCCTTTCGGTTTGAAGAATGCTGGAGCCACATACCAACAGTTGGTAAACAAGATGTTCAGCCCGTTACTCCGCAATACCATGGAGGTATACATTGAAAAAAGCCAGAACTGCAGAGCAGATGCTTTGGCTGACATGGCATCCCGCCTAAAGTCTGAGGCAAACTCCACAGTAAAAATCTCCTATCAGCCAGGACCCAGCATAGAGGAAGCCCAAGTTACTCAAATTGCTGAACAGCCCCAGAACTGGATTACTCCAATCCTCCAGTTCCTACAATCCGGGCTCCTCCCAGAAGACAAAACAAAGCCAGGAGAATCCGAATCAAAGCGGCTCGGTACCTGATCCTGAACAACAAGCTTTACAGAAGGTCGTATTCTCAACCTCTGTTAAAATGCTTAGCTCCAGAAGAATCACAATATGTCTTGGCTGAAATACACGAGGGAATTTGCGGGAATCATAATGGGGGCAGAACGTTAGCTCACCGAGCTCTGTCTCAGGGCTATTACTGGCCTAGCATGCTAAAGCAAGCTAAGGAGTACGTCCAGAAGTGCGACAAATGCCAAAGATTTGCCCCATATCAACACCAGCCTCATCACGAGCTCATCCCGATTCCTAGTCCTTGGCCCTGTGCTCAATGGGGGATGGACATCGTGGGTCCATTACCAAAGGCCCCGCCGAACAGGAAGTATCTCTTAGTAGCCATTGACTACTTCTCTAAGTGGGCCGAAGCTGAGCCTCTAACACATATCACAGAAAAGGAAGTTGAGAGCTTCACCTGGAAGAACATTGTTTGCAGGTTTGGTATACCACGTGTGATTATCTCTGACAATGGGACACAGTTCACTGGTAAAGGCTTCAAGAAATTATGTGAAAATCTCAACATTAGGCAACACTTTGCCTCTCCAGGCCATCCACAAGCAAATGGGCAAGCAGAGGTCACCAACCGAACGATCCTTGATGGATTAAAGAAAAGGTTGGAACAGGCCAAAGGAAAATGGGTAGAGGAACTCCCTGGAGTTCTTTGGGCCTACAGAACAACCAGAAGAACTCCTACCTCTAAAACTCCCTTCTTACTGGCCTATGGTACAAAAGCAATAATCCCGATTGAGATCGGTATGCCAACTCTGAGGATTGAAGCCTTCGAGTAAGAATCCAATGATCAGCAGCTGATGGAAAATTTGGATTTGCTTGAGGAAAGAAGGGATCAAGCCAGCATCAGGATGGAAGCCTATCAGCAGAGAATGGTCTACAAATCCAAGGTGGGGCTCAAGACGGTCGGCTTTCAAGTCAGAGACTTTGTCTTAAAAAGAGTCTTTCAAAACACCAAGGATCCAACCATGGGAAAGCTGTCACCAAACTGGGAAGGCCCTTACAGAGTAACGAAGGTTGTTAGGCCTACCACCTACTGGCTAGAAGACATGACTGGGAAGCCTATTCCTAGGCCATGGAACGTGGAACATTTACGGAAGTATTATCAATAGAGATGTTTCTTTCTTTTTTAATACCTCCATAGAATGTTCATCTTTTAATGCACAGGCCTCTAGAGCCTGGTCCATCTATAATGTACAAGTCTTAGTACTTAGTCCATCTTTAATGCACAGGCCTCTAGAGCCTGGTCCATAATGTACAAGTCTTAGTACTTGGTCCATCTTTAATGCACAGGCCTCCAGAGCCTGGTCCATAATGTACAAGTCTTAGTACTTGGTCCATTTTTAATGCACAGGCCTTTAGAGCCTGGTCCATAATGTACAAGTCTTAGTACTTGGTCCATCTTTTAATGCACAGGCCTCCAGAGCCTGGTCCATCTATAATATACAAGTCTTAGGACTTGGTCCATCTTTTAATGCACAGGCCTCCAGAGCCTGGTCCATCTATAATGTACAAGTCTTAGGACTTGGTCCATCTTTTAATGCACAGGCCTCTAGAGCCTGGTCCATCTATAATGCACAGGCCTCCAGAGCCTGGTCCATCTATAATGTACAAGTCTTAGGACTTGGTCCATCTTTTAATGAACAGTCCTCCAGAGCCTAGTCCATCTATAATCCACAGGCCTCCAGAGCCTAGTCCATCTATAATACACAAGTCTTAGGACTTGGTCCATCTTTTTAATGAATAGGCCTTCTGAGCCTGGTCCATCTTCAATACACAGATTCTAGATCCAGTCCATCCAAAGACAGAAGTTTCGAACATCTTCAAATTAAAGTTTCCTAGATCGGAATACCTCAGAGCTGATACTTAGATTATTCGGCTTATGTACCAGCAAGCAACATGTACTATAGTACCGAGCAGGTTCAAAGCACCCTGATTCAAGACTTCAAGATCTATACAAGTTTCTTTGATCTACTCTTAGAACATACAGAAAAGTTAGTCATCAGAAGTGCATGAAAAGGTGTTTTCACTCCAGAAGAGCACATTCAAATACAAAGAACATTAGATCTGAGAATGAGGAACTCAATTTTATTGATGTCTCAGAAAATTTACATCAGTACAAGAAGACTGGAAATAGAGCAAGTACACAAAAGCTACAACAAAGGCATCACTACGCTTTCACAACATCATGGCTTTCTTCCTCGAATGAGAAAGGGGCCCAGGATCCAAACTTCCATTATCGCCGCCACCGGCTCCATTTGAAAGGAAGGAACCTTGAACCCCAATCTACAGCAAGAAGCATCCAGGCCATTTCATCATCACTGTCACTTATCTCAATACCAACGGATGATGAGGGCTCTGGGTCTCAGGAGACCTCCATTCATCTCTCTCAAAGCAGGCATGACACCCCAGCTGATTTGAGCAAGCATCTCTGCCAAGACACAAAGGGAAAGAGGCATCCCACCTTCATCATCATCACCAATGCTCCAAGCCTCGGTTGAATCAAGGAGGGACCACCTCCAATCGGAGAAATCTCGACCGGATGCTAAGATGGACAAGAAGATCTTTGCCTCCTCTAATCCTTCCTTGGAGACTGAATCAAAGGGAAGGTTAACTCTCGGCCACAGTTTAATCATTCCCAACTCAGACTGAAAATCGTCAATCATCTCCGGGCAAACGGTAAGCCTCTAAAAGACATTCAAATTCTCTCTGACAAGGGAACAGTATGAGAGCAAAGTAAAGAGATAGGGCGCAACCGTACGCTCCTCTTTCATATATATAGACCCTCGAAGCCCAAAAGTCACCCAGATGAACCGTTGCAACAGTTAAATAAAAGGTTGGCCTCGAAAACCCAAAAGACAGCTGTATAAATGGATGACGTATAGAATCGTCCTTTCGGATACTTAGACGACAAGATACAAGGCTCCCCCAGGCATACCGAATTGGTCAAGCTAACAGAGTCCGATCCACCTTTATACAAAGGCCTTCGGTCCATCATACAGACCTCTCAGTCTTGGCCATTCCGTTGATCCCTGACGGACCACGTGTATGACAAAAGACCATCAGTTCGGATGTATCTCAGTCTTGGTCTGAAAGACTTAAGAGGCAGAAATCTCAATCATCAGAGTGACAGACACGAGACACCGTTCTTGCTACAAAAACTTGGGTTCAAAACAAACTGCCTTAGAATTCTTCAAGATTTACTCTCAGTATATGGGACACAAGATCAATGTCAGATCCCTACATATCTGATCGAAGTTGCCTTTTATCTTATCCAAAGGGGGAGAAGCAATCAGAACTAGTCTACAATCATTGTCTTATCGCAACTACAGTTCGGAAGACAACCGCCAACCGTTGAAAGCTGATCTGGAGGGATCCAGAACAGCCTCACTTCAGCAATTTCTCACATCAACCACAAATTCAAAGGAAATACTACATGGGTCAACCAAACACTAGAGAAACAAGATGAAGACATTTGAGAAAGAAAATATTGTTTCATTCAGCAAAAAAAATTTTTCACCGAAGTTCAAAAAAAAAAAAAAAAAACAAAAAACCTAAACTAAGCATATCTCCGAAGCTTAATCAACAGAAGCAGGCTCAACAACTGGGGAAGGATTGGCAGGAGCAGCATCAACCGTCCCACTCGGGACGACAACCTCAGTGGGATCGGTAGGGAGAACGTCGGCCACCTCGCTCGAAATAGTAACCTCGGGAGGGGTAACCCCTGGAGGCACAATCGAGGATATGTCGAAATCAGGAAATTTGGCAAGGAACCTAGTTCGGAAGTTGTTAAAGCCGAACATCATCAGGGTGTTGGCCATTCCTTCCAGTTCCATCTTCATCTCCATCTCATTATCCAGCTTGGCCTGCTCCGCTGCATCGTCAAGCTTTTGGTTATATTCATACCGCATGCTGTCTAACTCCTTCTGCAGCCTCTTTGCCCGCTGAACGACAAGGTCCTTCTCCGATTCCATGACAACCAAAGAATTCTGTGACTCCTTCAGCTTTTCTGCAGAGTCATGAGCCTTAGACTGAGCAGTACCGAGCTCAAGCCTGACATTGTCCAGCTCGGCCTTAAGTTGATCAACCTCCTCCGAAGGGGGAGAGACCTCCGTCAGAGCAGAAAGGGTGTGCAAAGCCTACAGTGTACAAAGCAAACAGTTCAGTACCAGCCAAAACACTTGGAAAAAGGAAAAGAGATAAAGACCCAAAGAACTTACCTTGACCTGAAGAGAATCCAGGTTAGCAAGAAGCTTCTCCAACTTCTAGGGCCTAATTTTGGTTGAGCCTTTGGCCCAAAAGTCCCTCAGAATCTTTTTGGCCCCTTGATTGACAGCATCAGGGTCCACCGAGGATGACGCCCCCTTGCCCGCTTGCTTGGACGAGGCTGGGGGGACCACAGAAATAGGGGCAGGCGCCTCTCTCTCCCCCTCAGTGGGGTCAGGAGAGATCGAAAGTATCCTCCTCCTTTTCGTCTGGATAGGGGTTCCACTGGGGAAGAAGCCTCCCCCACTGCCACAGATGAAGATGGCTCGGTCTCCCACCTTGCCATCATATCCTTTGCAAGCTCCTCAACACTTCCTCTGGCAGCCATCAACTTATCAGGGTTAACAATGGAGGAATGATCTCGGTTGCTGGGCTGTAAAAGCTTCTTGTACTGCTCTTGAAGCACGGGAGAGGGGCTCGGTCTCTTCCACATACTCCTAACTGCACAAAAGATACAAAGATTAATCAACTCGGCAATTGGTGTACAAAACGAAATCAAAGCAGCCACGGGAAATTTGGGCCTCACCCTTTCGCCCAGTGGTTCGAGGGAATGTTGAGAATTGGCCTTGGAAGTCGTTGAATTCCCATCCTCCTTTTATGAAGAAATACCACTTCTTCTAGGTCTTGTTGGAGGAGGGCACGGAAGTAAGGGGTCTGAAACCACTATCAAAAGACATATAATAAAGGCCTTCCGTCCTCTTGAGTTTTAGATCCATATTACTACGGATCAGGTCAAGGGACACATTGACATTATTCATATGCCCCAACACTATGAAGCTTAAAAGATGTCTCCAACTATTAAGGTTCAGGTCCACAGGGCAAAGATTGAACGAGTAGAAGAATTGTTTTACAAGGTCAGGATGGGGGAGTGTCAGTCCCATTTCAAACCAGGCCAAGTAGGCATAGATTTCCCCCTCTCTAACATCGTGTGGGTGGTCCAGAAAGTCCAAGACTCTGAAAGTAACATTTGAAGGGAGATTGAATTTCTCCCATAACTACATCAACATTTCTCAGTGATCGCACTCTCACCCTCCTCTCTATGTGCAGATCGACCAGAGGTCTCACCAGCCCTATTTGGGGGCTCATCGAATGCTCTACCAGTCTATTCTCATCGTCATTTACAGAAGGAGGATTCACTTGTTGCAGTTGAGGAACGGTCCTAGAAGGACTGCCCGAACCAGAGCGTGACTCAGGGCCAGACATGGCGGACAAGAGAAAGTAGCGAAGCAAATGAAAGGGAATGTAAAACGGGCTAAAAAAAAAACCTGAAATCAAGAAAGACTATGAACACCGGATATCCTTCACCCTTCAAAATATGTCAAATGGCGGTGGCAGTCTCTGGTACTGTAGAAGCAAGTGTAGAAGAAAGGCATGAAAGTCGTTTCCCTCTCTTTATATACACATTCGAAATATGAGCCTCCCAAGACGAGTCGACACAATGGTTGAAAATAATGATGGCTTCTCAAGTATCGGCTGCGCAATAAATGACCCATTAAACCGACGTCTCGAGAAATGGAGAAACAAAATGTATGACTCTTCACAAAGCCCATAACCCTAGTTAAGCCCTAGCTTCTAACTAGGGCTCCGGGGGGGGGGGGGAGTAGCTGATATACCATAAATAGACACACCAATCACCTTGAGACACGTGTGCTTACATAGCCAATAAACCCGGTCATACAGAGCAATCACAGCCTTTAGGGCATTCTTCTATATATATATATATATATATCCTACAGAGCCGATAAACTCAATCATACAGAGCAGCCACAGCCTTCAGGGCATTCTCATATATATATATATATATATATATCATACAGAGCCGATAAACTCGGTCATACAGAGTAGTGACAGCTTTCAAGGCATTCTCATATATATATATATATATATATATATATCCTACAAAGCCGATAAACTCTGTCATACAGTGCAGGCGGAGCCTTCAAGGCATTCTCATGCACATATCCTCCAGAACTTATGATCTGGGCAATATTCACTCAGTATTTCCTATGGTTCGGACCTTATGGTTTCCTTAACAACTACAAAGCAGGGAATATGGAAACAGTCTTCAACAAGGAAGCTACTATCTATGATTATGATCTCTATCTACGACACAATACTCCACAAGCTAACTGCAATCTCCGATGATCAAATCCCTATATTCATGGCATCGAATCCTAATCAACTTAGGAAGGCCACGATCTATAAATTAAACCCTAAAGGTACGCTTTATTTTTATGCTCATTCTTTGAATTTCAATACCGTCTTTTCAATTCCGTTTACTTATTTAACATCGGAGCGGCTACCGCCGAAGCCAATCCGGTGGTCCTCTGATCATCTTTCTGAGTGTTCTACACTGTACATTCCGATTCCTCGTACTGGTGTTCCCTAGGCACTCAGGATTTCCTGAAATTATAAATCGTGTATCCGCCATCATATGTGCACTCAAATATTGTACAATACTTTAGACAATGAAACATGAGCTTGTAATGAATGAGGGTAGTCGCAGCAATCAGGGGAAGAAGCATCAGAAGGGATCAGGGCATGGCTCTGGGAAGAATTCAAAATTTTCCCTGTTTAAATGATCAGTTTAGCTTGCTGGAACATTAGGGGAGTGAATCTCCCCTTGAAGCAACAAGAAATAAGGTATCTCGTTAGAGCTCATGCTATCTCGTCTCTTGGGTTGGTGGAAACAAAGGTCAAACGTGCTAATTTTGAGAAGGTATCTTGCTCTTTATGTCCTAACTGGAGCTTTGTCCATAATTATGCTGATGTGGATAATAGTAGAATTTGGATTGGGTGGGATGATGAGGTTTTTCAGATTACCCTTCTTCACTCTATGGGGCAAGCAGTCCATTGCCTTGCCTAGATTAGGGGGAAAAGGATTTGGTTTTATCTTTCAGTCATTTATGGTCATAATAGTGTCATGGATTGCAGACGGGTTTGAAGTAGTTTGCGTTAGCAAGCATCCCTCAACAATGATTTGCCTTAGATTGTCATGGGAGATTTTATTGTTGTTTGGTTTAGCAACGAGAGGATTGGCGGTAGTACGGATTGGCTTGCTTGTATGGAGGAATGTAATTATTGTCTCATCAATGCAGAATTGGAGGACCTTAGGTACACTGGTTGCCATTTGACTTGGACCAATGTTAGTACAACAATGATACTATCTTAAGGACGCTTGATCATGTTTTGGCTAATGATAGGTGTGGATTTTAGTATTTCAGAGGTCGAGTTCTTGCCTTCTGGTGTGTCAGATCATAGTCCTATGATTGTTTGGACTGGAGTTAATATTAAATGTAAAGGGAGGCCGTTTAAGTTCTTTAACTTTTGGTTGGAATGTGAAGCCTTTGAACTAGCTATCCGTAAAGCTTGGAATCAGGATATTGGAGGATCTGCTATGTTAATTTTGAGTACGAAGCTTAAAGTAGTAAAAAAAATAATTGAAGCTCTTAAACCAAGTGAAAGGGCGAATTTCTACCAACTCTATTGAGGAAGTCCGGCAACATCTTTTTGCAATTCAATATTCTTTGCACTCTAGTCCTCTTGATATTGATTTGAAGAATCAAGAGAAGCTAGCCTTGCAGCACTTTACTTAATTGCGCAAGTGGGAGGAAAGCCTGGCAAAGCAGAAGTCGAGGATTCAATGGCTTAATGAAGGGGATTAAAACATGAGTTTCTTTTTCAAGAGCATCACTCAGAGGAGAAACATCAACAAAATCAGAAGTTTACTAAATGAAGTCGGTAATAAGATTGAAGATAGTAAATAAGTCTCCACTGCCATTGTGGACTACTATCATGATCTATTGGGGAAGGTCCCTTCAAACCCTTATCCTGGGAAGACCATCTCACAGATTTCATTAGCAAAGGGATTTCTCATGCTCAAGCTCAGCAGTTATCTAAGCCAGTTGATAAAGATGAGATTAAGGAGACTTTGATCAGCTTGCACCCTAATAAAGTGCCAGGCCTAGATGGTTTTAATGGGCATTTCTTTCAGGCTACTTGGGATATTGTGGGTGAAGATGTTCTTGCCGCCGTACAAGAGTTCCTTTGGGAAAGCTCTTTGCTTAGTGAGTTCAATGCTACCGACATTGCCCTTGTGCCTAAGGTTCCCAACGCCTCCAAGTTAAATGATTACGCCCCATTTGGTGCTGTAATACCATCCACAAGTGCATTACCAAGATCCTTGCTAATCGTCTCAAGCCTATCCTTGGTGATTTGATTAATGAGGCGCAATCTGCCTTTGTGTTGGGAAGGAGCATCAGTGATAATATCTTTCTTGCCCAAGAGCTCATGCATAATTATTACAAGGAGTGGGGCTCCCCGTGATGCACAATGAAAGTGGACATTCGAAAGGCTTATGACTCAGTTAGATTGGAATTTCTTTTGGATGTGCTTGATTTGATGAAGTTTCTCGCCATTTATGTTCAGTGGATCAAGGCTTGTATTATTACTCCAAGTTTCTCTATTTCCATTAATGGTGCTCTTGAAGGTTATTTCAGATGTGCCCGTGGCTTACGCCAGGGTGACCCCCTCTCTCCCTACCTTTTTTTTCTTCTTTGTGGGTTGCTTGGGTTCGTGCTAATATTTTGAAACAAAAGCATCTTTGGGAGGCTACCTGTCTAGGGTTTTGCTCTTAGGTATGGAGGAAGTTGATGAAGCTCATAGCAGGGATTAAATCTTTAATTCGGCACAAGGTGGGAAATGGTTAGCATACTTCCCTTTGGTTTGACTATTAGCTCCCGTCGGGTTCTATTTGGGATGCTATGGGAGACCGTGTTTTCTATGATTCCGGGCTTCCTTGATCCGCCCGGGTAAGCCTCATCATTGCAGGGAATGAGTGGAGGTGGCCTAGTGCAAACTCTTACCAATTAATGAAGCTTAAGCATTCTATCCCCCCAAAGTTTACACCAAATCAGAATATGATGGACCAACTCCAATGGTTGGGCCACCCTTCTAGTGCAAACTCTCACCAATTTATGGCTATACCAAGATGCAGCTTCATCCTTTGGTTAGCCATTCGGGTGAGGCTTTCTACTCAAGACCGTGTTTTGCAATTTAAAAGCGACCTTGAAGTGAAATGTGTTTTCTATGGGCAGCCATTGGAAGACCGTGCTCACATCTTCTTTGGTTGTCCTTTTACTCTTGATTTATGGCTTCCCTTTACAGCTAAGTGTAACATGAGTTGGTCCCCTCGCCCCTGGCAAGACACAATTCAATGGGCCACTCAAACTTTTAAAGGGAAGTCGACTCAAAGTTATATTAGTAAGTTGGTGCTTTCTACTCTAGTGCATTCTATTTTGCTTGAGCGGAATCGACGGTGTTTCAACGATCAATTAAGAACTAAAGATCAGCTTATTGAGGGTAATAATCTGATGGTGTGGAGCAAGTTGATTTAGGATTGTCGCTTTAGACGTTTTCTGTTGGATGAAGATTTGTTATTGCAGTGGGAGTTGTTGGATTGTTCTTATGTCTGGTGGGTTAGGAGGGCAGGCAATCTTGTTGAAAGCCTTCCCTCATTTCCCCCCTAGTTCTACTCTTGTTAGTTTGGTTTTATGTAGCTCCTTGTTTTTCGAGCTTTGTTTTTGCTCCTCTTGTATATCTCTCTTTTGGTTTTATAAAATTTTACTTACCAAAAAACAAAATTTTGTACAGTACTCAAATCGTGAACCATACAATTTGCCTCAAAATACGTACTTAATTTCATACACTAACATCTTTATTTTCTATATCACTATGATAGCTCGGTTATATTTTGATATTACATTCATTGGCTCGATCTGTGTCAGTATTATTATTTTATCTTTTTTGGGTGTTTTTGAAATTAATCTGATTTATTTAGATCGGGGTGTTACGTCTTTAGTACAAAGAGCAAGACGAATGGCCATCCAAAGAATGAAGCTAGTTCAAGGAATGGACTTAGGGAACCAAGATAATTTCC
This sequence comes from Nyssa sinensis, assembly GCA_008638375.1. NCBI lineage: Eukaryota > Viridiplantae > Streptophyta > Magnoliopsida > Cornales > Nyssaceae > Nyssa > Nyssa sinensis. The sequence goes on from CM018050.1 coordinate 14,320,023, forward strand.
ACCATGGAACAGAAGGGTTGCTGCTACGGGTTAATTCCATAACAAGTGAATGGAAAAAATCCCATTTGCAGAAGGAGTCCAGATAATTCTCTCTTCCCCAGAAGAAGGATGAAGATTAGAAGGCATGTTATTCTTTAGCTCAATGAGATGAGGCGAGTTAGTTGTAGGCCAACGCCACTGATGATTATGAATCCAGGCACTTAGTTTTCCATCTCTCCCCAAGCTAGAATCATATATAACTCTTTCACCCATATTTTCAAATATAGAACCATTCGGCAGCCAATAATCAAACCAAAGGGAGCAAAATTGCCCATTATCAATGAGGGTTTTCATGTAAGGCTTGAAGGGAGAGCAAAATTTTAGGATTTTCCTCCATGTCCACGAACAAGACTAAGGACAAGAGATTTCCCATAGGTTATTCCTTTTAAAGATGTTGGAGCAGATCCAGAGAACCCAAGGGGAAGAGGTGAAGTATTGGTAAAGCTTCCAAATCAACTTTCCAAAACCAGCCTTGTTCCAGTCCTCAAGCTTTCTAATGCCAAGGCCTCCTTCATTTTTATGGCTGGTAATATCATTCTAAGCGACTTTGGAACCAGAAGTCTTGAGATGGTTGCCAGTCCATAGAAAAGATCTCATGGCTTGCTCAATTTGGAAAATAACCATTTTAGGGAGAAATAAAAAAGAGGACTAGTAAACCTGAATACTAAACAAAACTGACTTAATAAGCTGTGCCCTCCTAGCATAAGAGAGAAACTTATTAGTCCAGGTGCAAATTCGAGTATTGATTCTATCAACTAGAGCTTTACAATCAATATCCTTTAGTTGAGTGGGGATAAGAGGAACTCCCAGGTAACGGACCGGAAGGGAATCTTCTTAGAAGCTAGTGATAGAAGTGATGACATGTTTAGCAGCATCATTCATTCCAAAAAGATAAAGATCACTTTTAGAGGCGTTGGGACTAAGGCCTAAAAAGGAGGAAAACAAGGCTAGGCCATCCTTAGGGATGGAGGCTGAGTTAACATCACCATGATAGAACATTATAATATCATCAGCAAAACAAAGGTGAGATAACTTAGTTTTGTGGCATCTCCAATGGTACTTAAAGGCTGGATAGCTCATCTTACTAGTAAGAATCATAGAGAGAACATCCATGGCAAGAACAAACAGATAAGGTGAGAGGGGATCACGTTGTCTGAGACCTTTAGCAAAGAATCAAAGGCTTTCTTGATGTCAATTTTCATAGCACACTGAGGGGCATCAGTATTCCTGTGGTAGTTGTGCATAACCTCTTGAGACAAAAGGATATTATCACTGATTTTCCTCCCTTGAGTGAAAGCAGATTGGTCTTTATCAATAAGATCTGGGAGCACTTTTTTGATATGGTTGGCCAGAATCTTAAAGATAGCTTTATACATAGTGTTGCAACAAGAGATGGGGCAAAAATCCTAGATACAAGATGGGTTGGGAACTTTGGGCACTTAAGTAATGGCTGTGTTATTAAACTCCCTAATAATGGAGGAGGTAGAGAAGAATGTCATGACAACAGCAACCACATCATTCTTGATAATGCTTTACGTCTTCCTGAAGCAATAGCCATTGCAACCATCAGGGCTAGGGGCCTTGTTGGGATAAATGCTAAGTAAAACTTCTTGTATTTCATCCACACTGATAAGAGATTAAGGCTTTGAATATGGTCCACTATGAGCTGCTTGCAAATATATCACTAAGAGCTCGCTTCCCAGGGTATAGGATAGAACTCTCAGAACCAAGCGAATCCTCAAAGAAGCCCACAATAAAGTTTTGATAACTTTAATATCATCAATCTGGCACCATTGGAATCAAGAAGGCACACAATCTTGTTTCTGTTCCTGCGGTGAAGAATGGATTTAAAGAAGAAAGCAGAGTTTTGGTCTCTTTCATTAAGCCATTGGATACGAGACTTTTGTTTGGCCAGACTTTCCTTATTAGAAAAGACAAGAGAGTAGGCTTTGAGAGCTTCCTTCTCTTCAGATATAAGCCTGTTGTTACTAGGGTCAGTTTCCAATTGAGAATGGAGATCGAAGATTGAAGAGAATAGTTCTAGCCTCATGAACCCGAGAGGAGATGTTACAATGGTTCCTTGATTTAGGGCCTTAAGAGCAGCCTTAACTTTCTTGAGCTTTTGACAGCAAATAAACATGGCGAAACATGACAGCAACACCAGAGCTCCAAGCATGCTCAACTGTAGGGAGAAAGTCATCATAGTCAGCCCAAAAGTTAAAGAACTTAAAAGGAATCTTGCATCACTTTATAGGTAAACCAGTTCTGATAAGAATAGGGGATGGGCACTGATATACCACAAAACGACAGACCAATCCCCATATGACATGTGTATTACAGGTCAATTAGGGGTTCGATCATCCAAAACATGCCGAGCATTCAGAACAAACCGACAGAACTTAAAGGGCCGAGCACACGCCTACAAAGCAGAGCTACATTCTTACGGAGCCTATAGGTCATAGCACGGACCTCCAGAGCACTCTCCGCCTTTCAGAGCTCATCACCGCCTTAATATCTACCGAGCGGGGAATAAGAAACAGTCTTCTACAAGGAAACTGCCACACATGGTTATATCTATTCTGATACAATGTCCAACATGGAAACTACTATCTTCAATGATAAAATCCCTACTTTCATGGCTCTAAATCCTGATCAACTTAGGAAAGCCACCATCAATAAATTAAACCCTAAAGGTACGCTTTATTTTTCATGCTCATTCTTTGACTTACAATACAGTCTTTTTAATTCAGTTTATTAATTTAAGCATCAGAGCGGCTACCACCGGAGCCAATCCGGTGGTCCTTTGATCGTCTTCTTGAGTGTTCTTCAGGTCGCAGAAGGTCAAAGTGAGCTACGGCCAAAAAGTGTAGCATCAGTTTCGCGCCGCCTGTGGGAATCGACAATAGTCTCCAAGTGCACTACTTACCTATAAACTTATTCTCCTTCTTATAGGAGAACGATGGCACCCAATCTCCGACCAAGGAAGAACGCTCAAAATACACAAAAACCTCAATGTCGGCCGCCTGCCAGACGAGGAAGAGGACAGATAGCTGATCCCGTGAGGCAGGAGCTTGAGTCAGTCAAGCGACATAACTAGCTCATGCAAGAACAGCTTCTGGTAGGTGTGACTGGCCATGATAGAAGAGGTGGTAGATGTGACTAGCCAACTGGTATGGATGATTGTAACTCATGTTTCTTGAATGCAGAGCTTGAGGATCTTAGATTTTCTGGGCGCTTCTTCACCTGGTCAAATGGTCAACCTTCTCCCCATACTATACAAAGGAAGATTGACAGAGCTTTAGTCAACCATGACTGGTTCTCAGCTTTCCCAAATGCGGAGGCTGAATTTCTTCCCCTTGGCCTCTCAAATCATTCCCCTATTCTTGTCAGATCCGGCATCTCTCTACAAAAACGAAGGCTCCCTTTCAAATTCTTCAACTTTTGGGCTGAATATGATAACTTTCTTCCTACTGTCGAGCAAGCCTGGCAAACAAACTTTCAAGGTACAGCCATGTCTATCTGTTGTCAAAAGCTTAAGAAGGTTAAATATGCTCTTAAGGACCTCAATCAGCAAAGATTCAATAACATCTCCTCCCGAGTCCAAGAATCTCGTAACAAGCTCTATGATATCCAAAACCTCCTTGAGCGGGACCTTGGGAATGTGAATATCCTGCAAGAGGAAAAAGAAGCTCATCACCTTTTCTACTCCCTTCTAAGCAGTGAGGAAAGTCTCGCCAAGCAAAAGTCCCGTATCCAATGGCTTTCTGAAGGTGATCAAAACACCTCTTTTTTCTTTAAATCTGTGAATAACCGAAGGAATCGTAACAAGATTGTCAGCCTCCTTGATGCGAATGGTTGTAGAATTGATGACATAAAAGAGGTCAAGAACACTATTGTCAATTTTTATCATGATCTCCTTGGAACTGAAAGCCCTATCCAATACCCAGGTAAACAAGCTCTTGAGACTTTTATCCCAAAGCGCCTTAATTCTGATTTTTTTACCTCTCTTCAATGCCCGGTCACTGAAGAAGAAATTTAGGAAGCTCTCTTTAGCCTTCATCCTAACAAAGCCCCTAGGCCTGATGGATTTAATAGTCATTTTTTCAAAAAAGCATGGAATATTGTTAAACCTGAGGTCATTGCAGCTATCTCTGAATTTTTCTCTTCCAAAACCATCCTTAAAGAGCTAAATGCCACGGCTATTGCCCTTGTCCCACAAGTTCCTAACCCCTCCTCTGTTCGTGATTTTCGGCCTATCTCTTACTGCAACACCCTTTACAAAACTATCTCCAAAATCCTGGCCAACCGTCTCAAGAAAGTTCTCCCTAGCCTTGTTGATCCTTCTCAATCTGCTTTTATTCAAGGCAGGAATATTAGCGACAACATTCTTCTAGCCCAAGAACTCATGCATAATTGTCACAAGAACTCGGGCTCTCCTCGCTGCACAATGAAAGTTGATCTTAAGAAAGCTTTTGACTCGATGCGATGGGAATTTATTATTGACACTTTAAACATCACGGGCTTTCCTCAGCTCTTTATTGACTGGATTTATTGCTGCATCTCAACTCCTCGTTTTTCAGTTGTCATTAATGGTGAGTTGGAAGGTTATTTTCCAGGGGCTAAGGGCTTAAGGCAAGGGGACCTTCTTTCCCCCTATCTCTTTGTGATTGCTATGGATGTTCTCTGTATGATTCTTCATCAAAAGTCGACTGGCTCTCAATTTAAGCACCACTGGAGATGCCATAAATCCAAGCTGACTCACCTTTGTTTTGCTGATGATATCATGCTTTTTTGTCATGGGGACCTTGCTTCAGCTTCTATCCTCAAGGAAGGGCTTGACACTTTTGCCTCCTTTTCTAGCCTTCTCCACAATGCCTCCAAAAGTAACATTTTCTTTTCAGGTGTTGATTACAATCTCAAGCAGCAACTCATTGATCATATCGGCTTCCCTGAAGGCTCCCTCCCTATCCGCTACCTTGGGGTTCCTTTGATCTCTACCAAGCTAAAAGCTCATGACTACAAAGCTCTAGTTGACCGCATCATCGGTAAGATCACTCATTGGTCTACTAAATATCTTTCCTATGCAGGTCGGGTTCAGTTGATCAGATCAGTGCTTTTTAGCATTCAAGTCTTCTGGTCTTCCCACTTCATCCTCCCTAAAAAGGTGGTGAATCAGATTGAGCAAGCTATGAGATCTTTTCTTTGGAGTGGCAACCATCTCATCTTTTCTGGTTCCAAAGTTGCTTGGGAGAATGTAACTTGCCCTCGAGATGAAAGGGGTCTTGGGATTAAGAAACTTGTTGATTGGAACCTAACTGCTTTGGGGAAACTCATTTGGGCTCTTTTTCAAAACCCCTCAAAGTCCCCTTGGGTTCAGTGGATTCGCTACAATCTTCTTAAAGGCAAAAGCTTCTGGGAAGTCAAATGCCCTCAATCTAGCTCGTGGGCTTGGAGGAAAATGATTAAATTCAGATCTTTATTCAAGCCACATATCAAAATTTTCATTGGCTCAGGGCTCTTTGCTTCCCTCTGGTTTGACTATTGGCTTCCCAATGGCTCCATGTATGACAACATGGGGGAAAGGGTTATTTATGATTCGGGGTTGGGAAGATCTGCTACAGTGAGTTGCATCATTCATGAAAATTGCTGGAACTGGCCTATTGCAAATTCTCCTCATCTGCTGGACCTAAAGAATGGTATGCCTTCAAATTTCTTTCCCTCCCCTCTCCAAGAAGACAAGGCAATTTGGTTGCCATCCTCAAATGGGGACTTCTCCATCAGTTCAGCTTGGGAAACTCTGCAGGGCCGCCCCCCCGGGTAAATTGGTGGAAGCTTGTCTGGCATGCCAAATCTATTCCGCGCGCTGGTTTTATTCTTTGGATGGCCATTCGTCATAGTCTAAGGACCAAGGACCGCCTGTTCTCTTCTAACACTAGTCAAGATCCTAAATGTCTTTTCTGTTCTAGAGAAAATGAGAATCACAATCACCTCTTCTTTTCCTGCCCTTTCACCTCCAACATATGGTCCCACTTGCTCTCTAAAAGTGGTTTTCACTGTCCTACTAGGGACTGGCAGCAAACTATCCTTTGGGCTACCAACTCTTTCAAAGGCAAGTCGTTCTCCTCCATCTTAGGCAGGATTAGCTAGCTTGCACAGTTTACAACATATGGCGTGAAAGGAATAGCAGATTATTCACCTAGATCCAGAAAAGTCCAAATGCCATCATAGCTCAAACTCAGGACATGATCCGTGGTAGGCTCACTCACTCAAAAGGGATTCAGGACTCAACTTCCAATAGACATCTCCAGTTTACTTGGTCTTTGCCTGATAGCCTATTTAAAGTGTAATATTTTTTGCTGCTTGGGGTTGGGAGCTCTTCTGTTTTATGTATGCTCTTCCTTTCCCCTAGCTTGCCCGAGGGTATGCCCTCTTGTTTTGTTTTCTTTTTCTTTGTTTAGTTTTTTCTTTTTTGTTGCTTTTGGTCGAGTGCTCTTCTGTTTGTAGAAGTCCATCCTTCCTCTAGCTTGTTCGAGGGTATGCCCTCTTGATCTTATTTAACTATCAAAAAAAAAAAAGGAACAGCTTCTAGCCATATCTAGAACTTTGACAATGCTTATGCAAAATCAGGGGACAAATCCTCCAAATTCGCTTATCAACATTGTTGTTCAGGGGACTCAACCCCCAATTATCACTACGGAAAAAGGGCCTCATGAAGAGGCTCCCAACCGTCGGCCTGTACACCCCCAAGGAGCTACTCACATCGGCAGAGATCCTTAGCCATCAGCGACCGCAGGATGGGGAATGACAGCCTTTGTTCCAGACGTCTATTATCGGAGCACCACCAGGGCTCCAACTCCTAGGGCTTCAGGAGAAAACCAGTACCTCCGGAGACTCAACCTCATACGGTTCCAGTTTTCTCAGCTCAGGAGCACTAGAACCCTCTTCCATCTAAGGGGCATGCCTATCCCGTTCACAGGGGAGTCGAAGCCGTAAGGCAAAATTCTCTGGGAGTCCCGCCTAGGGACCCACGCAGAGCGGAAGAGGTAGCAGAGTCCATGTACCGAGCTGTTGTTTTGAAAGGGGCTCAAAATCCTCCAGAGCAGGACGAGCTGGCTAGGATGCTCGGAAGGCTTGCCACACCATTCACACCTGCCATTATGTCAGAGAAAAGACCAAGGAAGTTTGTTGTACCGAAGTTCACCCCATATGATAGGACTACTGATCTAGGGGACCATATGTCACATTACCAGCACACGATGGCATTATATGGGTCCTCTGATGCCTTCATGTGCCGAACCTTCATTACTAGCCTGAAGGGTACCGCTCTGAAGTGAAACCACCACCTCCCACCAAACTCAGTCACCAGCTTTTATGAGCTCGGTAGGCGATTCCTAGACAGGTTCATGACCAGCAGAAGGTTGAGGAAGGGGCCTGAGTTCTTGTTGAATGTCAAGCAGACCAAGGAGGAGACCCTTAGAGCTTACATAGCGCGCTTCAATGTCGAACTCACTAAAGTTACAGATTGCAGCCCGAGCTTCCTAGTAGCCACTCTAACCTCTGGCCTTGCTCAGGGAGGTTTCAGAGATTCTTTAACAAAGAGCCCCCTTGACGACATGGTAGCTCTCATGGACCGAGCCAGGAAGTACATCAATCTGGAGGCAGTGAAAAATACATCCCAAAGGATTAAAGAGCAAGCCCAGAAGGATGACACAAAGAAAGATGGCCAGAGGAGGGATGATCAAAAGAAGGATCCTGGTGTACATAGGAAAAGGGACAGGAGCCCAAGAAAAAGAGCGGAATCCCGAACTCAATTTAACGTTGCCCCAAGGGAATTCACCAACTTCACTCCTCTAAACACCCCCTGGCACAAATACTTCGGCAAATCCGAGATTGTGAAAATCTGAGTGGGCCAGAACCAATAAAAGGCGATCCCAGTCTTCGAGACCAAAGTAAATACTACAATTTTCACAAGGACCACGGGCATACGACCAACACATGTAGGTCCCTTAGACATGAAGTTGAACAACTCATAAAGAGAGGACGTTTGCGGGAGTTCGTTAAGTAGGACGGGAGGCAGAACCCCCGTGAGGACAGGCCACAACAGAGGACAGACTAGGGGCCTGAGCAGAGACCGGAACAGGGGCAAGGACGGAACGAGCTTCAGAGGCAGAACAATCATGTTATTTACGTCCTCCATATGGATACCCCAGCTATAGGGATGTCAAACAGAGCAAGGAAAAAGTATGCCCGGGAGGCCAAAGTTGCCCCCAAAAGCTTTGTAGGTCAACAACATTAAGAAAAGTTTCAAACCAGAACCAGGGATTTAGTTCACAAAACAAAACCTTGAAGGTGTACTCTGTCCCCACAGTGACGCCGTTGTCATCTCTCTCAAGGTAGCCAACTTTGAGATCCGTAGAGCCCTGGTTGACACAGGGAGTTCTGCAAATATCCTGTTCTATGAGCCCCTTAAGCTGATGAAGCTTGATCCTGATGATATCCAGCCCACGGACATAATTATGCAGGATTCGATGGGAATTTTAGTACTCCATTGGGAAGGATTGACCTCTCTCCTACTGTAGGGGAAGGAGGAGGACAGAAAACCACGTTGACAAAATACACGGTCCTAAACACCAAATCTCTATACAATGCCATAATTGGGAGACCTTGGCTACACTAGATGGGAGCGGTCATTTCAACCTTCCACCAGTGCTTAAAGTACGTCCATAAGGCTGTCTACTCCGTCAGAGGGTGCCAACCAACCTCTAGAGAATGCCATGTCCTCGCTCTCAAAGAGAAGGCTCCTAGATAGCAATTACCGCATGCTCATGAATGTATAGATCTAGCCCTCTCCCACCATCACAAAGCCATAGGCTGCCCTGGTAAAAATAATGAGTTACTAAATCAAAGAATATAGGGCAGCAAAAGGACCCCGTTAAGGTATTGGCCAAGCTCGGAGTCTCAAAGGCGATATCAACGTATAGATTCAGACCTTATCACTCATACAATAGATCCCGAACATAAGCCTGTAAGGCAGGAGCAAGGGACATCGCCTCCAGGGTGGCTCCAGGTCATTAACGTGGAGGCCTTAATACTGTCCAAGGTCAACAACAAGGGCTTGTAAAACTTGCGACCATAAGGCGACCAACAGTTGTGAATTAAGACCACCCAGGCTCGTCGGCTTTTAAGTAAAAGATCTCTTTCAAGATGGGTGCTTCCAAAGTCCAAGGATCCCATTACGAGAAAATTGCCATCCAACTAGAAAGGTCCCTACTGAGTGGAAAGGATCATTAAACTCTTCTTGTACTGACTTGAGGGTATGGATGGAAAAAATTGTCCCCAATTCAGGAGTATAAAGCATTTAGCAAAAGTACCATCAATAAAGGTCTTCTTTTTCCTGAAATACCCTCGTAAAGTACTTTCCACCAAATGTACAGACTTTCGGTATGCTCCACCAAATATACAGATCTTGTGTCAGATCCATCTTGATGTACAGACCTTAAAATCTGGTCTATCTCATCGTACGAACTTCAAGTCTAATCTATTCAGGATACCAACCTTCATATCTGGAACTTCACACCAAAACTACTTGGTTATTTCAGGAACTAAAGGGAAAAAGGGTTAGCTCAATTGCTGAGCTACATAGCAACGAACATTCTTTTAGTCAGATATCCACCCCAACCAACTGTCATTTAGTTCAGTGGACGGTTAGTCTCTTCAATGCCCGCCATTCAAGATTACAAGCTCAGAATCAAACGCCTCTGATGTCGAACTCAGGCTCAGTTAACTTACTATTTCCCTACTTTCAATTATTATAATTTGGGTGTAGAATACCGCAAGTCATGCTGCTCGGAAGTTAGCCCATTTATACACTACAGAGCATTAATAAACTGGGACAGTACAGAGTCTACTTGGCAACCACAACAAAATTCACAAGTACTAGAACGAAGACATTGAAAGATCTGAAGAAAGAAAATCTCATTGATAAATATGGGCTAGTACATTGAAGTTCAAAAGCAAAGAAAAAAGGAGGCAAAAATATAGAAAAGAAGACCTAAGCTTTCTCTGAAGGGGCAGGGTCCTCTGCTGAAGGGGGAGCAGAAGTCGTGGCTTCGTTGCTCGGGGCAACAACAGCAGAAGGAGCAGCTCCAGGAGCAACAATTGATGACATGTCAAAATCTGGAAACTTGAGGAGAAACTTGGATCAGAAGTTCTCGAAACCGAATTAGATCAGGTCGTCACCCATCTTTTCGACTTCCTCCTTCATTTCTGCCTCGGTCTCTGTCCTAGCGTGATCAACTGCGTCCTGGAGCTTCTGGTCAAAGGAGCTTCGAAGACCAAGTATCTCCCTCCTCAGTCCTTCAGCCTCCTGAGCATGAAGATCCCTTTCAAACTCCAGAACGACTAAGTTGTTATTGGCCTCCTTCAGACTCTCCTCTGCAGCATGTGCCTTGGACTAAGCTATTCCAAGCTCCAGCCTGGCCTCATCCAGCCCAGCTCGGCCTTGAGCTTTTCAACCTCTTGTGAATTCAGAGCAGTCACCATCAGAGCGGCCAAACTATGCATGCTTTGCACAATACAAAGTAGACAGGTCAAGCCAAATGCACAAACAGACAACAGAAAGGACAAAAAGATTTCAGAAGTTACCTTCATATGGAGACTTATCATCTCGGTCATCAGTTTCTCAGGATTCTCCCCCCATACCGATGAGGGCCCTTGGACCAGATGTGGTCAAAGGCCTTATTGGCAATCAGGTAGTCCAGCTCATCGGACGGTTGGGGGGGAGTGGCAAACGCCTTCCCCTTCCTAGTTCACTTGCTTAGAACGGAAGGGGCAGGAGGGACCACCGAGATCGAGACAGCGGTTTGGGTCTCCTTTTCACTCTCTGGTGGAGTAGGTTCTAGAGAGCCAGAAATCAACCTCCTCCTTTTCACCTGTAGGGGAGGCTCAAGCTCAAGTTGGGAAGAGGTCTCCCCCATCGACTGTGGCTCCGGATCTGACCACTTTGATGTTAGCCTTTTCCTGAGCTCTACGGTACAAGTGTTAGCAGCCATCAAATTCTCTGGAGTAACAATGACTGTATGATCTCGGTTAGAAGTTGACGATACTGATCTTGGAGTTCGGGTGTAAAGTCAGGTCTCCTCCAAGCTCTCCTATCTGCATGGAAACAAGAAATATCATCTTAGTTCAGTAGCTCGGAAGTCAGAGCGAAGCCAAAATAGCCTAAGGAAAAATGGGTCTCACCCTTAGGTCCTGTGGTAAGAGGGAATGTCGAGATATGGTCTTCGAAGTCTTCACGCTCCCACGCTCCTCCAATGAAGAAGTACCACTTCTTCCAAGTCTTATTGGAAGAGGGTACTAAAAATAGGGGACTGAACCCCTTGTCAAAAGACATGTAAAAGAGGCTCTCCAACCTCATGTACTTCAGATCCATATTACTACGAATCAGGTCAAGGGACACATCTACATTATTCTGATGCCCTAATACTATAAAACTTAGGAGGTGCCGCCAACTGTTCAAATTAAGGTCGGCAAGACAAACCTTAAACCAACTAAAAAATTGCCTAACCAGTTCAAGAAGAGGGAGTGTTAATCCCATTTCAAACCAAGCAAGATAAACGCATATTTCTCCCGCCTTGACATCATATGGGCGATCTAGGTCGCTCGGAACCCTAAAGGTAACATTTGAGGAAAGACTATACTTTTCCCACAACTCCTCTAGCATACGTTCAGTAATGGCACTGGCCCCTTCTTCCCTTTGAACGGGTTGACCAGAGGCCACACCAACCCTATTTCGAGGTTCTAACAATGCGTCTACTATTCTAACCTCCGAACTGGAGGGGGATCCTACCGACCTATTTTTGGCATCGCCGAAGGGATGAATATCTAGGGCTTGGGCTTGCGGCGACACAGGCAGGCTTTCTGCACCACCACTAGAACTAGGAGAGGGTGAGGAACCAAACATTATCAAAGATTGAAAGAAGCAGAGGAGGAAATTAAAAAAGTATTAAAAACTGAAATTGAACCTGAAATTAAACAAAAAATGGAGCTTCAAACAACGAGCACTCTTCAAAAATTGGGAGGCACCGGATGCTCAAGCTCAACAATGGCGGAATTACTTCTGATACAGTGAAAACAAGCGAAGAAAGAAGGCATATGAAGCCCTTCCCCACTCTTTTATATGTTTTTCAAAAAATGGGCCCACCAAGCCGAACTGCCATGACGGTTATGTACAATGATGGCTTCAAAAGCCCAACCATCGGCTGCGCATAAATGACACACCAACAGTCACCTTGGAAAACGAACAGAGAAGATGCATGGCTTTTCAAAATCACATAGCCCTAGTTGCTCGTTGACATCGAACTAGGGCTTGGGGGGGGAGTAGCTGATATACCACAAAACGACACACCAATCCCCATATGACACGTGTATCTATAGGTCAATTAGGGGCTTGGTCATCCAAAACATGTCAAGCATTCAGAACAGACCTACATAACTTAAAAGGCCGAGCACAAGCCTACAGAGCAGAACTACAATCTTACGGAGCCTACAGGTCCGAGCATGGACCACCAGAGCACTCTCCGCTATTCAGAGCTCATCACTACCTTAATATCTGCCAAGCGGGGAATAAGGAAACAGTCTTCTACAAGGAAACTGCCACCCATGGTTATATCTATTCTGATACAATCTCCAACATGGAAATTGTTATCTTCAATGATCAAATCCCTACTTTCATGGCTCCAAATCTTGATCAACTTAGGAAAGCCGCCATCTATAAATTAAAACCTAAAGGTACGCTTTATTTTTCATGCTCATTCTTTGGCTTACAATATAGTCTTTTCAATTCAGTTTATTAACTTAAGAATCGGAGCGGCTACCATCAGAGCCTATCCGGTGGTCCTCTGATCGTCGTCTTGAGTGTTCTTCAGGTCGCAGAAGGTCAAAGTCAGCTACAGCCAAAAAGTGTAGCTTCAGGCACCATGGTAGACTGAGTCTTAAAGATCATTTACAAGTTTCAAATGGGCCAATCACAAGTCGATAGCTAATAAGACCGAGGAAGCAATGCAAGGGTTGGTGCAATCCACTTTGGCTGAGTTATCGAGCAAGTCCCCAACATTCACGATGGGCTTGAAAGAAAAACTAGCTTTAGTCCATGCAATACAAGCTACAGAGGGTGGTGGCACATCCTAGTGGTTTCGTATAGACTTTTTATTTCGTTAAGTCTAGGCGTGTGGGCCTATTTTATGTTTTTATGGCTATAGGCGTTTGGGCCTATTTAACTCATTTAGTGGATGTCTTTTATTTGTTTTAGTTGGTAGTTTAGGACTTTTTGGGCCTAAAGATGTTCAGCCCGTGTCTTTTATTTTACGTAGGCCATATTCGGCCCTAGGGTTTATAGCGGGTCTTAAAATAACTTGTAGCCGTAATTTATTCTGATCTCCAAATCAAGTCTGATTTATCCTTTTTAATTCTTGCATTTGGTTTGTCTTAGGCGTGTCTAGGTTTTTCTATTCTGATCTACGAATTGTTCATCATTCTGGTTTGCGATTCCTAAGCCATTCTTGTTAATTTCGTGTGTTTGCATTTTTATTTTTTTTGATAGGTAAAAAGATATATAAAAGAAGAAAATAAATACAAGATCAAGAGGGCATACCCTCGAACAAGCTAAAGGGAAGGAGAACTACTACAGGCAGAAGAGCTCACGACCCCAAGCAGAGAAGAAACCAAGACTAAACAGAAATAAAACAAAACAAGAGGGCATACCCTTGGACAAGCAAAAAGGGAAAACAAGAAATACAAGAGCTCTTGGCCCAAGCTGAGAAACATTACACATTAAAAATACTACAAGGTAAGACCAAGTACACTGGAGATGTCTGTTGGAGTGAGAGTCCTGAATCCCTCTTGAAGTTGTGAGCCTGCCACGGATCATGTCCTGAGTTTGAGCTATGATGGCCTTTGAGTTTCTCTCGATCTTGGTGAACAATCTGCTATTCCTTTCACGCCAAATGTTGTAAATTGTACAAGCAAGAGTGAGCCGGCCTAAAATGGAGGAAAAGGACTTATCTTTGAAAGAATTGGTGGCCCAAAGAACAGTCTGATGCCAGTCCCCATTTGGGCTTTGAAATCCACTTTTAGAGAGTAAGTGGGACCATATGTTGGAAGTGAAGGAACAAGAAAAGAAGAGGTGGTTGTGACTCTCATTTTCTCTTAAACAGAATAGGCACTTGGGGTCATGATCAAGATTAGAAAAGAAAAGACGGTCCTTGGTCCTTAAACTGTGACGGATGGCCATCCAAAGGATGAACCCTGCACGAGGAATAGCTTTTGGATGCCAAACAAGCTTCCACCAATTTACTTGGGGGTTACGGCCACGCAGGGTATCCCAGGCAGAGTTGATGGAGAAAACCCCATTTGGGAAGGGTAACCAAAAAGCTTTATCATCAAGGAGGGGGGAGGGAAGAAGATTAGGAGGCATACCATTCTTAAGGTCCAGAAGGTGGGGAGAATTAGCAATGGGCCAGTTCCAATGATTTCCAAGAAGAATGTAACTCGCTGTAGCTTTTCTACCAAGACCCGAATCATAAATAACCCTTTCTCCCATATTATCGTAGATAGGGCCATTAGGGAGCCAATAGTCAAACCAAAGAGAAGCAAAACACCCATTACCAATGACAATTTTGATGTACGGTTTGAATAATGGGCGGAATTTGATCATTTTCCTCCATGTCCACGAGCAGGATTGGGGACATTTGATTTCCCAGAAGCTTTTGCCTTTAAGAAGATTGCTGCGTATCCATTGAACCCAAAGGGATTTAGAGGGGTTTTGAAAGAGAGCCCATATGAGTTTCCCCAAAGCAGCTAGGTTCCAATCAACAAGCCTCTTAATACCAAGACCCCCTTCAATTTTAGGGCAAGAAACATCTTCCCACGCAACTTTGGAACCAGAAAATATCAGATGGTTGCCACTCCAGAGAAAAGATCTCATGGCTTGCTCAATCTGATTTACCACCATTTTAGGGAGGATGAAGTGGGAAGACCAGAAAACTTGAATGCTAAAAAGGACAGACCTGATTAGCTGAACATGACCTGCATAGGAAAGAGATTTTGTGGCCCAATGAGTGATCTTACCAATAATGCGGTCTACTAAAGATTTGCAGTCCTGGGCTTTCAGCTTGGTAGAAATCAAAGGCACTCCAAGGTAACGGATAGGAAGGGAGCCTTCAGGAAAACCGACTTGAGCAATGATGAGCTACTTGAGGTTGGAATCCACACCTGAAAGGAAAATGTTACTTTTGGAAGCATTGTGCAGAAGGCCAGAGAAGGAGGCAAAAGTGTCGAGCCCTTGCTTATGGATAGAAGCTGAGGCAAGATCCCCATGACAGAAAAGCATGATGTCGTCGGCAAAACAAAGATGGGTCAGCTTGGACTTATGGCATCTCCAATGGTGTTTAAACTGAGATCCAGCCGACATTTGATGGAGAATCAAAGAGAGGACATCCATAGCAATCACAAAGAGTTAGGGTGAAAGAGGGTCTCCTTGCCTTAAACCCTTAGCCCCGGGAAAATAACCTTCCAACTCTCCATTAATGACAACAGAGAAACGAGGAGTAGAGATGCAGCAAAAAATCCAGTCAATAAAAAGCTGGGAAAATCCCATAATGCTCAAAGTGTCAGTAATGAATTCCCACCGCACTGAATCAAATGCTTTCTTAAGGTCAACTTTCAGAGTGCAACGAGGAGAACCTGTGTCCTTGTGGTAATTCTGCATGAGTTCTTGGGCAAGAAGGATGTTGTCACTGATATTCCTTCCTTGAATAAAAGCAGATTGAGAAGGATCAATGAGGCTAGGGAGAACTTTCTTGAGACGGTTGGCCAGAATTTTGGAAATGGTTTTGTAAAGGGTGTTACAGCAAGATATAGGCCGAAAATCATGGACAAAAGAGGGATTAGGAACTTTGGGGACAAGGGCGATAGCCGTGGCATTCATCTCTTTAAGGATGGATTTAGAGGAAAAAAATTCAGAGATAGTGGCAATGACCTCTGGTTTAATGATATTCCAAGATTTTTAAAAAAAAGTGGCTATTAAAGCCGTCGGGCCCAGGGGCTTTGTTAGGGGGAAGGCTAAAGAGAGCATCTTGGATTTCTTGTTCAGAGACAGGGGACTGAAGGACATTAAAGAAATCAGAATGAAGGCGCTTTGGGATAAAGTTTGCAAGAACTTGCTTACCTGGGTAGAGAATGGGACTATTAGTTCCAAGGAGATCATGGTAAAAGTCAACAATGGTGGATTTCACCTCTTTTATGTCATCAATTCTGCGACCGTTTGCATCAAGGAGGCTAAGGATCTTATTGCGGTTCCTTCTGTTATTCACAGATTTGAAGAAAAAAGAGGTGTTTTGGTCCCCTTCAGAAAGCCATTGAACACGAGATTTTTACTTAGCGAGACTTTCCTCACTGCTAAGAAGGGAGTGAAAATTGTGATGAGCTTCTTTTTCCTCCTGAAGGAGACTTTCATTCCCAGGATCACTCTCAAGGAGATTTTGGATGTCATAGAGCTTGTTACGGGCTTCTTGGACACGGGAGGTGATGTTTTTGAATCTTTGCTGATTGAAATCCTTAAGAGCATATTTCACCTTCTTAAGCTTTTGGCAACAGATAAACATGGCTGTACCTTGAAAGTTTGTGTGCCAGGCTTGCTCAACAGTAGGGAGAAAATCATCGTAATTGGCCCAAAAATTGAAAAATTTGAAAGGAATTTTGCTCTTCTTGAATAATATGCCGGATCTGACAATAATATGGGAGTGGTCAGAGAGGCCAAGAGGGAGGAATTCAGCTTCAGCAGAAGGAAGAGCAGATAGCCAGTCCTGGTGGACTAATGCTTTATCAATCTTCTTGTGGATTGTGTGGGGGGCGGGTTGACCATTAGACCATGTAAAAAATCGCCCAGAAAATCTCAGATCCTCAAGCTCAGCATTCAAAAAACAAGTGTTACAGTCATTCATAACAGGGGGCCAGTCGCAGCTGCCTCCTCTTCTTTCATAGGGAAAATGTATAGCATTGAGGTTGCCCAAAATGAGCCAGGGGAAACCCTTGGAGATAACTGCTTAGAGATGGATGTCAAGCCATAAATCATATCTTTGGAGCGAGGAGTTTGAGCCATATATAACTGAAATGAGCATGGGGGATTTGGTGTCTCGAATTGTAATATTACAATGAATGGCTTGACTGGTAGCACACGAGGAGTTAATCTGCAGCATAGCATTGTTCCAGCCAATCCAAATGCGACCAGAAGCTGAATGGGAATAATTGTGCAAAAAGGACCATCCAGGGATGAGGGAATTACCAGTAATATCTTTGGCTGCTTCCTTAATTTTTGTCTCAACTATACCAAGAAAACAAATAGAATGGTCACGAACAAACATACGAACTTCACGCTGTTTTGAGAGGCTGTTCATACCTTTGATATTCCAACATGCAAAGTTCATTGACAAAATGTGAGGGAGCCGGAACTTGCTGTTCCTTTGTTTTTAGAAACTTTCTTCTTACGTCGTTGTTTTTTGAGTTGATTTATGGTGAAACTACTTCCAATATCAGCTTCGTCAACTCTAGCAATTTTGTCCACAAGCGAGTTAGAATCAGGATAAGCAGTAGAGGTGGAGCTGTTTATCTCGCCTAGGTAGCTGACCACTGGAAGAGAACAGGGAGATGGTTCTTTGGGGGACAGCAAATCCAGGTCATCAGATTGTAGGGAGGGAGGGGAGATTGGTCTGATGGATTAGCAATTTCCAACGCAGGACTGGAAGAAGATTTGTGAAGGACTAGCTGCTTAAGGGCAGGGCTCTCAACTGTTGCACTGTCATTAGGAGAATCTATATGCGGCATATCAGGCTGCAACCCATCGCGACATGTATTTGAATGACTTGGAACAATTGTTACACCGTCACTGGGAGGACCTGGGTGAGGCATATCTGGCCGCAGCCTTTCAAAACATGATTTTGACTGACTAGGATCAATAGTGGGGTTTTCAAAATGGGCATCTTCAGGGATTTTTCCATCACTAAGGGTGGATTTACCTTTGCCAGAGACAATGCGCCATTCACTCGTGCTGGATTTCCTTGCAGCTATAGTGGGGCGGATGATGGCTGGCTCCTTTTCTGTTTTAATTGAAGGGCAGTTGGCAAGCCGATGGCCAAATATACAGAATTTCCACTTTTGAGTTTGTTAACATTATATCAAAAGAATCAGGGAGGTCTTTGGTAGCATCCACCTCCACGCATATTCTCGCATAACTGATTTTGGTCTGATCTTCAGTGTGGGAATCTGCATAAAGAGGTCTCCCGAGGGCACTAGCTACATAGCTAAGGCCTTGTGCTGCCCAGAGCTCATAAGGGATGTTGAAGAATTTAACCCAAACAGGGATTTTAGCTACATCCTTCTTGGATAGAGTCATGCCAGGGTGCCATCTTTGAAGAATAATGTGCCGGCCAGAGAAGTGCCAGTGACCACTTTCAAGAATAGAATTAATGGCATGCAAGGAATCAAATTTGAAGAAGAAGAACCCATTGCCATTGGTAAGAACTTCATTTAATCCTTCTTTGTTCCAAAGCTTTTCCGCCATTTTTTTTATCCAGAGAAATGGCATCTTCTTGTCGAGAAAATAACCTACCAAGGTATTCTCCCAGCCTGAAATACCTGCTTGGACAACTTCCAAGGGAGGCTGGACAGTGATTCTATCACCCTCAATTTGAGGTTGCTTGAATTCCAAATGAAATTTTTTGGGAGGAGCAGGTTTTTGGAAAAGGGAAGTCCAGGAGGGGATGGTCGCTGTATTAGCAACAGGAGAATCCATTCTCTGCAATGCTGGGGAACTAGCAGCATCGTGCAGAGGGGCAACCGCTACAGCATGGACAATGTCAGAGTTAGCTAGAGTCTCTGAACTTGCGTGGGACAAAATACTGGCACTGGGAATAGGCAGAGAGGAGGAACAGGACGTGGGCCCAATAGCTTTTAGCAAGGAAGAGTGGAGGCTATGTGTAGTGGCAACAGCAGAGGGGTCTGCAGTTCCATTTGGATTAGCAGCTTGGGGCGAAGGGAATAGGTTGACTGAGCATAGGGGGCAATGTCAGCGGATGTAGGGACTGTTTGCATGTCAGCACTACCTGCACCTGTTATATGAGAGCCATAATCTCCAACCGTAGGATCATATCTCCCTGTCTCAATAGATGACACGTTGACACCTAGATCAGTCCGTCTAGCACTGGGATATGTCTGATGGGTAATAGTCTGAGCGATGGAGGTAATGTTAGCGCTAGTGGGAACTGAGACACTGAGCATATCAGTATTAGCTTTTCCACCCATTGGAATAATATAATTTCTAGCCGTTGGATCAATTCTGCCTGTCTCATTCGCGGACACGTGGGCTGCTTGGGGCGAATGAGTTGCTGTCCCACTCTTACTGCATATTGAGTGAGGATGAGCCATGCGCCGCCTGGAGCAGCCGTCCATTACCTCTTCCATGAACACCATTGCTGTTGGAACTATTGGGTTTGAATGCATTTAGCTCACTCATGAAGGAGCAGTCAGAAGAGAAGCCCCCATAATCATTTTCTAGATCAAGAGCAGCTTGTGGTATGAACTCCCCTTGCTCAACGCCATTTGCCCAGGATAAAGTAGAAGGTTTCTGTTCTGGCCGTCGGTTTTCAAATGGAGCTTTGGAGGAGAGGCCAGTACCTGCATTTGAGATAACAAGTAATGGTTGCTGCCAATGCATATCCTTAGCACTGATGGCAGCGTCATTTACACAGTGACCATGCACACACTCCCCTGGATCGGAACAGCTTTTGTGACAAGAGATTTTTCCCATACTCTGGCATGAAGACACAGAAAAGCTGGAATCAATGGGACTCGAATCCTTTGCAGGGAGGGGAAGGGAAGTGACGGATGAAGCTTGGGGATCATGGAAAATATCACGAACTGACTGAATCGAAGCCATTAAAGGCATTGTGCAAGAGAAGAGAAGGATTAGGAAAATCCTAGAGAGAGAAGCTCTCCCTTCTCTCTAGAAGCCATCTTACATAATGGTGTCCGTGTGTTTGCATTTAGATATGTGATTCTCACAAATTGACTACCCGTGTATTTCATTCAAGAATTCAAACCTATGAATTCTTTAATTGATTACATGAATCTTTTCTTTAAATTCCAGATCTATAATTTCCATATCTATAAACTTTGCAATTAGACCTTCTGTTTCGGTTTCTTGTTGTTTAAATTAGATCAATCTTTTTCAAAATTTGCAATTATTGTTGCGGCTTGTGACTGAATCTGTATTTAAAAAAAAAAAAAAAAAAAATGACAACATATTCAAGGGTTGCCGTAAAAACAAAAGAGTACAAAAAAAAAAATTCGCTTATGGCTGTTTGATATTCTTTGTAATCTGGAAATTTGGTGTCGATTGTTCCATATCTTCAAAGGGGTCGGAAATATCATTTTTTAGTATCTTGTTTTCTAATTGCTCTTTTTGTTGTACAATTCTTTGATATCTATGTCATTTTATTTTGTATCTTGTTTCCTAATTGTTAGTTTGCTTGTACCATTCTTTGAGATCTGTGCCATTTTATTCCTTCTTATTTCTTGAATCTATTGCTGGTTGAAATAATACAAGGTTGTGTCTTGATTTAGTTCAACTAGTTCTTCACGAACTTGAAAGGGAAAACAGGAGAGCTAAAAGGCAAAATGGGTGAGACTAGTATTGGAAAAGCCCAAAAGAGTAAAACAAGAGTGGTGTGACAATATGTGAGTGTAAACACGTTAGGGAGTGTGTGAGGTTTCCTTTTTACCACTAACATCCTTTCCGTGTTTTGCGAGGCATTAACAATGTCTCATAAGAATGACTCAACACCTAAGGAGGACACAGCTAACTCAGTCTTTGTTTTGCAGGCCATGCGACAACAGTTTGAACGATTGAACTTGGTGATGGGGGAGATGAGGGATAGGATGGATTAGCAAGATGTCGTGATTAGAAATCTACAAGGTGGGCAAGATAGGAGGAGACGTGAGCCTATCATTGAAAATGAGTATGAGAATGAAGAAGATGATGAGGCTGAGGAAGACATAGCATCTGAAGTTGAAATGGGTGAAATGGGCAAACCTAGAGGAGGTAGGCATGGAAGAGGAGGACATAGGAGAAATTCAAGGGGTCAAGATGGGATGGATAGAAACCTTGGGAGCATCAAAGTTAAAATACCATCTTTCCAAGGTAAGAATGACACTGAAGCTTATTTTGAGTTGGAGAAGAAAATAGAATTGATTTTTTATTGTCACAACTATTCAGAGGAGAATAAGGTGAAGCTGGCGGTAATTGAGTTCACTGATTATACAATTATTTGGTGGGATCAATTGGTGACCAATAGGAGGAGGAATTATGAGAGACCTGTAGAAACATGGGGTAAGGTGAAAACTCTCATGAGGCAGAGATTTGTACCTGGCCACTATTCTAGAGACCTTTACAAAAATTACAAAACTAAGTGTAGAGGATTACTATAAGGAGATGGAGGTGGCTATGATTCAGACTAATGTAGAGGAGGATCGGGAGGCCACAATGGCCAGATTTTTAAGTGGTCTAAATAGAGATATAGCCAATGTAGTTGAGTTGCAGCATTATGTGGAGGTAGAAGACATGGTGCACATGGCTATGAAGGTGGAGAGGCGGTTAAAGAGAAAGGGGGCAGCAAGGTATACTTCAGTTTCTGGCACTCCTTGGAGACCAAAATGGGAAAGAAATGATCGTGCTATGGCAATGTGGAAGGCCGAACCACCTAAGAGACAAGATGAGGGAACTAGCAAGAGCAAACCCAAGGTAGATTTTCAACCTACAAGGAATAGAGATATTAAATGTTTTAAATGTTTTGGTTTCGAGCACATTGCGTCTCAATGTCCAAACAAGCGGGTGATGATTATGCGTGACAATGGGGAGCTGATGACAGAGAGTGAGAATGAGGGTGATGAGATGCCTGAGTTGGTCGATGCTAGTGATGAAGTTGGAGTAGAATACCCCATAGAAGGTGAGTCTCTTGTTACCAGGCGTGCTCTCAATACGCAAATTAAGGTAGATGATATGGAGCAGCAAAGAGAGAACCTATTTCGTACTAGATGTTATGTAAGTGACAAAGTGTGTAGTATGATGATAGATGAGGGAAGTTGCACCAATGTATTTTTTTTTTATGGGTAAATAAATGCATTAAAGGAAAAAAAAAAAAATTACAAGATCATGGGGGCATACCCCTGAAGCAAAAAGGAAAAGAAAAAAACAAGATCAAGAGGGAAAACCCTCGAGCAAGCTAGAGGGGGCTTCTACAAGCAGAAGAGCTCCCGGCCTAAAGCTAAACCTATTACATATTAAAAATGCTATTCAGGAGAGACCAGACACATTGTAGATGATGATTTGATTCAGAGAATGTGACCCCTTTAAAGGTAGTGAGTCTACCACGGATCATGTCTTAGGTTTGGGCTATGATGGCCTGCGGATTTTTCTTTAAGCTGGTGAACAAACGGCTATTCCTTTCTTTGCAAATGTTATAGATTGTGCAAGCTAGAGTGAGTTTTCCTATGATGGAGGAGAACTGGTTGCCTTTGAAGGTGTTGATAGCCCATAGAATGATCTGCTGCCAATCCCCAAAGGGGCATTCAAATCCACTTTTGGAGAGCAAATGAGACCATATGTTGGAAGTGAAAGTACAAGAGAAGAAGATGTGATTATGACTCTAGTTTTCTTGCAAACAAAAAAGACATTTGGGATCATGGCCAATATTTGAAGAATAGAGGCGGTCTTTGGTTCTGAGACTATTCCGTATGGCCATCCATAGAAAAAATCCTGTGCATGGAATGGCTTTGGAATGCCAAGCAAGCTTCCACCATGGAATCTGGGGATTACAGCTTCTTAGGGTATTCTAAGCTGAATGGATAGAGAAGTCCCCATTAGAGGAAGGCATCCAAATGGCTTTATCGTCACAATAGGGGACAGGATGAAGGTCTGACAGCATGCCATTTTTTAACTCAATCAAATGGGGAGAGTTGGCTGTAGGCCAATGCCAGTGACTGTCTAGAATGGTGGATCCAACTTTAGCATATCTCCCAAGGCCCAAATCATATAAAACCCTTTCCCCCCATGTTGTCATAAATGGGCCCAGAAGGAAGCCAATAGTCAAACCAAAGTGAAGCAAAGCAGCCATTCCCAATGGAAATTTTGATGTGTGGCTTGAAAAGTGGTCTGAATTTAAGTATTTTCCTCCAGGCCGACAAGCAAGATTGAGGAAATTTGACCTCCTAGAAGCTTTTACCGTTGAGAATATTACTGCAATCCAGAGAACCCAAGGGGAGATAGAGAGGTTTGGAAACATGTCCCAAATGAGCTTACCCAAAGCTGCAAGGTTCCATTCAGCAAGCTTCTCTATCCCAAGACCCCCTTCGTTCTTAGGGCAGGTGACATTGGCCCAAGCTACTTTGGAACCAGAAGAGATGAGATGGTTGCCACTCCAAAGAAAATTCCTTATAGCTTGCTCAATTTGAAACACCACCTTTTTTGGAAGAAAAAAGTGGGAAGACTAGTAAACTTGGATGATGAACAACACAGAATTGATCAAGTGAATCCGACCTGCATAAGATAGAGATTTGTTGGACCAATGGGTGATTTTACCAATGATGCGATCCACCAAGCATTTACAATCCTGAGTTTTCAATTTTGTAGAGATCAAAGGAACTCCAAGGGTAAATAAGTTTTCTGCTTTGGGTCGGGTGTTCTTCTATTTGTTGAAGTTCTTCCCTCCCTTTAGCTTGTCCGAGGGTATGCCTTCTTGGTCTTGTATTTATTTCTTTTCTTCTATCTAACTTATTTACCAATAAAAAAAAAAAAAAAAGGAACTCCAAGGTAGCGAATAGGGCGGGAGCCTTCTGTAAATCCAATGTTATTAAGAATATTCTGCTTAGAGTGGCAATTCATTCTAGACAGGAATATGTTACTTTTGGCAGCACTATAGAGAAGTCCAGAGAATGAGGCAAAGGTGTCAAGCCCTTTCTTGAGAATAGAGGCTGAAAGGAGATCCCCATGACAGAATAGCAAAATATCGTTAGCAAAGCAAAGATGGGTCAACCTAGTGTTGTGGCATTTCCAGTGAAACTTAAATTGAGGGTCAGCTGAGCTCTAATGAAAAATCATAGAAAGCACATCCATAGCAAGCACAAAAAGATAGGGGGAAAGAGGGTCTCTTTGTCTTAAACCTTTAGCGCCTGGAAAAAATCCTTCAAGCTCCCTGTTAATAACAACTGAGTAACGGAGGGTAGAGATGTAGCATAAAATCCAATCAATAAATATCTGAGGAAATCCCATAATACTTAAAGTGTCAATAATAAATTCCCATCTAACCGAATCAAAGGCTTTCCTGAGATCAACTTTCTCAGTGCAACGGGGGGAGCCTGAGTTCTTGTGGTAATTATGCATGAGCGCTTGGGCAAGAAGGATGTTATCACTGATATTCCTACCTTTAATAAAGGCAGATTGAGACGGATCAATGAGGCTGGGGAGGACCTTCTTAAGGCGGTTGGCAATGATCTCGGAGATAGTTTTGTAGATTGTGGTGCAGCAAGATATGGGGCAATAATCATGAACAAAGGAAGGATTGGGGACCTTGGGAACTAAAGCAATAACAGTGGCATTGCCATTGAATTCTTTAAGAATGGTTTTTGTAGAAAAAAATTCAGAAATGGCAGCAATTACCTCAGGTTTGATTACACTCCAGGCTTTTCTAAAAAAATGGCCATTAAAGCCATCAGGACCAGGAGCTTTATTAGGATGGAGGCTAAAGAGAGCTTCTTGGATTTCATCTTCAGAAGCTAGGCATTAGAGGGCATTGAGGGAATCAATTGGCAGACACTTTGAGATCACGGATGCTAGAGCTTGCTTTCCTGGGTAATGTAAGGGTCTTTTGGTTCCAAGCAAATCCTGATAAAAGTTGACAATGGTGCTCTTGACCTCTTTGATGTCATCAAGTCGATTACCATTTACATCAAGAAGGCTGACAATCTTGTTGCGGTTTCTTCGGTTATTCACTGATTTGAAGAAGAAAGAGGCATTTTGGTCACCTTCTGAAAGCCATTGAAACCGGGACTTTTGCCTGGATAAGCTTTCCTCATTAGAAAGAATGGAGTAATAAAATTGGAGGGCTTCTTTTTCCTCTTGGATAAGTCTGCTATTTCCAGGAGACCGCTAAAGGAGGTTTTGAATGTCAGGAAGCTTGCTACGGGCTTTTTGGACTCCAGAGGAGATGTTCTTGAATCTTTCTTGATTTAAGGCCTTAAGAACATAATTTACCTTTTTAAGCTTCCGGCAACATATGAAGATGGCTGTACCGTGGAAGTGAGAGTTCAAAGCCTGCTCAACAGTAGGCAAGAAATCATCATAGTCGGCCCAAAAATTGAAGAACTTGAAGGGGATTTTGCTCTTCTTCAAAGGGATGCCGGGTCTAACAATAATTGGGGAATGGTCAGAGAGTCCAGGAGGGAGAAATTCAACTTCAGCAAATGGAAAAGCGGAAAGCCAAGCTTGATTTACAAGAGCTCTATCAAGCTTCCTTTGAATGGCATGAGGAGCGGACTGCCCATTAGACCAGGTGAAGAAATGCCCAGAAAATTTTAGGTCCTCAAGCTCAGGACAAAGCCGGAGATGACTTAGCAGTTTTTTGATTTGCCACTAGAGCTTTGGCGGATAGGCCAGTTTCTTCATTAGGAATATCTTGTTATGGTTGCTACCAATGCTCTTCATTTGCTACAGCATAAGTTCTTTTGGAGGCATCATTAACACCAGGACGAACCACACTTGCCTCTGTACAGGAACCGTATTTGGGGTTGCTGGGTTTTTCCACACTAAGGCGTGAAGAGGCATTATTGTTTGGATCAATAGGACTTGGTTCCTTCTCATGTAAAGGGTGGGTTGTGACGGATGGAGCTTGGGGATCATGGAGTACAGCTTGTAATGACTGAATGGAAGCCATTAAAGACATAGAGCAAGAGCATAAAAGCATTAGGAAAAAACAAGAGAGAGAAGCTCTCCCTTCTCTTTAGAATCCATGTGTCCCTAGTTTGCACCAATGTAGCTAGTACCACCCTAGTTGAAAAGTTGAGCTTACCTTTACTGAAGCATCCTAGACCTTATAAGTTGCAGTGGTTGAATGAATGTGGGGAAGTCGAGATTAATAAATTGGTTTTGGTGGCTTTTTCCATTGGAAGGTATACTGATGAGATGCTTTGTGATGTAGTTGCTATGCATGCTAGCCATATTTTGTTAGGGAGGCTGTGGCTGTCACATCTTGCACCCCACCCTATGCGGATGCCGAAGATGTGATGCCAGTTAGCCGTCTTGTCGATTTCCCAACTGACAATGCGACCAACCAAAGGCAACTTCTGAACCATAAAATGAATTGCATTCTAATGTAGGGTCAAAACAGCGAAAATTAAAACATTTTCATCTTGGTAACGCAACTCATCAATCTACCACAATTAGAGGTATGTACCACAAAGCAAGTTTATACTAAAACCTGACAGCTAATAAGTCTAGCCACAGAGCACATCTATAACTAGACATAACACAGAGCATCTCTAATCTATCCAGAGTACCTTTACCATGAGCCATGTTCCAATACATCTATTGCGTACAAATAAAGTCAATCGTATCATAGTACTCACCTGAATAGCCAAAATCAATCCATTAGAACCCAAGTCTCCACATATTATTGCCATCAGATCCTCACTTGGAAATGCCTCTCAGTCTACTAATGTCATGTCCTTGTGCCTTCTAATCCAATGGAGTTATATCCTGAAAAACGTTAAATAAATGGAATGAGCTTAAACAAGCTCAGTGAGTAACATAGGTTCCTGCCATGGGTTTCAAAACCAGTTCATATATACATGTATGCTCCAAATGCAGCTCATGTAGAACAGATGCAACTCAAACAGATCAGATCAGAACAGAACAGAACATATCAGATCAAACAGAATAGAATAGAACGGACAAAACAGATCAGAACAGAACAGAATTGAACTGAACAGAATACCAATCAATCAAAAGCATAGCATCAAATGCTTGAACCTTCCCCGGCTGCCCGTAAGCGGACGACTCGTGGGGCCTCTACCCTTTGGGGTCAATATCAGAGCGGAACAGAACAGAATTGAGCGAGACAGAAATAGAACAGAATGCCAATCATATAGACGAGCCTTCCTAGCTGCCCATAAGTGGACTACCCGTGGGGCCTCTACCCTCTGGGTCAGACTCTGGCATAAAACCGCTCAATCTTATGGTGGGCCCAGAGTAAGACACAGTATAACAAAACAAAATCGAACCAGACTCCAAGGAGGGGTATCAGAACAACAGACCCGAACAAAATCAACAGGATAGATCAGAAGGCAAGATAAAACAGAATCATGTCACAAGTAATGCAATACAACAAGTATGCATGAAAGCATATGCATTAAAACAATACAGTACATAAAACAGTTTAGCATGTAAAGGAGTATAGTATACGAATCTAGATAGTATTGAAAATATACACCAAGTCAGGAGTCCGAGTTACTCACAATTCGTTGAAACTAGTTCGGTTTCCCTTCCAGCTGATCTTAGATCCGAAAGTCCTAGAATAGTAGTCACAGGCATCAGTTATTGATGTTAATGTATTTCTCATATTGCACTAATTTCTTGCAGCCACTATAAAATAAACCTGCTGCTTAGACATTTAGGAGTTATATTAGCTCAAGTAAGACGTGTGTAATTTCAATGCTACAATAATGTAGCTCAAAATTAGAACATGTATTTGGCTAACCCAACTACATTAGTTCAGTCCCAGCACAAGGTAACAGAGGAACATTATCAGGAGTTCTCCAAGAAATTCTTTTAGAAATCTCCAGGTCGTAATACAAGGTCTTTATGGTTTATAACACACAAGCGGCTATTGGCTTGTTGGGAATTACGGTTCCTGCCAATTTATAAATAAATGATGTAGAACCCAATCAAAGGAAGTTGACAGACCAGTAGTTAATTGCTGTTGCAAATAATTAGTTCATGGCAGTAGCGTGTGGAGGAAAAGGGTTGATATTCAGGAATTTCCTAGTTGTGGCTATAGGGATGAATTACACATGGAAAAATAGATTTTTAAAACTATAACAGTGAGGTACCAGGTTTTAGTTTAATTGTATCTTGGTAATTATATAAGAGCAGCCCACTTACTGGGACGTAATCAGGGAGTTCCATGATAGGTTCTAATATACCACAAACAGACACACCAATCACCTTGAGACACGTGTGCTTACAGAACATATCTTCCAGACCTTATGCTCTGGGCAATATTCACCCAGTATTCCGTATGGTTCCGACCTTATCGTTTCCTTAACAACTGCCGAAGCAGGGAATAAGGAAACAGTCTTCAACAAGGAAACTACTATCTATGATTATCTCTATCTACGGTGCAATATTCCACAAGGTAACTGCAATCTCCGATACTCAAATCCCTATATTCACGGCTCCGAATCCTAATCGGCTTAGGAAGGCCACAGTCTATAAATTAAATCCTACAGGTACGCTTTATGGTCATGCTCATTCTTTGGCTTTCAATACAGTCTTTTCAATTTAGTTTACTTATTTAAGCATCGGAGCGGCTACCGCCAGAGCCAATCCAGTGGCCCTCTGATACCCCCTTTTTGAGTGTTCTATAAGTCGCAGGGCCCAGAATTATTGCGAGCTGAAAAGTGCAGCATCAGTTTGGCGCCGTTTGTGGGAAGGGACTAATCTCCAAGTGATCTATTCACAAACTTATCTTTCTCATCACCGGAAAACCATGGCCCCAAATCTCCGACCGAGACAGAACGCTCAAAACCCACAAAGCTCTTAACTTCGGCCGCTTGTTCCACGAGCAAGAGGGCCGACGGTTGATCCCATGTGACAAGAGATTAAATCAATAAAACGACACAACGAACTGGTACAAGAACAGCTACTTGCCATATATAGAACTCTGGCAATGCTAACACAGAATCAAGGGACGAGTCCTGTCACGACCCGAAACCTTCCTTGTGCGGATCTCGTATCGCGACCGCCATCCTCAGGCCCGAAGACCTTAGGGCGAAAGCTCGCATAAGCAGTGGTATCGAATAGATGTGCGACACGTGTTTTGCGGAAGCGTGAAAAACGCTTTCTTTTCTTTTCTCATTTTAAAATTTGCACATTCGTCCGATACTACCGCTCTTTTCA
The DNA here is from genome assembly GCA_008638375.1 of Nyssa sinensis. Lineage (NCBI taxonomy): Eukaryota > Viridiplantae > Streptophyta > Magnoliopsida > Cornales > Nyssaceae > Nyssa > Nyssa sinensis. Next base: position 14,349,343 of record CM018050.1, read on the forward strand.
TTGCAGTACACATGAATATACATTCAAAGCATATCTAAGAACTTAAAGACTTTATAATATTACATATCACTGCCCTGAGGGCTTAATACATATTTTGTACTATTTACTACTACAAAATATACTAGCATTGTTCATACATTTCTATAAGAAACTTCTTAACATATCTTCCCAAAATGGCAGATCCATCATCATCGTCTTCTAAGCCAAACTGCCGCTAATCACCTGAAAGGGGGATCCGAACACAGTCCGGGTAAGCTAATCTAAGCTTGTGAGTAATTCCTGCATTTGTCATGGGGTTTTTCAACTGGTAGTGGTTTCGCACATGAGAGTTTATAAAATACTCATTACCAATTGCATTTACGTTCAGAATACAGAATATATGCATTCTTGAAATAGATAGCTTTGAAAAAATTTAAGTATTCAAGCTAAACTTATACATATGAACTTCAAAACATATAACATACCATGTATTTCTTAAAACATATTAGCTTTGCAACATTTAAAGTATTCAAGCTAAAACTCGTACTTCTCAAATAGAGTATAAAAACTCGAAACATATGCATAGTGAAAATGAGAGTAAAAACCTGCTTCCATTTCCAAAATCATTTTGTCATCTTTTCTCTTTAATTAGGTGGAATCTATTTTGAACTAGAATCCTGTTTTACTGCCAATACTGCCAATCATATTTGCCTGGGGGATTAGATCCTGCTACCGGGCCTTTACTGTTGAATCCCGAAGGATTTCAACCATCATAGGGGGTGGTACTTAGTACCGTTTATCTTGTAAAACATTTATCACATGACTTCTTCAATAGATACTTTCATGAGTATTTAAAACATGAAATGTATAATTTCTACAATAGAACTTCAAATACTTATAACAATCAAATTCAGAATATTTAAAGAAAATACATTTTAACCAGGCATGCTAAATATCTCCCAAGAAGAAATTGAATAATAAACATTAAGCCAGCATGTCATAACGGAATAATTTAAAACAGGAATTGTAACAAAACTGAATTTGATATTCAAATACTTCACATAACTTGAACTTAAAACTTCATCAAATATTTGGAGTTAAATCTCCAATTCAAATACAGGGTTACTCACCTTGGTCCTTTAGGGTTCGTGCTAATAATGTGCTTTCCCACTTTCCTTGTAGTTCCTAAGAACAATTCATAAACATCTCATCAACTTCACATTCATTGTAATATCATCTCGATATTCCTTAACTTATGCTTAAATCATATTAGATCCTAAAATGATTTTATAATTTCGTATGTACTTACGTTAACTCGTACTCTTAACCTATGACACAATTTAATGTGTTAGAAGTTAAATTCATTTCAATTTATACTCTTCTGGTAGCTCCATTAACTTTAATTTAAATTTATTTCCTCGTATACACCTTAGATTAGTACTTTGGCATTACTTTAATTTATAGTCATCTCACAGATGCTATTCATCAAATTTAATGTCTTTTTATTTTTGACATCTCTTTTGGTCAAATAGACTCTACCATTGAGTCCGGAGCGTCGAAGAAAGTCAATTAAGGCTTTCCTAAAAGTTAATTTGGATTGTTGTATGCAAAAGGACAAAATGGTCATTTATCATTTTACGTGTCACATTTTTTCGTACTCCGTTTCGTAAATTGGACCTCACCATTCGACTCAGAAGGTCCGAGATAGTAAGAATACACTAATAATTTGTTTATTTTGAACAAGGGGTATTTTGGTCATTTTACCCCTTTACGTGTCTTTATTTTTTGGGACCCCGTCTCATAAAACGGACCATTGGCTTCAGAATATCCAAAATAGTTGAAAAACACTATTCATATGTTTAATTGGACTTCATTTGCCCTACTTATGACTTAGGGGTAAAATAGTAATTTTACCTTATTTATAAAATAATTAAATAATTATTTAATTATTTAAATATTTTTCCAGGGGTGTAATTGCGTGAAATTCTTATCAGTTGGGCCACAGTATAAATCAGTAAAACAGTTAGGGCCAAAATCTAATTTTCATAAGTTTTGATCTGAACCAGTTGGTTCAGTTAGGATTTTAAGTGAACCGGTTCGGTCTCCCATTGAACCAACCGGTTTAGCCGATTTTATACGTGATGCTGACGTCATGATGACGTCAGCCCTAGTACGTCAGCCCTAGTGTTTAAAATTTTAAAACATAACGTTGCCGTTTTGCTAAAACCCGTAACCTGTTGGGTTCGGTTATAACCCAGACCCATAACCGACCCGAAGTCTGACCTGAACAGTGTCATCTTCCCCACGAAGTTGACATTGTTCATGCCGAAACCCTAATTTTTCAGTTTGAATTTCGTGATGATTTATGAATCCTTTTCTTCTGCTTTCTTTTCCAATAAACTCCTAAAACCTTAAGGCAAGTTTTTACATTGATTTAGGGCTTCGAATATAGCTCAAGTGCTCGATCCAAGTCACGATAACCAGACCTATAAACCGATGGTTCATGCTCATTTCTGAGCCAAATTCCATGGGATTTGTTCTGTTATGATCCCCTCTTCATGGGGTCTTATATGTCATTCATAAGGGTAGGTTTTGGTGTAAGTTTAAAGATTTGGTTTTACAGCCCGTAGCCTGCAAGTTAATTTTTGAAGGTCATTTCTTGGGTTCGGTGATCGCGTAGTAGGGTTTTTAGAACCCTCTTGGTCTCTGTTTGAAGTTTTAATAATCCAAAACTAGTTTGCTTGTAATGGTTTCAGACCTGCTTCAAGCAAGGTCTTCCATGGCCGTAGCTTCTGGGTTTGGTATTTTTGAGTGTTTTTAAGCTCAGACCTCATGCTTGAATGAGTCTACATATGTTCTACATATCACATATACAAAATGAAGACTTAAAACAGTTTATACATAGAGAAAATCTAGAGAGAGAAAAATGAAAATTTTCAAGTTTTCCCCACCTTTTTGTTGAGTTTTTGACCTCCTTTACTCTCTGAATTCCTCTTCTTCTTCTCCCTCAGTTTCTTAGTTCCCTTTCTTACCAAACAAGTATGCAATGCATGCTTGTCTCTTTTAAAGGAGAAGCAACCGACCTCTCTCTCTCTCTCTCTTCCTGATTTCATAGCCCTACGCTAGCCCTCACATCATCATAAATTTTGCTTTTTCTCTTTTCAGTTTGCATTAATTGGGGGAGAGATATTTGTAACATATATGTATATTATATATACACACACTAACTTAAATGTGAACACACACACATACACGGCCCTCTTACACACACACACACACACACTCTGTTCACACTTGCACACACCAGATATTTACATATATATATATATATTTAATTTATTTATTATATATACATATACACATGTATACATACTTATTCCTATACATATATGCACACTATACACCTTTCCATGTGCGTATACTATACTCTCTTATACGAGTATATATATTTCCATATATATGGATATTAATATATTTATAACTACACACACATACACTCATTTTCGGCATACTACATGTTTATGAAATATGGTTGTGCATTGAAAGGCGTGGGTGCACGTATTACGGTGTTGGGTCTTGAGGTGTTCGGGTATTACCCGACACTGACTGTTCTAAATAGTCCATTATTAGTCCGAAATCGAATAGTTCCACTTAATGCCCTGGTGCAGAGCTTTAAACAGCTCAGGTTGTACTACTCAACCGACCCATCTCGGTATACATGTTATATGACCCGGTATCTTTGGGTCGGGGTATTACAAGTCCTCCTAATCCGCCGGTCAATGTTGCTGAAAGAACGCAACCTCATATTGTCACTGAGAATGCAGAGCCCCATGAGCAGGCTCCAAATAACCAGCCTGGGCACCCCCAGGGTGTTGCTCACGTTGGTAGAGATCCACAGCCATCAGCAGCCCAAGGCTGGGGAACATCAGCCTTCATCCCCGATGTCTACTACCGGAGCACTACTAGAGCCCCGACTCCAAGGGCTTCGGGAGCACTCCCGGCACCACAGGAGCCTCATTCCCAAGCAGTACCAATCCCGCAAGTTAGGAACCCTCCTCCGTCCGAGAGAGGTGCTCAGCCAGACTACCCTAAAGCCGAGGCTGTAAGGCAAGGTTCACAAGAGGCCCGGCTTAGAGACCCACGGAGGGTCGAAGAAATTTCTGAATCTATGGACCGAACAATAGCTTTGAAAGGTGCCTAGAACCCTCCAGAGCAGGATGAATTGGCCAGGCTGCTCGGAAGACTTGCCACCCCATTCACTCCGGCTATCATTTCAGAAGAAAGGCCCAGGAAGTTCATGGTGCCAAAGTTCACCCGGTACGATGGCACTGGAGACCCAAGAGATCATCTCTCGCACTACCGGCATACAATGGCCCTCCATGGGGCCTCTGATGCTTTTATGTGCCGAACTTTTATTACCAGCTTGAAGGGAACTGCTCTGAAATGGTTCCACCACCTCCCTCCGAACTCAATTACCGGCTTCGAGGAGCTCGGTAGGCAATTCCTGGACAGATTCATGACCAGCAGAAGGCTCAGAAGGGGACCAGAATTCCTGCTAAATGTCAAACAGACTAAGGAAGAATCCCTCAGAGCTTACTTGTGCGCTTTAATGCTGAACTCACAGAGATCACCGACTACAGCCCAAGATTCCTTATAGCTGCCTTAACTGCTGGACTTGCTCACGGTGGCTTCAGAGATTCCTTGACCAAAAGCCTTCCTGCAGACATGACGGCACTAATGGATCGGGCTAGGAAGTACATCAACTTGGAAGAAGCCAACCGCACATCCCAGAAGGGCAAAGTACAAAACCAGAGGGATAATCTGAAGAGGGAGGATCATAAGAAGGAGGACCACAGAAGAGACCCTAGCAAGAAGAGAGCCAGAAGCCCATCTACAATTTCGGACCAAGGGAGTTCACTAATTTTACCCCTTTTGAACACTACACCGAATCAGATACTTCGGCAGATCCGAGATCGAGAAAACCTGAGATGGCCAAAACCCATCAAAGGAGATCCTAGCCTTCGGGACCCAGGTAAATATTGCAATTTCCATAAAGATCATGGGCATACGACTAACTCATGCAGGTCCCTTAGATATGAGATTGAGCAACTCATAAAGAATGGACGTCTCCACGAGTTCGTTAAGCAGGACGGGAGGCAAAATCCCCACGAAGACAAGCCTCAGCAACGGTTAGAGCAGAAGCCTGAGCATAGACAGGAGCGGAGGGAAGTTAGAAATGAGCCTCAAAGGCAGAACAACCATGTCATATATGTCCTGCATGCAGACTCCCCTATTACTGGAATGTCCAACAGAGCAAGAAAGAGGTATGCTCGGGAAGCCAGGGCTACCCCAAACGTATTGCAGATCTCCAATGTTGAAAAAAGGCTCAAACTGGCACCGGAGATCCAATTCACTGAACAGGATCTAGCAGGGGTGCACTGCCCTCACAGTGATGCCCTCGTCATCACTCTCAAGATTGCCAACTTCGAAATCAGAAGAGTTCTGGTTGACACCGACAGCTCCATTAATATACTATTCCATGAGCCACTCAAACAGATGGGGATGGACCACAACAACATCAAGCCTACCACTGCCGTAATGGCAGCGTTTGATGGTAATCTCAGTACCCCATTAGGAAGGATCGACCTGACCACTACTGTAAGGGAAGGTGAAGGGCAGAAAACCACCATCTTAGAGTACATGGTGTTGAATATGAAATATCCCTACAATGTTATAATTGGGAGACCATGGTTACACCAAATAGGGGCGGTCACCTCGACCTTCCATCAATGTCTGAAGTATGTCCACAACCAGAATGTTTATTCTGTTAGAGGATGCCAGCCAACTTCTCGAGAGTGCCATGCCATTGCACTTAAGGAAAAGATTGCCAAATAGCAATTAAAGTACACCCGGGACTGTGCAGAGCCAATTCTCTCCCACACTCCCGAGGAGGAAAGTTGCCCTTCTAGAATTGAAGAACCCCTAAGCCCAAGGGGACATGACAGTAGGGCCAAACCCATTGGCAAGCCTATCAAAGTATTGGTCAGTTCAGAATCAGAGGTGTGCTATTTGTACATTGGTCCAGACCTGACACATACCGAGCAAGAGAAAATAATCAGGTTTCTGAAGGACAACCTCTCTATGTTTGCATGGGAGACCAAAGACATGGAGGGTATAGATCCAAACCTGATAACTCACAATAATGGTGGATCCAGATCACCCACCGATGACACAGAAACGAGGAAGTCTAGAGGCTGCTTGAAGCCAAAATGATACGTGAAGTGTTCTACCTTGAGTCGCTAGCCAACACCGTCCTGGTCAAGAAGAAAAATGGCAAGTGGAGGGTCTGCGTTGATTATATAGACTTCAATAAGGCGTGCCCCAAAGACAACTTTCCACTGCCAAGGATAGACCAACTGGTTGACGCTACTGCAGGGCATGAACTCATGAGTTTTATGGATGCCTATTCTGGGTATAACCAAATTCAGATGTACCCTCCAGACCAGGAGAAGACAGCCTTCATTACCGAACAAGGTCTCTACTGCTATAGAGTAATGCCTTTCGGTTTGAAGAATGCCGGGGCCACATACCAGCGGTTGGTTAACAAGATGTTCAGCCCGCTGCTCGGCAATACCATGGAGGTGTACATTGATGATATGTTGGTAAAAAGTCTGCAGAAAGGTAGTCACCTCCAGCACTTAGCCCAAACCTTCAATATCCTAAGACAGCACAAGATGAAGCTCAATCCCTCGAAATGTACCTTCGGGGTGACGAAAGGAAAATTCTTGGGATACATTGTCTCTCAGAGAGGTATCGAAGCAAGCCCCACTCAGATCCAAGCCCTGATTGGACTGAAGTCACCAAAAACTAGAAAAGACATTCAGGCATTAAATGGCAGAATCGCGGCACTAAGCAGATTTATCTCCAAGTCCACTGATCGCTGCTTACCCTTCTTCAAAGCTTTAAAGGGGAACAAAGCTTTACAATGGACGGAAGAATGTGAGAAAGCTTTTCAAGAACTAAAGGAGTATCTTGCCTCTCCAGAGCTTCTGTCAAAACCAGTACAGGGGAAAAAACTACTCCTGTACCTATCAGTCTCTAAAAACGCGGTCAGCTCCGCATTGGTCAGGAAGGACAGGGGAGTACAGAGGCCCATATTTTACGTCAGTAGGGCACTACTCGACACAGAAAAGAGATACCCAGAGGTTGAAAAGCTAGCCTTTGCTTTGGTAATATCAGCTCGAAAGCTTCGACCTTATTTCCAAGCTCATCCAATTGAAATCCAACCGCCTATCCTCTGAAGTCAATATTGAGGAAGCCTGAGGTATTAGGAAGATTAGTAAAATGGTCTGTGGAATTAGGGGAATTTGACATATCATATGTACCATGGAACTCTATCAAAGGGCAGGCTTTGGCTGATTTCATTGCCGAGTTCACCCCGGCACTTCAAGACAAAGCACAGCTCATCCAAACTTCAGAAACCTGGCTGCTCTATATCGATGGGTCATCAACCGATCAGGGCTCAGGAGTAGGCCTGGTATTACAGTCCCCTGATGGGCTCTCGTCAAAAAAAGCAGTCAGCCTGGGATTCAGAGCTTCCAACAATGAAGCAGAATACGAAGCCCTAATCCTAGGCATGAAGTTGGCTCTGGAATACGAGGTTCAGAACCTTAAAGTCTTCTCAGATTCCTAATTGGTGGAAAGCCAAGTCCTGGGAGAATTCTCCATTAGAGATGATAAGATGCTATGGTACTCCGAACTGGTGAACTACTTGAAGCACTCCTTCCAGACGTTCACTATCCAGAAAATAGAAAGAAGCCAGAATTGCAGAGCAGATGCTTTGGCAAACATGGCGTCCCACCTAAAGTCAGAAGGGAACTCCACAGTAAAAATTTCCTACCAGCCAAGACCTAGCATAGAGGAAGCCCAAGTTGCCCAAATTGCTGAACAACCCCAGAACTGGATGACCCCAATCCTCCAGGCGCCTCCCAGAAGACGAAAACAAAGCAAGGAGAATCCGGATCAGAGCGGCTCGGTACCTAATCCTGAAGAACAAGCTTCACATAAGGTCTTATTCTCAACCCCTGTTAAAATGTTTAGCTCCAGAAGAATCTCAATATGTCTTGGCTGAAATACACGAGGGTATTTGCGGGAATCACAATGGAGGCAGAACGATAGCTCACCGAGCTCTAACTCAAGGCTACTACTGGCCTAGCATGCTACAGTAGGCTAAAGAGTATGTCCAGAAGTGCGACAAATGCCAAAGGTTTGCCCCGTATCAACACCAGTCTCATCACGAGCTCATTCCGATCACTAGTCCTTGGCCCTTTGCTCAGTAGGGGATGGACATCATGGGTCCATTACCCAAGGCCCCGCCAAACAGGAAGTATGTTTGGGTAGCCATTGACTACTTCTCTAAATGGGCCGAACTGAACCTCTAACACACATCACAGAGAAGGAAGTTGAAAACTTCACCTGGAAGAACATTTTTTGCAGGTTCGGTATACCACGTGTGATCATCTCTAACAACGGGACAGTTCACCGATAAAGGCTTCAAGAAATTTTGTGAAGATCTTAACATTAGACAACACTTTGCCTCTCCAGGCCATCCACAAGCAAATGGGCAAGCAGAGGTCACCAACCGAATGATCCTTGATGGATTAAAGAAAAGGTTGGAGCAGGCCAAAGGAAAGTGGGCGTAGGAACTCCCCGGTGTTCTCTGGGTCTACAGAACAACCAGAAGAACTCCCACCTCTGAAACTCCCTTCTTACTGGCCTATGGTACAGAAGCAGTAATCCCGGTTGAGATCGGTATGCCAACTTTAAGGACTGAAGCATTCGAGCAAGAGTCCAATGATCAGCAGTTGACAGAAAATTTGGATTTACTTGGAGAAAAAAGGGATCAAGCCAGCATCAGGATGGAAGCCTATCAGTAGAGAATGGTCAACAAATCCAAGGTGGGGCTCAAGACGGTCGGCTTTCAAGTTGGAGACTTTGTCTTAAGGAGAGCTTTTCCAAACACCAAGGATCGCACTATGGTAAAGTTGTCACCCAACTGGGAAGGCAATTACAAAGTGACAAAGGTTGTTAGGCCTACCACTTACTGGCTAGAGGACATGGCTGGGAAACCCATTCCTAGACCTTGGAATATAGAACATTTACAGAAGTATTATCAATAAAGATTTGTCTTTCTTTTTAATACCTCCATAAAATATTCATCCTTAATGCACAGGCCTTAGTGCCTGGTCCATCTCTAATGCACAAGGCTTCAGAGCCTGGTCCATCTATAATTCACAAGCCTTCAGTGCCTGGTCCATCTATAATGCATAGGCCTTCAGTGCCTAGTCCATCTCTAATGCACAGGCCATCAGTGCCTGATCCATCTATAATGCACAGGCCTTCCGAGCCTGGTCCATCTATAATGCACAGGCCTTCCGAGCCTAGTCCATCTTCAATTTACAAATTCTATGATCCAGTCCATCCAAAGACAGAAGTTCTAAACATCTTCAATAAAAGTCTGATTACGATTTACACAGGTTTCCTATATCGGAATACCTCAGAGCTGATACTTAGATTATTTGGCTTATGTACCAACAAGCAACGAATACTACAATACCGAGCAGGCGTAAAGTACTTTGGCTGAAGGCTTCAAGTTTTATGTAAGTTTCTTTGATCTACTCTTAGAACATACAAAAGAGTTATTCATCAGAAGTGCACGAGAAGGTGTTTTAACTCCAAAAGAGCACATCCAAACACAAGGAACTCAATTTTATTGATGATTTAGAAAATTTACATCAGCACAGAAGACTGGAAATAAAACAAGTACACATCGCTACGTTTTATAGAAGCTACAACAAAGACATCACTACGTTTTTGCAACATCATGGCTTTCTTCCTCAAATGAGAAAAGGACCCAAGTTCCAAACTGATTACGCCCAAAGAAAAACGCGGTAGTTGTAGTGTAGATTTGGGGTGTCGATTCCACAGGGAGACTAAATTAAAAGAATAATAAACAGAATTTCTGAAACTACAGAAGTATTAGACGGTTAATGAGAAAATAAAATATAAAAAGTGATTTTGAATGCAACTAAAAATTAAACAAATTAATTAATGGAAGAAAATATTCAAATTTAACAAACAGTGGAGTGTCGGGAATCCCTTGCACATATATGGTATTTCAATTATTTTTAATTCACAGATAACCCAATTGAGAAATTAAATTCCAAAAATCTCAATCGGAAGATTTAAAATCATGCATCAAAATTAGACTGAAAATAACCCTTCGAAAAATCATTCATCATCTTTAAATCTCTCAAATTAATATTCACATTGAAAAAACCCAATGACGACAATATACCGAACGAGCAATGTCGCAGCAAAGAATTGAATCAATATAAATATTCAATTGTTCCAAAAATAATCAAAACATTAATCCATTCGATAGAAAAAACATAACTGAATCTATAAACGGACTAAAACCTTTAATTATTCGGACAAGAAAATTCAACAATTAATTATGAATGATCAACGAAGAATTTAACAAATTAAAACCATGTACAGGAATCAAAATAAATTAAAATAACCATCTATGGTGCAAAGTAATCCCTAACTCCACTTAGAAATTTAGTTACCCATGTACAGGACGGATAACATAAACCTCACGAAGAAACACTGAGCCATGGAGTATCTACGACTTCTTCTCTGCGCCAGAACTGCTTCTGTCTTCTCCATACAGTCGCCGCCACAGCTCTGGTTCTCTATATTTTTTTCTGTCTGCTGCAGGTCTTCCCCCTCTATTTTCTGCCGCAGCAGCACGGCCTCCCCTCAGCCGTCCTCCCTTCCTTTTCTATTTATTCATCTTTTTAATCCTCCGCCCAGTAGCGCCCTAAAGCCCACTTCAGTGCCTTGTGCCTTGCGCCTTGGCCCAATCTATTTTCAATTTCTTTTCTTCTCTCCAGCGCTGGGCCCCACAGTAAATCAGCAGCATAATTGCTCAACCGCATGCCTCTTGATCAATTGCCCAAGCAAGCTAGCAGCCATGGGCTCCACAGCCAACTTTTTTTATTTCTTTTCTTTTGGTTTCAATCAGCCATGTAACCTTACGTACATCAGCCCCTTTGACTTTTCAAACTTTCCTTTTTTTGTTTTCTTTCTTTTCTTTGCTCTGCTTTCTTATTCTCGCGCGCAGCTAACAATCACCAACTTTACGCTCCATTTTCTACCAGATAACAACTGAATCTCGACTCGGACCCTTCACGAAAGTTGTAGCCCCGGATGAGTAGATAATTTTAGGCTCAAGAACCATCGGATTTGACTTCAGAAGCTCAAGTTATGGCCTCTTCAAGTTGGCTGGACGGAGAGGTTCATAGCAGCTTTCCAGGCCTGTCTTTGAAATAATGTTTGGAGGCCCAAACGAACTCCGATTTTTGCAAACTAGACATTTTTAAAAAGCTCAAGACATCCTCTAAATATTTCATGAAGATCACTTTCTCATTCTGAAACTCTAACGCCATCCAAATCTCGATTGAAACTCAATGGTTGAATCTACCAAAAAGCCAAGAATTGCACAATATACTCCATAACTCTTCTTTGACTTTCAATGCTTCCCTAATTCAATAAATATATTAATTAGCTCACTTAAACAGAGAATATATATCATAAAATTAAATATAAATGAACTAAAAATATTAAACATTATACTCTCATAATAGGGTAACATTCTAGCATTTTAATCCAATAATTGGGTATTTAGAGTGCACTTTTGCGCACTCATCACACCCCCCAACATACTCATTGCTAGTCCCTAGCAATTTCCATGCAGTTGACAAAAGAGATCAAGGGAGATTACACACAGAAGGCTTCCAACCACACTTTTCAAATCCGCATATCACAGCAATTTTAGGAATTCAATAATCCTTTTATCCATCAATCCACTTATAGCAATTCACAGATAGTGTGTGTGTGCGCTCCAAACCATACCCATATAACCACAAACCATGACACATGCAACATCAAGAACATCTCAAGCAAAAGGTTCAACTCCATATCTCACGGGTACAAAAGTGTTTCATGTAGGGATTCTCTCTATGGAGTTGACAAGGGGTGTATACGCTCAATGAAAAATTAGGCAATTACGCACAAGCAACAAGCAAACATTGATCTTATGATAGGCGCACTAACCAATGAGACTTCCACCACTCTTTCCACAGGCTTACTCAGGATCAGAACGATCAATATAAAGGGGTTGTAACGTGGCTTGGGTTAAAGGCTATATGAAGAAAAGGGTAAAAAGGATTCAAAAACTTCCAAGTACATACTAAGAGAATTTCATTACAAACCATAGCAAACCAAACTTTCCACTTGATGTACTCTTCAACTTCTCAAATCTTTGAATAACAAAACATCTCATTCTTCTTCTTCTTTCTCTCTCTTTTTCTTCACCTTTTTCAATTTTTTCAACTTTTTTTTTTCTTCTTTTTTTTTCTTCAATAGAATAAACTTTAATGCTCACCCAACTGAACACTTTTGCACTTTCTTCCTTTTTTTCTTTTTCTGTTTTTTTTTTTTTCAATGCAACACAAAAGACAAGTAACGCAAATTTCACACCTAGTACACACTTGGAAGCAACAAGGGTAGAAAAAATTAAAGTATAGGCTATACTCGAATGTGGAGAGGTATGGATGATGTAGGCACATGAAAAAGAATTATATGTGTTTGTTGGCTCAAAGCTGGCTACTAAGGGTCTATGATGAGAAGGGTTAGCTTGAAAGGCTCAAACGTTAATCCTAAATTGACCTTCGTCATATCCCAAGTATATCCGCCGTCATACCACCAACCATGTAATGATATTCTCAAAAGAAGTATCCAATTCAACAGATCAATGAATGCTTATCACAATTTGAATTTGAGGGCTCTCAATTCTCTCTAAAACTCACTTGAATACTTAAGCAAAAGAGTTCTCTAGCTACATGTGTCAAACCACCATCTTACCACAAAGTTTGGATAAGTGCATTAAAAGTTCTGTGAATGCCTCAATAGAATGATTATGGTGGATTCGGTGAATTCACAAAAATAGCTATGAATGAAAATGAGTACTCATGTGAAAGAGATACACGTGTGATGCAAATTTTAAAAAAAATTTGACACATGAAAATATGAATTTGCAATCACCCACCCCCCAACTTAAATGAAACATTGTCCTCAATGTTTAAGCACTTAAAATTGAATATAGGGTACTAAAAAGGAAAGAATACACCTGATTGTGAGACGGGCAGCTCGCTAAGCACCAAAGATGGCAATCCGAACTATCAAAATAAAATTAACCTACAAAAATAAAAACAAAGAAAACAACAGCAAACAAAAAGAAAAATAACAAAAATAAAAGAAAACAAAAACAAAATAAAATAAATAAAATAAAAATACAAAATAATACATACTTGCATGGCACGATCAAGGTGGATAAACCGGATCCTCATGTGGAATGTCTTCCACTTCAGGAACTTGCCTATCCATTAAAACTTTAAGGTGCTGGCCATTTACTTTAAACACTCGCCCATCCTTGGGATCCTCTATTTCTATTGCCCCATTTTCAAAAATATTCTTCACTATAAAGGGGCCTGTCCCAACAACGGAACCTCTTGGGTCCCAATAGAAATTACGTACCTCAGTCAGAAACTTCCTCTTATCCTGAGTGCTCCAATCCACTGGTATCTAACCTGCAACCAAATAATTCACAATATGAGCAAACCATGGTAGAGACATAATAGAAAGTAAATGCTCATCGAGAAAATCATCCCTGATTGGCAGGTGGTCAGAATTGTTCTCAAATGTGAGGCTCGAGAGATGGTTAGTCACTACGTTCTCCACTACTTTCTTGTCATTGATGGTGATGTCAAATTCCTTAACAAGGATTTTTGTTACCTCTAGTTCCTTGGGCAGCTCGGCATTACTACCATCTTGATCCTTTTCCACATCCCCTGATTTTTCCATTGTTGGGATATGTAATGACTCACTACTTCGAATCACAATGGCGTTCACCTCTTTCAAATTCTCTTGCGCCATGTGTTGACCATAGAGTGTGGACTGAGCTTGGGAAGGGAATCTACCTTGCTCATTTACACTCAAAGAGCTCATCAATTTGGACACTTGGCTCTTTATCTCCTTGTTTTCTTCCATAACCTACGTAAGCAAAGATTCAAACTTTTGGTTAGTCTTACCTTGTGCTTCAATAAATGCATGCAAAGTATCTTCTAAAGAATTCGTAGAAGATGAAGATGCATGATATGGTGCATGATACGGTGCAGGGTATGATCTAGGAGGCTGTGCAGGTGGTGGTGCATGTGGCTGGTTTTCAGACTTCCAGCTAAAATTGGGATGATTGCGCCACCCTGGATTGTAAGTCTCAAAGTAGGGTGTGAAAGGCTTCTTGTACATACCTAGGGTATTACATTGGTCCTCATACATCCCTCTCATCTCAGCTGATGTGGGACACTCTTGGGCAAGGTGATCTACCCCGCCACACACTGAACATGGTCTAAAGGGCTCTGCATGATTAGCCAAGTGTGTTGGCTTTACGTCTCTAGCCTTTAGCATCTCTAACTCTCTAGTGAGTGTCTCAACCTTAACTTTCAAATTATCCTCCTCCCTAAGATAGTAAATTCCCCCACTCTGTTGGTTCCCTATAGGTCGTGACCTATTTGTGCTCTCAGTTGCACTAGGTCCTGTCCATGTGTGAGCTTTTTCAGCAAGCTCATTAAGATACTCTATGGCCTCATCAGGATCTTTCTGTAAAAACTCACCATTACACATCATCTCTACAAATTGGCGCTCTCTAGGTGTAAGTCCCTCATAAAAATAGCTCACTAAACGCCAACTCTCATACCCATGGTGAGGGCATATATCCAATAACTCCTTAAACCTCTCCCAAGACTGATATAAAGTCTCACTATCCTTTTGTACAAAGATAGAAATCTGTCTTTTTAAAGCATTGGTCTTGTGTTAGGAAAAGTATTTAGTGAAGAAAATCTGGGTCATCTCATTCCACGATCCAATTGACCGTGGTCTCAGTGAGTATAGCCAACTCTTAGCTCGATCCTTCAAAGAGAAAGGAAAGAACTTAAGTCTCACAAGGTCTTGTGTTGCATTTTGACTATGAAAAGTCGCAACTACCTCTTCAAACTCCCTAATGTGCACATATGGATTCTCATTTTCCAAACAATGAAATGTAGGGAGTAACTGTATCACTCCCGTTTTAACATCAATTGGACGAGCATTGGCTGGAAACATGATGCATGATGGTGTAGCTGTGAGTGTAGGGTGAAGGTAATCCTGAAGAGTCCTAGTGGGTTGATCCTCATATTCACTCATATTTTCAGAATTGGAAGTATTATCAAACAAAGAATTAGAAAAACAAGAAAAATTAGACTCTAAATCCGACTCTAACACAGGCCTACAAGCAAAGTGGCCTAATGCGTCCCTATACCTATTATGCATGCAAGATGACAATAATAAAATAAATAAAATAAAGGAATAAAATAAAATAAAAGGAAATGAATAAATAAATAACTAGAAAATAAAAAAAAGTAAATAAATAAATAAAAAATAAAAAATAAAAAATAATAATAATAAAGCAACTAAAAAGAAGGGAACGAAGTTACCGCCTTTACAAACTGTTGAAAAGAAAAACTATCTACTAATTCTTCTACCGTCTCCCCGGCAACGGCGCCAAAATTTGATTACGCCCAAAGAATAACGCGGTAGTTGTAGTGTAGCTTTGGGGTGTCGATTCCACAGGGAGACTAAATTAAAAGAATAATAAACAGAATTTCTGAAACTACAGAAGTATTAGACAGTTAATGAGAAAATAAAATATAAAAAGTGATTTTGAATGCAACTAAAAATTAAACAAATTAATTAATGGAAGAAAATATTCAAATTTAACAAACAGTGGAGTGTCGGGAATCCCTTGCACATATATAGTATTTCAATTATTTTTAATTCACAGATAACTCAATTGAGAAATTAAATTCCAAAAATCTCAATCGGAAGATTTAAAATCATGCATCAAAATTAGACTGAAAATAACCCTTCGAAAAATCATTCATCATCTTTAAATCTCTCAAATTACTATTCACATTGAAAAAACCCAATGACGACAATATACCGAACGAGCAATATCGCAGCAAAGAATTGAATCAATATAAATATTCAATTGTTCCAAAAATAATCGAAACATTAATCCATTCGATAGAAAAAACATGACTGAATCTATAAACGGACTAAAACCTTTAATTATTCGGACAAGAAAATTCAACAATTAATTATGAATGATCAACGAAGAATTTAACAAATTAAAACCATGTACAGGAATCAAAATAAATTAAAATAACCATTTATGGTGCAAAGTAATCCCTAACTCCACTTAGAAATTTAGTTACCCATGTACAGGACGGATAACATAAACCTCACGAAGAAACATTGAGCCATGGAGTATCTGCGACTTCTTCTCTGCGCCAGAACTGCTTTTGTCTTCTCCATACAGTCGCCGCCACAGCTCTGGTTCTCTATATTTTTTTCTGTCTGCTGCAGGTCTTCCCCCTCTATTTTCTGCCGCAGCAGCACGGCCTCCCCTCAGCCGTCCTCCCTTCCTTTTCTATTTATTCATCTTTTTAATCCTCCGCCCAGTAGCGCCCTAAAGCCCACTTCAGTGCCCTGTGCCTTGCGCCTTGGCCCAGTCTATTTTCAATTTTTTTTCTTCTCTCCAGCGCTGGGCCCCACAGTAAATCAGCAGCATAATTGCTCAGCCGCATGCTTCTTGATCAATTGCCCAAGCAAGCTAGCAGCCATGGGCTCCACAGCCAACTTTTTTTTATTTCTTTTCTTTTGGTTTCAATCAGCCATGTAACCCTACGTACATCAGCCCCTTTGACTTTTCAAACTTTCCTTTTTTTGTTTTCTTTCTTTTCTTTGCTCTGCTTTTCTTATTCTCGCGCGCAGCTAACAATCACCAACTTACGCTCCATTTTCTACCAGATAACAACTGAATCTCGACTCGGACCCTTCAAGAAAGTTGTAGCCCCAGATGAGTAGATAATTTTAGGCTCAAGAACCATCTGATTTGAGCTTCAGAAGCTCAAGTTATGGCCTCTTCAAGTTGGCTGGACGGAGAGGTTCATAGCAGCTTTCCAGGCCTGTCTTTGAAATAATGTTTGGAGGCCCAAACGAACTCCGATTTTTGCAAACCAGACATTTTTGAAAAGCTCAAGACGTCTTCTAAATATTTCATGAAGATCACTTTCTCATTCTGAAACTCTAACGCCATCCAAATCTCGATTGAAACTCAATGGTTGAATCTACCAAAAAGCCAAGAATTGCACAATATACTCCATAACTCTTCTTTGACTTTCAATGCTTCCCTAATTCAATAAATATATTAATTAGCTCACTTAAACAGAGAATATATATCATAAAATTAAATATAAATGAACTAAAAATATTAAACATTATACTCTCATAATAGGGTAACATTCTAGCATTTTAATCCAATAATTGGGTATTTAGAGTGCACTTTTGCGCACTCATCACAAACCTTCATTACCGCTGTCGCTGGCTCCATTTGAAAGGAAGGAACCCTGAACCTCAATCTGCATCAAGAAGCACCCAGGTCATTTCATCATCACTGTCACTGATCTCAATACCAACGAATGATTAGGGCTCTGGGTCTCAGGAGACCTCCATTCTCTACCTTTGTTTCCCTCAAATTCGGCATGACACCCCAGCTGGCTTGAGCAAGGGTCTCTACTAAGACACAAAGGGAAGGAGGCATCCCACCTTCATCTTCATCACCAATGCTCCAAGCCTCGGTTGAATCAAGGAGGGTCCACCTCCAATCGGAGAAATCTCGAACGGATGCTAAGGTGGACAAGAAGATCTTCGCCTCCTCTAATCCTTCCTTGGAAACTGAATCAAGGGGTAGGTTAACTCTCGGCCACAGTTCAATCATTCCCAACGCGGATTGAAAATCGTCAATCATCTCCGGGCAAACGGCAAGCACCTAAAAGACATTCAAATTCTCTCCGACGGGGGAACAGTCTGAGAGCAAAAGTAAAGAGATAGGGCGCAACCGTATGCTCCTCTCTCATATATATATATATAGACCCTCGAAGCTCAAAAGTCACCCAGTTGAACCGTCGCAATGGTTAAATAAAGGGTTGGCCTCGAAAACCCAAAAGACAGCTGTATAAATGAATGACGCATAAAACCGTCCTTTTGGATAGTTAGAAGACGGGATGCAAGGCTTCCCCAAGCATACTGCACTAGTCAACCAAACAGAGTCCGATTCACCTTAGTACAAAGGCCCTCAGTCCAACATACAGACCTTTCAGTCTTGACCATTCCGTTTATCCCTGATAGACCACGCGTATGACAAAAGACCATCAGTTTGGATGTATCTCAGTCCTGATCTAAATAACTTAAGAGGCAGAAGTCTCAATCATCGGAGCGATAGACATGAGACACCAAATTTCTACTACAAAACTTGGATTCAGAACGAACTGCCTCAGAATTCTTCAGAATTTACCCCCAATATATGTGACACAAGATCAATATCAAATCCCTACTTGTCTGATTGAAATTGCCTTCTTATCTCATCCAAAAAGGGAGAAGGAATCAGAACTAGTCTACAGTCATTGTCTTATTGCAAATACAGCTCGGAAGACAACTGTTGACCGTTAAGAAGCTGGTCTGGAGAGCTCCAGAACCGCCTCACTTGCAGCGATTTCGCACATCAACCATAAATTCAAAGGACCAACATACTACGCAGCAGTGCAACGCAATACTACATGGGTCAACCAAACACAAAGGAAATGAGATGAAGACATTTAAGAAAGAAAACACTGTTTCATTCAACAAAATAGTCTGTTACATCGGAGGTTCAAAAAAAAACCAAGTAAAATACATATATCCTAAGCCTGAGCAGCAGAGGCAGGCTCAATGGCTGGGGAAGGATCGGCAGGAGCAGCATCAACCATCTCGCTCGGGACAACAACTTCAGTGGGATCGACAGGGGGAACGTCGATCACCTCGCTCGGAACGACAGCCTCTAGAGGGATAACCCCCAGAGGTACAATCGAGGATACGTCGAAATCAGGAAATTTGGTAAGGAACCTAGATCGAAAGTTGTTGAAGCCAAACATGATCAGGTTGTTGGCCATTCCTTCCAGTTCCATCTTCATCTCCATCTCGTTCTCTAGCTTGGCCTGCTCCACTACATCCTCAAGCTTTTGATTATACTAGTACCGCATGCCGTCCATCTCCCTCTGAAGCCTCTTTGCCTGCTGAACAGCAAAGTTCTTCTCTGACTCCATGACGGCCAGAGAATTCTGGGACTCCTTCAGCCTCTCCGCAGCTTCGTGAGCCTCAGACTTAGCAGTACCGAGCTGAAGCCTGACCTCGTCCAACTCGGCCTGAAGCCTGTCAACCTCCTCTGAAGGGGGAGAGACCTCCGTCAGAGCAGAAAGGGTGTGCAGGGTCTGCAGTATACAGAGCAAACTAGTTCAGTGCCCAATCAAAAACACTTGGAAAAAGGGAAAAGAAATAGAGACCCGAAGAACTTACTTTAACTTGGAAAGAAGCCAGATCAGCTAGAAGCTTCTCTGACTTGTGTGGCTTAAGTTTGATTGAGCCTTTGGCCCAAAAGTCCCTTAAGACCTTCTTAGTCGCCTGATTGACAGAACTAGGGGCCATTGAGGATGACGTCCCCTTGCCCGTTTGCTTGGATGGGGTTGGGGGGACCACAGAAATAGGGGCAGGTGCCTCCCTCTCCCCCTCAGCAGGTTCAGGAGAGGTCGAAAGTAACCTCCTCCTTTTTGTCTGGAGGGGAGGGTCTGCTGAGGAAGAAGCCTCCCCCGCTGCCACAGATGAAGATGTCTCGGTCTCCCGCCTTGCCATAAGATCTTATGTCAGCTCCTCAACACGTCTCCTAGCAGCCATCAACTTATCACGATTAACAATGGTGGAATGGTCTCGGTTGCTGGGCTGTAAGAGCTTCTTATATTGCTTCTGAAGCACAGGAGAAAAGCTCAGCCTTTTCTATACACTCCTAACTGCACAAAAGATACAAAGTTAATCAGCTCGGCAATTGATGCACAGAACAAAGTCAAAGTAGCCACGGGAAAAATTGGGTCTCACCCTTTGGCCCAGTGGTTCGAGGGAATGTTGAAAGTTGGTCTTGGAAGTCCTCATATTCCCATCCTCCTTTTATGATGAAATATCACTTCTTTCAGATCTTGTTAGAGGTGGGCACGGAAGAAAGGGGTCTGAACCCACTATAAAAAGACATATAGTAGAGGCCTTCCGACCTCATGTATTTTAGAGCCATATTACTACAAATCAGGTCAAGGGATACGTCAACATTATTCATATGCCCCAAAACTATGAAGCTTAGCAGATGTCTCCAACTATTGAGATTAAGGTCTGCAGGGCAAAGGTGGAACCAATAGAAGAATTATTTTACAAGGTCGGGAAGAGGGAGTGTTAGTCCCATTTCAAACCAAGACAGGTAGACACAAATTTCCCCCGCTCTAACATCGCGTGGGCGATCCAGAGCATCCGGGACCCTAAAAGTAACGTTCGAGGGGAGATTGAGTTTCTCCCACAACTCTACTAACATACACTCGGTAATTGCATTCTCACCCTCCTCTCTACGGCCAGGTCAACCAGAGGTCTCACCGGCCCTATTTGGGGGTTCCTTGAATGTGTCAACTATCCTAGCCTCCGGACTGGAGGGGCTCTACCAATCTATTTTCAA
The DNA here is from genome assembly GCA_008638375.1 of Nyssa sinensis. Lineage (NCBI taxonomy): Eukaryota > Viridiplantae > Streptophyta > Magnoliopsida > Cornales > Nyssaceae > Nyssa > Nyssa sinensis. The sequence goes on from CM018050.1 coordinate 14,370,128, forward strand.
CATCACCATTGGAAGGGAGATTCACAAGTTGAAGTTGAGAAATGGTCCTAGAAGAACTGCTTGAACTAGAAGGTGACCCAGGGCCAGACATGGCGGACAAAGGAAAGTAACGAAGCAAAGGAAAGGGAATGTAAAAGGGGCTAAAAATCAAACCTGAAATTAAGAAAGGCTACGAACAACAGAAATGCTTCGACCTTCAAAATGCATCAACCGGCGGTGGCAGAGTCTCTGATACTGTAGAAGCAAGTGCAGAAGAAAGGCATAAAAGTCCTTTCCCCCTCTTTATATACACATTCGAAATATGAGCCCCCCAAGCCGATTCGACACGACGATTGAAGGTAATGATGGCTTCTCAAGTATCGGCTGCACAATAAATGACCCATTAAACTGACGTCTCGAAAAATGGAGAAACAAAACGTGCGACTCTTCATAAAGCCCATAACCCTAGTTACGCCCTAGCTCCTAACTAGGGCTCGGGGGGGAGCAACTGATATACCACAAGCAAACACACCAATCACCTTGAGACACGTGTGCTTACAGACTAATAAACTCGGTCATACAGAGCAGGCGCGGCCTCCAGGGCGTTCCTATACACATATCCTCCAGACCTTATGCTCTGGGCAATATTCACTCAGTATTCCCTATGGTTCCGACCTTATCGTTTCCTTAACAACTGCCAAAGCAAGAATAAGGAAACAGTCTTCAACAAGGAAACTACTATCTATGATTATCTCTACTACGGTGCAATATTCCACAAGGTAACTGCAATCTCCGATGATCAAATCCCTATATTCACGGCTCCGAATCCTAATCGACTTAGGAAGGCCACAGTCTATAAATTAAACCCTACAGGTACGCTTTATGGTCATGCTCATTCTTTGGCTTTCAATATAGTCTTTTCAATTCAGTGTACTTATTTAAGCATCGGAGCAGCTACCGCCGGAGCCAATCCGGTGGCTCTCTGATCCCCCTTTTTTGAGTGTTCTACAGGTTGCAGAGCCCAGAATTATTACAAGCTGAAAAGTGCAGCATCAGGTTCAATTCAGATCAGCCCACTGTTTGGGCGTGTCCCTAACGGAGCCGCTGTCCAGAATTGTTCCTCACATGATTTTCACCCGATAGCTGAGGCTATATTCAAATTAAAAACCTGAACTATACTCAATATAATAGCTGAATTAGATTCAATCAATCACATTTTAAATTCTATAACTATGCACCTGTTTGAGATTAAATATCAGTTCGGCCGTGATGGACAATAACCAACGTGCTACGAAATGCCAAGTAAATTGGCAGAGCACTTCAAATTCTGATCCTCAATCCTTTGTAATATCTCATTGTAGAGTAGTATATTATTTTAAAACTAATCTACATATCAGGTTATTGTTATAAAATGGCCTAATCAGAGCCACTGCACTGCACTACTCCTCCACACACAATCCCACCCAATAGCTGAAACCATATTAAATTTAAGTCAAACACACATTCCAATTTTCTCAAACAGTTACATACTGTTATACTTAATATATAATTCTATTTAGAAAATAATAATCATACCATCTTTCAGATTAGGTGGGTCGTTAGAGAGGGAAAAAGTCCAGAAAACTGGAGCTACAGTCACTCCGCTTCTGCCCTGCTTCAAACACCGGCAGCTGTGGCTGATTCCCACACCCCCAACTTTAATTTGTGCAGCTGAATTAATTTACTAATTTATAATACTTCAGCCCACTAACTTGGTCAACCTCAAAGGACTATAGAGAGGTTTAACAGGGGGTAGTAGACGACCTGAATCAGTGTTACTAATGTCGTAACGGAGAAACGAAGTGCATCAAAATTAGAAAATAGATGAGGAACAGAAGGTGCAGGTCAGGTTGTGAAGATCTGGAATCAAAATTCCCTCTTGAATACTGTTCAGTAGAATTTATAAATAGTGGAAGGATATAGAAAATTAGAGGGTTTTCCCCCTTTATCGGTTGTCTCCAGCTGATTCTAGAATTATCTATTACTCTAGAATTTGCTTCCTTTCCACCCACTTCCCACATTATAAATATATAAAGAGATATATATATATATATATATATATAAATAAATAGCTATTAGTAGAAGAAAAGGGGAAGGGGCAGCTGTATTTTTCTTGTATGCATATATAAATATAAATATATTTTTGGTACATTTATCGTATCTAATATTTTATGAATACTTTATTCCATAAAATATTAAATTATATAATGCCGGTAAATTTGACATTAAGCCGGGGTATCTTTTACCGTATTAATATTTTCTTTCGTAAAATATTAATTTATGAAATAATATAGAATCTGCCTTAAAACTGAAACTCGGTATCGTAATTATTTATTTTCACATAATTTTATAATTAATTGTTCGTATCGGTCCACTCATTCATCTCGGCACTCAATTAGCCCAGTTATTTATTTTTCGAGCATATATTATTTTAACGATGTTGAGTGCCTTAGTTATCTCCACCTAATTTTCATAATTATTTCGCTTTATCGATTTAATATTTTATTCTATAAAATATTAAGTTATAGTGTGCCGATAAAGCCTAGAATTTATTTTGCCCACCTTGAATCCCTGTTAATGCCTTACTTATTTTCACATAATTCTTCATAATTAATCATTAGTATCAGTCTCATTTATTTATTTTGGTACTTGGTCGACTGGGTTAATTAATTTTCGGAGCATATGTCATTCTATATCTGAGGATACTAAATTCTGTTACAGCTTACCGTATTTTGCACTATTTCAATTTATTAACGTCACATAACCTACTTTCATCAGGTCGGGGTGTAGTTTGGGCTATGTCGGATTTTTGGGGCATTACACTCTATCCACTTTCAAAAGAGTTTTGTCCCCAAAACTCAACTAGTCTTATACTGAAGTAAGCATTTAGGTTTATCTATCAGAAGGTTTTAACCTTGATTACGTCTACTATCATGTCTCCAATTATTACTAGTCAATAATTCCCAACTAGACAAGTGTCAAATCAGATCCAAGAAAGTCACGATAAGTCTGATTGACAAACCACAAAATATACGCTGTCACCCCACTTATGACAAAGAACTTTATGCTCTTATTCGCACTCTAGAGACGTGGTAGCACTACCTTTGGCCTAAGGAGTTTGTGATCCACACCGATCATGAATCATTGAAGCATTTCAAAGGTCAAGGTAAATTAAATAAGAGACATGCTAGATGGATGGAATACATCGAGGCCTTTCCTTATGTCATCCGTTATAGGCAAGGTAAGGAGAACATTGTTGCTGATGCTTTATCACAGAGGTATGTATTTCTTACTTCTATGAGTGCTAAAATGCTTGGGTTTGAATATGTGAAAGATGTTTATGCCAATGACGTTGATTTTTTTTATGTGTATATGGCATGTGAAAAAGCGGCATTTGGTAAGTTTTACAAGCATGATGGTTATTTGTCTAAAGAACGCAAATTGTGTGTGCCAAATTGTTCAATGTGTGAATTATTGGTGTGTGAGGTACATGGTGGAGGATTAATGGGGCACTTTTGTGTTAGGAAAACCTTAGAAATTTTACATGAACATTTCTTTTGGCCTAGGATGAGCAGAGATGTCACTTGAATATGTGGTAGGTGCATCAGATGTGAAAAGGCGAAATCTAAAGTTTTACCACATGGGTTGTATACACCCTTACTCGTCCCTAGTGAGCCATGGGTAGACATATCTATGAACTTTATTTTGGGGCTGGCTAGGACAAAAAGGGGTAGAGATTCTATTTTTGTGGTAGTGGATAGATTTAGTAAAATGGGACATTTCATTCGCTGCCATAAAACAGATGATGCCACAAACATAGCTGATTTGTTTTTCAAGGAAATAGTGCGACTCCATGTTGTACCTAGGAGTATTGTTTCTGATAGGGATGTTAAGTTCCTTAGCTACTTTTGGAAGGTTCTGTGGGGAAAATTAGGTACCAAGCTTTCATTTTCCACTACTTGTCATCCACAGACTGACGGACAGACTAAAGTAGTCAATAGGACTCTAACTCAACTCTTACACACTAATAATGTCTCTGTTACTTTCAATGTTTCTGATCTTTCTCTCTTTGATGTAGGTGACGATGCGAGGTCGAATCCTTTTGAGGAGAAGGGGAATGATGGGCACCGTGGCGGACTGAGTCTTAAAGATCCTTTACAAGTTCCAAATGGGCCAATCACAAGGTCGAGAGCTAAGAAGATCAAGGAAGCAATGCAAGGGTTGGTGTAATCCACTTGGGCCGAGTTATCGAGCAAGTCCCCAACATTCCCGATGGGCTTGAAAGAAGAAAAACTAGCTTTAGTCCATGTTATACAAGCTAGAGAGGGTGGCGACACAGCCTAGTGGTTTCTTATAGACTTTTTATTTATTTAAGTATAGGCGTGTGGGCCTATTTTATATTTTTATGGTTGTTGGCGTTTGGGCCTATTTAAGTCATTTAGGGGATTTCTTTTATTAGTTTTAGTTGGTAGTTTTGGACTTTTTGGGCCACAAGTTCTATCTTTGTTGAAGGGAATTAGAACCATAGATAACTAAGATAATAAGGAGAGAGTTAGACGCTCAAATGGAGATGTTGTAGTGGATAACTTGATCAGTAGCATTTGAGGAAGTAACCTGCACAACAGAATTATTCCACCCCACCCAGATTCTCCCCATGGGAGCTTAAGAGTAGTTCTGTAAAAGGACTAGGTTGGGATAAGAGAGCTAGCAACAGGGATTTTATTTTTTTTCTGAAATTATAGTTTCAACAATACCACAAAAAATAAGGGAGAAATCCTGAACAAATGAATTGATTTCTCTTTGCTTGGAGGGATTATTCAATCCCCTTATGTTCTAGCAGGCTAGATTCATTAAGAAAAAGATAGAGGGGCTGATTGGCTAGGCCCACATCTCTTTGGAGTTTCAGTTTCCTCTAAGCTTTCTGAGTTTTTTTTTTTTTTTTGGTAAGTAAAATTTTATATAACCAAAAAGAGAGAAGTACAAGCGGAGCAAAAACAAAGCTCGAAAACAAGGAGCTACACAATAACCAAACTAACAAGCCTAAAACAAGGGGGATAAGGAGGGGTAGCCTTTAACAAGATTGACCACCCTCCTAACCCACCGGACAATAGACCAAACCAGCAACTAATTGTCCAAATTCAACTCCCACTGCAATAACAAATGGCTTGGAGGAAAATGCTTAAATTCAGACCCATATTGAAGCCTTTCATCAGAACTTCTATTGGTAATGGCCTCTTTGCTTCTCTTTGGTTTGACTATTGGCTCCCCTCTAGTTCCATAAATGATAACACGGGGGAAAGGGTCATTTATGATTCAGGCCTTGGGAGAGATGCTAAAGTTGGCTCCATCATTATGGATCATCAGTGGAGTTGGCCCCTAGCTAACTCTCCTTATTTGCTTGAGCTAAAAAATGGCCTGCCCAACAACCTTCATCCTTCCCCCCATAGGGATGACAAAGCTATCTGGTTGCCCTCTTCCAATGGCGAATTCTCCATCAGCTCAGCTTGGAATACTCTTAGAAGCCGGAAGCCTCAGGTTCCTTGGTGGAAGCTAGTTTGGCACTCTAAAGTGATTCCCCGTGCTGGTTTTATTCTCTGGATGGCAATTTGTAACAGTCTCCAGACCAAGGATTGCCTAATCTATTCTCACTAAGGTCATGATCACAAATGTCTTTTTTGTTTGCGTGAAGATGAGAGTCACAACCATCTTTTCTTCTCGTCCTTTTACATCCAACATATGGTCTCATATGCTCTCTAAAAGTAGCTTTCCATGCCCTTCTGGGGATTGGCAGCAGATCGTTATTTGGGCTATCAATACTTTTAAAGGCAAGGGATTCTCTTCAACAGTAGGAAAGCTCAGCCTGGCTTGCACAGTCTCTACTATTTGGAAGGAAGGGAATAGTAGAGTGTTCTCCATCTTAAAGAAAAATTCCCAGGCTATCATAGCTCAAACTCATGAAATGATACATGGCAGGCTCACTACCTCTAAAAGGGTTGCAAATACGAACACCAATAGACATCTTCAATGTAGTTGGTCTATCCCAAGTAGCATTTTTAATGTGTAATGATCTTGTATTGTATTGATTTTGTTGCTTTGGGGCGGGTGCTCTTCTGCCTGTAGAAGCAATGTGTAATGATCTTGTATTGTATTGGCTTCTGTAGCTTAGGGACGGGAGCTCTTCTGCCTGTAGAATCTCTTCCTTCCTTTTAGCTTGTTCGAGGGTATGCCCTCTTGATCTTGTTTTTTCTTTCTTTTTCCCTTAATAAAATTTACTTACCCAAAAAAAAAAAAACGTCTAAGGCTACGATCCCCAATCAACTTGCTTCTCACCATCCGATTAATACCCTTCATAAGTTGATCTTCAGTTCTTGATTCATCGTTGATACACCATTGATTCTGCTCAAGCCAAATAGAATGCACCAGAGTAGAAAGCACCATGACTTCCCTTTACAAGTTTCAGTGGCCCATTGAATTGTGTCTTGCTAGGGGCGAGGGGACCAACTCAGATTACACTTGGCTATAAAGGGAAGCCATAAATCGAGAGTAAAAAGACAACCAAAGAAGAGGTGAGCATGGTCTTCCAACGGCTGCCCACAGAAAACACATTTCACTTCAAGGTCGCTTCTAAACTGCAAAACAAGGTCTTGAGTAGAAAGCCTCTCCCGAATGGCTAACCAAAGGATGAAGCTGCATCTTGGGATAGCATGAGAGAACCACACCAACTTCCACCATGAAACTTGAGGCCGAGATACCTGAGTCGCATGCCAAGCTGAATTCGTAAAGAACACTCTAGAAGGGTGGCCCAACCACTGGAGTTGGTCCATCATATGTTGATTGGGTGTAAACCTCGGGGGAATAGAGCGCTTAAGCTCCATTAAGTTGTGAGAGTTAGCACTAGGCCACTTCCACTCATTCCTTGCAATGATAAGGCTTACCAGGACGAATCTAGAAATCCCGAAATCATAAATAACACGGTCTCCCATAGCATCATAAATAGAACCCGACGGGAGCCAATAGTCAAACTAAAGTGAAGTACGCTGACCATTTCCCACCTTGTGCTGAATTAAACATTTAAACCCTCCTTGGAGCTTCATCAGCTTTCTCCACACCCAAGAGCAAACCCCTGGACAAGTAGCCTCCTAAAGATGATTTTGTTTCAAAATGTTAACGCGAGCCTAAGCAACCCACAAAGAAGAGCTATAGGGATCACTCAACCGCCAGAGATGCTTAGAGGCTGCAGCTTTATTCCAATCCTCCAGCTTCTTAATCCCCAACCCACCTTCCTCTTTAAGGTAAATGACATCATCCCAAGCAACCTTGGCCTTAGAAGATTTCAAGTCCGGACTAGACCAAAGAAAGGACCACATAATCTTCTCGATTTCCCGGATAATCTTCTTAGGGAGCACAAAATGTGAAGTCCAATCCACGTACCTGTATGCTGAAGACGACTAACTAGATGAGCAGTAAACGACCGGCAAAGGACAGATACTTGGAAGTCCAATTTTTAACTTTGGACATAATCCGATCAACCAGCACCTTGCAATCAATTGCCTTCAACTTGGAAGAGATCAGAGGCACCCCTAGGTAACGCATAGGTAACTACCCCTCCTGAAAACCCACTGCTTCCAGAATATCCTGTTTGCCTTGAGTGGAAACTCTAGAGAAAAAGATGTTACTCTTAGCCTCATTCGGATTTAACCCCGAGAATTTTGCATACTCTGCAATGGTATCCTTCAAGATTGAGGTAGAGTTGAGGTCACAATGCAAGAATAACATAAAATCATCGGCAAAGCAAAAGTGGGTGATTTTGGGCTGCTTACATCTCCAATGGTACTTAAAATTTACCTCTTGATCAACTTTCTACCTCAACATCATAGACAAGACCTCCATAGCAAGAACAAAAAGGTAGGAAGAGAGGGGGTCACCCTGGCGTAAGCCACGGGCACTTCTGAAATAACCTTCAAGAGCACCAATAATGGAAATAGAGAAGTTCAAAGTAGTAATACAAGCCTTGATCCATTGAACATAAGTGGCGGGAAACTTCATCAAATCAAGCACATCCAAGAGAAATTCCCATCTAACTGAATCATAAGCCTTTCGAATGTCCACTTTCATTGTGCATCGCAAGGAGCCCCTCTCCTTGTGATAATTAGGTATGAGCTCATGGGCAAGAAAAATATTATCACTGATGTTCCTTCCCGACACAAAGGCAGATTGCGCCTCATCAATCAAATTACCAAGGATAGGTTTGAGACGATTAGCAAAGATCTTGGTACTGCACTTGCAGATGGTATTACAGCACGAAATGGGGCAGTAATCATTTAACTTGGAGGGGTTGGGAACCTTAGGCACAAGGGCAATGGCGGTAGCATTGAGCTCACAAAGCAAAGAGCTTTCACGAAAGAACTCTTGGATGGTAGCAAGAAGATCTTCACCTACAATATCCCAAGTAGCTTGAAAGAAATGCCCATTAAAACCATCCGGGCCTGGCGCTTTATTGGGGTGTAAGCTAAACAAGGTCTCTTTAATCTCATCTCTATCGACGGGCTTACTTAACTGCTAGGCTTGAGCATGAGAAATACTTTTGCTAATGAAATCTATGAGTTGGTCCTTCCCAGGATAAGGGTTTGAGGGGACCTTCCTCAACAGATCATGAAAGTCAACAATGGCAGTGGAGATTCCCCTACTATCTTCAATCCTGTTACCAGCTTCATCCAGTAAACTTCTGATTTTGTTGCGATTTCTCCGCTGCGTGATGCTCTTGAAAAAGAAACTCGTGTTTTGGTCCCCTTTATTAAGCCATTGAATCCTCGACTTCTGCTTAGCCAGGCTTTCCTCCCACTTGCTCAATTGAGTAAAGTGCTGCAAGGAGAGCTTCTCTTGGTTCTTCAAATCAGTATCAATAGGGCTAGAGTTCAAAGAATGTTGAATAGAAAAAAGATGTCGTCGTGCTTCCTCAATAGAGTTGGTAGAAATCCGCCCTCTAACTTGGTTTAGAGGCTTCAATTCTTTTTTCACTGCTTTAAGCTTCTTACTCAAAATGAACATAGCAAATCCTTCAACATCCTGACTCCAAGCTTTGTAGATAGCCGGTTCAAAGGCTTCACATGCCAACCAGAAGTTAAATAACTTAAACGGCCTCCCTTTACATTTAACATCAACTCTAGTCCTAACAATCATTGGACTATGATCTGACACACCAGAAGGCAAGAACTCCTCCTCTGAATTACTAAAATCCACCATCCACCATCCACCTATCATTAGCCAAAACACGATCAAGTGTCCTTAAGATAGTATCATTGCCGTACTGACGATTGGTCCAAGTCAAATGGCAACCAGTGTACATGAGGTCCTCCAATTCTGCATCAAGACGACAATTATTACATTCCTCCATACAAGGAGGCTAATTCAAACTACCACCAATCCTCTCATTGCTAAACCGATCAGCATTCAAATCTCCCATAACAATCCAAGGCAAATCATTGTTGAGGGCCGCTTGCTGACGCAAACTACTCCAAAACCGTCTTTGATCCATAACACTATTATGACCATAAATAATTTGAGCAAATCCCTTTCCCCTTAATTTGGGCAAGGCAATGGACTGCTTACTCCATAGAGTTAAGAAGAGTAATCTGAAGAACCTCATCATCCCACCCAATCCAAATTCTACCATTATCCACATCAGCATAATTATGGACAAAACTCCAGTTAGGACATAAAGAACTAGATACCTTCTCAAAATTAGCATGCTTGACATTTGTTTCCACCAACCCTAGACATGAGATAGCATGAGCTTTAACAAGATGCTTTATTTCTTGTTGCTTCAAGGGGGACATTCACTCCCCTAATGTTCTAGAGCCATGCCCTAATCCCTTCTGATGCTTCTTCCCCTTACTGCTGCGACTACCTTGGTTCCTCTTTCTAAGCAGTTCTACAGAATCCACCAACTGCATCCCGAAACCTGATGAATCCGACATAGGGGTGGTATCCAGCCCTGAGATCTGATTTCCTCCACTCTGCTTATACATACCGCTATCAACTAGAGTAGCTGGAACTGTTTCTTCCTCTGCCAAATCCTCTTTACTCCTCGGGTCCCCAACTTTCCAATTATGGATACTTTCTACTCTAGCAGCCACATCACACGGCCTCTCTAAACGATTTTCACATACCACCTCCTTCTTCCCTATTTCTTCATGGTGAGTGGAACTAGTTGATGCTTCTCCATTTTCATACAACACTTGAACTGATTCTGCAAATTCACACTTGCTTTTCGAGGAGAGATACTTGCCTGTGGGCGGGGACTATCATTGACTTTGATTTCCTTTGGCTGGATACTAGGGTTCTCTGTCAAATTAGGATGAGAGTTCACCTCAACTTGCATATCCTTACTTTTCCAGACCTGCGTAGTAGGAAGATTGCATTGACTTTGGCCATGCCCGAATTTCTTGCATTTAGAACAGAACTTAGGAATCCATTAATATTCAACATAAATAGTAACGCTTGTTTCCTCATCCAATTGAAGCTCAAATTGTTCTGGGGGGGACCGTACCAAGTTCAATTTCAATACAAATACGCGTAAAGGTGATTTGGCTAAGCTGCTCGGTCGTGGCATCGGTATAAAGGGGCTTGCCAATAGCACGCGCAACATAACTTAACCCCTTTGTTGTCCATAATTAAGGGATTGTCATAGAACTAAGCCCATATGAGAATTGTCCTAGAAGCTTCCTTTGAAAGTTGATGTGAACCCCGCCAAGAATTAACAAAACCCGACAACGAAAAGGAGAATCCAAGATTGTTGTACAATCAGATCTGAATGGAAGACCTTGACCCATTGTTTAAGACAAACAAGAACCTTAGTATATATGACCTCAACCCGTTGTTTAATGTGAAACAAGAACCTTGGTATAAGGAAGACGCCACAAATGGTGGTGTAAATCCGTTTGATAAGTCGTTGGTGAACGCAACGGGAAATTCCGATAAGTTCAGATAGTTCTTCAAAGAACCGTAGAGAAAATACTCTCACAATATTACTGAATAATCGTCTGTCTGCCAAATGCGGCTACAAGTTATTTTTAAAACATTCTACGAAACCCTAGGGTCGAATAAGGCTTACATTAAATAAAAGATATGGGCTAAACATTTTCAGGCCCAAAACATCCTAAACTACCAACTAAAATAATAAAAGAAACCCACTAATTAAGTTAGAATTTCACGCAGCCAAAAACGTCATCAGTGCAGATACAGCAACTTCAAACCCGATTTAGAGCTTGATGAAGCCTAAATCTAGGCAAACTCAAAACATAAAAGTTGTAGAAATATTCCTTGGCTTTCCATTTTTATAAAATTATGGGGCGCCCAAAAAAGTGCCATGGTCCCCCTTCTAAAACAGCAACCATTGTGATAGGATCTGAAAACTTGAAAAAGAAAAATCCTCTTCCGTTAGTCAACACCTCTTCTAAACCTTCTTTGCCCAACAGTCGAAAGGCCATATTGTTAACCCATTGGTAATTTAATTTTTGGTCCATAAAATAGCCCACCAAAGTTGTAGCCCATATTTTACTCCCTTCATTCAGGACCTCAAGAGGGGGTTGGACCACCACCTTGTCTTCTTTCACGCATGGACAACCCCTTGTTGCCACAAATAGGGTCTAGAAAGGCATTTTTTGTAGCTGTCATATCTAGGATGTCACGACCCGAAACCCACCCTATGCGGATCTCGTGTCGCGGGGCCGACCCGAAGGCCGTCCCTACTTTTTTCGTTCCTGTATCATAGTACTAACATGCAATGTACTAAAAATTTAAAACAATAAACAGCGGAAGTCATTTATCAGTTACAGTAATCCAGCGGAAGTCTTTTTAAATACATTAAACAGCGGAAGTCTTATTAATACATGACATAGTTCTACAAAATTCAAAATGAGAACTAAACCGTAACCAGCACCCGGGGGTGGTGAATACATGGGAGAACTAACATAGACTGATACAATACTTCAAAATGCCCCTCCTACGCTTTCAGACTCCTACTGGGGTCTCGCAGCGTCATCACCTGAAATGGGGTAAATGGGGTGGAATGAGCTACAAAGCTCAGTAAGTAAAACAGATCTCCAACACTGGTATCGATGATCAATGTGTATCCATGAATAGATAATGATAGCCAATCATAAGGAAGGAGATGCTGTGATAGCCAATGAACATAATTGCCACGAGGGCCAATGAAAGGTAATCACAATACACAATCAGAAGTAATAGTGTAAAATGAAAGTATAACAACAATGAAGTACTGCCACAATGAACCGATCACAATCAAATCAATCAATGCAAGTCCTTCGAGACTTGAAGAATTATAAGGAAATAGTGCCATTCAACAATCAATTCTGTTAATCATAAGAGATGCTGTTATTCTGTTTCAGGGCTCGGCAGACCCTCGATCTTTTGGGGCCCGGCATACCCCCCAGTCAATTCCAATCATTTTCCATTTGTCCGTTCACGGACTTGACCCGTAGGTCCCATTTAATCAGATAGCATCAGATGGTGGTTGTGACTGAGCACAACTCCCGTGTCCATAAACATGTCATGATCATAGTAATTCCATAGAATATAAAAATGGAATATCATTCATTCAATGAGGATACAGTATTAGGCCTTTCAAGGCATGGTTCAACATGATAACAATGATATAGCAATCAATCAAGGTCCACTAGATAGAACAATATCACAAAGTGGATAGCAATAACATAGGTGCTTTCAAAGCACAGTGAAACATGATAACAGTGATACATCAGTCAATGATATGTCCACAAGATAGAAAATATCAAAATGTGGAACACATGGATATCAATACTTTCAAGAGTACGAGTTTGGCAGTAAAAGAATAAACTTGGCTTGTGGGAACACCACATGTAAGAGAAAGTGATCCACTTACCTCTATCGTGCTTCTATCTTAGAAATCCGTGAGTATACCCTTGCCTTTTGAGTTCCCTATATATCAGTGAATACGGTTCAGAATAAATACTATTCATCAAATTTTATGCTTTTCTATCATAAGTATTTCAAATACTATTTTAGACTTTACCATTGAGTCCGGAATGCCGAAGAAAGTCGGTTTAGGCTTTCGCGGAATTCCATTTGGACTTTTGTACTAAAAAGGGCAAAATAGTCATTTTGCACTTTTACGGTATTTTATCCTTCGGGGTTCCGTCTCGTAAAACGGACCCCACCATTGGACTCAGAACGTCCGAGATAATAGGTTTTGACTATTTATTTGTGTCGTTTGGACTTCGTTTGACCTCTTTTTGGAATAGGGGCATTATTGTAAAATTAATATTTAATTAATTTTTTATACTTTGGGCAACAGTGTAATTTCCCAAACTATTTGGGGCCGGTTTATAAATCCCATAAGCTGCGGTCTGAACCAGTTGGTTCAGACCTAAAAACCCTAGACCGGTCCAACCTTGCCCTGAACCAAACGGTTCACTTTCATTCAAGAACCGGATTTCAATAACCCAATTCCCTATCCTTATCCCTGTTTCGGTTAACCCCAAAACCCAATTTCTATTTATTATTCCTGCAACCAAACATGCCCAAATCCATTTAATTAGAAACCCAAAACGACACAGCTTCGGTCCGTTTCATATCCGGTCGGGTACCGACCCGATCCGAACCCGGATCCATCCCAGTTTTGACCCGATAGCCCCACGCTTTTTCGATCGTCTTCCCCACGTCTCCGGTAGGGTTCCGGCGTGTACAGTCACCTTCTCCGGCGACGGTGACTCATTTTCCGGCGAGATTTCGACCCTTTTTAAATGTCATTCTCTTCCCCTTCTCCTAAGGATTTCAAATCCATTTTCCATTTCCTTTAAATCCCTTCATAACTTCACGAAATAGAGCCTAAGTATCTCCGGCCGATTTTCCGGTGACCCATATCCTTCCTATTTCGTGACTATTTGTACACTGTTTTGACCCTAATCCATATTAAATGGTTTCCTGCACCTCTAAGGATTATTTTCATAAACAAACATCAAAGTTTTAAGCATGAATTCATGGAACCCGAAATTATCCATGAAACCTGCAACTTGGAATATCTCCATGGTTTCTAAACCTTTTTCTATCATTTTTCTTGCATTTAAAAGCTAGAAGCATGCTTATTAAGACCCTGAATTTAGATCAAATATACATGCTTAAAATCTCAAAAACAGAACTTGATGTACTTACCTGGGTTTCGGATTTCAGCTCCCTATGACCCTCCAAACCTCCTGTTTATGCTCCTTAGCTCTTTGCCAAAGTGTTCTATCAAATTTGGTCTCGTTTGTGCCTTTAAACCCACACCCGTAGGCTTATATTTGTAGAGAGAGTTTCCACCGCCTCTCTCTCTTTTCTCTCTCTCTCTCTCTCGGTTCCTCCCCCTTCTATGGCCTCTTTCCTTGACCTAGAACCTGTGCTCTCTCTGCCAAATGCAACCTTTGCATTAAATGGCTTGGAGACTTGTTGGGCACTTATGTATATATATATATATATCATATTATATATATATAACACACACATTTTTCACATAGCCGACACACACACTCTCTTTGGTGCCTGCATACTGCCCAAGGCAGTTCCCCTTTTTCCTTTTTCCTTTCTTTTTGTTTCTTATGTAAATATACATATATACATAAATACATCATACATGTATAATACATTATATCTTATACATATATACACATGAAATACACTTCTTTTATACATGTATATACATGTATATGTGGGGGTCTAATTCTATTTTAAATCATATTTGCATACACTGATTTCAATCAAGCTACGTATCTACATTCACGTATGCATGCATGGGAATGCGTGCATGCACGCATTTCGATGCAATGCCCTGTGATGCTCGGGTGTTACCCAGCCTTGGTCATTCATTTCCGTGATTACAGTCTCCAGTCTTTCATTTCCATGAGAATACTATGACATTCATATCTTATCGTTTAAGTTACATGTTTTAACCGACCTACCTCGGTATACGTGACGTATCCCGGGTCGGGATATTACATAGGACAGTCCAAATGGCCTCCCCTTGGTTACCCAACGGATACTCCCCTTCCCCAATGGAATGGCCGCCCCTCACAGCTCTATGGGACAGCCCCTTGCTGCCGCACATCAGGTCTTGTAAGGCCACTTTTTGAGTCGTTAAACTCCCTTGGACAACCCTCACTTCGCCCCCTGGGGTTAGAGTGTTACCCGTAGGTTGAACAAGTTTAACCCCAAGGGTATTGCTGCCCCACACATCTAAATAGGACAGCTCTTTATTGCTGTAAATTAGATCTAAAAAAGTCCCTTTTTGGGTTGTCATCCAACCTTGGACAACTTGCACTTCATTCCCTTGGTTAATCGCATTACCGACTAGTTGGTCCCCAATTGTTCAACCAGCAGTTCAATTTCTAATCAATCTAGTAGTGAATGCAGAAAGCATAATTAATACATAAAACTAGCATACAGGTATGCCTTGACTAACTAGAAAAATACCTGCGACTACTGGTACAGTAGCATGATCATCTCCCAAGATTACTCGCTATAAAAGTTCAATGGTCAACATTTATATAATAATCTATCTATCACATCAGAAGCTATCTACTAACTGACTCTACTTGGACATTTGTAATACTAGTACCTTAGTCTTATCTCCCATGAACCACTGTGTTACCTAGGATGTTCTGATACCAAGCTGTCATGACCCGAGATCCACCCTATGCGGATCTCGTGTCGCGCACCAGATTCGATGTTGCTTGTCAAACCAAAGGTCTCAACTTGCTACACAATTAGTGCTACTAACATGCAACAACTAAAGTGCGGAAGAAAATAAATAAAAGCTGCATGTGATATATATATATATATATATAATGTTTACAAAATGCGGAATACAAAATTTTCTTAATACAACTGTTCATCCCCAAGACATGGTGGATAACATGGGAGAGCTATAAGACTGTCTGTACTAAGTATTACATTGCACTTCAAAAGTAAATGTCCACCTCCTAACTATCAGGCTTTATGGTCTGTTCTTGAAATCTGTGCTAGCAAAATATTGTATAGTATCTAATGAGTTATGAAAACTCAGTAAGTAGTCCTTTACTCTGCCATGTGTACAGGGTATAAAGAATGCTAGCCAGTCAATGAATTATATAACTAAATATCAAGTGATGGAAGTCAAATGATAAGGAAAGGAATCTGCTATGCTAACAATGTCATACTGCTACCGTCATGAGCTATATCAAGTATGAAATGTAAGCATTGCACTAAAAGCTATAAAATCTCATGATCATTCAATAACAATATAACATGATCAAGCGATGAATATCAACAATAAAGGATAGTGATATCAACTAAAATTGAGATGCACTAGTGGGGCCCGACTACCCCTTGAGCTAGTATTCAGATCCGCTCGGGTTGTATGAATACTGCTTTGTGTACACTGTAACTGCACGTCCCATGCCTCACATAGCAACGTAGTAAATGTTCCACTTGGAACCTAGACCCGAAGGTCATAAATAGCATAAGATGGAGATGTGAATGAGCACAAATTCGGCACTAATAATATATCGGGATCATGCTATCTTCCACGAAGAGTATAGTGGAATCATAACTGGTTCTAGGCAATTTAACGTAACGATAGTTAGCTAAACTACGGTTACTAGACTGCTTCGAATAAAACTGTCTGGCAAACGACCCTAGGTACAAGTGTACAAAAACGAAACTGTGCACAAATGTACAATCATGATCGAGATATATATTGTAATCAATAACTGTCTCCCACATGATAGGGCAACATCAATGTGGCTAAATAAACACTAGTGTGTATGTACATAGTACAATAGGCAATATATATACAAAGAAACTATGACATGGCTTAGAATGTAACACATGCAGAGATCGGATTTTACTTACACTTTACTGTATCTGTCTAAAAGGTCAACCGCCTTCTCCTTTTCTCTTGGTGTTCCTATGATTCAAGAAACTCATCTCAGTCTATATATATCTATATAACTCATGCTATTCATCAAATTTTATGTCTCTTTACTATTTATATCTCTTTTACTTAAACATACTCTCTACTATTGAATCTGGAATATAGAACAAAGTCGATTTTGGCTTTCGCGGATTTCAATTCGGACTTCTCTGTTGAAAAGGGCAAAACGATCATTTTGCACTTTTACAGGTTCTTATTTCTCGAGAACACTTCTCACAAATCAGACACCACGGATGAGTCTGGAATGCTCGAAATAATAAAATTTCACTATTCTTTTATTTAATCGGAGTCCGTTGGACTACTTTTCGACTTAGGGGCATTTTGGTAATTAGTATGAGAGCCTGGGCAAGCAGAATGTTATCACTGATTTTCCTGCCTGGAATGAATGCCGATTGAGACAAATCAATGAGGCTAGGAGGGACTTTCTTAAGACGATTAGCAAGGATTTTTGAGATGGTTTTGTAGATAGTGTTACAACAAGATATAGGACGATAATCTTGGACAAAAGAGGGAGTTGGGACTTTGGGAACAAGAGTAATAGTTGTGGCTAATAGCTGTGGCATTAAGCTCTCTAAGGATAGATTTGGCTACAAAAAATCCAGATATGGCTGTAATTACTTCAGGTTTGACAATACTCCAGGCCTTTCTGAAGAAATAGCCATTAAATCCATCTGGCCCAGGGGCTTCATTTCGGTGGAGGCTAAAGAGAGCTTTTTGAATTTCATCTTCAGAGACAGGGCATTGGAGATAATTGAGGACATCAATAGGCAAACGCTTAGATATCACTGAAGCAAGAGCTTGCTTACCTGGGTATGGGATGGTACTTTCAGATCCAAGAAGATCCTGATAATAGTGAACAATAGCACTCTTGATCTCTTTGGGATCATCAATTCTATTATCATTTGCATCAAGAAGGTTGATAATCTTGTTACGGTTTCTTCGGTTATTCAATGATTTGAATAAGAATGAGGTATTTTGATCACCTTCTGAGAGCCATTGAATCCTAGATTTTTGCTTGGCTATACTTTCCTCACTGGAAAGGATGGAGTAATAAACATGGTGAGCCTCTTTCTCTTCCTGAATTAAACTTTCATTCCCAGGATACTGTTGAAGGCAGCTTTGGACGTTATGAAGCTTGTTACGGGCCTCTTGGATTCGAGCCCAGAGGTTCTTGAATCTTTGCTGATTTAATGCCTTAAGAGCATATTTAACTTTTTTAAGTTTTTGGCTGCATACAAACATGTCTGTACGTTGAAAGGGTGAGTTCCAAGCCTGTTCAACGGTAGGTAAAAAATCCTCATAGTCAGCCCAAAAATTGAAGAACTTGAAAGGGATCTTGCTCCTTTTCATTGAAATGCCACTTTTAACAATAATTGGAGAATGATCAAAAAGACCAGGAGGAAGAAATTCCTCTCCAGCAGACGAAAAAGCGGTAAGCCAAGCTAGATTGACAAGAGCTCTATCGAGTTTACTTTGAATGGCGTGGGATCAGCCTGCCCATTGGACCAAGTGAAAAAATTCCTCCTCTAGCTTAGAATTCATAAAGCATTTGTTGCAGTCATCCATAACAGTTGGCCAATCCAAGCTACCTCCTTTTTTTTTTTTTTTTTGAAAAGTAAATTTATTAAAGGAAAGAAAGAGAAAAGAAGAAACAAAACAGGAGGGCATACCCTCGAAACAAGCTAGAGGGAAGGAATGACTTCTACAAACAGAAGAAATCCCGTCCCAAAGCTATAAAACAATAGAAGCAAAAACCATTACACGTTAAAGATGGTACTCAGAAGAGACCAAACACATTGAAGATGCCTATTGGTTGCAGAGTTCAAGATCCCTGTAGATGTAGTTAGCTTTCCGCGAATCATATCTTTGATTTGAGCAATAATGGCTTGAGGATTTTTCTTTTCCTAATTGAACAATCTACTATTCCTTTCTCTCCAAATATTATATACTGTGCAAGCTAGAGAAAAGCTTACCTATGATAGAGGAGAAATTTTTGCCTTTAAAGGTATTGCTAGCCCAAGAAACGATCTGCTGCCAGTCTCCATTAGGATATTGGTAACCACTAATAGAGATGATGTGGTACCAAATGGAGGAAGTGAAGGGACAGGAGAAGAAGATGTGGGAATGACTCTCTTGATCTTTCAAGCAAAAGAGACATTTTGTATCATGGCCAAGACAGGTAGAGAAGAGGCGGTCCTTTGCCCTGAGCCTGTTCCGAAAAGCCATCCAAAGAGTAAAAGTAGCACGGGGAATAGCCTTAGAATGCCAAACTAGCTTCCACCAGTGAACCTGGGATTTATGGTCCCTCAGAATGTCCCAAGCTGATCTAATGGAAAACTCCCCATTAGAGGAGGGAACCCAGATAGCCTTATCTTCCCGATGAGGAGCAAGAAGAAGGCTTGGAGGCATACCATACTTCAGCTCAAGCAGATGAGGAGAATTAGCTACCGGCCAATTCCAATGATTATCCAAAATGATGGCTTCTACTTTAGCATATCTCCCAAGCCCAGAATCATAAATAACTCGATCTCCCATGTTATCATAAATAGGCCCATTAGGGAGCCAATAGTCAAACCAGAGAGACGCAAAGCAGCCATTGCCAATAGAAATTTTGACGTACGACTTAAACATAGGCCGGGACTTAATAATTTTCCTCCAAGCCCACGAGCAAGATTGGCGACATTTAACCTCCCAGAAACTTTTACCTTTGAGAATATAGCTACGAGTCCAAAGAACCCAAGGGGAAGTAGAGGGATTTTCAAACAAAGCCCAAATAAGCTTCCCCACAGCTGCTAGATTCCAATCAATAATCTTCTTTAAACCAAGACCCCCTTCATTCTTAGGACAAGTAACATTCATTCCAAGCAACTTTGGATCCAGAGGAGATGAGATGGTTGCCACTCCAAAGAAAGTTCCTCACAGCTTGTTCAATTTGGTGCACCACCTTTTCTGGGAGGATAAAATGGGTAGACCAGTAGACTTGAATGCTAAAAAGCACAGATTTTATCAATTGAAGCCTGACCTGCATAAGAAAGGGATTTGTTAGCCCGGTTGATTTTACCAATAATGTGATCGACCAGAGTTTTACAATCTCGGGCTTTCAGCTTGGTAGATATCAAAGGGACTCCAAGGTAACGAATAGGAAGGGATCCTTCAGGAAAACCAATATAATCAATAATTTGTTGCCTTGAGTTGCAATCCACACCCGAGAGGAAAATATTTCTTTTGGAGGCAGTTATGCTAAAGGCCAAAGAAGGAGGCAAAAGTGTCCAGACCTTCCTTGAGGATAGAGGCTGAACGTAAATCTCCATGACAAAATAGCATAATATCATCAGCAAAGCAGAGGTGAGTCAGCTTGGTTTTCTGGCATCTCCAGTGATACTTAAAACAAGGATCGACTGATTTCTGATAAAGGGAAAAAACCTTCCAACTCACAGTTGATAATGACTCAGTAGCGAGGAGTGGATATGCAACAAACAATCCAATCTATAAACAACTAAGGAAATCGAATAGCATTGAAATCCCCAAAAATAAGCCAAGGAATATCCTGAGAGTGGATATACAACAAACAATCCTCTTCTTTCCTTAGGAAATCGAATAGCATTGAAATCCCCAAAAATAAGCCAAGGAATATCCTGAGAGATGGAAGCCTGAAGGTTAATGTCCCGCCATAGATCATTCCGCTAAGAAATGGAGTTGGAGCCATATATAACTGAAATGATGATAGGAGTATTGGTGTCCCGAACTGTGGCATTGCAATAGATTGCTTGAGCAGTGGCACATGAAGAATTTATCTGCATATAGAGTTATGCCATCCAATCTAAATTCTCCCATAAGGAGAGTGAGAGTAATTATGCAAAAAAGACCAACCAGGAATGAGAGAGTTAGCCATAGAATCTTTAGAAGCAAGTTTAATTTTGGTCTCAACAATACCAAAAAAACAGAGAGAATAAGCATGAACAAAAGATCGAATTTCTCGCTGTTTAGCAGGATTATTCATACCCCTTATATTCCAGCATGCAAAATTTATTGAGAAAAGGAAAGGAAATTGGAACTTGATGTTCCCTGATTCCTTAAAAGTTTTTCCTTCCGTCTTTGCTTCCTACGTTGATTCCTTTTAAAGTTACTTCCTGTATCAGCTTCATCAACTCTAGTTACTTTATCCACTAAGGGGTTAGAATCTGGAGATGCAGTAGACGTAAGTAACTGCCCTTACATGGGGAGCTGTCTGAAAGAAAACATTTATCCATATTAGCATCCGTTGAAGGTAGCTGGACAATTCCTTCTT
Source organism: Nyssa sinensis (assembly GCA_008638375.1). Classification (NCBI taxonomy): domain Eukaryota; kingdom Viridiplantae; phylum Streptophyta; class Magnoliopsida; order Cornales; family Nyssaceae; genus Nyssa; species Nyssa sinensis. Next base: position 14,391,439 of record CM018050.1, read on the forward strand.
TGTGAGAGGAAGGAGGGATTGGTGCATGAGTAAGGTCCATGTTCACAAATTGTTCAGTAGGAGAATAAAGGATAACTTGCTGCTGCGTATCAGTGTCTTCAAGGGCTAGACCTTTGCTGTTGGAGTCAGGTAGTCAGTTGGATGAGTTGGGGCCGTATGATTGGCTTGCTGTATTAACCTCGTTGGCCTCCCTATTTCCATCATTAGCTATGGCCTCAACACCCACCTGAGGATCTGCAGGGTGGCTAGTTGGTATCGGTTCAGCACAGAGGGGATCCTTTACCTAAACTGCCTTACCTTTATTAGAGACTACTCTCCACTCACCCCTAGAGACTTTGGATGGTAAACAAGCTTGAGTAGGGGTAGGGGTGGTATTATTCTCAGGGCATGTACTCATACGATGGCCAAAAGTATGGCAAATGGTGCACATAGGAGGCAGCGATTGGTATTCAACAAGGATTTCTACTGAAGAGCAGTCGTCTAGCTGAACATCAAAGGAATCCGGGAGCTCACGTGTAGCTTCTATCTCAACACAGATCCGTGCATAGCTAATCCTGGTATGCTCTTCTGTGTGGGTGTCTGCATAGGGAGGCTTCCTTACAGCACTAGCAACATAGTTGAGGCCTTGAGCAGTCCACAGTTCATATGGAACATTGAATAGTTGGATCCAAATTGGGATTTTTTTAACATCTTTCTTGGCAAGAACCATACCTAGGTCTCCATTGTTGTAGGATAATGTGACAGCCAGAAAAATGCCAATGACCCATTTCAAGAATTTTGGTAACAGCTAGTGAGGGAATCAAATTTAAAGAAGAAAACATTTCCATTAGTAAGGGTCTCTTCCAGACCTTCTTTCCCCTATAACTTGTCTGCAATTTTCTTAACCCAAAAGAGAGGCATTTTCTTATCCAAAAAATACCCCACCAGAGTATTTTCCCATAAGGGAATTCCAGCTTGAACGACATCTGGAGGAGGTCGAACCGAGATCCTCTCCCCTTTGAGATCAGGTGGAATAAAGTTTAGCTCGAATTTCTGGCGGGGAGGAGATTGGGTGAACAGAGAGTTCCATGCCTTGGGTTGGTGCACGTCGTTGGAAAATGGATTAATTGCTGGTAGATCAGTTTGCTTGTATTACTGAACAGTACCAAATGGGCTCTGTATAATCGCCGAGGGGGTTAGAGGACCGACTCTAGTAGAGTGAGCAATTTGAGGCTGAGAAATTTTTTCAACAGAACTAATAAGCTTAGCAAGCGGCTTTGTTAGGGGGGTAGGACCGTGTCAGCAGTAGAAGGTGCCTGATCTTGTAAAGAGATATTAGTCGTAGAGGAATAGGCTGTATCAGAACAACTAACTTTAATTGATAGACACGCAGCTCTTGAAGTTGGTGACATCAGACCTTCATTCTGACAAGCAACAGTGTTACCCATGCTTGATGGAGAAGCTAGCGTGTTCGAAGTGGGCATTCACAGTCACTGCGCAATAGGTATTATCAGTAGTCAAAAGAGCATGCCCCTTAGCTTTTCCATGTACCGCATATGGGTTAGAGTGGGTCCCCTCACGATTTTGGCCAACTGTTTTGGAAGAGCTTGCAAAATTATTTACCTGACTGCCTATAGCAGGCCGTATTTGAGGAGGATTAACTAATGGTCCATCCCCCTTAGGTCCTAGAACTGACGCAATAGGAGTATGGGGTATGGCCCCACCACCTGATGTATCAGCACTTTGCGTGTGCACTTGGATGGCTACTAAGGGAGTGAAGTGTTGAACATTGACTATTTGTGCAACAAGAAACCGGGACTGCTGCTGAACGGATGGGTAAGCTTTATGCCCATTCCTAGGCTTGGAGCGTGTGCGCCACTCTGCCTTCCTAGAACCACCCACATTGCTACTGCCATTGATGGATTCATCAGTAAAATGGTTGTCCGAACCAAATAAAAAAATCTGAGTTAATAGAAAAGCCACCATATTCTTCCTCCAAATCCAACGCTTCCTTTGGGATGAATTCACCACTATTAGCCCGATCAACCCAGGTGAGTCTCGACGGTGAGTCATGCATTACTACTACAGGGGAGTTGGTATACATCTCACCATCTTCAAAGTTACTAACAGCAGTAGCGCCTTAAGCATGTGTAGTAGAGACCCCATGAGCATGATGATGCTGGTTAGTATGCGAGCCCTTAAACATGACAGCAGCAGAACTCCCTTGAGATTTATGTTGCTTGGCATCTTGCAAACCATTAAACATGGCATGAGATGGAAGAGAGAACGCCATGAATGCCAGATAACCAGAAAACAACAAGCAGCTTAGGGGGCTTCTAGAGTGAGAAGCTCTGCCTTCTATCTAGACTCCATCTGTGCTCTTCCGCATTTTGGTAATTTCCCCTTTAAATAATTATTAAATATTATTTTATTCACTTGGGTCAATTTACAATTAACCCAAATTTCTGGGTATAATTAAAATCTCACAAGGTTCTATTCACTTCCCATAGTTTTTCCAATTCCTATAAGTTTTCATTGTTTTTCCTATACGTTTCCATTGTAAGCCAATCATTGGATAGCTTCTCCTTTTCAACCAAACACCTTCCAAACTTAAATTTAAAATTTTACCCATAAAGTAACAGTACTAGGCAGCCATCTGAATGGGTGGGTCGGGTCGGACTCGACCCGATTTGGCCTAAAAAAAATCACAAGAATCAGCTGCTAAGCTGTGTTTCTATCCCCCTTAGTTTCTGGATTATTTTTCTTGATTCCAAATTTGCAAATCTAAAACAATTTTCATGCTTAAGGAAATCCTACAATCAATCTAATTATTCATGCTTCTAAAAATTCAAGACTAAAATTCAGTGTCTTACCCTATTGTTTCGCATTCTTTCAATCCAATTTGCTTTACAACAAATGCACGGCTCATACTTGATGCTTCAATAGCATCGAACTGACCCTTCACCGCTTGATACTGCCATCATCTACCCCTCTCCTCTTTCACCAACTTCCATTTCATGGATCACACCCTTGTTTAATTACACCAAGCCATTCTTCAACTCCGTGTCCAATTTTCAACATAGCAGCCACCATCACTCAACCTCAGTTGGTCACTGTCACAGCAATCTTGCAACAGCAGCTCTTGCTACTACTGCGCACACACCTTATCCACCACATGCCACTACTGCTATTCCATTCCTTCTGGTTTAACAACACACGCGGATGTGCCATGTCTATTGTTGTTGGATCGCAGCAGCTGTTGCTGCTGCTCTTCTAGTTTGCATCCGATTTCTGCAGTAGCTCCCAAATCATCAACATCCTTTTGCTCTAATCTATCACAAGAACTCTCCATCCCCATTGGTCCCCAACTGCTACTATGCTATATTCTTCTCTAATTTCCTCCAATTTTTCTCCCGTACCTCCACTTGCTGCAGCGCTACTACTGTTGCTGCTGCTATCTCAATTTCTTTTCTTAATTTTCTTCCTGTTGTAATGCTATAAACATACACATATATAATATGTATACTGATCTGCACCGCTACACCACACACATATATTAATATATATTTTTTCCTATTGCAACTCTACACAACCACACACGTATGCACCACACTCTGCACCCTTTTCTCTTTTTCTCCATTCTCTTCTTTTCTTCCATACTTTTACACAACCTGCTGTACGTTACACACACACACACACATGTATTTAGTGTATAAATTTCTCTGCTTGCACGCTACCTACACACATATCTCTATATACATAAATACTTCCTGCTGTACTGCACTTCCTGAACACACACACACACATATATATATATATATATATATGCACATTTTTAATATCGTAATTACTCCATTTATGATTCTCAATATCCGTTTTGGACTACATGCCTATCATGATATATAACTTACTGTGATGGCTCAGTCTATTTTGGTATTACTATCCTCGGCTCGATTTGTTTCCTACTTGGCTTTTCTTAATCTCGTAATTCCTTAAGATTATAACTTCTACTAATTTTCTCGATAATCGTTCTCGTCACTGTTTATTACTCATTAAAATAGTTCGGTATATTTTGGGGTCTACTATTCTCAGTCTGAATCGATCTCGGTTTAGTTTTGATAATATGTTCATTGCTTGGTCAAAGCTTGGTATTATTATTTGACTTTTTGGACTCAATTAAAATTATTCTATTTTATTCAAAACTCATGTTCGGTTACACTTGGTATTACACTACTCGACTCGACCTATCTCGATTTACGTGTACTCAATTGGGTCTATCTCGGTTTACATGCCATATCCCGGGTCGGGGTATTACATTGAGGTAGCTGTAGCATTAGCTTTTTGAATTGTCTTAGGAAGGACTCTCCAAGAGTTAGAGTATTACCCATAGGGTTGAACATGTTTAACCCCAAGGGTATTGCCTGTAACACCCCGACCAGAATATGGGATCATCGAGTCGTGGGTTATAAATTGGTTATCGAGGCCTTGAGTACCGGGGTCGGTTTCGACACCGACGCGTGGACTTTTAGTAATAGTCCTAAAAACTCAGGACGACTGTACATTCACTTTCGTTGAAATCACCAACCTATTTTGGTTAGTTCCATAAGAATTGTAGAATTTCACGTTAACTGCCGATCCTTAGTACAAGTATAAGATCGTGGCACATTTTACGAGGTTAAGAGAAAATTAGTGTAAAGATGCCTACACTTAAGAAAACAATTAATTAATCTAAAATAATTAATTAATTAAATTAATAATTAGTTATAATTAAATATTAAGACACACACCTACACACACTAAAAGGTGTATTGTGTGTGAATACATGTGACCAAGTATGTATACATGTGTGTATAAACATGCATGTGTGTATATTAATATATATATATATATATATAAGTAAATGTTTAAAGTATGTGTGTGCAGAAGAGGGAAAGTGTGTGTGTGTCGGTGGAGAGGTGTGTATTAGAGTGTGAGTTATATTATATGTATATATGTATATACATGCAAAACAAAACAAACTCATGCACAGCCACTTGATGGCCTGCCAAAACAGTAGAGTAGAGAGGCACTCATTAGAGAAGCTGCCACAAGTTAACTCAGTTGGTGGGGAAATCAGAAAATGTGATGATCAAATGTACACCCATTTACATATACATATGTTAATATACACACACCCACACAAGGATCCAATTCATACAGAGAGGGAGAGAGAAAAGTTTCTGAGAAGAAGGAGAAAGGATCAGAAGGGCAGAGGATCAACAATCACAACCCAAAACGGTGAAAATACAAAAAACTATCATTTTTCTCTCTCTAGATTTTTCATATGTTTATGAATTGTTTTGGTTATTTGAATGCATATATAATATTCGTGGAATAAAAACTTGAATGAGGCATGAAAGCTTGACCTTCAAACAACCCTGAACACCAAGTCAGTACACAAAATCGCCATGGGAGGACCTTGCTTGAAGCAGGTCTAAACCCACGGCAACCAAACCTAGCTTGGAGTATGGAGACTTCATATAGACCCTACCAGCATGCTAAAAATCTATAACCGCGATCAAAAACCCCAAGGAAAGTCCTTCAAAACTTAACTTGCAGGTTACGGGTTGTTAAACACAATCTTCAAACTTGCACCAAAACTCAAATAAAAGAACGAAAAATGAAAACCCATGAAGAGGGGATCACAACAGAACAAATCCCATAAGATTTAGCTAAGAAATGAACATGAACGATCAACTTACAGGTCTGATTATTAAGACTTAAACCGAACTGATGAGTTCATTCCGAACTCCAAAATGAATGCCAAAGTGATTCTTAATACTTTAGGAACAATTTACAATGAAAACAGTATGGTTTGAGTTGGCCAAAATTCACGAAATTGAAGAAAAAGGAAAACTGCAACTATGGCAACCAGGGGGGGATTGTGGAGAAGACGACGCTGAATCGACTTGTCGTTTTAAAACCGAGTTGGATGGGTTGACTCGGACACGTGGCAGCACCTAAAGCTGCCATCGAATAAATGAAACTGCATTGTTTCATTTAAAGGTTTTAAAAACCTAAATTCGACAGTTTGGCTACGCGTGTAAGACCCAATTTAGTAAACGGAACGGGGCCAAGGATAACCTATCCACGTTTAAATGCCCTGTCCACCGTTTGGTTTAGGAAAACAGAGAAAAATAAAAAGGGTGCAAGCCCTGGGGTTTGAACCCCTAACCCACGCGCCTAAACCCTCGCCCTTTTCCACTCAGCCACGCGTACACGCGTGTACATATATGGGGCAAAATATATATATATATATGTTGAAATTAATTTCTATAAAATCAAAAAATAAAAAGGTGCAACTGCACCTGAGGAGACTCGAATGCAGTGTCTATTGTTGGTAAGGAGGTGACACGCTGGCCAGCATGCCACCCATTTCATCCAACCATAATATGCAACTAAAATATATATATATATATATATATCATGTTAATTAAATTTAATTTAATTAAACTAAATGGTCAAAAAGTGCCCATTGTCTAAATTTAGCAACTTATATATGTATTTGATATACCACAAACAGACGCACCAATCACCTTGAGACACGTGTGCTTACAGAGTTAATAATCTCGATCATACAGAGCTGATACTTTCGATCATACAGAGCAGCTACAAGCCTTCAGGGCATTCTCATATATATATATATATATATATATATATATCCTACAGAGCCGATAAACTCGGTCATACAGTGCAGGCGAAGCCTCTAAGGCATTCTCATGCACATATCTTCCAGACCTTATGCTCTGGGCAATATTCATTCAGCATTTCACATAGTTCTGACCTTGTGGCTTCCTTAACAACTGCCAAGCAAGGAAGAAGGAAACAGTCTTCGACACGGAAACTACTATCTACGATTATCTCCATCTACGACTCAATACTCCACAAGGTAACTGCAATCTCCGATGATCAAATCCCTATATTCACGGCGTCGAATCCTAATCAACTTAGGAAGGCCACGACCTATAAATTAAACCTTAAAGGTACGCTTTATTTTAATGCTCATTCTTTGGCTTTCAATACAGTCTTTCAATTCCATTTACTTACTTAAGCATCGAAGCGGCTACCGCCAGAGCCAATCCGGTGGTCCTCTGATCATCTTTCTAAGTGTTCTACAAGTCACGGAGCCCATACTTATTGCGAGTCGAAAAGTGCAGCATCAGTATTCTTACTATCTTGGACCTCTTGAGTCCAATGGTAAGGTCCACGACATGAGACGAGGTCCCGAAAAATTAAAGACCCATGAAAATGCAAAAATGACCAAAATGCCCCTACATCATAAATAGTCAAATGAAGTCCAAATAAAATAAACGAATAATGTATTTTGACTATTGTGGACATTTTGAACCTAATGGTGGGGTCCGTTTCACCAGACGGGACTCCAAAAAATTTAGACACGTTAAGGCATAATTACCAAATTGCCCCTAACATGACCGAAGCCGAATTAAAAGCCGAAAAAGTTTAAATTTACTTTCTTTGACGTTCCGGACTCAATAGTAGAGTCTATTCACCCAAAAGAAGTGTCTAAAATGAAAAGACATAAAATTTGATGAATAGCATCAGTCAGGTGACTATAAGTCTAAAACACTGCTGAAGTACAAAACTACGGCACATAAATTGAAATGAAATACGGAAAGACACGACACGTAGACATGGGAAGTAATTAAATTTAATTTAAAGTTAATGGACCTACCAAAAGAGTATAAATTCAACTAAATTCCTAACACATTAAATTGTGTCGTAGGCTAAGAGTACGAGTCAAATTAAGTATATATGAAATTTATGGAATATTCGTCAATCGGTTAGGATTAAATACGATCTAAGCATAAGTTAGGAAGCATCGATAGGTGATATTGCAGTGAATGTGAAGTTAATGAGACTGTTTATGAATTGTTCTTAGGAACTACAGAGGAAGTCGGAAAGCACATTATTAGCACTAACCCTAAAGGACCGAGGTGAGTAACCTTGCATTTGAAGTGACTATTTAATTCCACGGATTTGAATGATGTTTTAAATATCAAATTCAGTTTTATATGATTCCCGTTTTAAATTATTCTGTTATGACATGCTCCTCATCTGTTGGACCTAAAGAACGGCATGCCTTCTAATTTCCTTCCCTCCCCTCTTCGGGAAGACAAGGCAATTTGGTTGCCCTCCTCAAATGGGGACTTCTCCAACAGTTCAGCTTGGGAAACTTTGCGTGGCCGTCACCCCCAGGTAAATTGGTGGAAGCTTGTCTGGCATGCCAAATCTATTCCGCGCGCTGGTTTTATTCTTTGGTTGGCCATTCGTCACAGTCTAAGGACCAAGGACTGCCTGTTCTCTTCTAACCCTGGTCAAGATCCTAAATGTCTTTTCTGTTCAAGAGAAAATGAGAATCACAATCACGTCTTCTTCTCCTGCCCTTTCACCTCCAACATATGGTCCCACTTGCTCTCTAAAAGTGGTTTTCACTGTCCTACTAGGGACTGGCAGCAAACTATCCTTTGGGCTACCAACTCTTTCAAAGGCAAGTCGTTCTCCTCCATCCTAGGCAGGCTTACGCTAGCTTACACAGTTTACAACATATGGCGTGAAAGGAATAGCAGATTATTCACCCAAATCCAGAAAAGTCCAAATGCCATCATAGCTCAAACTCCGGACATGATCCGTGGTAGGCTCACTCACTCAAAAGGGATTCAGGACTCAAATTTCAATAGACATCTCCAGTGTACTTGGTCTTTACCTTATAGCATATTTAAAGTGTAATGTTTTTTGCTGCTTGGGGTTGGGAGCTCTTTGTGTATGCTCTTCCTTCCTCCTAGCTTACCCGAGGGTATGCCCTCTTGATTTGTTTTCTTTTCTTTGATTAGTGTTTTTCTTTTTGCTGCTTTAGGTCGGGTGCTCTTCTGTTTGTAGAAGTCCATCCTTCCTCTAGCTTGTCCGAGGGTATGCCCTCTTGATCTTGTATTTATTTTTTTTTCTATCTATCTTATTTACCTATAAAAAAAAAAAAAAAGTAAATGTTTTTATATACAGTTCCTTTCTTCGAAATATTTAGAATGCCTGAATAAAATGTCAATTTCCTTAAATATCCTGAATTTGATTATTCCAAGTATTTGAAGATCCTAGTATGAAATCATGAACGTCATGTTTTAAATACTCATGAAAAGTATCTATTTGAAAAAGCCATGTGATAAATGTTTTACAAGATAACAATGAAATGCCACATAGTTAGGATTTTGGGTTCTTCGGAACTTAATTGCCCTGTCGTGTGAATTGTAGGATAGTTAGGATTTTGGGTTTCTTCGGAACTCAATTGCCCTATCGTGTGAAATGCCTGGTACCAGGATTTAATCCCCCAGGCAAACGAGATCGTCAGCATTGACAATAAAATGGGAGTCTAGTTCGAAACAAATTCCACCTAATTAAAGAGAAAAGATGACATGTTTTTGGAAATGGAAACAGGTTTTACCCCCATTTTCCTATGCATGTTTATATGTTTTGAAGTAACGCCTTTGGAAATGGAAGCAGGTTTTTATCCCCATTTTTCCTATGCATGTCTATATATTTTGAAGTGCATATACTCTATTGAAGAAATATATGTTTAGCTTGAATACTTTAAATGTTTCAAAGCTATTTGTTATGAAGAATGCATATGCTCCATGTTCAAAGTATACGAGCAATTGGTAGTGAGTATTTTACAAACTCTCACGTGCAAAACCACTGCCAATTGAAACCCCATGACAAATGTAAGAATTACTCATTGGGATTCTCGAAGCTCACCCCATTCCCTAACATTTTTCAGGTACTGACGATGAGTGGGAGCCGTGCTCCATTTTGGGATAATGACTAATGGCTGTATAAGATTATAGACTTTTGGAAGTTGTTAGAATCTGTAATTGGATGGATTATGATGTAATAGACTTTGGATAATCTGTACTTAAGCCCTAGAGGCATTCGACTATGTAATATGTATGAAAGCTTAGAACTTTTATTCATGCTCTGAATGTATTATCATGTGTACCGCTATAAAGAGCGGCAGTACCGGACGGATATGCGAAAGTTTTAAATAAGAAAAGAAAAGAAAAAGTTTTTCATACTTCCGTAATCCAAGACCACACCGCCTCGGGCTGTAGGGTGGCGGTCCCGACTCGAGATCCGCAGAGGGTGGGTTTTGGGTCGTGACATTGCCGCTCCTCATATCTGAATAGGACAGCTCTTTATTGTTGCAAATCAGATCTGGAAAAGCCCCTTTTTGGGCTGTCATGCCAACTTGGACAACTTGCACTTCATTCCCTTGGTTTATCGCATTACCCACTAGTTGGTCCCCAACTGCTACACCTCTATTGCCACCCAAATCTGAGCTAGAAGTAGTTGTACCATCACTTTTTTTATTGTCTTGGGATGGCCGTCCAGCCCTTTTAAAGGTCCCTGAAGTACCCAATGGCTATTGGTCATGTGTAACTTTTTTGGTCAGCCCCTTTTTGCCACATTGAGCTGGGCAGACAAGAGGGATAGTTCCCCTATTTCTCCTTTTTGCTTTTCTAGGGTAGGTCTCCCATTACCCCCATCAGTCTCTCTATTACCCAATGGAAATTCCCTATTTTGGTCTTGAAGGGACAACCCCTCTTTGCTACCAAAGGTTGGCGGAAGGAGGGCTTGTTGGTTTGGATCCCACGCGCCACCCGAGCACCTCTCCCTCCACCTCCACGTCCTCCATGGCTGCCATTGTTGAGGTTGCTTCTTCCTCTAAGACTTGGAGAAGATGAAATATCCATGGAAAGATTCCATTAAGAAAGATGAGTCTTCCGAAAAACCCCCCAAACTCAGCCTCAGGATCCAACGCAACTTGAGGAATAAACTCCCCTTCTTCTTCACGGTCTGCCCATGAATGGGCTGAAAACGGATCATGGATTAAAGCATCCTCCCATGCAGCACCCTCAACACCTTCACTAATATCGTCCAACCGTGACTCTAGCAACAAAGCACTCAAATCATGACAACCATGGACATTTGAAATGTTAGGATTCAAGATACCAGGAGAGAAAACGGATTCAATAGCCCCTTGAGCTTCCATAACCGTCCCATCTTCACCATGAACTTTAGACAGTGAAACATGAGCTTGCAATGAATAAGGATCATCGTTTGTAGTGGACAATCAATAAAAATTGCATTTAATGGAAGATTGGAAGCCATTAGTGCATACCGACCAAGAAAACAAAAGGGTTAGAAAAAATCTAGAGTGAGAAGCTCTCCTTTCTCTCTAGAATCCTTCCTTATCACTGTTAGAGGTAAATGTAATCCAAATGATTGTAAAGACTAAGCTTTCTGAGTTGATTTTTGGTAAACTGACTTCCAATATCAACCTCATCCACTTTAGCTATTTTAGCTAACAATGGGTTGGAATCAAGAGATGCTGTGGATTTAGAGGAACTAACCTCCCCATGGACTACATTACCTTGGCTCCATTGCTAGCTTTAAAAACCTCAGGAGAGTTCAAAATATTGATACCATACAAGTGGGAGGACAAATGGGTGCTTTGTGTTTCGATGACCTCAGCAGTCCTAGCTTGAACTATGGCCTCAATCTAAACCTCTAAATTTGCTGAAGGGCTGCTTACATTGTATCAGTGATATGGGTTCTCTCAACCTGAACTGCTTTGCCTTTGTTAGAGACTACTCTCCATTCGCCCTTAGAAACTTTGGGAGCTAAGTCGGCTTAAGTCGTGGTAAGGAAAGATTTATTCTGAGAGCATGTACTTAAACGATGTCCAAAAGAATGGCAATTGGTGCACATTGGAGGTAGAATTTCCACTGAAGTGTGGTCATTAAGTTGAACGTCAAAGGAATCCAGGAGGTCACGCTTGGCGTCTATTTCAACATAGATCCGAGCATTATTACTCCTTGTGAGTTCCTCTGTGTGGGTGTCTACAAATAAAGGCTTTCCAACAGCACTTGCAACATAGCTAAGCCCTTTAGTAGTCCACAGTTCATAAGGGACATTGAACATTTTAATCCAAATAAGGATTTTCTCTACATCTTTTTTAGATAGGGCCATACCTGGTCTCCATTGTTAAAAAATAATGTGTCTGCCAAAAAAATGCCACTGACCCACTTTAAGAATATTGGTTATGGGGGAGTGGAATCAAACTTGAAGAAAAAGAAGTCATTGCCATTTGTGAGGGTCTCTTCAAGACCATTTTTCCCCCATAGATGTTCTGCAATTTTCTTTACCTAGAAGAAAAGCATTTTTTTGTCCAAAAAATACCCCACAAATGTATTTTCCCAGTTGGGAATACTTGCTTAGATTACGTAGGGGGGAGGGAATACTTGACTAGGAGGGATAAAGTTGTGACATCCCCCAGACCCACCCTGTGCGGATTTGGGGCACGTGACAAAGGCCAGTTAGGCACCCATCGGGTTTTATCAGTTTTTTTTTTTATTATTTTTTTGAAAGCAAAACCCTGACGGTAATCCTAACCACAGGCCATTCCGATATAAATCCCAAGCATAATGCATTCGACATATATAATTTAAGCAGCGGAATTTTCACAAGAGAATGCATACATATATACTTGGCAGAGCATTCAGGATACATCATAGTCAGTCCTATCTTAATCAAGATTACAAAACAGTTTCACTACAAAGGTCATAATCTGTTCAGTTACACAAAAGTACAAAAATGGTATAGATTCACAAAAATGGATTATCGTTTTATCTGGGGGTCTCCAACATTTCCCCCCTAAGTCCTGAACCTGCTAAACCTGTCCATCTGAGAGTTCCCCTGAAATTATTAAAATAATGGAATGAGCTTTAAAAAGCCCAGTGAGTAACATAGATATCCAGGCAAGAGTTTCAAATTCAATCTTTGCTTAAATCACATGGTAATTAAATCAGTTTGGAATTAATAGTTCAATAAATCCAAGTCAAGTTCAATAGATCAAAACAGATAAACGGTTCAGAGTGCTAGCATATTAATCAGAAGTATAGTTAATCATTTGAGAAACTAAAAACCATGTCATCGGTGATAAAAGCATGCATTTAAAACATATGATATTCGAAACAATTTAACAGATCAAGGAACAGTAACTAAATAGTGTCAGAAGTTACTCACCTTCAATATTTGAGTTTGAAGCTATGAACGGAGCCTTCCTCTTTTTCTCCTTAAGCCTAAAACAATTTACAGAGATTTATCAACTCATGACCTTAGACTGAGTAAGTCTACCCTATGATGGGTTTCATGGAACTAACTTATAGTGGCTAGTTCATAGGTCTTACCTCTTAAGCATTTGGCTTAGGGTTTCAGTGTCTTCACACATTTATCGGTTCTGATTTTCATAATATGGATCTAACCATTGAGTTCAGAAGGTCGAAGAAAGTCAATTTAGACTCTCTCGGCTTTTAAATCTGGGTTCGGGTATGTCAGGGGTATTTTGGTCATTTTTGCCGTCACATAATTTCTGTCTCGGGTTCGTCATCTAATCATGTATACAGTCTCACAAGTGTCAGGTCTACTACTGGTATTAGTTCCGTTGAAATCGGATTTCATTTGGGCCTTGTACAGGGTCAGGGGTATTATGGTAATTTCATACATCATATTTTTTTCGGTACCTCATTTGCAGTCATGGACCTCACCATTGGACTCAGAAGGTCCGAGACAGTAGGAATACATATATAACTTATGATTTTTGGACAACGGACTCATTTGGAGTATTTAATTTAATTAAATAATTTTAATTAAATTAATTTCAGAATATATAGTATATATATTATTTCGGCAGAATAGGGAATGGTCGAATAGGGTGGAACGCTGGCCAGCGTGCCACCTCCCTCTCCAATAGACACTGCTATCGAATCTCATAAGGCGCAAAAATGCACCTTTTTTTTCTAGTTTTTATTAAATATATAATATATATATATATATATTCTGTCTCATAAGGGTCACACGCAGGTGCGTGGCCGAGTGGAAAGAATGGGGCGTGGGCTCTGGAGGTCAGGGGTTCGAAACCCCGTAGCCCCCTTTTTCCTTCCTTCCCTTTCTTTTCTTTTAAACGTATCAGTTTACACATATAAACGCCCAAAACGACACCGTCCCATTTATTCAGTGGCAGTCCCTGGGACAGACACGTGTCCTAGTATACTGGGCCAACTCGACTCGACTCGGTCAACTCGGCCGACTCGACTCCGTCTTCCCCATCAAATGACTCGCAGTTGCCCTAATTTCTGCAAATTTTCAGCTTCTATTTCGTGATGTTTGGGACACAGTTTCTTGCTGTTTTCGATCCTAACAGGTTTCTGCATGTCATATCTATAATTTAGCATCCATTTAAAGCTTCGAATCACTCTAAACCATTCTGTTTTCAAAACGATAGCCGTGACCTGTAACACGATCTAGCATCCTCATTTCTCAACCGTTTTACACCAAATTTGTTTCTATGTGACCCACGGATCATAAGGTTCATGCCCTTATTTTTATTTTTCAGTTTGGTCTCGGTTTTAGAAGATTTGGGTTACAAACCCGTAGCTTCATTTTCAAATTTGTGGGGCTACAGTGAGTTCTGGGGTCGCGTAGGTATATATTTGAGATCCTCTTGGGGTCTATTTCAGGTCTTGACACTCAAGGTTCCATTCTGCTATGGTCGATTCAGACCTGGTGTTTCAAGGTCCATTAATGGAGGTCACCTTCGGTTTTCATGGTTCTTGGCCAACCCGACACCTCCAACACACATAGTATGCTCAAAACTAATTCTTAGGACCAAAAATAACCATGCATGCAGTCTACACCCGTAGCAATCTATCAAAACAGTTCCAAAAATCAAAATAAGAAATGAGGCAAATTTGGAAATTTACCTTCAACAGTGACCCTCTCTCTCTCGGTGGCTTGGTCCGGAATCCTCACAGTGCTCCTCAAGCTTCCTCAGGTCATGCACTTCAACTTCAAGCCTTCACCTTTCCTCTCTAATGGCCAAATTTCTCACAACACATATGCATGCACAAGCTTCCTATCCTCTCTCTCTCTCTCTCCCTCCCTCTCAGCCAACCCTACGTACACACAACAGAACTCACACTCTCTCACTGTTTGGCATTTCAGAATTCTCTAAAGAGAGAATTCTTGGTGCAAGTTATGTATATATATACATATAGGGCTATACACATATATGAGTGTATCTCTGCCCTTAGTGGGGTTAGTGGCTGATTGACTGATGGAGGTGATGGAGGGCTATGATGAAGGGAATGCATGCAAGGCCATTGGCCAATTTGGGTGGTGGCTTGGGCAAGAATTGAGGTTATATACATATGTTGGTGCATATGTACACAAAGTAACCAACAGCCTAGTTGGTAACTTTTTGGGACAGAATTACTTACCTTGGTAGGTCAAGGGTTCAATTCCCCTTGGCCTCCCAAGTGACCATTTTCTCCTATTTTTCTGGTTAAGGCCCTGTTTGGTTGTCGTAGAATTCCAGTTTCACTGTTTTGGCCTTAACTTTCAATCCGTAACTCCTTTTTCAGTGCTGTTTCTTTCTGTCACTTCCTACTCAGAATATCTTTCATTGACCAAGGTCCATTGTCAGTTTTTATTTTCTCGAGTTTCCCATAATTAGCTAATTCGAGTTTTATCACTATTACAAATAGACATTAAATTAGTTAAACCTGACATTTCATTCCCAAAAGAGTTTTCAATACACAAAACATGCCAGTCAAGTAATTGGGGTGTTACAAAAGTCTAGTTTAAATTTTTGGCAGGAAGGACGCTGGTTGAAGAGAGAAGACCAGCGCGCAAGTTGACACGCATCTCTAGTTGAGATATTGACACCTGGATTGATTAAAGTAGATGGCAGAACAACTTGCTTATGTTGCTGAATAGCAACGCATGGAGCTTGTTATACAGCAATTGAAGGAACATATTTTAAGGAACCTACTCTATCAGGAAATCCAAACTGCGCTTGAGTAGTCTTGTCAACAGCGTTAGAAAGGTCAACCTACTTTTGCTGCTGTATAGCAACAGATAGAGCAGATGGCTATAGAGCAACCATAGGCGTGGAGGTACAGACTCTATCAGAAAATCCAGATTGCACCTGAGCAATCCTACTTTCTGCACTAGGATTTTGACGTGCTGGATAGAAATTTTGGGCACTTGCAAGCTTGGAGCATGCGTGAAGCTCACCCCTACCAAGACCGCCATTATCGCTACCTCCCTTGGTGGAATCTCCATAGGTATGGTTGCTCTTACAAAGCAAGAAATCTAGATTAATCGAGAATCCACCATATTCTTCTTCCAAATCAAGAGCTTCCTTTGGAATGAATTCACCACCACTAGCCTAGTCAGCCAAGGTTAATCTCAACGGAGAATCACTCATTGCCACAACAGGGGTACTGGCATAGACCTCTCCATCTTCAAAGTCACTAACAGCAGTAGGGTCGTTGGTATAAGTATCAAAAATGACTTGTGTTTGATCATTTTGGGACAGAACCACCTCTATTAAGAGATAGTTGGATTCTTGGGTTTGTAAGAGTTGGGAAAAC
Organism: Nyssa sinensis; assembly: GCA_008638375.1. Classification (NCBI taxonomy): domain Eukaryota; kingdom Viridiplantae; phylum Streptophyta; class Magnoliopsida; order Cornales; family Nyssaceae; genus Nyssa; species Nyssa sinensis. The sequence continues at coordinate 14,407,962 of CM018050.1, forward strand.
CAATCTCTGTAGGAAGAACATATTTTCTTTGCATGTAATGAATAAGAGGTATCACTGGCAGCTTGCAAGCCATTGACGCGGCATGTAATGGTTCATTGGATGCCATTAGGAAACCAAACTACCAGATTAAGAAAATTCTAGAGTGAGAATCTCTCCCTCCTCTCTAGAAGCCATCACTCTAGACTTTTCATTTTATCTTCTTTGGCTTTCACCGGGCCAAAAGGGGTCATTTTGGCACTTAAGTCCCTTTTTTGCCTAAGTTTCAACCCGGGAATCGAAATTCTGTTCCGTAAGTTTGAGGACTTGTATTATAACTCTAGCGGCGTGTGACCTAGTTTAGTTGCTGTTTAACCTTTGCCGGGCAATATGGGCAGTTAAACGGCCAAAAAGGTCCCGTTTTGGCACTTCACTCCCTTTTTTTTTTTTTGGATAAGTTGCAAACCAAGAATCCGAATTATGTGAGTTGGTTTGGTGGTAGTTTGACCATTTTCGAGTATTTTTGACGGGCTAAAATGGGTCATTTTTGTACTGAAATGTGTTCTGTAAGTTTAAGGACATGTAATAGTTTGGCTTATAGTTGTGCGAGCAAGTTTAGGGGTGGTTTGACCGTTTTCGGGCATTTTTGGCATTCAACGGGCCAAAAATGGTTGTTTTGGCACTTAAGTCCCTCTTTTTGGCATAAGTTACAAATCGGGAATCTGAATTGTGTTTCGTAAGCCTGTGCACGTCTATTTAATTTTTTTAAAGGTGTGTAAAATGGTTTGGTGGGGTTTGACTATTTTAGGGAATTTTTGGGGGCTAAAGGGGTCGTTTTTTTTTGGTAAGTAAATAAATTTATAAAAGAAGAGAGAAAAAGGTACAAAATCAAGAGGGCATACCCTCGAACAAGCTAAGGGAGGGAAGGACTACTACAGGCAGAAGAGCTCCTACCCCAAAGCAACAAGAACTAAACCAAAAAAATACAAGTGCAAGAGGGCATACCCTCAAAGACATACAACACTAAGAGCATTACATATTAAAAATGGTAGTAGGGAGAGACCAATTGCTTTGAAGAAGTCTGTTGGAGACAGTGTTTGCAATCCCTTTTGAGGTAGCAAGCCTGCCACAGATCATATCCTGAGCTTGAGCAATGATAGCCTGGGGAGTTTTTTTTTAAGTGGTGAACAATCTACTATTCCGTTCTCTCCAAATGGTATATACTGTGCATGCGAGAGTAAGCTTGCCTAGAGTAGAAGAGAATGCCTTGCCCTTAAAGGTATTGCTAGCCCAAAGAACAATCTGTTGCCAGTCACCTGAGGGGCATTGGAGCCCACATAAAGATAGCAAATGAGACCATATGATGGACGAGAAGGAGCAAGAGAAGAACAAGTGATTGTGGCTCTCTGCCTCGCGCATACAAAGAAGACATTTGGAATCAATGCCAGGCTGGGAGAAGAAGAGACGGTCCTTGGTATTAAGGCTAATCCGGATGGCCATCCAAAGAATAAACCGAGCCCTGGGTAATGCTTTAGGGTGCCAGACAAGCTTCCACCAATGGACCAGGGGTTTACGGCAGCGAAGAAGATCCCAAGCTGAGGTGATGGAGAAGTCCTCATCGGGGGAGTGTAACCAAATGGCCTTGTCATCCCGTTGGGGAAATGGATGAAGGTTGGAGGGCATACCATTCTTGAGTTCATGTAAATGAGGAGAGTTAGCTATAGGCCAGTTCCAATGATGATCCAAGATGATGGAGCTAACTTTAGCCTATCTCCCCAGACCCGAATCATAGATAACTCTATCCCCCATATTGTCAATAATGGAGCCATTGGGGAGCCAGTAATCAAACCAAAGAGAGGCAAAGAGGCCATTACCAATAGACATTTTGATGCTAGATTTGAACAAAGATCGGAACTGAAGCATTTTCCTCCAAGTCCAAGAGCAAGATTGGGGACACTTGACTTCCCAGAAGTTCTTGCCTTTCAGCAAATTACTACGAATCCAAGTAACCCAAGGGGAATGAGAGGGATTTTGGAACATGGCCCATATAAGCTTCCCCAAAGCAGCTTTATTCCAATCAGAGAGTTTCTTAATTCCAAGACCCCCTTCATTCTGGGACATGTTATATCATCCCATGCAACTTTCGAACCAGATGAGATGAGGTGGTTACCACTCCAAAGGAACGACCTCATTGCTTGCTCAATTTGGTTAACCACTTTCTTGGGAAGAATGAAATGGGAGGACCAGTAAACTTGAATGCTAAACAGCACTGATTTGATAAGTTGGAGTCGTCCAGCATAAGAGAGGGATTTGGTAGACCAATGGGAAATTTTCCCAATGATACACTGAACCAATGATTTGCAATCCTGGGCTTTCAGCTTGGTGGAAATCAGAGGGACACCAAGGTAACGGATAGGGAGGGATCCTTCAGGGAAACCAATATGCTCCATGATACCATGCCTGAGGGTGCAATCCACTCCAGATAGGAAGATGTTGCTTTTGGAGGCATTGTTGAGGAGGCCAGAAAAGGTAGCAAATGTGTCAAGTCCGTCCTTGAGAATAGAAGCTGAAAGGAGATCACCATGACAGAAGAGCATAATATCATCAGCGAAGCAGAGATGAGTAAGCTTGGTTTTATGGCATCGCCAATGATGCTTGAATTGAGGAACAGCTGATTTCTGGTGAAGAATTAAAGAGAGCACATCCATGGCAAGCACAAAAAGGTAGGGGGATAGAGGGTCACCCTGTCTTAACCCTTTGGCTCCATGGAAGAAACCTTCAAGCTCACCATTAATAGCAACTGAGTAACGGGCCGTAGAGATGCAGCATTGAATCCAATCAATAAAAACCTGGGGAAAACCCATGATGCTCATAGTATCAATAAGAAACTCCCAGCGCACCGAATCAAAGGCCTTCTTAAGATCAACTTTCATAGTACAACGCGGAGAGCCTGAATTCTTATGGTAATTGTGCATGAGTTCTTGAGCAAGAAGGATGTTGTCACTAATCTTCCTCCCATGAATAAAAGCGGATTGAGCCGGGTCAATAAGACTAGGGAGAACACTCTTGAGCCAGTTGGCAAGAATTTTGGAGATGGCCTTGTAGAGAGTGTTACAACAGGATATCGGTCGATAGTCATGGAGGGATGAGGGATTAGGAACCTTGGGAATAAGGGCAATGGCGGTGGAATTGATCTCTTTAAGAATGGATCTGGAAGAGAAAAATTCAGAAATAGCAGCGATGACCTCGGTCTTAACAATACTCCAAGTTTTTTGAAAGAAAAAACCATTGAAACCATCCGGGCCTGGAGCTTTATTAGGGTGGAGACTGAATAGAGCTTCTTGGATTTCAGTTTCAGAGACTGGACATTGGAGGGCGGAGAGGGAGTCATTAGGCAGGCGCTTTGAAATAAATCTAGCAAGAGCTTGCTTCCCAGGGTAGGGTATAGTACTCGCATTGCCGAGGAGATCATGATAATAGTTGACAATGGTATTCTTGATCTCCTTAATGTCCTCAATTCGATTACCAGAAGCATCAAGTAGGCTGACAATCTTATTACGATTTCTTCTACTATTCACTGATTTAAAGAAGAAGGAAGTGTTTTGATCACCCTCGGAAAGCCATTGAACACGAGATTTTTGCTTGGCAAGGCTCTCCTCACTGGAGAGGATAGAATAATAAAGGTGGCGAGTTTCTTTTTCCTCCTGGATGAGCCCACTAGACCCTGGATTCTACTCGAGAAGAATTTGGATGTCATGAAGCTTAGAGCGAGCTTCTTGGGCTCTTAAGGAGATGTTCTTGAATTTCTTTTGGTTGAAATCCTTAAGGGCAAACTTAACTTTCTTTAGTTTCTGGCAGCAGATGAACATAGTTGTGCCCTGAATAGCAGAGTTCCATGCCCGTTCAATGGTGGGAAGAAAATCATCATCATCAGCCCAAAAATTGAAGAATTTAAAAGGGCTCTTGCCTTTTTTTCAGAGGAATACCGGATCTAACTATAACTGGGGAGTGATCAGATAATCCAGGGGGGAGGAATTCAGCCTCCGCAGAAGGAAAAGAAGAGAGCCATTCTTGATTAACTAGGGCTCTATCAAGCTTCCTTTGCATGGTATGGGGGGCTGCTTGGCCATTGCACCAGGTGAAAAATTGCCCAGTAAACCGCAAGTCCTCTAGCTCAGAGTTCAAGAAACATTTGTTGCAATCATCCATAACAGGAGGCCAATCTGAGCTGCCACCTTTCCTTTCATGAGGAAATCGAATGGCATTGAAATCGCCAAGCAGCAACCATGGGACATCCTTAGAAATGGAGGCCTGGAGAGAGATATTGCTCCATAAGTCATTCCGATGAATTGGAGAGTTAGACCCATAAATTACAGAAATGGCAATGGGAGAATTAGTGGCTCTAACTGTAGCATTGAAGTGAATGACTTGGGCATTGGCACAGGAAGAGTGAATCTGCAAAATAGAATTATTCCATCCTATCCAAATCCTCCCAGAGGGAGCATGAGTATAGTTATATAAAAAAGACCATCCAGGAATGAGAGAGTTAGAAATAGGATCTTTAGAACTTGCCTTAATTTTAGTCTCAACAATACCAATAAAGCTAAGGGAATAATCACGAGCAAAGGATCGGATTTCACGCTGCTTTGAGGGGCTGTTCAATCCCCGAATATTCCAACATGCCAAATTCATGGAGAATAGGAGAGGGGGTTGGGATCTGGTGTCCCTTTTTTCCTTAAAAGCCTTCTCTGCCGTCTTTGCTTCTTGAGCTGATTTCGAGTGTAATTACTTCCAGTGTCAACCTCATCAAATTTGGTGATTCTGTCCGCTAAAAAATTAGATTCAGGAGAAGCTGTTGAATCAGAATAGAGAGCTGCGGTTGGACTGTCATTGTCTGGAAGAGACCTGCTAGAGTTAGCTATATTTGGGGACAACGGACACTCAGCACCTGCATTGTGGCGAGGAGGCTGATTAGAAGGCATGGACGTAACATGACCAGATGGGTGCTGATAAGATTCACGTGGCAGAATAGCTGGGGAATCAAGAAGAGGATCACTACTGGTGGTTCCTATCTCCATTGGATTGATGGGCTGTAATGTATAAGGAGATTCCTGTTGATCTGTAATCTTGGTGGAGAATTCAGGCTGAGAGGCATAGGCTGAGATGCTATCTGAGTTATCAAGGAGAGTAGCAGTGCTAGAGGCACCAACTTCCATTGTTTTAAGCACCTGGATATCATAATTGATTGGCCGCTCAGTATCCTGAGTGAGACTTGCAGGTTGAATGGCAGCAGCGGAGGTTCTATTAGAGATAAGAGAATTGTCAATTTGAATGGCCTTCCCCTTACGTGTGACCACTCTCCATTCACTTTTGTTCTTGGTGTGAGCATCATGGGTAGAGGGTTGATTGGGCTGTCCTTCAGCAATTTTCATAGACGGGCATTTTGCAAGCCGATGGCCAAAGGTATGACAGTGGGTACACATGGCTGGAAGCCACTGGTATTCAACTTGAATTTCCACTTTGGATTGATCAGGAATTTTGATATCAAAATAATCAGGAAGATCAGTGGTAGCATCGACCTCAACACATATCTTGGCATAGCTAATTCGGGATTGAGCTTCAGTATGGGAATCTGCATATAGTGGTTTACCAATGGCGCTAGCAACATAGCTTAGTCCTTGGGCTGTCCAAAGTTCATAAGGGACATTGAAAAACTTAACCCAGACAGGAATTTTAGCCACATCTTGTTTAGATAAAGCCATAACAGGCTTCCATCTTTGAAGAATAATGATATGACGCCCAGAAAAATGCCAAAGGCCACCTTCAAGAATGTTAGTGATAGCCTGCAAAGAGTCAAATTTAAAGAAGAAAAACCCATTGCCATTAGTTAGAACTTCATATAGACCATCTTTACTCCCTAATTTTTCAGCAACCCTTTTGACCCATAGGTATGGCATTTTCCGATCGAGAAAGTAACCCACTAATGTATTTTCCCAGCTTTGAACTCCTGCACGAATGACCTCTTGGGGAGGTTCAACCGTGATTCGATTCCCTTCAATTTGGGGCTGCTGGTATTCCAAAATGAATTTTTTAGCAGGGGCCTGAGGTTAGAAAAGGGAGGACCATACGGGGCCTGGCTGTGAAGTGCAAGACTGGTGCGGAAGGGGCTGGGATAATTTCTCATGAGAGACAAAATCAGTCTGATGAACAGGTGATTGGGATTGAACTGGTGTTTGGGGGTGAAAAGGGGAAATAGAGCTATGGTTAAGAGCTAACGAGCCCTGTGGGGAACCACCAATTTGGTTGGCAACGAGGCTAACTACATCAGGAGATGCATTTGGGATATCTTTAATGCCTAAAGTGGACGGTGGCTCAAGCCCATTGGAATTCAAGTGGGTCTCCCTAGTGCATACTGTTGAAGCAGGTAGGGTAATGGGGTCCCCAGCACCAATCGAGACCTCCACTGAATGGACGCCAGCAGCACTAGCTGAGGATCGGATAGCAGGTCTGAAAGCTGAATTTGTGGCGAGAGTATCACCTTGCATGAGGAGAGATGCAGCAGCTACGTGACACGTGGAGTTGACTTGGCTTGTATCAGCACTAGTGGAGCCATTTGTGTGTAAAGGAGGGAGTTGCGTGTTCTGTTGGAGAACAGAAAATCTCTGAGACAGCCTGCTATTTTCAGTAGCATAGGGGACACTGTCCGCACTAGAATGGGGGTTGCTATAAGCACCTTTTGGACCTGCTTCTGTAGGCATATCAGCTTTGATGTTTCCATCCGTTGGGGCTCTATCAATTGTAGCCGTTGGATTATTTCTCCTTGCTTCCGAATATGACACGTTGGCAGTATGGGACATAGAGGAAAATGGACGGGCAGTTTTCCAACGCCCACTATGTAAGGAGTGAGCTACACGCGTCCCTCTTTTTTGCATAAGTAGCAAATCGGGCATCCGAATTGTGCTCCATAAGTTAGTGGACATCTATTATAACTTTAGAGGTGTGTGACAAACTTTGGTTATGGTTTGACCATTTCTGGACAATGTGGATGGTCAAAGGGCAAAAAAGGACAGCCCATATTTTGTGAAAAGGGAGAAAAATGGCTTCTAGAGAGAAGGGAGAGCTTCTCTCTCTCGTTTTTTTCATAACCTTTGCTGCTTCCTTGCAATGGCTTCCATTGACGCATCCCATTCCATTCATGCAAAGGAACCAAGCCCAACAGATCCAAATACAAATGCTTCTTCTCACCTTGGAGTAGAAAAGCTCAGCTTTCATTACTGATTTCTGTCCTGGGGCAAATGTGGACCGTATTGGTGTTGATGCCGCATCCATTAGAGATCACGTTGTAGAAAATGCTAGGCGATGGCAGCAAGGACCATCACAAGATATTCATGATAAAGGCACTGGATTATCCACCAATGCATCAGCCGCAACTTAGAAAACTAAAAATCGTCCCCCAGGTTGCTCTTGATCTAGAAAATGAATTTGGGGCCTTCTCAACTGATTATTCCTTCATGAGTGAGCCAGCCATAGTCACCTCCAATTGCTACCAAATAACCAGCGTTCATGGAAGTGGGAGAGGACAACCTCTCCAAGAGGTGCATGTATCTCACTCTAAGCACAGTGGGAGTTTGAGAACCTCTCGTCGAAACCCCTCTCAGACCCATGCTGCCAACGTGCCAAACACTGAAGCAAGGCAATGTAATCCAACGGCTGTAATTGATGGAGCTCCAACGGCTGGAAAAACCAAAGCTGAACTACCTACAGCTGCTGCCGCAAAAGGCGTTGACATTGCCCACTACGCTAGTGCAGACAATAAGCTGACCCAAGCGCAGAGCTATTCTTTTTTCCAATAGAACACGCAAGCCACCCTTTCATGCTCTGTTAGCTCCTTACGTACTGTTGCTAGTCAACACCAAAAGGTTTCTGCCTTACCGTCATCCAATGCCAGCAAGACGTGTCCTTCAGCTGTTGCTACCATCCAAATGCAAGACGCTGCTCTAGCTAAAACTAAAGCCTCAAACAGTGCTGCTGGCGTCTATACAGTGAATGCTTCATTCAGTGATAGGGCCCCCATTACCCACTCTACATCAGCTAAAAGCGCTAGGGGGGCTGAGCAAAATGTCAATTCCAATTCTGGTCCCTTTGCTGATACTCACTCAGTTGCTGCTTTGTACTGTAGGGCCCCTCTTCTCATCCACTCCGCTTTATCTATGCGTCCCAATGGGGCTAAGCCAACGATCCAATCCACTGTGGCCCTTAGTGGTCTTCAACATGCACAACCTGAAGCTGTCTGTCACAACGCTAACCAGGTTGGTGAAGGGACCCCACAAGTCTTGTCTGCTGCTATCCAAAGCACTTTTCCCCCTGTTCAAACCAAAACACCTGTCCATCCAATTGCCTTCGGTTCAAATGAGAATTCCTCTCAACTGTTTCCCCTAGGAGTTGGATCTAACGTGGAATTATCCAAACTGTTACCCTTAGAGGCCAGTAACTCCCAGACCCTCCTACATCAACACGGCAGTCCAACGCTTGGTCCCGCCTGGTCTTCTCTTTTTCACACTCAGGCCCCTGTTAAAAAATTCATTTTGGAATATCAGCCACCCCAAATTGAGGGCAATCGAATCACGGTTCAACCCCCCCAAGAGGTCATCTGCGCCGAAGTTCAAAGCTGGGAAAACACATTAGTTGGTTACTTTCTTGACAGGAAAATGCCATTCCTATGGGTTTAAAGGGTAGCCGAAAAATTATGGAGCACAGATGGTTTATATGAAGTTCTAACAAATGGTAATGGGTTTTTCTTCTTTAAATTTGACTCTTTGCATGCTATCAACAATATACTTGAAGGTGGTCTTTGGCATTTCTCCGGGCGGCACATAATCCTCCAAAGATGGCAACCTGGTATGGCTTTATCTAAAAAAGATGTGGCAAAAATCCCCGTGTGGGTTAAGTTTCTCAACGTCCCTTACGAACTTTGGACAGCCTAGGGGCTTAGCTGCATAGCTAGCGCTATTGGTAAACCGCTATATGCAGATTCTCATACTGAAGCTCAATCCAGAATCAGCTACGCTAAAATCTGTATTGAGGTAGATGCTACCAAAGATCTACCTGACTATTTTGATATCAAACTTTCTGATCAATCCAAAGTGGAAATCCTTGTAGAATACCAGTGGCTTCACTCCATGTGCACCCACTGTCACACCTTTAGACACAGGCTTGTGAATTGCTCTTCTATGAAAATTGATGAAGGGAAATCCAACCACCCCTCTGCCCATGCTGCCCCAATCAAGAACAAAAGTGAATGGCGAGTGGTTTCAAACAAGGGCAAGGCTATCCAAATTGCAGACTCTTTAAGCAATGATAGCAACCCAACTACTGCCACTCAGCTTGAAAACTCCACAAAGGATACAGAGCAGCAGAAGGCTCTTTATGAAATCCAGCATATAAAATCAATTGAGATAGGTGCTACCAGCAGTGGTCCTCTCCTTCTTGACAGAATCACCAAAGTGGATGAGGCTGACACTAGAAGTAATTACACAAGAAATCAGCTCAGGAAGCAAAAGCAGCAGAGAAGGCTCTTAAGGAAAAAAGGGACACCAGATCCCAACCCCCTCTCCTATTCTCCATGAACTTTGCCTGCTGGAATATAAGGGGATTGAACAGCCCCTCAAGGCAACGCGAAATCCAATCCTTTGCTTGTGATCATTCTCTTTGTTTTATTGGTATTGTTGAGACTAAAATTAAGAATGCTTCTAAAGATTATATTTCTAACTCTCTCATTCCTGGATGGTCTTTTTTATATAACTATTCTTATGCTCCCTCCGGGAGGATTTGGATAAGATGGAATAACTCTATATTGCAGATTAATTCTTCCTGTGCCAATGCTCAAGCCATTCACTGCAATGCTACAGTTAGGGCCACCAATTCTCCCATTGCCATTTCTGTTATTTATGGTTCCAACTCCCCTCTTCAACGGAATGATTTATGGAGCGACATCAACATCCAGGCCTCCATTTCTAAGGATGTCCCATGGCTTATATTTGGCGATTTCAATGCCATTCGTTTCCCTCATGAAAGGACAGATGGTAACCAAGATTGGCCTAATATAATGGATGATTGCAACAAATGATTTATGAATTCTGAGCTTGAGGATTTAAGATTTACTGGGCATTTTTTCACCTGGTGCAATGGTCAGGCAGCCCCCCTCACCATTCAAAGGAAGCTTGATAAAGCTCTAGTCAACCAAGATTGGCTCGTTGCTTTCCCTTCTACGGAGGCTGAATTTCTCCACCCTGGACTTTCTGATCATTCCCCATTTATAGTTAGATCAGGCATTCCTCTGGAAAAAAAAAAAAAAAGCAAGAGCCCCTTCAAATTCTTCAACTTTTGGGCTGACTATGATGATTTTCTCCCTACTGTTGAGCAAGCATGGAACTCTAATATACAGGGTACAGCCATGTTCATATGCTGCCAGAAGCTCAAGAAAGTTAAGTATGCTCTTAAGGAATTCAATCAAAAAAGATTCAAGAACATTTCCTCAAGAGCCCAAGAAGCCCGTAACAAGCTTCATGACATCCAAATTCTCCTTGAGCGGAACCCGAGGAGTAGCAGGCTCATCTAAGAGGAAAAAGAAGCTCGTCAACTTTATTATTTTGTCCTATCCCGTGAGGAGAGCCTTGCCAAGCAAAAGTCCCATGTTCAATGGCTTTCGGAAGGTGATCAAATTACTTCATTCTTTTTCAAATTAGTGAATAGTAAAAGAAACCGTAATAAGATCGTTAGCCTTCTTGATGCATCTGGTAATAGAATTGAGGACATCAAGGAGATCAAGAGTACCATTGTAAACTTTTATCATGATCTCCTCGGTACTGAAAGTTCTATTCCATACCCAGGGGAGCAAGCTCTTGCAGGCTTTATCACAAAACGTCTACCTAATGACTCCCTCACGGCTCTCTAATGTCCTGTCTCTGAGGATGAAATCCAAGAAGCTCTATTCAACCTCTACCCTAATAAAGCTCCAGGGCCTGATGGTTTCAATGGTTTTTTTTTCCAAAAAGCTTGGAGTATTGTCAAGCCCGAGGTCATTGCCGCTATTTCTGAATTTTTCTCTTCTAGATCCATTCTCAAAGAGATCAACTCCACTGCTATTGTCCTTATCCCCAAGGTTCCTAATCCCTCATCTGTTCATGACTATCGTCTAATATCCTGCTGTAACGCAATCTACAAAGCCGTCTCCAAAATTCTCGCCAATCGGCTCAAGAGTGTCCTTCCTAGTCTCATTGATCTGGCTCAATCTACTTTTATTCATGGAAGGAAAATCAGTGACGACATCCTTCTTGCTCAAGAGCTCATGCACAATCACCACAAGAACTCAGGCTCTTCTCGTTGCACTATGAAAGTTGATCTTAAGAAGGCCTTTGATTCGGTGCGTTGGGAGTTTATTATTGATACTATGAGCATTAAGGGATTTCCTCAGCCTTTTATTGAGTGGATTTTTTGCTGCATCTCTACTGCCCGTTTCTCAGTTGCTATTAATGGCGAGCTTGAAGGTTTCTTTCCTGGAGCTAAAGGGTTAAGACAAGGGGATCCTCTTTCCCCCTATCTTTTTGTGCTTGCTATGGAAGTGTTCTCTTTGATTCTTCATCAGAAATCAGCTGTTCCACTATTTAAACACCATTGGAGATGCCATAAAACCAAGCTGACGCATCTTTGCTTTGCCGCTAATATCATGTTCTTTTGTTATGGGGATCTCCTTTCAGCCTCTATCCTCAAGGAAGGGCTTGACACATTTGCTTCCTTTTTCAGGCCTTCTCAACAATGCCTGCAAAAGCAACATCTTCCTATCTGGTGTGGATTGCACCCTCAAGCACCATATCATGGATCATATTGGATTCCCTGAAGGCTCTCTTCCTATCTGCTACCTTGGAGTTCCTTTGATCTCTACCAAGCTGAAAGCCCAGGATTGTAAATAATCCTTGGTTGTTTGCATCATTGGGAAAATCACTCATTGGTCTACTAAATCCCTATCTTATATAGGACGGTTTCAGCTTATCAAATCAGTGCTGTTTAGCATCCAGGTTTCTGGTCCTCCCATTTCATTCTCCCCAAGAAGGTGGTCAATCAAATTGGGCAAACAATGAGATCCTTCCTTTGGAGTGGCAACCATCTCATCTCTACCGGATCTAAAGTTGCATGCGATGATATAACATGTCCTAGAAATGAAGGGGGGCTTGGGATCAAGAAGCTTACTGATTGGAATCAAGCAGCCCTAGGGAAGCTTATTTGGGCCATGTTTCAAAATCCCTCTTATTCCCCTTGGGTTCTCTAGATTCGCAGCAATTTGTTGAAAGGTAAAAGCTTCTGAGAGGTCAAGTGTCCCCACTCTTGCTCTTGGACTTAGATTAAAATGCTTAAATTCAAATCTTTGTTCAAGACTCATATCAGAATTTCTATTGGCAACGGCCTCTTTGCGTCTCTTTGGTTTGATTATTGGCTCCCCAATGTTTCCATATATGACAATATGGGCGAAAGGGTTATCTATGATTCCAGTCTTAGGAGACATGCTAAAGATAGCTCCATCATTTTGGATCATCAATGGAATTGGCCTATAGCTAATTCACTCTCCTCATTTGCTTGAGCTTAAAAACGGTATGCCCACAAACCTTTATCCTTCCCCCCAACGGGAAGACAAGGCAATTTGGTTGCCTTCTTCCCACTAGGGACTTCTCCATCAGTTCAGCTTGGGATTCTCTGCGTTGTCGTAAGCCCCTAGTTCATTGGTGGAAGCTTGTCTGGCACTCTAGAGCATTACCCCAGGCTGGATTTATTCTTTGGTTGGCCATCCGGAACAGTCTTAGTACCAAGGACTGCCTCTTCTTTTCTCAGCTTGGCCATGATCCCAAATGTTTTTTTTGTCTACGTGAAGATGAGTCACAACCATCTTTTCTTCTCTTGTTCCTATTCTTCCCTCATATGGTCTCATATGCTCTCCTTATATGGGTTCTGCTGCCCTTTAGCAGACTGGCAACAGATTATTCTTATGGCCAGCACTACTTTCAAAGGAATAGTAGATTGTTTACCAAGTTAAAGAAAAATCATCAGGCTATCATAGCTCAAACCTAGAACATGATCTGTGGTAGGCTCACGACCTTAAAAGGGATTACAAACACAAACTCCAATAGACATCTTCAAAGCATTTGGTCTCTTCCAAGTAGCATTTTTAATATGTAATGTTCTCTTTTCTTGTATGTCTTCTGTAGCCAAGGATCGGGAGCTCTTCTACTTGTCGAAACCCTCCCTTCGTTATAGCTTGTTCGAGGGTATGCCCTCTTCATCTTGTATTTCCTTTTCTTCCGAGTAGCATGTTTTACAGCGTAATGCCTTTTGTTTTGTTCTGTAGCTTTGGTTGGGAGTTCTTCTAGCTGTAGCAGTCTTTTCTTCCTTCTAGCTTGTTCGAGGGTATGCCCTCTTGATGTTGTATCTTTTTCTCCTTTTCCCTTAATAAATTTTATTTACCAAAAAAAAAAAAAAAGGCAAAAAGGGGGTGTTTTGGCTCCAAAGTCCTTTTTATTTGCATAAGTTCAAAACTGAACATCCGAATTGTGTTTCGTTAGTTTGAGGACAGGTATTATCACTTTAGAGCTCACGACCCCAAGCAGAAAAGAAACCAAGACTAAACAGAAAATAATACAAAACAAGAGGGCATACCCTCGGACAAGCTAAAAAGGGAAAAACCAAGAAATTACAAGAGCTCTTGACCCAATCAACAGGATATATCAGAAGGCAGGATAGAACAAAATCATGCCACAAGTAATGCAGATCAAGAGGTATGCATGAAAGCATATGCATTTAAAACAGTTTAGTGTATAAACAGTTCAGCATATAAAGCAGTTCAGTATACAAGTTTAAGTAATACAGAAAATATACGCCAAGTCAAGAGTCCAAGTTACTCACAGTTTACTATGCTTATCTCTATTCACCGATATCCTCCAGATGTGTTAGGCACTTCCATGCATATCCTCAATAATCATCATCCTTATTAATTATCATTAATTATAGACGGGTTAGAATTTAACCATTCAAAACTTATTCATCATCTTAGGCGCCTATCAAATTACCTAAGATAGCCTAGTAGCCTAATACCCTCTTATTAGGTTTCTTCTAAGGCTATAAGGGTTATAATATAGTCATTTGGACTCTATCGTTATTTATCAAGCACTTATTTAATCCTTATGCAAAGCGTTATAATTTGGTAGGCACAAAACTAAATTTATTATTATTGACTTGATAACTAGCAACCAAAAAACCATAAAAGATGTTCATATTTGTCAAGTATCATGACAAGTTGCAATTTAGTATCTTATTAAGAAATATTGGGTCAGTATAGGAGCAAAGATGGAGAGGAAGCAATCACCTGATATTGGTACCATTGGATTCATTTGGCAAACCCGGAATCAAAGTTCCAGTTACTGATTTCTCTCTTCTTCAGTCCTTATTGCCCAAGCAGATGATGATCCTAACAGATTTTGTCCCTTTATCATCCCATCCATCAGATATTGAAGAACTTTCCCTTCCTCTAAGTCATCATAGAAATCACAACATCCGATAGTTACAGGTTTCCCCAACCTTTATCACTAGACAGCAGCTCTGCTACTTCTATTAGCCTGCTTCAAACCCGAACAGTCAGCTTCATCTACTACTGGATTTTCCCTCTTTGCATATGTTGAATCATATGCACAATATCCCAACAAGAATGGCCAGACCTCATTTGGATTCCATAAATAAACCGCTGTGCAACACCTCAAGGTCTGCTTGAACAATCTCCTCAAATAATTCTGCTAGCAACTATGACCTATCCATAAACATCTCGGTAGCTTCTCATAGTCATCCTTCACTGCAAGAGGCATTGTCATCATCAAATACCTCTTAAATCAAAATCAATCCCACAGGAATTCCTCCAAAATTCCACTCTACACGTCCGTCTCCCCTGCTCCAACGCTACACAAATATACACATATCTACACATATCGCCCCTAAAAATCTGCTTCCTTTTACCCAGATTGATTTGATCAAGAGCCTTACCATCCTTCAGAACCTCAAGAAAATAAACACCTGGCCGGGGCTCAATTTGCCTAATCTAATTCTCCTAATTATCGAAAACTTGACACACGGAACAGCAACCCGAACCTATACATGAGCATTCGGCTTGGCCATTCTCTGTTGCTGCAGCATCGGATGAGTCCAGTTGCACAGGTGTGCCACTTTGGCCCTGAGTAGTCACAGGTTCCACAATTTTTGTCTCTCGCAATTGCAGGTCAGGAACCTTAGGTTCGCAATGCCCTATTTCACTCCACACCTCCAAACACGGATACAATTGAATCAGCAAATCCAACCCAATCAGATCCAATAGACTCTGTCGTAGCTCCTCCATTTCCACTGTTCTCAACTAAAGCGGCGGAATAGGGAAACCCCACAAAACTGCAACATCACACGCAATTCCGAGCCACAAAATCGCAACCAATCCTCAAGCAAACCTCAAACGTCTCATGCAGAATCCCCCTTTCCCTACACCGCTACACACACAGAGATATATGTATCCCTGGACCAGCATGCTGCTGTTTCTGTGAATTGCCCCCTTCTGCAACGCTATACTACCATTCTCTCCCTCAATTAAAAATCCATTCTGTGAAGCCCCCTTATATATATATATATATATATACTTACAAGATTCATGCTAGAAATTTCCTCCCCTAGCTTTTCTACAGACAGATCCTAGAATTCTGTAGATTCTTCCCTCCTAATTTTCTGCCGATAGAGATATAGATAGTGGCTTATTCTAGAATTCTCCCATTTCCTTTAGTCACGTGGTCAACAATACGGCTGCTTCTCCTTTCTCGGATTCTAGCGGTTTCCACATGAGACTACCTAGATGCAAATATATATATATATATATATATATAATATTTCCTTTTGGTTCTAGCAGTTTCTACAAGTTGCTATATAGCTACATAAATATATATGTTTTCTAAAATTTGCCACACTTCCTTTTATTATTATAAAATATACTTCTATATATTTTATTTTTATATAACTATATTAATATTTTATTTCATAAAATATTATATTATAAGTTACCGGTAAATTTGTTAGAAAGCTGGGGCTCGGTTCGTTGTCATTTATTTTTGTAATTAATAATTCATATCAATCCCATTTATTTATCCCGACAATTAGTTGACCGGGTCATTTATTTCCCGAGCCTATATTATTTTTAGTGATCTAGATTAATTTTATGTTTTCTAATAATTAATTCATTAATGGCTCACTATATTTTGAGCTATTTCAATTTATTAACGTCAGATAGTATATTTTCCTTAAGTCGGAATACAGTCTGAATTATGTCGGATTTTGGGGGTATTACACTCTAACCACCTTCAAAAGAGTTGTCCCCAAAACTCAACTAGTCTAATAGTTAAGTTATCATCTAGCAGTCAAATTTAGCTACGAGGGAATCTAATGATTCAATAATGTATCATAAAGTTCCAACCTTAATCATTTCTACTAACATGTCTCCAATTGACATTAGTCGGAAATTTCCAATTAGATAAATGTCAGATCAGCTCCAGAAAATCCACAATAAGACTGATTGGCAATCCACAAAATATACGCTGTCACCAAGATTCAATACCATAACGAGATTATATAGTCCTGTCTTCTAGCAAAATACAATCATGTCTCCAAGCATCACCAGTCCATAACCTCGAATCATATAAGTTTAGATCAGATTCAGAAAATTCACGAGAAGTCCTAATTTACAGCACACCAAATATAGGTTGTCACCAAAAGTTAATATCAGATCTATGTTACCTCAAAGTTGGGAATCACTCTCGAATGATTAAAAATCATCTACTAAGATTATTCAATCATTTTTTTGAGTTCCCAAAGAATCCTTATGACACCCACAATCAGAATGGTCAATATCAAAGTTACTTGACCTATAGTCATTGTTTCCCTAATCGATATATCCACAAGCATAATTATCAACGTCAGAGTTAGCTTACCTGTAGTTATTTCCCCTTAATCAATAAATCCATCAAATACATGTTATCACTAAGATCAAATTTGATGATCATCCTTAAATAGTTAAAAAAAATCAACCACTAAAATCAATCGATCACATTTGGGTCCACAAAATAATTATTTTGATGTCTTCAATCACAAGTATCAAATCAGATCCAGAAAATTTTATAGTAAGGCTAGTTAACAATCCAAAAAATACATATTATCACCTAGATTTGATATTAGATAATTTCACATTAAATCAAATGCTACAATTATCCCAAGATCATTCAATCATATCTAATTCATCAAACGATTAGAAATCGATCATTAATGTCACGACCCGAAACCCACCCTATGCGGATTTCGTGTCGCGGGGCCGACCCTAAGGCCGTCCCTACTTTTTTTTCCATTCCTGTATCATAGTACTAATATGCAAAGTACCAAATTCTTAAAACAATAACAACGGAAGTTTATCACTACAATAGTCAGCGGAAGTCTTAACATACATCATATGGTTTTACAGTACCAAGTCAAAATTAAACATAACCAGCACCCGTGGGTGGTGAATACATGGGAGAATTAAAACATAGTCTGATACAATTCTTCAAAATATCCCCCTATGCTTCCAGACTCCTATTGAGGTCTTGCGGTGTCATTACCTGAAAAGGGGTAAGTAGGGTGGAATGAGCTACAAGAGCCCAGCAAGTAAATACAGATCTCCGACACTGGTATCGAGGATCATAAAAGAATATGAATCCAAGAATAAGAATATGATAGCCAATCATAAAAAAATAAGATGCTATGATAGCCAATGGGAACAATTGTCATGATGGCAAATGAACAGTGGAATCACAATGTGTAATCAGTAGGAATGGCATAACAATGTCCTGAAATTCTCGACGATAATACAATAACAAGAAGTACTGCCAATATAATTGATCACAATAAATCAATAAAGGAATATCTCGCAATACAAGATAATCACAAGAATAATGTAATTCAACAATTATAGTTGAGCAATCGTGTAAGAGATGCTTTTATTCTATGTCAGGGCTTAGCGCGCCCTCGGTCCTTGGGGGCCCGGTTTACCCCCTTCAGTGCATTCCAGTGTATGGCCACATGTCCGTTCACGGACTCGACCCGAAGGTCTTCAGTGTATTTAAAAGCATCGGATGGATATTGTGACTGAGCACAAATCCAGTATACATAAACATTTCATGATCATAAATGATTCCATAGGAGTATATAAAAATGGAATATCATCAATTCAATGGAAACATAACAATAGGCATTTCAAAGCACGGTTCAACATGATAACAATAGTACAACAATAATCAATGTCCACCAGATAGAACAATATCACATTGTGGAGACAATAACATCAGATACGCTCAGGAGTACAAGTTTGGCAGTAAAAGAATGAACTTGGCTTGATAACACCACATGGAAGAGAAAGGGTATCTACTTACCTCTAATGAAATCTTAGCTTAGAAATTCGTGAGTGGGCCCTTCCCCTTCAAGTTCCCTATATATCAATAAACGTGTTTCAGAATAAATGTTTATTCATCAATCTTACATCTCGTCATCTTAAGTATCTCTAATGCCAATTTAGACTTCACCATTGAGTCCATAGGGTTCGGAATAATAAAAATTCACTAGTTCTTTAATTTAATCGGAGTCCATTTGACTCACTTATGAAGCAAGGGTATTTTGGTCATTTTTACAAGTCGTAACTTTTCGGGACTCCGTCTCGTGAAACGGACCTCACCATTGGACTCAGAGCATCCGAGATAATAAAAATTGACTAATCATTTACCTTATTTGGATCTCGTTTGACCCACTTTTGAGTCAGGGGTATTTTTGTAAAATTAACATTTAATTAATTTTTTCTTTTTGGGCCTTAGTGTAATTATTCAAAACATTTGGGGCCGGTTCATAAATTCCATAAGCTACGGTCTGAACCAGTTGGTTCAGACCCCAAAACCCTAAACCGGTCAGCCTTTCTCCTGAACCAAACGGTTCAGTTTCATTCAAGAACCGGAATACAATAACCCAATTCCCTATCCCTATCCATGGTTCGGTTAACCCCTAAACCCCATCTCTATTTATTGTCTCTGCAACCAAACAACCCAATTGATTTTAATTTTACATTCAAAACGACATAGCATCACTGCCCCTAATCATTTTCGGTCGGGTCCCGACCCGGTCCGACCCAAACCCGGTCCCGTTATGACCCGAAGAAGCCCCCGACAATCCGGTCGTCTTCTCCGGTTGGTTTTCCGACCACAGTCGCCGGAACAGTGCAGTTCCTCACGGATCTTCATGGTTTTACGTCCAAAATTCACTGTTTTTCTTCCCAATGAATTCTAAGATTACAAGGAATATTTTAGGACTGTTTTTAACCTCCAACCTCATCGGTTTCATGCACCCATTCCCAGTTTCCGGCGTTGCACCGGTGAGGGAATAACCGGCCATAAAATGGCCATTTCTTGACCATTTAATCTAATTCAAAGTGTTTTGAGATCCTGGGGTAATTTCCTATGCATATTATGGTTCAATTTTCCATTTAGGTTCACCTATTTTAAATCACCATTTCTAACCGAAACTCAATTTCTTTCTTTTTCTTTTGTTTTTCCTTCTTTGTTTCAGATCCTACTATTCCAGTAAGCAATTCTATAATTATACAAAGTAAATTTAAAGAACAAAGGCGCAGGGGTTTACCTGTTCTTAAGCAACTGCTATACCTCAAATTTCAGCTTTCTCTCTCTATCTCTAAGTCTGATTCCATTTTTTTCTCTCTTCAAATACCTTCTTTATTCCTTAACCGACCCTCAGTCGGTGGCCCTTGCCACCTGTAGCTGCGGTGGCAGCATACCCAAGCACCCAAGACACCTCACCCAATTTCTCATATAATATATATATATATATATATATATATATTTACACATATTATACAATTTACCATATATATATTTATATAGCCGTACTCAATTTATATATATGTATGTATTCATGAGATCACTTTAATACATTATCATGCATACATATTCATATATACATATCCATTTAATTATGCAACATAAACTTAAAACAGCCCGGGTTTTATTATTGTATCGACTTACCTCGATATTTGTGCCGTACCCCGGGTCGGGGTATTACATCCTTACCCCCTTAAAAATAAGTTTGTCCCCAAACTTAGCATACACAACTATGAAAATAATTGCGGATATTTGGCGCGTATGTCATCTTCCCGCTCCCAGGTAGCTTCTTCTATCTGATGGTTCCTCCACAGGACCTTGACTAATGGAATAGTCTTGTTCCGTAGAACCTGATCTCGATGATCCAAAATCTGCACTGGGTGTTCTATATAGCTCAGATCCTCCTGAACATCTAGAGGCTCATGTTTAATTACCTGGTCTTCACTCTGTACACATTTCCTTAACATTGAAACATGGAATACGTCATGTACATGTGCTAACTCCAGAGGTAAGACAAGTTGGTAGGCTACAGGCCCAATTCTCCCCATGATTCTGAATGGTCCAATATACCTTGGCCCTAGCTTCCCTCGTTTGCCAAACCTCACCACTCCCTTCATGGGCGACACTTTCACAAACACGTAATCGCCCACTGTGAACTGCAACTCTCGTCGGTGGACATTCGCGTAGCTTTTCTGTCGACTTTGAGTTGCTAGTAAACGTTGCTTGATCAGTTGTATTTTCCCGGTAGTCTGTTCTACTATTTTTGGCCCATAGAGTTTCCTTTCACCCACCTCTGTCCAGCACAGTGGTGATCGACACTTCCTACCGTATAACGCCTCATATGGTGCCATACCAATACTAACTTGATAGCTATTATTGTATGTGAATTCTACCAAGGGCAACTGATCTTCCCAACTTCCTTTAAAATCTATGACACAGAAATGTAACAAGTCTTCTAAAGTCTGTATTGTTCTTTCTGACTGTCCATCAGTCTCAGGATGGTATGCAGTGCTAAAACTCAGCTCCGTACCCATAGCACTCTGTAGACCTCTCCAGAATCTTGACACAAACCGTGGATCTCTATCAGATACAATTGAGACTGGAATTCCATGAAGTCTAACAATCTCTTGGATGTATAACTCAGCTAGTCGCTGTAGGCTTTGTGTCGTTTTAGTTGCCAGGAAATGCGCTGTTTTGGTCAACCTATCCACGATGACCCAAATAGAATCATTCCCTCTTACTGTCTTGGGTAACCCTGACACAAAGTCCATTGTAACGTGTTCCCATTTCCACTCAGGAATAGGTAGCGACTGCAAAAGTCCTCCCGGCTTCTGGTGCTCTACCTTGACCCGCTGGCAATCGACACATTGTAATATGTACTTGGCTATATCCCGCTTCATCCCAGACCACCAATAAGTACCTTTAACATTGTGATACATTTTGGTGCTCCCTGGATGCAAAGCGAATCTTGAACTGTGTGCCTCGTCTAGGATCTCTTTCTTGAGCTCGGGCACGTCGGGTACGCAGATCCTACCCTGGTAGCACAACATCCCCTCTCGTACAGTAAACTCGGAGTCAATGCCTGTCTCGGCTTCTTGACGAAGCTTAGTCAACTTCTCATCATGAGTTTGCTGCTCTTTGATCTTGTCCACAATCGATAGACTGATTGTGACGTTGGCACATCTTGACTCAGAGATGGGCAAAATTACCTCTATTTCCATACTTTCCAAGTCCTTCAGTATCTCTGTCTGTATTGTTAACAGGCAAGCCATACTTCCTGATGACTTCCTACTCAACGCATCAGCTACCACATTTGCTTTCCCCGGGTGGTATTGTATGCTGACCTCATAGTCCTTTAACAGTTCCAACCAACGGCGCTGTCTCATATTGAGCTCTTTCTGTGTAAACAGATACTTAAGGCTCTTATGGTCAGTAAAGATCTCACACGTGGTTCCATACAAGTAATGCCTCCACATTTTCAAAGCGAAAACAATAGCTGCCAGCTCGAGATCGTGTGTCGGATAGTTCCCCTCGTGGGGTCTCAACTGTCGTGAAGCATACGCTATCACCTTTCCGTTCTGCATCAACACACACCCCAAGCCTTTGGATGAGGCATCACTATAAATCACAAACCCGTCAGTTCCATCCGGCACTGTTAATATAGGAGCTGTAACTAGACGTTCCTTCAATTCTTGAAAACTCCTCTCTTGCTCCTCGGTCCAATCAAAAGGAACACCCTTCCTAGTCAGTTGGGTAATTGGCGTAGCTATCTTGGAGAAGTCTTTCACAAATCTCCTATAGTAGCCTGCTAACCCCATGAAACTTCGCACTTCTGTGACGCTAGTGGGTTGAGGCCAATTCATGATTGCTTCAATCTTTTTCGAATCGACAGAGATTCCTTCCTTACTGATCACGTGTCCCAGAAATGCTATACTAGGGAGCCAGAACTCACACTTTTTCAACTTAGCGTACAACTTCTGCTCCTCTAGCTTCTGTAGAACTCTCCTCAGATGTACCTCGTGTTCTTCCTGGTTCTTAGAATAAACCAATATATCATCTATGAACACAATCACAAAGTCATCCAAGTACGGCTTGAATACACGGTTCATCATATCCAAAAATGCAGCTGGGGCATTAGTCACCCCAAATGGCATAACAAGAAACTCATAATGTCCATACCGTGTTCTAAATGCCGTCTTCTGAATATCAGCGGGCTTGACCTTCAGCTGGTGATAACCGGATCTCAGGTCAATCTTCGAGAATACTTGAGCCCCCTTCAACTGATCGAACAGATCATCTATTCTAGGCAGTGGATACCTGTTCTTGACGGTAACCTTGTTCAGTTCACGATAATCAATACATAACCTCATGGTTCCATCCTTTTTCTTTACAAACAATACAGGTGCACCCCATGGTGATGAACTAGGTCGTATAAAACCTTTGTCCAATAATTCCTGTAACTGGAGCTTCAGCTCTTTTAATTCTGCTGGTGCCATCCTATATGGGGTTTTGGATATTGGTGTAGTGCCTGGCAATATATCAATGCAAAACTCTATCTCCCTATCTATGGGCATCCCCGGAAGATCATCCAGAAATACCTCGGGAAATTCCCTGG
The DNA here is from genome assembly GCA_008638375.1 of Nyssa sinensis. Lineage (NCBI taxonomy): Eukaryota > Viridiplantae > Streptophyta > Magnoliopsida > Cornales > Nyssaceae > Nyssa > Nyssa sinensis. Next base: position 14,431,086 of record CM018050.1, read on the forward strand.
CAATAGGAATCTTCCCTAGTTCAGGCTGCTGTCAGTCAACATTTTGGACACTGCATAAGAACCCGTGGCATCCCTTGCGAAGCAGACGCCTAGCCTGGATAGAGGAAACAAAGTAGGGTGGTGAAGCCACCCCTGTCCCTTTAAAATCAACGATCGGAAATCGAGGATTTTGTATGAGAACTCGCTTGGCCTCACAGTCTATCGTGGCGTAGTTGGCGGCCAGCCAGTCCATTCCAAGGATAACATCAAACCCACAAATTCCCAATGGTATCAGGTCAGCTAGCAATTGTATATCCCCAATCTGTATTGCACAATTCTTATACATGGTATCTCCCAACAAAGATTTCCCCGATGGTATAGAAACATTCAGTAAATATCCTAAGGGTTCTGTCACTATGTTCAATCTAGCAGCATATGTAGGGGATATAAATGAATGTGTAGATCCAGTGTCAAATAAAACACGAGCAGGCTGTGAGCAAACTAAAAGAGTACCTGCGACTACAGAGGTTGTAGCCTGCATGTCTCCTGGCACGATGGAGAAAACCCGTCCTGCTTGCTGCTGGACACTTCCTTGTCCACTCCTCTGGATCTGAGATCTAGGTGCTGCTGCTCCAGGTCCCGACGCTTTAACCGAAGTGGCATTTGTCGTGGCCTGACCCTTCTTGGGGCAATCCCTCGCAAAATGTCCTTCCTGGCCACAGTAGTAACAAATATTGCTATCCTTGAGGCACTGGCCTTTATGGACCTTCTCGCAACGAGGGCATTTGATTGCACCCTCCTTAGTGTTGCCCTGTTTCTTCTGACTGGACCCTGTTGCTTGTGACACAGCTCCAGGTCTGGTAAATGTGGGTCCCAGTCCGGAAGAAGAAGGCCCTTGCCTCTTATTCTGATTACCTCCCTGTTTCTGATTCCCCCTTCTCTTGGCGAATTCCTCGCCACTCCTCTCTATGATCCGAGCTGTCTCTACTACATCATCGTAGGTAGCCAGACGATGGGGCACCAGTCTATCCTTGATGGACCACCTCAATCCCTCCTCAAACTTGCGAGCTTTTCGATTCTCATTATTGATAGCCTCTGGGGCAAACCTGGCCAATTCAGTAAATGTGGCCTCGTACTGCTCCACCGTCATATTCCCCTGATGCAATGTCATGAACTCAGCAACTTTTCGATTTTGTACTTCTTGGGAAAAGTACTTCTTGTAGAAGATCTCGGTAAACCTCTGCCAGTTCATCCCTGGTTCTCTGGTCTTCTCATTTATCCACCACTTATGGGCCATTCCCTTGAGCATATATGTGGCATAGGCCACTTTCTGAATGTCAGTACACATCAGGATCTCATAAATCCTGTTCATTTCTAACATCCACTCTTCAGCTTTGGTGGCCCCACCCGTACCATCAAATATCGGGGGTTTCATTTTCTGAAAACGTTCATATAAGTATGCAGGGTCTCGCTCGTTCCCCTGACGACCACCTATGTTGCCGCCTATATTGATAGGCTGCTCCTGTTGTTCCAGTTGTACCGGCCGATCAATACCGGCCTGCATCCGTGGCAACGACTCAATGACGCCCTGCATCAACCTCTCCAACTGTTCCAGACGATCCATAGGCAACGGACCTTGCCTTGTGTTTACCATGTCTGTAAGAATAACCAATGAAGATAACCAATGAGAGGATCAGTCAATGTGTAAGATAACAATCAATGCCTCTAGAACATAAACATTAGTTTTATCTAACCATTCTAATTCTAGTCCTATCTCCCATGACTCACAGTCGAACCTATAGCTCTGATACCAAGCTGTCACGACCCGAAACCCACCCTATGCGGATTTCGTGTCGCGGGGCCGACCCTAAGGCCGTCCCTACTTTTTTTTCCATTCCTGTATCATAGTACTAATATGCAAAGTACCAAATTCTTAAAACAATAACAACGGAAGTTTATCACTACAATAGTCAGCGGAAGTCTTAACATACATCATATGGTTTTACAGTACCAAGTCAAAATTAAACATAACCAGCACCCGTGGGTGGTGAATACATGGGAGAATTAAAACATAGTCTGATACAATTCTTCAAAATATCCCCCTATGCTTCCAGACTCCTATTGAGGTCTTGCGGTGTCATTACCTGAAAAGGGGTAAGTAGGGTGGAATGAGCTACAAGAGCCCAGCAAGTAAATACAGATCTTCGACACTGGTATCGAGGATCATAAAAGAATATGTGTCACATCCCCCTTACCCACCCTGTGCGGATTAGGGGCATGCAACCGGCCAGTTAGGCACCCATCGGTTTTTTTTTTTTTTTTTGAAATCAAAATGCCGACGGTAATCCTAACCACAGGCCATTCATCAGTAACATCCAAGTACAATGCATTCAATTAATATAAGTTGCAGCGGAACTAAGGGAATGCATAACACCTTGGTAGAGCCATTAATACATCCATGGTTAACTATTACATCATTGTCCTACAAAAGATGCTAGTCTTAGGTTTCAGTCCATCATATTCAAAAATGGAGTTAGGTACAAAAATGGTTAATTCATGGATTCTTCAAAATAGTGCTTCGGGTCTCCAACCCGCTAATCCCGGTCGCTAGGTCCCTCACCTGAAAAATGTTAGGGAAGGGGTGAGCTTTAAAAAGCCCAGTGAGTAACACGGGTCCCCTGTCATGGGTTTCAAACCATTGTTGTTTATAAAACAGGTGGTCGGATCAGGCATTTTAGAGGATATAGTTAAATCCGTATATTTGAACAATATTTAAAACAAGGATACAGTCAAACATCATAGCAACAGAACAGTTCAATAATGAGCGGAGCAGAACAGTATAACAGGATAACAGTACAGTATGCACAATTTAAACAGTGCAATATGCTCATATAGTTTCAAGTCTGAATTTGGTACCATGGGTCAGTTGTTCTTTTAGTAAAACAAGGATAATTTCATTTCAATACGGGACAGTGAAATCGGACAGGGTAAAATATAGTCATGCATTGAGTAGAAGCATGAAAGACAGTATATCAGTAGGAACAGTACAGCACAGTATTTAAAAAAATACAATAACTAGACGGTGTACTTATACACCAATTCAGGAGTCTAGGTTACTCACCTTGTGCGGTAACGGGACTTAACTGAGAAGCCTTTCTCTTCTTCTTATCCTTCTTTATCCTAGAAAATTTATGAACATTTCGTAAATCTCACATGAATCTTAACTTGGTTTATTTTAATTCAAAATTCAACCTGAGTTAGACTATCTCGCTGTCTATGTGTTTTTATGATAATTGAAATTCACCTTTGCACCCACTCTTTCAGGGTTTCCGTGTCTTCCTGTTTCTTTAGTTTAGCCTCCGCGACCATTTCCTTGGTACGCATCTTGTATATAAACGATCGAACGGAGACTACCTCAGTCGTTTTGGCTATCCTTATGTTCCGTTCGATAATCTTTTGTTGCCATAAGAGTTGTTGCATGAACTCCTGTTGCTTATTGTCAGCTAGTCTTTCGGCTTTAGACATAATGGTAAATTTCTTGTTTTTCCCTTCCATGACTGGCTTGAGTTTTTACCCTATAGCATGATCCAAGAAGTCAGGATGTGTACTACTTCTAGGCAGTCCGGTCATGAAATTATTTAAGCTTTCATTGGGTTAGTTCTTAGTTCATTCGGATGTTATCTAGCTTGATACAGGGTTAGGGGTATTTTGGACATTTCTCAGTTGTGGAGTTTCGACTCCGATTCGTCATCCAATCACGTATATAGTCCCCTACGTGTCAGGGTTTCTATTGTTTTCAGTTTCGTCTCAATCGGACTTTGTTTGGGTTCTAAACAGTGTCAGGGGCAATTTGGTAATTTCGTGTGTTGTATTTTTCGGTACTTTATCTGCTAATATGGACCTCACCGTTGAGTCCGGAATGTCTGACATAGTCAAAATAGACTATCTTTTAGTTGTATTTGGGTTCGAGTATCATCAGGGGTAGTATGGTCATTTACTCCTACGTGTTTGTATTTTTCGGGACTTAATTTCTCAAATCGGACTCCACCATTGAGTCCGGAATGGTTGAAATAGTGAAAACACACTATTCATTTGACTTATTTGGACTTTATTTGACCTATTTATGACCTAGGGGTAATTTGGTCATTTTTATTTAATTAATAAATTAATTAAATAATTTAATTTATTATTTATTAAATTATCAGGGGTATAAATGAAATAAAATATCAGAATCTGGGCCACAGTGTAATATTCGGAACTGTTGGGGGTTGGTTTGCAATTTTCCAAAAGTTTGAACTGAACCAAAGGGTTCAGTCCCTAAGCAGGTGAACCGGACCGGTCCAATCCGGTCTCGACCGGTTCAGGGTAATGTGCTGACGTCAGGCTGACGTCAGCCCTACAGTTTAAAATTTAAATTTAACAGTAACAAAACGACGCAGTTTGGTTTTAACGGGTTATCCGTTTTTCGGTCGGGTCGGGGCCCGACCCGAAGACCCGGTCCATGGCCCGACCCGTACTGTTCATCGTCCCCAACAGTCTAGGGCTACTGTTGCCCTAGAATTTCAGAATTTTCTTCTTCGATTTCGTAGAGTTTTATGCATCCATTTCCACTGCTTTCCATCTTAATCGATTTCTAGTGGTCATATTCACAATCTAACATCAATTTAGAGCATCGAATCGAGCTCTAATGGCTCTGTTTCAAGGTGATACTCCGAAACCTGCAACTGACCCGTGATGGTTCATTTTTGGTCCAAATCGCTTGGGGTTTCTTGCGTTGTGAGCTACAGGTTATGGGGTTTCAGTTCCTACCCTAAAATCCCATTTTAATATAGGTTTTCATGAGTTACAACTTTGAACCCGTACCTGCAACCGAGCATTCGAGGGTCAAAACCTAGGTATTGAGGTCGCGGTCTAGGGTTTTTGTGATCCTAGGAGGGTCTATTTTAAGTCCCAAGTAACTAAAACAAGTTCGGAGCAGGTTGATCTAGACCCATTCAGTCAAGGTCCTCTAATGGCGGATTTCACTGTTTCCATGGTTTGGGGCAGTTCTGATGGTTCAAATGTGAGCATTCAATCCAGATTTTATGGTTTAAACATGATACATGCGTTAACAATCCTAAAAACATCAAAACAGTAGCCGAAATTTCCAAAGAGAAGTTCAAGGTTTTTGGATGACTTACCTTCAAACAGTGGTCTCCTCACTGGTTTAGGTTCAAACAGAAACTCCAACAGGTTGGCTTTGATCCCTCCGTGCACCCCCAGACCTTAGCTCCCTTCTATTGCTTCTTCAATGGATCACCAATGCACACACAAGGTCTCACTCTCTCTCTAGATTCTCTCCCTCTAACCAGTTTCTCTCTCTCTAAAACAGTAGACTACCCTCAATACAGATCTGGTCTCATGGAGATTGTATATCAATAATCAGATTTCTTTTCTTGATGTTTCATCTCCCCCAAGTGCATGATGGGTTTGCATGCAATTTGGTTGGGAGGAGATGTAATCATGGTGGAATAGGCATGATGGCTAGGGCTTAGGGTGATGCATGCTGAGGTGTTGCATGCATGTCCATTGGTCACTTTGGGGAGAGGCCAAATCTGATTACTAATTAAATATATAACTTTGCATATATATGCACAAAGGTGCTCTTAGCTTAGTTGGTAAATTTTTGGTAAACTAAATTTTGCCTAGTTTGGTCAAGGGATCAAATCCTCTTGGCCACATTTTTGGTCTTTTTCCCATATTTCGGGCTTAGGCCCTGTTTGGCTGCGCATTAATGCAGTTTCACTGTTTTCTTCCTAACTTTCAATCTGTAGCTTATTTTTCGACGCGGTTTCTTTCAGTCAACTCCTAGTTAGGTTAGCTTCAGTGTCTGAGGGTTCAGTGGCAGTAATCAGTTTCTCAGAATTTTTAACATTTGCTAACATGGGTTTGATCAGTATTAAACAGTTGAATTTAAACAGTTAAATGCCAGATCAGATTTCAAAAGAGTTTTTTCATTACATAATTTAATAATTAAGTCTGGGGTATTACAATATGAATCCAAGAATAAGAATATGATAGCCAATCATAAAAAAATAAGATGCTATGATAGCCAATGGGAACAATTGTCATGATGGCAAATGAACAGTGGAATCACAATGTGTAATCAGTAGGAATGGCATAACAATGTCCTGAAATTCTCGACGATAATACATTAACAAGAAGTACTGCCAATATAATTGATCACAATAAATCAATAAAGGAATATCTCGCAATACAAGATAATCACAAGAATAATGTAATTCAACAATTATAGTTGAGCAATCGTGTAAGAGATGCTTTTATTCTATGTCAGGGCTTAGCGCGCCCTCGGTCCTTGGGGGCCCGGTTTACCCCCTTCAGTGCATTCCAGTGTATGGCCACATGTCCGTTCACGGACTCGACCCGAAGGTCTTCAGTGTATTTAAAAGCATCGGATGGATATTGTGACTGAGCACAAATCCAGTATACATAAACATTTCATGATCATAAATGATTCCATAGGAGTATATAAAAATGGAATATCATCAATTCAATGGAAACATAACAATAGGCATTTCAAAGCACGGTTCAACATGATAACAATAGTACAACAATAATCAATGTCCACCAGATAGAACAATATCACATTGTGGAGACAATAACATCAGATACGCTCAGGAGTACAAGTTTGGCAGTAAAAGAATGAACTTGGCTTGATAACACCACATGGAAGAGAAAGGGTATCTACTTACCTCTAATGAAATCTTAGCTTAGAAATTCGTGAGTGGGCCCTTCCCCTTCAAGTTCCCTATATATCAATAAACGTGTTTCAGAATAAATGTTTATTCATCAATCTTACATCTCGTCATCTTAAGTATCTCTAATGCCAATTTAGACTTCACCATTGAGTCCATAGGGTTCGGAATAATAAAAATTCACTAGTTCTTTAATTTAATCGGAGTCCATTTGACTCACTTATGAAGCAGGGGTATTTTGGTCATTTTTACAAGTCGTAACTTTTCGGGACTCCGTCTCGTGAAACGGACCTCACCATTGGACTCAGAGCATCCGAGATAATAAAAATTGACTAATCATTTACCTTATTTGGATCTCGTTTGACCCACTTTTGAGTCAGGGGTATTTTTGTAAAATTAACATTTAATTAATTTTTTCTTTTTGGGCCTTAGTGTAATTATTCAAAACATTTGGGGCCGGTTCATAAATTCCATAAGCTGCGGTCTGAACCAGTTGGTTCAGACCCCAAAACCCTAAACCGGTCAGCCTTTCTCCTGAACCAAACGGTTCAGTTTCATTCAAGAACCAGAATACAATAACCCAATTCCCTATCCCTATCCATGGTTCGGTTAACCCCTAAACCCCATCTCTATTTATTGTCTCTGCAACCAAACAGCCCAATTGATTTTAATTTTACATTCAAAACGACATAGCATCACTGCCCCTAATCATTTTCGGTCGAGTCCCGACCCGGTCCGACCCAAACCCGGTCCCGTTATGACCCGAAGAAGCCCCCGACAATCCGGTCGTCTTCTCCGGTTGGTTTTCCGACCACAGTCGCCGGAACAGTGCAGTTCCTCACGGATCTTCATGGTTTTACATCCAAAATTCACTGTTTTTCTTCCCAATGAATTCTAAGATTACAAGGAATATTTTAGGACTGTTTTTAACCTCCAACCTCATCGGTTTCATGCACCCATTCCCAGTTTCCGGCGTTGCACCGGTGAGGGAATAACCGGCCATAAAATGGCCATTTCTTGACCATTTAATCTAATTCAAAGTGTTTTGAGATCCTGGGGTAATTTCCTATGCATATTATGGTTCAATTTTCCATTTAGGTTCACCTATTTTAAATCACCATTTCTAACCGAAACTCAATTTCTTTCTTTTTCTTTTGTTTTTCCTTCTTTGTTTCAGATCTTACTATTCCAGTAAGCAATGCTATAATTATACAAAGTAAATTTAAAGAACAAAGGCGCAGGGGTTTACCTGTTCTCAAGCAACTGCTATACCTCAAATTTCAGCTTTCTCTCTCTATCTCTAAGTTTGATTCTATTTTTTTCTCTCTTCAAATACCTTCTTTATTCCTTAACCGACCCTCAGTCGGTGGCCCTTGCCACCTGTAGCTGCGGTGGCAGCATACCCAAGCACCCAAGACACCTCACCCAATTTCTCATATAATATATATATATATATATATTTACACATATTATACAATTTACCATATATATATTTATATAGCCGTACTCAATTTATATATATGTATGTATTCATGAGATCACTTTAATACATTATCATGCATACATATTCATATATACATATCCATTTAATTATGCAACATAAACTTAAAACAGCCCGGGTTTTATTATTGTATCGACTTACCTCGATATTTGTGCCGTACCCCGGGTCGGGGTATTACAATTAAGATTGTCATTTATATCCGATTCTACCAATTAATCATTTCGGTATCCATAATTATAATGATCAATACCAGAGTTAGCAGACCTAGAGTCGTTTTCCTCACCAAAATTATTGTGCATTTGATTAGTTCAGTTGCCTTAGAATCATCAATTTAATCATAACATAGTACTTTCTCCCAAAAATTATTAACTATAGTGACTAAGCACGCTATCGTTACCAAAAGTATTCAATCATATAGCCATCTAAGTCACTCAATAGTCCACAAATTCAGTTCTAGTCTGCTCTTCCCCAAAGAATCATCAACCTAGAACTTACTTTTCCGCTGCGCTACTCTGATATAATCCTCAAATTCTCAAGATCATTAATTTTACTCATAAGCCTACTTCTAACTCCCAAGAAGTATTGAGTATCTAATCATCCTAATCACCCAAGGAAAATCAACTTCAATCAGGTTCCCAAAGATCATTAACCATTTCTCAAATATCACTCGGTGATACTAGTAAATCTCCAATCTTTACAACTTCAGGTTAGTTGATCCTTAATCCTTAGATGCTTTAAAATCACAGATTCATCGCCTATTAAGAAACCTTAATAATTCCATGTCTAATCTCCAAAATTGAAACTTTGGAACTTAGTATACATGGCTCATGTACTCTATGGTTCTTAATCCATGACTTAGTGCTCTGATGTAGACACTGACTCCCAAATCATTTCATGTCTAATTGTCCTCCAAATTCCCTTCTTGTATAGGTAACCTTGACCTTTTGCTCACGTATTACTCTATGGTACCAATAGATCTCCAACAATTTACCAACTTCAAATCAATTAATTTTAATCTTTGCTCTGATACCACTCTGTCACATCCCGCACCCCACCCTACGCGGATGCTAAAGATGTGATGCCAGTTAGCCGCCAAACGAGGCATAAGTTCAAATGGGGGAAAAATGCTCAAAAATGACGCCATGGGGATTTGAACCCTTAACCAAGTGAAGGAAGCACATGGCACCCAAAAATTTGACAAGTGGGCTACCAGCATCTTTGTGTCTAAATATACAACAGAATTGTATATAAGCCCAATTCAACCAAGGCCACCTCACAAATTGGCCAATGACCATGCATGCAACACCTCACCACTCACTCAGCCTACACACCCTAGCCTCATCATCACAACACAGTACTTATAAACAGACCTAGGCCCTACATGTATAAGTGTACACTTATAAATGTATAAGATATACATTTCAGGATGTACAAAAATAGGAGTGTGTTGTATCTTCGGATGTGTAGGTGTGTGCTCGGGTAGAGAGAGTGTAACACCCTGACTCGATTAAACAATAATTAAGTCACTAATTTTTAATTAGTGACCTTAAAGGGAATAATTAAAAGAAAATTTAATCGCGAAACAAACGATAATTCCAAAATAATTCTAAGACCTTAGAAACCAAGGTCAACTCTTGGGAAAATAAAACACAACTACGATTTATGAAATCAAAACATGAAAGAGTAAATATTAAATTTAAAATCACAAAGTGAAAATAATGCAAAAAGTTAAAATAATAAATTAATAGCCAAGCAAGGCACAAAGGAGAAAATAGCAAAAAGGGGACTAAAATGTGAGGCCAAGGGGTTTTGAACCCTTGACCCAAAATAGGCAAAGTCTGAAAGCCCAAAAAATAGCCACTTGGGCTGCCCACTTAATTGTGTCTTATATTGCACATTATATGTATGTATGTATAAAGTAACAAGGCCCTACCTCCCAAATTGGCCAATGGCCTTTCATGCAACCCAAAGAATTCTTTTAAAAATGAAACTAATAAAAAAATGTATGATTATACATATCTGTGTGGCGTGTGAAGTGAAGGGAATCAGAAAAATCAGAAATGAGATAGAGAGAAAGAGAGTAGAGAGAAAGAAACCTAGAGAGAGAAAGTGAGGGAGGAAGAAGAAGGAAAGGCTGTGTACATGGCTGCCTGACCTAAAGGAGAGCACGATCCAAACGAGAAAAGGAAGAAGGGGCAATCCACTATAGGGTAAAACTCTAACTCACTATTTCTTTTTCTCTTTCTAGAAATTCCTCATGCATTCAACTATTTTGGGTTTTCTTTTGGCATGCATGACCTTAAGACAATGCCTCATATGAGGGAGGGTAACAAGAAGCCAAGTTAGGATAGTCAGACAGCCCAAAAACGATGACCCAAACCCTAACCGCCATGGGCAGACCTCAAAATTTGCAGGTCTAAAACGACCTTCATGAAACATGTTTTAACCTTTAAAACCTTAAAATGATCTTGTGAGCATTCAAAAATGCCCAGACCGCGACCCAGAAACACTAAGGAAAGCCTAGAAATCGAAGTTGCAGGTCATGGGTCCTCGACCCAATTCCGTTTATAGAGCTTCAAACCTTGTTTTTGAAATGGGGATTGAAACTCCATGTTATGACGGTCGTGTTGAGCCAAACCCCACCAGAAATGGTGATGACACAAGGGTTTACTAAGGAGTTGCAGGAACGGTGCTGGAGAAGAGAAACCGAGACGTGAGCTTGCTTTGAGACATGAAATCAATGCCAAAATGTTGACAGGACACCCAGTAATGTATACCACCTAAAAACAGAGCGATTCAATGACCGAAACCTCACGAAATTGAAGAAAAAGAAAATTGGGAATTAGGGCTACAGTGCAGGGGTGTTGGGGAACAAGATGAACAGTGCGTGGGTCGGTCTCGGGTCGGATCTGGGTTCGGTTTGGGACCCGAGCCGTTGCATGAATAGCTTTAAGTGAAACTACGTCGTTTGATTAAGAAAATTTTAAACTTTAAAATTTAGGGCTGACGTCATCATGACGTCAGCATTACACATTGAACCGGTCGAACCGGTTGGTTCAGTGGAATAGTAAACCGGTTCACTTATAAATAAAATAAACCCTTTGGTTTATTTTAAATATTTTAAAGAATTGCAATTGAACCCCCACTGTTTAGGAAAATTTTTCTAAGGCCCAAAATTTTAAAGAAGTATTTCAAATAAGCCCCTGGAAAAATAAATAATTAATAAAATAATTTATTTAATTATTTTATTAATTGGGTAAAATTACTATTTTGCCCTTGGACACTAAATGAGTCAAACGAAGTCCAGATAAAATAAATAAATAGTGTATTTTTACTATTTCGGGCATTCTGGACTCAATGGTGGAGTCTGATTTGGGAAATTAAGTCTCAAAAAATAAAGACACGGAAACGGTAAATAATTATATTGCCCTTAATGATACCTAGGGCCAAATAAAAATAAAAGATAGTCCATTTTAATTATGTTGGGCACTCCAGACTCAACAGTGGAGTCCGTACTAGCAAACAAAGTACCGAAAAATGGAAACATAAAATGACCAAAATACCCCTGATGCACCCAAAGCCAAATAAAAAGCCGAGAAGGTCTAAACTAACTTTCTCCGACATTCCGAATCCAACGTTGAGGTCCAAAATACCAAAATAGGTATTGAGAAATAAGCGACGTGAAAAATAAAAATTTATTAAATCACCACAAGTAGACCGGTAAGACCAATCCAAGGAAATTAGGATACGTTGGTCTAAGATTAAATGAAGAACATCAATTAGAGATGATTTGAAGTAAATAAGGAATTAATTAAAGTCTTAATGATTTTGATTTTTAGGAATTTCAAAGGGAAAGGGAAAGCCAACCAGTAGTGCTGACCCAGGAGAACAAGGTGAGTAATCCTGTACTTTGAAGTGGAGGTTTTTAATCTCCATGGATTCTGAAAAAAATTTGAAGTTCAAATATTCTAAAGTATTTTTATGAAAATATCTACAATACTTCTAAAGTTAAATTCTCATATTTATATGCTTTATATTTCAATGTTCTATCGTTTTATTTATAAATTCTAACATGGCATGCAAAACTCACTTCTTGATATCGCTGACAGTTGATACGTTTATCTTCTGTATGTCCATGTAAATGTCAATTTTATTAAATGCCTCTTGAAATAAATGCTTTTATTCCATCTATGCTTTAATAAATCCCAGTTCATCGTGATTCAAATTCCTAAAGCTCATGTGTCAAATGTTTCAAGTATAGTCCTCCAAGTATTTAAAAACTCTGTTAAACTGTCCATGTTTTAAATACTCATGAAAATTCACCCTTTTTATTGAAGCCATATTTTTGTACTCACTGATGCTGCAAAAAACAGCACCGGTCGATTCGATGATTCGGCAAGAAGGACCTGCAAAAAAGAGAAGGAGGACCCTCCGACGATCAAGTCAGTAAAGAGGGAATATATAAAATAAATATAAAGAATATGTGTAAAAGAAAGTGATTGTATATGTGATTGAATGTGTGCTTCAATGTGAGATTTAAAATGAGATTTTTTATTTAGGCGTACCTGGCCCCTTTATTTATAGGGTTGAGAGTCATTGATTTTAGCAGTTTCCTATATTGAATAGAATTCCTTTCCTTGTTTGACAAGGTTAAAAGATATGTGATAATCTTCCCTGATTGAGGTAGGATTCCTTTCCTATCTGAAAGATTTGCACTCCAAGATATATTCCTTATTCTGAGGTCGGAAGTCTATGGAAGGTGGTGACAGGTTCGGAACCCCTTCTGCTCTGGAGGCCAGTGTTGTTGGTCGCACCAGCTCTGAAGGTTAGCTCTAGAGGCAGCTGCTCTGGAGGTCAGCTTTAAAGGCAGCTGCTCTAGAGGTCAGCTCAGTAGGTAGCTCTGCTGGTAGCTGCTCTAGAGGCAACTCTGCTCGTAGCTGCTCTGGAGGCAGCTCTGCTGGTAGCTGCTCTGAAGGCAGCTCTGTTGGTAGTTGCTCAGCTCTGGAAGACAGCTCTGCTGAAGGCAGCTCTTCTGCCCAACTCTAGATGCAGCTCTGCTACCCAACTCTGGACGATTACTCTACTGGAGGTAGCTCTGCTGCCCAGCTCTAAAGGATAACTCTGCTGGAGGCATAAACCCCTGAACCCCTATGCCTGTTTGTTCTGGATAGGAAAGCCCTGGTTTGTACACGTGTCATGTTTGAATTGGTCTGTCGTTTTATGGCTCATCAGTTACTCCGCCGCCCCCCCCCCCCCGAGCCTCAGTTATGTGAGATCCGTACAGAGCTAAGGTTTAGGATTTTTGAAGAGTCACGCATACTTGATGATTTATAATATACTGGCCTGCAACACTTGGAAATAAAACAGGGTTTTTATAAAAGTCAATAGGGTGAGAAAAATGGACCAGACCTAGGAGTCTGTACATTTAGATGAACCAAGCCTACAACACTTGTAATGGATACAAGGCTTTAGGGGTTAATAAAATAGACCAGACCAGAGGGTCTGTGCATTAAGATGGACTAGACCAGAGGGTCTGTGCATTAAGATGGACCAGACCTGAGTCTGTGCATTTAAGATGGACCAGACCAGAAGGCCTGTACATTTGATGGACCAGACTAGAAGGCCTGTGTATTTGATAGACCAGACATGAGTCTGTGCATTAAGATGGACCAGACCAGAAGGCCTGTACATTTGATGGACCAGACCTGAGTCTGTGCATTTGATGGACCAGACCAGAAGGCCTGTACATTTGATGGACCAGACTTGAGTCTGTGCATTAAGATGGACCAAACCTGAGTCTATGCATTGAGATGGACCAGACTTGAAGGCCTGTACATTTGATGGACCAGACCTGAGTCTGTGCATTAGGCTGGACCAGACCTGGGGGTCTGTGCATTAAGATGGACCAGACCTGAGGGTCTGTGCATTAAGGGGGCATGTGGAAGAGCAGGTGGGAATGAAGGAGTCATTTGACCCACTTGGGTGTTACTATACTAGTTATCATCCAAAGCTTCAGCTACAGCATTATTTGGTATTGATCACCCATAATGATCTTTCACAATAGAGCTTGGTATGGAGAACAAGTCAGTTGACTACCTTTGCGAATGGTGTTAGGTGTCTGCCAAACTGGATACCGAAGTCCGGGCTCACTGGTATTGAGTCGTTTTCATACTGATAGAGTTTCTGTGTGCCTGCGGGAGCAAAAATCCTTTTTCTTGTTGAAGAACTGCAGATTATGCTACTTGATGGCCAAAATGGTGATGGAATCAAGGCCAGAGTGCAGCCATATAACTGATTCTTTGAAAGGTTCAAACTTCTCAGCATATCGATCTGAGACAAAGTGTTGCCAGGAATCGGTCTGGACAGTTTGTTCCTTGACAGATTAAGAGAAAACAAATTTCTGCAGCTTTCAGGTGTTCTAGGAGTGCTTCTTTATCCAAGGCTAAGTGGCCATCTTGATCTCTAGACTTGTCCTCTTGTTATAAACTGTATGGCAGAATAGATATACAAGAACCCAACTGGGAAGACCAGGGGCCTTGTGTCGCCTTTCAAGTTCATGTAATCTCTCTTTTTCAAGAAACCCACTAACTTCGAGATCTTTGTGAACTTTATGAATCGCGGTCTCTGATCTCTGTATAGCCTTATCTTCGGCCGGGGATGGGACCAGCATGGCTTCGAATACTGCCGAGGAACAGCCTGACAGACAGTGAGGGCGAAGAACTGCTTGAACTTGAGAGTAAACCGGCGCCATAGCTTTTTCTGATACAGATCTGATAAGGTATTGAAACAATCGGAGAGCTCTGGATGGGCATCACACAAAGACTCCACGTATTGCAGAGCGGCCATGGCAAACTTGAATGATAAACCTGAAGCTGATTGCCATTAACAGAAAATTCTTTTGTACCAGTGCAGAGGCCCAAGGCCTTGACTCCACCTCCAGTTGTTGCAGTCGCTATGACAGAGGTGAGTGCCCCAAGCGTTAAATCGCAGAAGACCCACATGAAAGTCAACTGGGGGAATCACTCTCTTTATATTGAAAGAAGTCTGAATGTAAACTCCTAATAATAGGTCTGGAGCTATCTGTCTGATATTTCAAGTTTTGAAACAGTGCAGTGGCCGTGATGCGAGCAGTGTAGATAGAGGGTGTGTGCTTGTCTTGAAGAACCCTATTGAGGGTTAGAGGATCGGCAAAGACGACTAAGCCAAAGCCTCTGGGTCGGCTAGTGGTCTTGTTGCGCATGGTCACGGTCCGTGCGACCTCACCGTACTGGCCAAAGCAGTCTCTGAACGTGTTTTCTGTGGTGTGATTGGTCTACAGTGGTTATTATCGCATTTTGTTGACAATTCTTTATCGAGACTCTGGATGTAGTTGATTCCTCCAATTACCCGTATCCATGGAGGGCCCACCATCTTGTGTAGGCCTCTAATTATTGGTATCCATGATTATATTAGCGAAACAATCAGTGAACGCCCGATCTAAAGAAATCAATATCTGAGGAGAGATGCCTTCATCTTTTTGCTTTGATACGCAATATCATTGAGTCATCAAAGAACATTCAACAAGAGAGAATTACTGAACAGCAACAAGCCAACCCTCCAGTAGAAGATATTGCTCCTTTAACCAAATTTTCTCAATATTTATCTTCAGGCGACATAAATAAACTCTTCGGTTGTCGCACGAAAATACTTTGTGTAGTTTAGTAGCCAGATCGGAAGACTTGTTGTGAGGAACAGCATAAGACTTACAGATATCGACTGTGTCGTCGGGTAAGACCGATCTGAGAAGAGTTCTAATGACTCGTTCGGCCTGGTCGGGGTGCCTGACATAGCAATCGTAAAGATTGAAGATTACCGGAGGGTGAACTTTCTCTAACAAGCTCGTCGACGAGGGGTAGAACTACTACACCATCCGTTTCGCTTGACCCCATTTTCTAATTCTGCTTTGATGGTCGGCAAGCAGTTGAAGAGATCGCCTCAATCGCCATAACAATGTTCGTGGCACTAGGGTCGCGCGATTGGGTAGAGATATGGGTTTCTTATGACAGCGGCGATGGCATGAACGGCGGTGGTGGCCTGAGTCAGCCGCTTGCGGTGGAAGGAGTGGATCAATAGAGGTGAGCTTTCAAGGAACTTGGTAAAGGGGCTGCATCTTGAACGACCTCTCTCATCCAGTATGTATATGATATTGATGCTGCTTCTACGACATCGCCCCTAGGAGAGAGAACACGGAGTTTCAGCCGTGGGAGGAGAGACCATCTCTTGAGGAGGCGGTGGCATGGTTGGGGAAAGAGAACGAGGCATGCTGACCGTTGATGAGTGTGCAAAAGTGCACTCTAAATGTCCTATTATTTGATTAAAATTGCTAGAAATATGAATAGAAATGTTGGGCTTCAATTGATTTTATTAAATTTAATTTCTATTTACAGTGAGATATATTTGAGCATTATTTTATAATATTTTAAATCTCAAATATTGTATTTTTTTTTGGCGAGAGATAGTTTGCAATTGCGCTTTACACTTAATATTTTTGAAACTATTTTTGTTTTTTTGGCAGATTCTACCATTGAGTTTCAATTGAGATTTGAATGGCGTTAGAATTTCAGAATGAGAAAACGGTCTTCGTGAAGTTTTTAGAAGACGTCTTGGAATTTCCAGAAAGGTTTGATTTGCAAAAATCGGAGTTCGTTTGGGCCTCCAAACATTGTTTCAAATCAGGTCTGGGAAGCTGCTGCAAATTCTGTCCGTCCAGCCAACTTCAAGGGGTCATAACTTGAGCTTCCGAAGTCCAAATCAGGTGCTGTTTGAGCCTAAAATTATCTACTCATCCAGGAATACAACTTCCCTGAAGAGCCCGAGTCGAGATTCAGTCGTTATCTAGGAGAAAACAGAGCCTAAAAGTGGCGGCTGCTGGCTGTGCGCGGGGGAGAAAAGGAACAGGTGGCTGATTAAAGAAGAAAAAAAAAAACAGAAAAGAAAAGTCCAAAATGGTGGCTTGGCTTGGCAAAAAGCTAAAGACAAAGAAAAATAAACAAGAAGAAAAGAAAGAAAAGAAAGAAAAGAATGGACTTGCAGTGAGGGCGTTGAACAGTGGGCATAGCTGAAGAAAAAGTCAATGAAGAAAAAAGCTAGAAAGAAAGTGGAACGGCTGGGCTTGTCTCGTGCGACGTACCTGGGCGTGAGGCGCTGACTCAACCTAAGGCATGATGTGGGGTCCATGCGGTGCAAAATCAAATTTTGAAAGGGATAAACAAAAGCTTGGGCCTGGGTGTTGTGCGCAGACTTGCGGCGTGAGCCAGGCACGTAGTGGGCTGATGTGGGGGCCTGGTGCGGCGTGACTAGGGCGTGAGGAGATGTGGAGAGAGTGCCATGCATAATGGCTGAACCTTCTCTTATAACTAACCTACTACTAGTTGAAACCCATGACAAAGTATTGGAATTACTCACTGGGCTTTCCGAAGCTCACCCCATTCCCTAACATATTTTAGGTGATGATGATGGATGGGAGCCTTGCCCAATTTGAGGTTTGGAGATTTGCAGCTCCATTTGATTAGGAATTTTGGAAGTACTAGGACCCGTAGCTGGTTAAATTTTGATGTAGTAAATTTTGGATAAATATGTACTTAAGCCCGAGAGGCAACGGATATGTATCATGTATAACTTTAAATTTTTAGTATGCTCTGAATGTATACTATTTGTTTACCGCTCTGAAGAAGAAAAAGAAGCAACAATACCGAGCGGGCGTACAAAAAGAAAAAGTTTTTCACACTTCCACGAGCCGAAGGGTGGCAGTCGCGATTCGGGATCCGCAGAGGCCAGATTCTGGGTCGTGACAGAGAGAGTGAGGCAGAAAGGGAAAGGTAGAGTTAGAGAGACAAAGTGGAAGGAGATAGAGAGAGATGAGTGATGAAGGGGCTGCATGCTGCATGCATAGATGAAGGAGGGCCAAGACTTCTCTAAGGAGGTCTGAGGTGCCAAAACCGATCCACTAAAGGGAGAACAGCCCACTATTTGAAGGTATAAAACAAAACCCCATTTCTTGGAATGTGGCTTGAAAGCCAATGGACTGAGGGTCATTTTGAGCCAACCCACACGAGTTTTAGTGATGAAATGAGGATTTAAGAGTCAGTTGCAGGTTTGGTTATCCCACCATAAACCGAACGTTTGAGCTCGATACAACGCTCCAAACTGATCCAAAACAGTCCTTAGGCTTTCAAAAATGATTTGGAACCAAAAGCAAAGGAAGAAACACCCTAAAAAGCCACGAAATTGAGAAGAAAAAATTAGGGTTTAGACTGTTCACATCTTCCTCGATGAGGAAGACGATGAACAATGAAGTGGGTTGGGTACCGGGTCAAAAAGTGGTTCGGGTCCTGACCATTTAATGAAGTTGATGTCATCGTGACATCAGCATGATGTTGTGACAGGAAGTGAACCAGATGGTTTTAGGGGTTTTGGACCGGTTCAACTAATTGAACCCTAAAATTAGACGGTTCTGAACCTTTTTTTTTTTGTTTTGTTTTTTTTTTTTTTTTTTTTCTGAAATTCTATTTTGAACCCCAAACTTTTCTGAAATTAGTTTATGACCCCAAGACTTTTTGTTAAATTACAGTTTGATCCCCAACTGTTGAGAAACTCTGTTGTGACCCAAATTTTGAGAATTTAATTCAAATATACCCCTGAAAAAATAATAAAATAATTTATTTAATTATTTTATTAGTTGAGTAAAATGACTATTTTACCCCCGGACACTAAATAAGTCCAATGAAGCCCAAATTAAATAAATAAATAGTGTATTTCTCCTATTTTAGGCATTTCGGACTCAATGGTGGAGTCCGATTTGGGAAATTAGGTCTCGAAAAATAAAGACACGCAAATGGTAAATGACTATACTACCCCTAATGATACACAGGGTTAATTAAACAAAAAAGATAGTCTATTTTAATTATGTCAAATACTCTGGACCTAATGGTGAGGTCCATTTTATGAACCGAGGTCCCGAAAAATTTAGCTATACAACATGTGAAATTACCAAAATGCCCCTGATGCTATACGAAGTCCAAATGTGATGAAATTGATACCGATAGAAGCCCAGATACTCGTGAAACTGTACACGTGATTAAATGTCGAATCGGGGACAGAATTTCATAGAACGTAAAATGACCAAAATGCCCCTAAGCATGGCAAGTGCAAAGTAGAGGCCGAATAAAGGCCAATCTGATCTAATAAATTGTTATAAGCATAATTATGGAAATTGAGGGACTAAAAAAGACTCCGAAATAGTCAACGTATAAAATGGGAAATGACTGATGTGTCCTGATGATCAAAAGCATATACCAAATGGAGTCCAAAAGACTTAGAACTTTATATTTAAGATATGTGGACTATTCTGAGGACCACGACAGGGTCCGGGACAAGAATGGTAAAATTACTATTTTGCCCCTAAGGTTAAATAAGTACTTAACTAATAACGATTGAAGTCTAAATGACTTAGATTATAATCCCAATAACTACTAAGCCTAATTAAAGAATGTAATAACCTCAGATGAAACCCAATGAAAGGGTAATAAGCTATTAGGCTATTAGGCTATCTTAGGTAATCCGATAGACGCCTAAGATGATGAATAAGTCATGAATGGTTAAATTCTGATATTCCTGTGATTAATGATGATTGTTCAGGATATGCAAGGAGGTACCTGACGTACCTGGAAATT
Organism: Nyssa sinensis; assembly: GCA_008638375.1. Classification (NCBI taxonomy): domain Eukaryota; kingdom Viridiplantae; phylum Streptophyta; class Magnoliopsida; order Cornales; family Nyssaceae; genus Nyssa; species Nyssa sinensis. The sequence continues at coordinate 14,451,032 of CM018050.1, forward strand.
ATCAGATTTTCTATGAATGGAGCTAAGCAAACAGTTCTAAGTAACTTGGAACTTCTGACTTGGTGTATAAGTTGCACTATCTAGATACTGTATCTTCGTACACTGTACTGTCTCATATATTGTACTGTTTAAAGGCATATATTTAAATGCATACTCTTTGTATTGCATTACACGTGGCATAATTTTGTCCTGTCCTGCTCTTTTGTTCTATTTGGGTATGTTCTGTTCTGTTATATGGTCTGTTCCGATTCTGTTTTGCTATGTTGTGTCTTACTCTTGGGCCCACTTCAGTTTTGAGTGGTATGGCATAAGTAGGCCAGAGCGGTACCCAGAAGGTAGAGGCCCCATGAGTAGTCCGCTTATGGGTAGCTGGGGAAGCTCGTTTGTATGATTGGCATTCTGTTTTGTTTTTGTTTCGCTCAATTCTAGTCTGTTCCAGTCTGATCTGACCCCAGAGGGGTAGAGGCCCCCACGAGTGGCTCATTATGAGCAGCTGGGGAAGGTTCAGGCACATTTGATGATGTGCCATTGTTTGATTGGTACTCAATTCTGTTCTGATCCGTTCTGTTTTGGCTCTGCTCTGTTTTGATCTGTCTGATCTATTCTATTCTGATCTGATTCGTTTGAGCTGCATTGTTCTACTTGAGCTGCATTTGAGCATCCATTTCATGATTATGTGCCTAATGGGCATCCTGTTCTATTCTGTTCTGCTCAATCTGTTCTATTCCGTTTCGTTGATGATATGCCTATGTCTCCGATTGATATATTGGCATCATGTACTGTTCTATTCTGATTTGTTATGTTCTGTTCAGTTCCGTTCTGTTATGTTTTGTTATGATCTGTTCCGATTTATTCTATTTTGATCTGTTTGTCTCAGATTGATATATTGGCATCATGTACTGTTCTGTTCTGATTTGTTATGTTTTTTTCCATTTTGTTTGGTTATATTTTGTTATGATCTGTTCTGTTTTGATCTGTTGTTCTATTTGGTTCTAAAGTGACTGGTAGTTGATTCTATTTTCTTCGACTTAAACTGCATTTAAAGTGGATTTATAAAACTGTTATTTCTGAAATGACTGAACTATCCATGTGCTTTATAAGCAAGAATTGGTTTTGAAACCCATGATAGGGAACCTCTGTAACTCACCGGGCTTGTTAAAGCTTACCCCATTATTCTAACATTTTTCAGGATTTATCTCCAGTGGATTAGAAGGCATAATGGGATGACAGGGGTCAACATCCCAAGCAAGGATTTGATTAGCACTATTGGTGGAGACTTGTATTCTTATGGACTGAATCCGGTTATTTAGGTGAGTGACATGATACGATTGACTTCATTGACATGCATTAGATGTATTGGGACATGGCTCATGGTAATGGTACTCTAGAGATATTAGATGCGCTCTGTGTTATATGTTTGATTATAGATTTGCTCTGTGGTTAGAGTTATTAGCTGCCTGGTTTTAGACTTGCTCTGTGGTACATACCTCTATCGTATTTATAAATGAGTAGCATTCCCGAGATGAAAAAGGTTTTAAATTCTGCTGCTCTGACCCTACATTTGGAATGTAATTCATTGATAAGTTCAGAAGTTTACCTTTGGTTGGTTGCATTGTCGGTCGACAAACTGGCATCACGTCCTCGACATCCGCGTAGGGTGGGGTTCGGGATGTGACAGTCATCTCCCTCACTTGACATTTCGGACTATTCCTACGTCGTCTCCGGCGCCAGTGCTGGAGACTGCAAGTAATTTCTCTATTTTTCTCATGATTTTTACGCCTAATTTTCCTCTGTTTTTACACTAATCATGTCCTAAGACAATAGGAAATCTTTTGGTATCAGTTTGGAGTGTAAATAACCCCCCATTTCTGCCGTCCAAATCAGTTTTCCGGCCATGTGCCGTTTCTGGTTTTTCGACCATATAATGGTCATTTTTTGATCATTTTACTTTATTTCAAATGCGTTGGAATCCTTACATTATTTGTTACATTGTTGCATGCATAAAATCAGATTTAGGTTTCATTTAATTTTTTCCCATTTTTTGACAGTGGTTTACAGAAACAGTTCTAGGGTTTTTCTTTCTCATTTCTTACTGATTCCTGAGTTCCTTCTATCTACAGAACACAAGAAGAGAGATTTGGCACATACCTTCATCCGCAGCCCAACTTCCTAAAGCTTCCTTTTTCGCTATCCATGGCAGCTGCAACTATTCTCTCTATCTCTCTCTTCCTCTTCAGTCTCTATCTTATTCTCTCTCTCTCTCATTTGGCTGCTTAGTCACACTCAGCTAAATAGTGTATATATATATATATATATATTAATGTAGAGGGTTCTAGAATGCTGCTATTATATATATATATATCATGTCTCACCTACCCATCAACTCCACTGTTCCTCCCATCAATTCCCCTATTTGATTATTCGTTTGGAAATCACTTCAGAACAGTAGAAACCAAATTGGGTTCAGAATTCGTGTCACTAATTTTGATCCAAGAAGTTGACCCTGGGAATACATTCGGGTATTGTGATTGCTGTGAATAATTAGAAGAAATTGCAGCGGCATGTTGGCGTTGGATTGTGGGTTGGATTGATAAAGATTGAAGATGATGAAGTCCATGAACGGCAGACAAGAGAAATTGGGGGAGTTGCGGTAAGCGGCTAAAATTGAAGCAGCGCGCAGCAGTGTAGTGATGCCGTAGGTTTGTATGTATATGTACGTGTGTATGTAGCGGTGTAAATAAGAAGAAGGAACTGAACCGTGGTTGATTAATGTGATTTTGAATACATTTTGGCGATGGCTAGCAAAGGAGGATAACAACGTTTAGGTGGAACCTGAACAGGAGGAGAATCAGAAAATGCCATATATGTGAATTATTGATTAGGTTCTACTCTGATTGGTGTGCAGCATTTGGAGGAATATCAGGGGTTGAATGTGCCATTTGATGGCTTGAATGCAACTCTTTTAAAGCCGAGACTAAAGAGGATGACATGAATGATTTTGAGGCTTTGTTGAATACGGAGACTCTTAGGGAAATACATAAATCAAGCACTAAAGGAGAACTTTTGGACCTCATTTCCCGGCTAATGGTTAGGGAAATTACTGTGGCTACAGAGTTCAAAAGCAGATGTGGAATGGAATATGATTGTTAAAGCTTCTCTTGGTTGTGTGGCCTATCTAAGGAATCCCATGGATTAAGAGAGAGTAAGAGCAGCAGTCGCAGTGCTCCAACGGCAGGGAGTGGAACAGTGTTGGAGGCAATTATTCCTCTGTTGGGATTTGTTGTAGGGATATATATATATATATATATATATATATATATATATCTATTCATATTGTGTGGTGATGTAATTGTTGAAGGCTATGGGTTTAACCTTGCTTGTAAAAATTGGAGCTACTAATTGGGAAGACTCTGCACAGTAATCTGATAGGAGGAAGGGAAAGTTCTTCAATATCCGATGGATGGGATGACAAAGAGACAGAATCTATCAGGATCATCATCTGCTTGGGGGAAAAAGGTTGAAGAAGCTGATGAAACAGGATTTAAAATGGCTGGCTGACTCGATTAACCTGCTGGTGTGTTTTCTTCAATTGCTGAACTGTGGACTGAAGATCAATCCCAAACTTTGGATGCACAAGAATTTGGTTCACGCTGAAGCGTAATATTCAGGTGAGTAACTCGGACTCCTGACTTGGTGTATATTTTCTGTACTATCTAAATCCGTATACTATACTACTTTACATGCTAAACTGTTTTATGCATTGTACTGTTTTAATGCATATGCTTTCATGCATACTTATTGTATTGCATTACTTGTGGCATGATTCTGTTCGATCTTGCCTTCTAATATATCCTGTTGATTCTGTTCGGGTTTGTTTTTTGTCACCCGTGCTTTGGAGTCTGATTTGATTCAGTTTGATATGTTGAGTCTTACTCTGGGCCCACCACAGGATTGAGCGGTTTTATGCCAGAGCACGACCCAGAGGGTAGAGGCCCCACGAGTAGTCCGCTTATGGGCAGCTGGGAAGGCTCGTCTGTATGATTGGCATTCTGTTCTGTTTCTGTCCCGCTCAATTCTGTTCTGTTCAGCTCTGATACTGACCCCAGAGGGTAGAGGCCCCACGAGTCGTCCGCTTATGGGCAGCTGGGGAAGGTTCAGGCATTTGATGCTATGCCTTTGATTGATTGGTATTCTATTCTGTTCTGTTCAGTTCAGTTCTGATCTGTTTTGTCTGTTCTGTTGATCTGATCTGATCTGTTTGAGCTGCATTTGTTCTACATGAGCTGCATTATTCTAATTGAGCTATATTAGAGCGTGCATGTACATATATGAACTGGTTTTGAAACCCATGGCAGGAACCTATGTTACTCACTGAGCTTGTTTAAGCTCATTCCATTATTTAACATTTTTTAAGGACTTATCTCCAGTCGATTAGAAGGCACGGTGAAGTGACTCTAGTAGACTTAGAGGCAACCCGAGTAAGGATCTGTTAGCATGGATTTGTGGAGACTTGGATTATAATGGATTGACTCTGGCTATTCAGGTGAGCGTGATGATATAGTTGACTTTATTCATATGTAATAAATGTGTAGGGACATGGCTCATGATAATGGTACTCTGGAGGAATTTGATATGCTTTGTGTTATATATCTGTTATAGATGTGCTCTGTGGCTTAGAGTTATTAGTTGTTTGGTTTTAGACTTGCTCTGTGGTACATACTTGTGGTATATAGTTGAGTTGCATTCCCGAGATAAAAAGGTTTTAATTTCCGCTGTTCTGACCCTACATTGGAATGCAATTCATTTTAAGTTTTAGAAGTTTGCCTTTGGTTGGTCGCATTATCTGTTGGGAAAATGACAAGGCAGCTAACTGGCATCACATCTTCGGCATCCGCGTAGGGTGGGGTGTGGGATGTGACACCTTCTGTCCCCCTCCAATAGTTGTCGGGCCCCCTACCCATTCCTCTATCCCAAACACCAGCCCCCAGCAGGCAGTCACCTCCCCTCCGTCCATTCCCGCCTGGACTTCTCTCTTCCAAAAACCACTTCCTTCTAAAAAATTCCACTTGGAATATAAGCAACCACAAATTGTAGGGGATAGGATTTCTGTTCTACCTCCTCCGGAAGTTCTTCATGCCGGTATCCCAGTTTGGGAAAATACCCTGGTAGGCTATTTCCTTGACAAGAAGATGCCATTTCTATGGACTAAAAAGATGGCAGAGAAGCTTTGGACCAAAGATGGCTTAAATGAAGTGCTTACAAATGGCAACGGATTCTTTTTTTTCAAATTTGATTCTATGCATGCCATTAATTCTATTCTTGAAGGTGGCCATTGGCACTTCTCAGGACGGCATATTATTCTTTAACGTTGGCACCCGGGCATGACTCTATCCAAGAAAAACGTGGCTAAAATTCCTGTTTGGGTTAAATTTTTCAACATTCCATATGAACTCTGGACAGCAGAAGGGCTTAGCTATGTTGCTAGTGCCGTTGGGAAACCTTTGTACGCTGACTCTCACACTGAAGATCAGACACAGATCAATTATGCGAGGATATGTGTTGAGGTGGATGCCACTAAAGGATTCCCAGATTCCTTTGATCTTCTGTTAACAGACCTCACAAAAGTAGAAATATTCGTTGAATACCAATGGCTCCCCTCTATGTGCACCCACTGTCACCTCTTCGGCCATAGACTTGCCAACTGCCCTTCAGTTAAAATAAATGAAGGGAAGGCTATTAATCCACCCACCACGGTTAGCAGGAAATCCACTACTAGTGAATGGAGAGTGGTCTCAAGCAAAGGTAAATCCATCCAAATTGATGACTCGGCCAAAGAATCTGCTCCCATTGTAGACCTCCCTAAGGATTAAGGTGAGCCTTCCACTTGTTCTGAACAGCTACAATCTGATATGCCGCATGCAAGATCCCACCATGAGGGTGAACCTATAGAGGGCCTTATCCCGGAGCAACCTGTCCTTCCCCACATCACTTCGATCTCAATGGAGGACATGGAAAATTCTACAGTTTTGAATACTCATCTCTCCCCTCTTACTGCAGACCAAGCCTCCTTTCTATCCCCAAAGGAACTAAAATCCAGTTCTGTTCTAACTGATTACTCCCTTCCTGAGATAAGCAGTTCCGCCTCTACTATATCTCCTGGATCTAATTCTTTAGTGGACAAAATAGCAAGAGTTGATGAAGCAGATATTGGCAGCAATTACACCAAAAACCAGCTCAAAAAGTTAAGGCGTAAAGGGAAAAATCTAAAGGAAAAAGGACCAGCAGGTTCCGGCCCCCTTGTCTCCCCCCAATGAATTTTGCTTGTTGGAATATTAGGGGCATGAACAGCCCCTCAAAACTGCGCGAAATTCGGTTGTTTGTTCGTGATTACTCTATTTGTTTTGTAGGCATTGTTGAGACTAAAATCAAGGAAGCTTCTAAAGATACTACGGCTAACTCTCTCATACCTGGATGGTCCTTCTTGCATAACTACCCTCACTCGGCCTCGGGAAGAATATGGATTGGCTGGAATAACTCTGTGCTTCCAATCAAGCTATCCACTGTAATATTACAATTCGGGACTCACAAACCCCCATGATCATTTCGGTTATCTATGGTTCCAATTCCCCTTTTCAGCGAAATGATTTATGGCACGATATTAATCTCCAAGCCTCTATATCTAAGGGTCTCCCCTGGCTTATTTTTGGTGACTTCAATGCTACACGTTACCCCCATGGTAGAAGAGGTGGTAGGAGTGACTGGCCAACTGGTATGGATGATTGTAACACATGTTTCTTGAATGCAGAGCTTGAGGATCTTAGATTTTCTGGGCGCTTCTTCACCTGGTCTAATGGTCAAGCTTCTCCCCATACTATACAAAGGAAGATTAACAGAGCTTTAGTCAACCATGACTAGTTCTCAGCTTTCCCAAATGCGGAGGCTGAATTTCTTCCCCCTGGCCTGTCAGATCATTCTCCTATTCTTGTCAGATCTGGCATCTCTCTTTAAAAATGTAGGCTCCCTTTCAAATTCTTCAACTTTTGGGCTGACTATGATAACTTTCTTCCTACTGTTGAGCAAGCCTGGCAAACAAGCTTTCAAGGTACAGCCATGTTTATCTGTTGTCAAAAGCTTAAGAAGGTTAAATATGCTCTTAAGGACCTCAATCAGCAAAGATTCAATAATATATCCTCCCGTGTCCAAGAAGCTCGTAACAAGCTCTATGATATCCAAAACCTTCTTGAGCGGGATCCCGGGGATGTGAGTATCATGCAACAGGAAAAAGATGCTCATCACCTTTTCTACTCCCTTCTAAGCAGTGAGGAAAGTTTCGCCAAGCAAAAATCCCGTATTCAATGGCTTTCTGAAGGTGATCAAAACACCTTGTTTTTCTTTAAATCAGTGAATAACCGAAGGAATCGTAACAAGATTGTCAGCCTCCTTGATGCGAATGGCAGTAGAATTGATGACATAAAGGAGGTCAAGAACACTATTGTCAATTATTATCATGATCTCCTTGGAACTGCAAGCCCTATCCAATACCCAGGTAAACAGGCTCTTGAGACTTTTATCCCAAAACGTATTAATTCTGATTTGTTTACCTCTCTTCAATGCCCGGTCACTGAAGAAGAAATCCAGGAAGCCCTCTTTAGTCTTCATCCTAACAAAGCCCCTGGGCCTGATGGTTTTAATAGTCATTTCTTCAAAAAAGCTTGGAATATTGTTAAACCTGAGGTCATTGCAGCTATATCTGAATTTTTTTCCTCTAAATCCATCCTTAAAGAGATGAATGCCATAGCTATCGCCCTTGTCCCCAAAGTCCCTAACCCCTCTTTTGTCCATGATTTTCGGCCTATTTCTTGCTGTAACACCCTCTACAAAACCATTTCCAAAATTCTAGCCAACCGTCTCAAGAAAGTTCTTCCTAGCCTCATTGATCCTTCTCAATCTGCTTTTATTCAAGGCAGGAATATCAGTGACAACATTCTCCTGGCCCAAGAGCTTATGCATAATTACCACAAAGACAGTGGTTCTCCCCGTTGAACTCTAAAAGTTGACCTTAAGAAAGCTTTTGATTCAGTTCGGTGGGAATTCATTATGGACACTTTGAGCATAATGGGATTTCCTCAGCTTTTCATTGACTGGATTTTCTGTTGCATCTCTACTCCTCGGTTCTCAGTTGTCATTAATGGTGAGTTGGAAGGTTATTTTCCTGGGGCTAAAGGTTTAAGGCAAGGTGACCCTCTTTCCCCCTTTCTCTTTGTGATTGCTATGGATGTTCTCTCTTTGATTCTCCATCAAATGTCGGCTGGATCTCAATTTAAATACCATTGGAGATGCCATAAGTCCAAGCTGACCCATCTCTGTTTTGCTGACGACATCATGCTCTTTTGTCATGGGGATCTTGCCTCTGCCTCTCTCCTTAAGCAAGGGCTTGACATCTTTGCCTCCTTCTCTGGCCTCCTTCACAATGCTTCCAAAAGCAACATTTTCCTTTCAGGTGTGGATCCCAACCTCAAGCAGCTCATAGTTGCTCAAGTCGGTTTTCCTGAAGGCTCCCTTCCTATCCGTTACCTTGGAGTGCCTTTGATTTCTACCAAGCTGAAAGCCCAAGATTGCAAATCTTTAGTAGATCGCATTATTGGTAAGATCACTCATTAGGCCACAAAATCTCTTTCCTATGCAGGTCGTGTTCAGCTGATCAGGTCTGTCCTATTTAGCATTCAAGTTTTCTGGTCTTCTCATTTCATCCTCCCTAAAAAGGTGGTAAACCAGATAGAGCAAGCCATGAGATCTTTTCTCTGGAGTGGCAACCATCTCATATTTTCTGGATCCAAAGTTGCTTGGGAGGATGTTTCTTGCCCTAAAAACGAAGGGGGTCTTGGTATTAAGAGGCTTGTTGATTGGAACCTTGCTGCTTTGGGAAAGCTCATATGGGCTCTTTTTCAAAATCCCTCTAAATCCCTTTGGGTTCAGTGGATTCGCGGCAACCTTCTGAAAGGCAAAAGCTTCTGGGAAATCAAATGTCCCCAATCTTGTTCATGGGCATGGAGGAAAATGCTCAAATTCTGCCCTTTATTCAAGCCTTACATCAAAATTGTAATTGGTAATGGGTGTTTTGCCTCTCTTTGGTTTGACTACTGGGCTCCCTACTGGCCCTATCTATGATAATATGGGAGAAAGAGTTATATATGATTCGGGTCTTGGTAGAAAAGCTACAATGAGTAACATTATTCTTGGAAATCATTGGAACTGGCCCATTGCTAATTCTCCCCACCTGCTGGACCTTAAGAATGGTATGCCTCCTAATCTTCTCCCTTCCCCCCTCCTTGATGATAAACCTTTTTGGTTACCCTCCCCAAATGGGGTCTTCTCCATTAGCTCTGCCTGGGATTCCCTGCGTAGCCGTCATCCCCTGGTTAATTGGTGGAAGCTTGTCTGGTATCCTAAAGCTATCCCCCGTGCAGGGTTCATCCTTTGGATGGCCATCCGCCACAGCTTAAGGACCAAGGACCGTCTTTTCTTTTCAAATCTTGGTCATGACCCCAAGTGCCTTTTCTGTTTAAGAGAGAATGAGAGCCAAAACCACCTCTTCTTTTCTTGTTCCTTCACTTCCAACATATGGTCCCATTTGCTCTCTAAAAGTGGATTTCAAAGTCCAAATGGGGACTGGCATCAGACTGTTCTTTGGGCTACCAATTCTTTCAAAGGAAAGTCCTTTTCCTCCATTTTAGGCCGGCTCACTCTTGCTTGTACAATATACAACATTTGGCATGAAAGGAATAGCAGATTGTTCACCAAGATTGAGAAAAACTCTAAGTCCATCATTGCTCAAACTCAGGACATGATCCGTGGCAGGCTCACCTCTTCTAAAGGGATTCAAGACTCTCTCTCCAATAGACATCTCCAGAGTACTTGGTCTTTACCTTGTAGTATTTTTAATATGTAATAGTTCTCAGCTTGGGCCTTGTGCTCTAGGTTTTCTTGTATTTCCTTTGCTTGTTTGAGGGTATTCCCTCTTGTTTTGTATTTTGCTTTGTATTGGTTTTTTCCTGCTTGGGGTTGTGAGTTCTTCTTCCTGTAGTAGTTCTCCTTCCCTTTAGCTTGTTCGAGGGTATGCCCTCTTGATCTTGTATCTTTTTTCTTCTTCTTTATATATCTTTTGCTTATCAAAAAAAAAAAAAGATTACCCTCATCCAGTCATGACAACATTAGAACCCATTGCACACAGGACAAGGTCATCCTCCTCTCTTCCCTCTGACCTGTTGCAGGGACAATCCAAAGATGAGCTCAAAGAGCTCGCCAAACAGCTTATGATCCATGTTACTCAAATGGGAGATGATCCCGAAACCCATTCAGAAGCAAAATCTAGCCATCCAGCTCCAGAGGATAATTATGATCCTTTTGAATACAATCAAGACCCATATGCTTTAGATGATGATTTTGACCCATTCAGGACCATCTAAAGTATCATACAGCATACCGATAAAGAAATTTGTCGGCACCAGACAGCTTACTATTCATGAATAGTAAAATCACACTTTTACCTCAGTTAAAGCAATTTCACCCCGCACTTTTCGCCGAGAATCCAGCCCCTTTCTCAAGCATCCAAGGCGCCCTCTCCCCTATATAATGACGCCTCTTCTCCAGCATTCAGGAGGTTTTTCTACAACGGAAACCATCAGTCATTTACTTGAGAGAAATCAGTCAGAGAGAATGTATTGCATATCTCTTAACCATCAGTCATTTTACATAATATATATATACACCGTATACAATCCTATACACACGTATATATATACGTTATTGATACTCATATATACATATACACATATATTTATACATGTATATAATTATATCATATGTGCATATATATATATATATAATAATATGCTTCAAGCGTATTTCCCGTATTTTACATCTCATGTGTTGGAGATATTGGTCATTTCATATATGTCTCATCATGTTCCATTGTAATTATCGGAGAATCCCAATAAATTTTTTTAATCGTTCTTTATTTAGGTTCTAATAAATAATTAGCAAACTAATTATTAATTGATCGGGTCGGGGTATTACATCCTGCCCCCTTAAAAGAAGTTTTGTCCTCATAACTTAGTTGTTCATATCTAAGAGACTCTAACCTTTCTTTGTGCTTATTTATCATCATAATTTCCCCATTTTTATTCGTTTCTCGGTCTATCATGACATTTCAGATACTGTTTCTCCAAACAAGAAAATATTTTATGCAAGTTTCACACAAATTTCATATCAGATACAGGAATCCCCATTAAGTTAGATTTACAACCACAAATGTATGATTTCATTAAGATTCGGTTATTAAACCCATATTGACTCTTCTTGGTGATTATCCTAAAGTGATTGGCATCATCCATCTAGCATTAGTCCTACTAAGTCAACTATTGAAATCATATCACGGTCCATTGCCTCTTATGGGTTGCCGTATTAATTGTCAATCATTAAAGATTTAACCTCGCTAGATCTTTAATCCCTGACCTAAGGGACCTTAGTCTTTGGACTTTTTAGAATCGTACATTCATCTCGGCATCTGGTCTCAATTTCTCCATTTCTGAGAATTCCACAATTTCAGTTCCAATTTCCTCAATTGGGACTCATCACTTGGTAAGCTCAGGTACTCTATAGTTCTTAATCCATGATTGAATGTTTTGATGTGGGCAATGGTTCGGGAATCATTTCACAAACCATTGCACATCTCTTCGTACTCTTCTTCATTTAATTCATTAGTGATCTCAAAAGTCGAAGGTTTGACTTTTAACTTCCTCGGGGCTTTAAGCTTAAGCATTTCAATGCTTATTTCTCTAGTCTTCCGACATATTGCTATGGACTCATTATGCTTTCATTACTCACTCGGTGTCATCTTTTGCAGTTATTTGACAATTTCTCTCTGTTATGCCCATGAATCTCCACCATTTATAAACCTTTACTCTTCAATCAATTACTTTGGTACTGATAATATAAAGGTAACGGTGTAGCTAATACACCCCTCTTATCATTTAGAAGACATTAGAGTTCTTATTCAAGTATTTTAGTCTTTACTTAATAATAGAGTATTTAATTTACCAATTTCACCTTGGACTTTATCCCACGCACTTGGCGGCATGATTTGCAACAAGAGAGATTTCCACTGAAAGTTCACGTGGTTGGGGTTTGGACTGGAGAAACAAGAGGAACCGTCCTACCAAGTCAGCTGGAAGGTTAAATGATGATTGCAGTGCCAGTGGAATGTTGACTGCAACCAGACAAAGGTTGGATATGTTCACATCTGAGGAACAGGATGTTCTTTTGGATGTTGAATCAATTATGATGGTCTTCTTATTTTCTCACACACCCATCCGTCTTTATGATACAACATTTGCTCGTGGGAAGGGAAATTTTTAAATTTCGTTCATGATTTTCAAACACGTGCCCAACTCTAAGGGTTATTTGAAGATTCACCAATTTCCTTTCGTTTCATTTTGTACCATTTTATTGGCACATCTGCCTTTGTTTTTGATTTCTTATGTATACTTCTTATCTATTAGATAGGTCGAGGAAATGATTTCCTCAATTTCTTTCAATTCAAAGGCTGGCACAGATACCCTTTTTGTCTTTGGTTCACGATTGAACCTTCCATAGATTTTTGTCCTCCCATTCCTTTATGGATTAAGTATAGCAATTATATTTTGTTCATTTCTTCTTTAAGTCTTAATAGACTTATTAAAAATTTCTTTGGATAGTCTTTTACCCCATTCAACAATTCTTCATATTATAGTCTACTTTTGTAGGCATTCTTAACTGTAAGATCATATTTGGTTCACCTTGAAGCTCTCACGTCATTTGAGTAATTTGAATCTCAAGGTCCTATGACTTTTTAATCCATAGCTATTATTTTGGTTTTTCCTTATCTCTATTCAAAAGGTTATTCAGATGTTTAGTTTTTCGTACTCAACAATCATATTCAGTTTTCATTACATGTCACATTTCTTCCCCAATCGTAATTCAATTTTAACAAAATGGTTCTTTTAGAGAACCTTTTTCAACAGTATGGGGAGTTCTTTATGCACTCTGCGACCTCAAAGTCACACTATCATGTGATTAGTTTTATTTGTAACCAAAGGTTTAATATCATACTAGTGCTTACTCATTTGCAATTGCTGTTATTCACAATCTTGTCCACTCTTAGACTTCATATCATATTTTAGAGTTGCTTAAGCAATTTGGCCCTCTGGTCATTAGATCATTACATTTGGCATTTAGAGTTTATCACTATTGATTAAGGTTTTTGTAATCATGGAAGTTCACAACTTCCTTTAATATCACAGTTTTAGTTGTTCTTATTTTCTCCCCAATTACAGTTGTTATCGTAGTACCTCAAGGAATCTCGTATCTCTTATATCTTAATTATCTTAATTGTGTCCCCACACATCTTTCTACAAGTTCAGCCTCTTTAACCATTAGATCCTATTGGTCCCCAAAAGTTATTTAGAATCATCAATCATTTATCTTTTGAAGCAACTCGGCTAACTCGATAGAGTATTATTCACCATTAGGTCATACGGTCACCTAGTTCAACAAGATCTATTGAATTTCACCCCAATAGTCATTCATCATGCGACAGTCTCCCAAAAATCATCACATTTATAATGTTATCTTTAACAGTCTCGCCTATTTAGTAGTTGTCTATTAAGGCTCTATTTGTCCTTACCATATTAGGGTCTATTTATGATTCACTCAAGAATCCTCATTTTCCTGATATGTCATCAATTTAACTGAAGTCTCAAACTCCTCAGGTTACTATCCTTTAAGTCTCCCTTGGGCTATTTCTCATATTAATTATTGTCAGATCCATCGACTTTCCAAGGTCTTATGATCCTAGCTCTGTCTCTCTATACCTCCCAAAGGAGCATTAACCATTGCCTTTGTTCAGACCATAGTTTCCCTAATTTACCAGTCAATACATAACTCAACCATTTAAAGATCAACAACCTCAATACTGCTATGATTCTTTCAAAGAATCCTTAACCTTTGTCCTTAAGCCTACTACTATCTCCCAAAAGTCACTATTTAATTAATCATCTCAATCGTCCAATAATCATCAAATTCAGTCATAGTACAGTCTTTCCCCAAAGACTATTAATCTCAGTACTTAAACACGCTATCGTCCTCCAAAAGCTACTGATCATTTAATCGCCTAAATTATCAAATCCTCGAACCCACCATCAGTATGATCTTTCCCAAAGAACCACTAACTATACGCTTTACTATTGTCCACGAATTCTCAAGATCATCAACCTCGCTCATAAGCCTACCATTGTCTCCTGAGGATTTTTGCTCATCTGATCACCTTAGTCACCCAAGGAACATCAAACTCAATCATGACTCGGTCTTCCCCAAAGACCATTAACCTAAGCTCTGATACCACTCTGTCACGACCTGGCACCCCACCCTACGCGGATGCCAAGGACGTGATGCCAGTTAGCCACCTTGCCAGTTTTTCTATCAACAATGTGACCAACCAAAGGCAAACTTCTAAACTTTACAATGAATTGTATTCCAAAAGTAGGGTCAAAGCAGCGAAAATTAAAATATTTTCAATTCAGAAATGTAACTCATCCAAACACATAAGAGCACGTCTAGAATCAATCACCAAATATGTCTAAACTAACAATATACATGCCCCAATGCATCTCTTCCATATCAGTGAATTACTTAAAGTGGAAGTCACACCAATACAAATCACCTGGTCAAAATTCATCTCCAATGACCATCAGTCAGAATATCTACTAGTACAATTCAATCATGATGATCCCACATACTAGACTAACCTCGTCACTAACGACACAATATTATAATGCATAACTTTAAAGTTAAACTTATCGTGTTTGTGTTCAATCTTTGACTTGGAGTTTATATCATCAGTGTCGTCCATTATGCATCACTAGTTCCACTAGTTATCTCATTGCATTTCATCCCACATAATGTCACCTGAAAAATGTTAGATAAATGGAATGAGCTTAAACAAGCTCAATAAGTAAATTCCTAGCTTTACCATGGGTCTGGGTTAGTCCACAAGAATATAGAAGAAAGAGATAACAAATAGCCTATTGCCAGTCACCAAGATGTACAACAATGACCCGAGGGTCCAAAAGGCTTATCCCAAAATAAATTACAAGAAGATAGTAATAATGAATCCAACAACCGGGGTCCAGCCAATCATGATAATCTGCTGCCTCAACAAATACGATAGTAAATCAAAAGTATAACATGCTTGCATAGAATATGATCATTCACAGGGCATAGAATATGATCATTCGACGAATACCAAAGATATATCGTCATCGAGTACTAACAACCCAAAATGCGTGAATCACTCGGGGCCCGGCATAGCCCACTATAACGCACATTCAGATTCGCCTCATTATCCCGGGCTTACTGAATAGCGCGAGAGCACTTACACTACAGGTCCCGTAGGACACAATAGACCCAAAAGGGTCTGTCCCCCACGCAATTCTGTGAATAGATGGGCCGTTGTCACTGAGCACAACCCCAGCCACAAATAAAATATCATGATCATGCTACTCTCCACAGGAACAAGGGTGTGGATCGTAACTAATTAGTTCAGGGCAAGATAATATAACTATAGCTATCCACAGCTATGTTACCGGGCTGCCGAGAACAACCAAATCTCAATCAACTGATTTTCTAGAATAGGATTCTTCAGAACTGTTGGGGTCAAACCATAATAAATAAAGTTTTGGTTTAATTCTTTTCATTTAACTAGTGGACCAAAGGGTTTAACAACCTAAACCCTAGACCGGTCCAAGACTTTGGTGAACTAGCCGGTTCATGCTCCTTCAAAAAATCTAGAATACAATATCCAATGTCCTGTCCTATTCTTGGTTTGGTTATATTTCAAACCTGATTTTGATTTCTTATTCTTGCACCCAAACAAGCCTAAATTAGTTTTAAAAATCAATTCAAAACGAAGTCACTTAACTAACCCTATCTACGTATAGTCGGGTCCTAACCCGACCCAAGGTCCGGCCCAACAGAGTCATCTCCCTCACCTGACATTCTGGCATTGTTCCTGCGTCATCTCCGGCGCCAGTGGTAGAGACTACAGGTAATTTCTCTATTTTTCTCATGATTTTTACGCCTAATGTTCCTTTGCTTTTACACTAATCATGTCCTAAGACATAAGGAAATCTTTTGGTAACAGTTTGGAGTGTAAACAGCCCCACATTTCAGCCGTCCAAATCAGTTTTCTAACCATGTGCCGTTTTTGGTTTTCCGACCATATAATGGTAATTTTTTGATCATTTTACTTTATTTCAAGTGCGTTGGAATCCTGACATTATTTGCTACATTGTTACATGCTTAAAATCAGATTTAGGTTTCATTTAATTTTTTCCCATTTCTTGACAGTGGTTTACAGAAACAGTTCTAGGGTTTTTCTTTCACATTTCTTATTGATTCCTGAGTTCCTTTTATCTACAGAACACAAGAAGAGAGATTTGGCACATACCTTCATCCGTAGCCCAACTTCCTAAAGATTCCTTTTCCTTTATCCATGGCAACTACAACTATTCTCTCTATCTCTCTCTTCCTCTTCAGTCTCTCTCTTATTCTCTCTCTCATTCGACTGCTTAGTCACACTCAGTTACATAGTGTATATATATATATATATATATATATATTAATGTGGAGTGTCACGACCCGAAACCCACCCTCTGCAGATTACCGGATCGCGACCGCCGCCCCGAGACCCGAAGGCCCCGAGACAAGGCTCGCATCTGCAGCGGTATCGAATAGATGTGCTACACATGATTGCGGAAGCGTGAAAAACTTTTTCTTTTCTTTTCTCATTTTAAATTATATACATCCGTCTGATACTGCTGTTCCATACATAGCATACATGGTTACACATTCAGAGTATAACTAAAACTTAAAGACTTCATACATTAATACAATACATATTCGATTGCCCTGAGGGCTTATTACATATTCTTACATTGTCTACTAATACAAAACGTACTACTAGTGTTCATAGGCTCTTCAAAAGAAACTACTTAAACATATCCTTCCAAAAACAGCTAGACTCATCGTCATTGTCCTTAAGACCCTATCTGCTGCATCACCTGAAAGGGGGGTCCGAACAAAGTCCAGGTAAGCTAATATAAGCTTGTGAGCAATTCCAGTGTTCGTCATGGGGTTTTCAATTAGCAGTGGTTTTTAGTACATAAGAGTTGTAAAACATTCACTGCCAATTGCTTATACAATTTAGAATACAAGGTACATGCATTCTTAAAACAGATAGCTTTGAAACATTTAAAGTATTCAAGCTAAACTCGTACTTCGATAAATGGAGTATATAACTCAAACATATGCATTTCAAATAAATAGCTTTGAAACATTTAAAGTATTTAAGCTAAACTCGTACTTCGATAAATAGAGTATATAACTCAAACATATGCATTTCAAATATCTTGGAAACATTTAAGGTATCCAAGCAAAACTCGTACTTCATCAGATAAGTATATAACTTAAATCACATCAATATGTATTTGAAAATGAGGGTAAAACCTGCTTTCATTTCCAAAATCACTTTGTTATCTTTTCTCTTTAATTAGGTGGAATCTGTTTCGAACCAACTCCCATTTTACTGCCAATACTGCCGATCTCATTTGCCTGGGGGATTAGATCCTGCTACCGGGCATTTACTGTTGAATCCCGAAGGATTTCAACCTTCATAGGGGGTGGTACTTAGTACCGTTTATCTTGTAAAACATTTATCACATAACTTCTTCAATGGATACTTTCATGAGCATTTAAAAAAACATGAAATGTATAATTTCTACAATAGGACTTCAAATACTTGTAACTATCAAATTCAGAATATTTAACATAATTTGGCATTTAAAACTTTAGACATGCTGAAATATGTTTTGAGAAAACTATGATAGATACCAATCACTCAGCATGTCATAATAGAGTTATAAAACAGTACAATTAAAAGTTGCATCATGTAAATACTGAATTTGAAACTTCAAATACTTCACATCTTTGAACTTAAAACTTTTCAAATCCATGGAGTTAAATCTCCAATTCAAACACAGGGTTACTCACCTTGATTCTTTAGGGTTAGTGCTAAAAATACGCTTTCCCACTTTCCTTGTAGTTCCTAAAAACAATTCATAAACACCTCATCAACTTCACATTCATTGTAATATCATCTCGATATTCCTTAACTTATGCTTAAATCGTATTAGATCCTAAAACGATTTCACAATTTCATAGGTACTTAATTTAACTCGTACTTGTAACCTATGACATAATTTAATGTGTTAGAAATTGAATTTATTTCAATTTATACTCTTCTGGGAGTTCCATTAACTTTAATTTAAAGTTATATATTTGACATGTTTACGTGTCGTGTCTTTACGTATTTCATTTCTCGTACTTACCTCAGTTTAGTTCTTTGGCAATATTTCAGTTCATAGCCATCTAACAGATGCTATTCATCAAATTTTATGTTTTTTTTTTTAGACATTTCTTTTGGTTGATTGGACACTACCATTGAGTCCGGAGCGTCGAAGAAAGTCAGTTTAGGCTTTCCTAACATTTAATTCGGACTTTTATATGTAAAAGGGCAAAATGGTCATTTACCGTTTTACGTATCACATTTTTCTGTACTTCGTTTCGTAATTCGGACTCCATTATTGAGTCCGGGAAGTCAAGGAAAGTCAATTTAGACCTTCTCTGATCTCATTTCGGCTTTAGGGGTACCAGGGGTATTTTGGTCTTTTTACCCCTTTACGTGTCTTTATTTTTTGGGACCCCGTTTCATGTTGTGGACCTCACCATTGGACTCAAAAGGTCCAAGATAGTAAGAATATACTAATAACTTGTAAATTTTGGTCAAGGGGTATTTTGGTCATTTACCCCTTACGTGTATTTATTTTTTCGGGCCCGGTCTCGTAAAACGGACCCTACCATTGATCTCAGAATGTCCAAAATAGTAAAATTACACTATTCATATGTTTAATTTGGACTTCGTTTACTCTATTTATGCCACAAGGGCAAGATAGTAATTTAACCTTATTTATTAAATAATTAAATTAATTATTTAATTATTTTTCAGGGGCTTTATTGCATAATATTTCCCTCAGTTGGGCCATAGTAGAGTTTCTCAGAAACTCTGGGGTCAGTTCGTAATAACCAAAAGTCTTGGTTTATTTTATTTTAAATAAAACAAAAAACCAGAGGGTTTAGTTAAATTGGAAGTGAACCGCTCCGGTCTGGTTGTAAACCAACCGGTTCAGTGGGTTTATGACATAATGCTGACGTCATGATGACGCCAGCCCTGATGTTTTAAAGTTTAACAAAACGTTGCCGTTTTAAATAACCCATAACCGGATGGATCCGGATTTAACCCAGGCCCGATCCGAACCATAGCCCGACCCGACCCGAACAGTGTCGTCTTCCCCACAAGATCGACACTGTTCACACCGAACCCTAATTTTTTTCAGTTTGATTTTCGTGATGTTTTACAATGCCATTTTCTCTGTTTTCTTTTCCAAACTCTTCCTATCATCTTAATACATGTTTTTGCATTAATTTTAAGCTTCGAATATGGTTCAATCGTTGGGTTTAAGTCATGATAACCCGAACTGTAAGTCGGTCATACATGCTTATTTCTGGGCAAAAACCCTTGGGGTTTGTTTCTTTATGATCTATTTTCTTCATAGATTCATTTCCCATTCTATTTTATCCATTTTGGTGGGAGTTTGACAGGTTGGTTTCAACAACCGAAACCTGTAACTCACTTTATGGAGGTTGGTTCTTTCGTTTTGTGGTCGCGGATATAGGTTTTTAGAATACCCTTAGGGTCTTCTTGAGGTCCTGATAAGCCAATTTGAGCTTGGAGGAAGTCGATTCAGACCTGCCATGGGCAAGGTCTTCAATGGTGCCTTAACTGGGTTTCACGTCTCTAAGTGTTTAAAAGTTAAAATTCCATTCTTAAACTGATCTAAACATGTTTTTCATGTCATATGTACAATAAAAAAGCTTAAAACAGATTATACATGGAGAAATTTTAGAGAGAGAATTTTATGAACTTTCAAACTTCTCACCTTTTGTCACTGTTTTCTTCTTCTTCTTGCTCTGATTCCCTTCTATTCTCCTTAGTCTCCTTTCTTATTCAGTTTGCTTTCTTAAGGTGTAAGCATGAAAGGCATGCTTGGCTTTTAAAAGAAGGCAACCGACCTCTCGCTCTCTCTACACGTCCCAGCCCCTATTCTTGACTTCTCATAAATTTCTCTTACACTTAATCACTTTAACTTTACAATTTCTCAGCTTTTCCTTCAATCTATGCTTGATATTTGTATATATATGTATATTATATATATATATATATATATATATATATATATATTCACATACCAATTCACATGGAGACACACACACACACCTCAACCGACACACACACACACACCTTTAGATATTTTCACTTTCTTCATCTATATACATGTATACATACATGCTTCCATTTACATACACATATATATATTTCACTTTATACATATATACATATTATTTAATTAATATATATAACATTCCTTTACCTTAATTAATTAATAATTAAATTAATTAATTATTTTTTGTAAATTCTCGTATTACGTGTCATATGCCCCGGTATCCCAGGTCGGGATATTACATGGAGGGTTCTAGAATGCTACTATTTTTTATTTATATATATATATATATATATATATATATCATGTCTCACCTACCCACCAACTCCACTGTTCCTCCCATCAGCAGCTTTTGGTTTGCTTGCTGCTCCTTCTTTTCAGCCAAATGAGGCTGTCATGCCTTCATATATATTTATACATTTGTATAATTATATATATATATATAATAATAATACACTTCAAGTGTATTTCCCATATTTTACGTCTCATGTGTTGGAAATACTGGTCATTTCATATATGTCTCATCGCATTCCATTGTAATTATCGGAGAATCCCAATAAATTTTCTTAATAGTTCTTTATTTAGTTTCTAAAAAATAATTAGCGAACTAATTATTAATTGATCGGGTCAGGGCATTACAACTACTTCTTATTCTTTCTTTGAAATTGTTTATGATTTTAATCCACTTATCCTTTAGATTTGATGCCTTTACCTATTGATGATAGGAGTAGTTTGGATGGACATTGGAAGGCCGAATTGGTGAAGTTAATTCATGAATGGGTACGGCTTCAAATTGCGCAGAAGAATGAACAGTTTGCTTCCCAAGCCAATAAAGGGCGAAGGCGTGTCATCTTTGAACCAAGAGATTGGGTTTGGGTTCACATGTGCAAAGAAAGAGTCCCGGCCCATAGAAGAACTAAATTGCAACCTTGAGTAGATGGACCTTTCCAAATCGTTGAGAAAATTACTGATAATGCTTATAAAGTGGATCTTCCAGCTGAGTATAATGTTTCTGATCTTTCTCCCTTTGATGTAGGTGACGATTCGAGGTCGAATCCTTTTGAGGAAGGGGGGAATGATGGGCACCATGGCAGACCGAGTCTTAAAGATCCCTTACAAGTCCAGATGGGCTAATCACAAAGTCAAGAGCTAGGAGAATCAAGGAAGCAATGCAAGGATTGGTGCAATCCACTTGGGCCAAGTTTGCACATTCATCGAGCAAGACCCCATCATTCAAGACGGGCTTGAAATAAGAAAAACCAGCTTTAATCCATGTGATACAAGCTATAGAGGGGGGGCGGCATAGCCTAGTGGTTTTGTGTAGATTTTTTATTTCATTAAGTATAAACGTGTGGGCCTATTTTATGTTTCTATCGTTGTAGGCATTTGGGCCTATATAATTCATTAAGTGGATTTCTTTTATTAGCTATAGTAGTGTAGTTTAGGGTGTTTGGGCCTATAGATGTTCAATCCATGTTTTTTATTTGATGTAGGCCTTATTAGAGTTTTATGGAGGGCTTTAAAAAGACTTGTAGCCCCAATTTAGAGGTAGTTGAATGTGAATGAAGCTTTCTTCATAGAGAATTTTCAGTTTTCTCTACTTGTTCTTGATTGAACTAAGAACTTATCAAAGGCAAACCCTTTGTGGCGCTCTAATCAAATCTAGGTTCTTGAAACAAGATTTCAACGGGTCTAGATCATCCTGACTTGATTCTTGGCTGTCTTGGGTAAGTTTCAATTTGATTATGGGTTCAAGGGATTTCAATCTCACTGGTTCACATCGAAAACAGGAGTTTCTTTTTCAAAAGCATCACTCAGAGGAGAAACCGCAACAAAATAAGAAGTTTACTTGATGAAGCTGGTAACAGGATTGAAGATAGTAAGGAAGTCTCCACTACTATTGTGGACTACTGCCATGATTTGTTGGGGAAGGTCCCCTCAAACCCTTATCCTGGAAAAGACCATCTCAAAGATTTCATTAGCAAAGGTATTTCTCATGCTCAAGCTCAACAGTTAAGTAAGCTCGTAGGTAGTGATGAAATTAAGGAGACTTTGTTTACCTTGCACCTCAATAAAGCGCCAGGCCCGGATGGTTTTAATGGGCATTTATTTCGGGCTACGTCGGATATTACAGGTGAGGATGTTAATGCTGCCATCCAAGAGCTCTTTCAAGAAAGCTATTTGCTTCGTGAGCTCAATGCTACTACCATTGCCCTTGTGCCTAAAGTTCCCAACCCCTCCAAGTTAAATGATTACCGCCCCTTTTCGTGCTGTAATACCATCT
This sequence comes from Nyssa sinensis, assembly GCA_008638375.1. Lineage (NCBI taxonomy): Eukaryota > Viridiplantae > Streptophyta > Magnoliopsida > Cornales > Nyssaceae > Nyssa > Nyssa sinensis. Next base: position 14,473,808 of record CM018050.1, read on the forward strand.
ACAAATGCATTACCAAGATCCTTGCTAATCGTGTCAAACCTACTCTTGGTGATTTGATTGATGAGGCGCAATCTGCCTTTGTGTCGGGAAGGAGGATCAGTGATAATATCTTTCTTGCCCAAGAGCTCATCCATAATTATCACAAGGAGAAGGGTTCCCCTAGGTGCGCAATGAAAGTGGACATTCGGAAGGCGTATGATTTGGTTCGATGGGAATTTCTCTTGGATGTGCTTGATTTTTGAAGTTTCCTTCCACTGCTTGTATTAGTACTCCGACTTTTTCTATTTCCATTCATGGGGCTCTGAAAGGTTATTTCAAAGGTGGCCGTGGCTTACGCTAGGGTGACCCCCTCTCTCCCTACTTATTTGTTCTTGCTATGGAGGTCTTCTCTATGATGCTGAGGTAGAAAGTTTTTTTTTGGTAAATAAATAAATTTATAAAAGAAAAGGAGAAAAAGGAACAGTATCAAGAGGGCATACCCTCGAACAAGCTAAAGGGAGGGAAGGACTACTACAGACACAAGAACTCCCACTCCAAAGCAACAAGAACTAAACCAGAGAAATACAAGAGCAAGAGGGCATACCCCCAAAGACATACAATAAAGAGAGCATTACATATTAAAAATGCTACTTGGGAGAGACCAATTGCTTTGAAGATGTCTGTTGGAGATAGTGTTTGCAATCCCGTTTGAGGTAGCAAGCCTGCCACGGATCATATCCTGAGCTTGAGCAATGATAGCCTGGGGAGTTCTCTTTAAAGTGGTGAACAATCTACTATTCCTATCTCCAAATGGAATAAACTGTGCATGCGAGGGTAAGCTTGCCTATAGTAGAAGAGAATACCTTGCCCTTAAAGGTGTTGCTAGCCCAGAGAACAACCTGCTGCCAATCTCCTGAAGGGCATCGGAACCCACATAAGGATAGCAAATGAGACCATATGATGGACGAGAAGGAGCAAGAAAAGAACAAATGATTGTGACTCTCGGCCTCGCGCATACAAAGAAGGCATTTGGAATCAATGCCAAGCTGGGAATAGAAGAGACGGTCCTTGGTATTAAGGCTATTCCGGATGGCCATCCAAAGAATAAACCCAGCCTTGGGTAAGGCTTTAGGGTGCCGACTAGCTTCCACCAATGGACCAGGGGTTTACAGCAGCGCAGAAGATCCCAAGCTCAGGTGATGGAGAAGTCCTCATCGGGGGAGGGTAACCAAATAGCCTTGTCTTCCCGTTGGGGGAATGGATGAAAGTTGATGGGCATACCATTTTTGAGATCAAGTAAATGAGGAGAGTTAGCTATAGGCCAGTTCCAATGATGATCCAAGATGATGGAGCTAACTTTAGCTTGTCTCCCCAGACCCGAATCATAGATAACTCTATCCCCCATATTGTCAAAAATGGAGCCATTGGGGAACCAGTAATCAAACCAAAGAGATGCAAAGAGACCATTACCAATGGACATTTTGATGCTAGATTTGAACAAAGATCGGAATTGAAGCATTTTCCTCCAAGTCCAAGAGCAAGATTGGGGACACTTGACCTCCCAGAAGCTCTTGCCTTTCAGCAAATTACTACGAATCCAAGTAACCCAAGGTGAATGAGAAGGATTTTGGAACATGGCCCATATAAGCTTCCCCAAAGCTGCTTTATTCCAATCAGAGAGTTTCTTTATCCCAAGACCCCCTTCATTTCTCGGACACGTTATATCATCCCATGCAACTTTCGAACCGGATGAGACGAGATGGTTACCACTCCAAAGGAACGACCTCATTGCTTGCTCAATTTAATTAACCACTTTTTTGGGAAGAATGAAATAGGAGGTCCAGTAAACTTGAATGCTAAACAGCACTGATTTGATAAGTTGAAGCTGTCCAGCATAAGAGAGGGATTTGGTAGACCAATGGGTAATTTTTCCAATGATACTATGAACCAATGATTTGCAATCCTGGGCTTTCAGCTTGGTGGAGATCAAAGGGACACCAAGGTAACGGATAGGAAGGGATCCTTCGGGGAAACCAATATGCTCCGTGATACAATGCCTGAGGGTGCAATCCACCCCAGATAGGAAGATGTTGCTTTTGGAGGCATTGTTGAGGAGGCCAGAAAAGGTAGCAAATGTGTCAAGTCCGTCCTTGAGAATAGAAGCTGAAAGGAGATCACCATGACAGAAGAGCATAATATCATCAGCAAAGGACAGATGAGTGAGCTTGGTTTTATGGCATCTCCCATGATGCTTGAATTGAGGAACAGCTGATTTCTAGTGGAGAATTAAAGAGAGCACATCCATAGCAAGCACAAAAAGATAGGGGGAGAGAGGGTCACCCTGTCTTAACCCTTTAGCTCCATGGAAGAAACCTTCAAGCTCGCCATTAATAGCAACTGAGTAACGGGCAGTAGAGATGCAGCAGTGAATCCAATCAATAAAAAGTTGAGGAAATCCCATGATGCTCATAGTATCAATAA